>OZ021728.1:40155114-41355114 GCA_963978545.1 Linyphia triangularis | reverse complement strand
TTATTTAAAATCAAAATATTTTTCTCCTAGAACATCACAAGTATTAAAAATATTTCAATTTTGATGAATTATGCAAAATGGACATGATGGTTAAGGACTAATAGGAAGATTCCTATACCTTGAGGATGATCAGCATAATCAGGACGTAGAATTGTATCTGGAACATCTCTTTTAGGAGTCTATTAAGAAAATAAAATAATTAAACACTTTGAGTCTTAATAATTTATAATTTACAAAACATTTAACTCTAAAATTCAACTTACTACAGGGAAAGGCCTCAGCTTGCCTGTGAAGTCATATCCTGGCCAAGGATTATATGGTTTGATGACTACACCCTCTAAAAGTTAATGAGATATAATTTAAATGAGAAGACAATGAAAAAAACTTGCACATAACACTTAAACAAGAAAATATTATTGTATCAACCTGTTATAAAAACAGTAACAAAACTTTTATGAAATAAAGCAGAATAACAAGATTGTGACTGCTTCTGATTGACTTTTTTTTTTTTTAATAGTTTTCAACTTTTGAATTTTAGAAACTAAAATTAAATACCCTGCCAACAAGCAGTCCAGCAGCAAAAAATATTTTAGAAGTCTGTGACAAGTTTTCAATTTGTAAAATTTGTTTTTGCACTATTTTGGAGAAGGATTGGATGTATCATGCAACAATAACAAAAAGGAGGTAAATTCCTACTTCACGTTTATGGGTTGGCACGCTTTTGAAAAGCTGGCGACAAGGCAAAAATGTCGCCAAATCGGAAAGTGAAAAATTGAGAATCGAACCTGTGCCACGATTTGTGGAACAGGAAGGTTGAAGTCCAATGCCAAAGCCGTTATGCTACGGTTATGATGCAAGTTATAGTAAGATTAAGTGTTTTTGCTTTTCATTTCAATTACATTTATATTAAAAACGTACAAGAAATTAAAATAATTTGCGTAAGTTTATTCGATATCGGTGAAAATTCAAAGGCAATGAAGTTGCAAACGATAATTGATAAAAAAAAAAAAGGTAAAGGAATTTAATTTTAAACGATAATTGAAAACTAGTTTAAGCAATTAAAATTTTATTTCAAATAATTTATAAGGGATAAAACTTCATAAAACTTTTACATTAATGACAAGTATGTAACCCCTTCCAGAATATTCATATTTTTAATCACTTGCTAAAAACTAAGGTGTGCGCGCGCTTCGCGCTCTACAAGGGAAAATTGCAATCTATTTCGTTGGCCTTGCAGCCAATTGAACCTAAAAAAGAATCCCCCTACCTAATTCGGAGTCGTTAGTAGCATCTCACCCTCAAAATCACTTTTTTTTAAAAAAAATTACTTATGGCACCATGGAGGTTGATTTCAAATCCATAAGATGGCGTGCGATTCGAAATAAACAAGATGAGGTCAAAATGACCGTTAATAATAAACGATGTCTGAAAATATAAAGAATATTTAAGTAATTAATAAAAATTTACACAATAACCAAATTATTAACAAAACACAGCATCTGCGAGAGACAAATGGCTGTTCGAAAACTGTCGGTCAACTGGTCTCTTTCACCCAGATAAACCACATTTCGGAAAAATAAAGAATTCCGACATTAAACCGTCATCCATACACCATTGCAAAACCTGGCGTTTACCTTTCAATTCCAACAAGAAGAAAAAAATTGAGTTTAGATACTCATCACTTTTTACTGAAGCTGAAGCCATCGTTAACAAAACAACATAGTCGAGAGCAAATTTGAAATAGCCACCAAAAATGCCATCCTCCACGCATTCAAAATTAGGGTTACCATAAAATCACTGTTGCGCTTGTGCATAAAAAAATGGGGGGTTGCCAAATTTAGAACTGTATCGACTACTAAATAGCGTCAAATCGGCTTGGCGATATTTTAACGTCAACTAGGAATAGACCAAATAAACTTGTAAGGTAGTAATGAAATGAAAGATTCTCACATTTCTTCATATTTAAATTTTATGCAAGTTTTCATAATTTTGTATTCATTGTTTCTTTCATGTTGGATTGGTGTAGTAAGGTGCCAGATGATTATGAATTTAATCAGTACTATTAGCTTTGACAAAAAAACATAATAAAACTCAGTAATTTTGCAGACTTCAAGATGAAATTCAATAATCGTTTTGTTTAACCTACGGTCCCGCTTGACGACTCTTCGGAAAAGTTGCCAAGATGGGGTCAAAATGCTCTATTGAAAAACTGACTTGTTGCTTAAATTGGAAGGAAGATTAACAACAAAACACATAGTAGGTGCAGGTTTGGCAACAAATCATTATTTGTAAAGGTAAACTGTCGAATAAAGATTAACTTGAAATTCTAAGATGAATACTTTGATTCATATTTCTTAGTGATATAAATTTTATCACATGGACTGCCAAGTCTATTATACCTGTAGATGGTTAATCAGGAGTTATCTTCAAAATGTTAACTGACGTGATTCAATATAAGTATACTTACTTGCTTTCTTATGGATCAGCTTGTGATCATTAAAGCTACCCTTGAAACATTCCTTAAAAATACAAGAATTTAAATATTATTGACAAAAAAAATTAGCATACATTGTAGACATAGCATAAAAATATCAATTAGAACACAAAAATATCAATTACTAAACACATGATGAGTAAAAATAGGTTTACAGAACATCTGTAAGAAATTTAGTAAACATCAATATTTAGCTTTATTTATTAGAGATTTCCTACGGACGAATCCTGAGATGACAAAAAATAAGGATTACAACTATACTGGATTGTTTGCTATTTTAAGAGGCATCATTTCAGAGTTATCTTTGTTCCATGAGTGCATTGTGTCTTTGCAAATGAGAATCGATATTCAACAAATGGGTTACATCTAACATGTGTCAAAAAAGTACAATTGATCTCATAATTTTTTATTTCAAAGTCTGCAGCTGATGCAATGCAGTTATTATTTTATATGCAATGTATGTTACATCATGTTTTTAATACTTTATATAAATATTGAAGTTAGCAAGGGAATCCATTTTCTTCAGTCTCACCACCAAATGATTATGCCTAACAAGTTACTCAGTAATCATCATCTCCCTTACAAATCATATTAAAATTTCGAAAACTAAACCGTCCAAATCAAATACAATTTTATCTAAAATAAAAAAGTATCTTGGTCTATTTCTAGTTGACGTTAAAATATCGCCAAGCCGATTTGGCGCTGTTTTGCAGGCGATACAGTTCTAAATTTGGCAACCCCATTTTTTTTTATAGACGTGCTTTAGCTTTAACCTTTCTGTACCACAAATCATGGAGTTGGTTCGTTTCTCAATTTTTCATATTGGAATTCCGAATTGGCGACATTCTGGCTTTGTCGCCAACTTTTTAAAAGGGCGCCAACCCATAAACGTGAACTAGGAATTTACCAGTATCTTTCTTTAAAAAAAAAAATTACTACACTTTAGAAGTCCCACCACTAGACACAATTTTTGGCTAAAAAAAAAGGACGAATGGAGAACAATTGAAAATTATCAGAGCTTTAAAAGATTTTCCAAGTAGTAAACATTGTATTTAGCTTTTCGATATCTGCCAAACTTTTAATTTAATTTTCACGAAATTGAACAATTTCTTTCAATGCCTTAACAATTAACTAGAAGCCTTAAAAAAAAATCAAAATCCAACCATGTACAGAGAAATGTTTTATTTATTTCTAGTCTTCGGTGCGTAGTTTGTTTACAATAGCATTCAGGCAAAAATTTTAAAGACATTCAAACGTTGTATCGGTAAACACGTGCGAATATAAGTACAGCTACTAAGAATATTAACATACCTGTGAACAGAAAAATGATCCACTTATACCATACTTTATACACGTTGGACATCGTAATTTTGCAAATTTTTCACAACCGGGAGTTTCACATTTTCTCTCACTAATTAATTCGTCAGCCATGATATTTTCAAAAAATGAAGAATGAATGAGATATGGGAATGACAATCAGAAATAGAGAGGATAGGAAAAAGCAACACAAGAGGATAAAAACATAGTACGCACGGTTACAGTTACTTAAACTGCAGAGTAACCATGTACATAAGGATAATTTTTGCTTTTTGACGTCATTGTTGGAAAAATAAGAGGCGTTAAATGGGACAAGGGCGAATTCGCCAAAACTGTATTTTAAGAAAAAACCACTCAAAGAAAAGTTTTGCCGTTTCTCACAACGTTAGCACCTAAGTTCTACATACCAAAGCTTCAAACAGAAAGGGCGAATAAACCATCTTGTTGTATTCCTTAGCTCTTCAATAACAAGGCTTACTTTTGGCAAAAAGTTAAGGGACTAGCAGATTCGCCCTTGTCGCATGAAACGCCTCATATGATATACTATATTGATGAGAAACTCTTACAATCAATAAAAAAAATATCTGAGTGTTGCTGAGATTGACTGCATTTGGGTTGCTGTGCATTGCTTGTTTTGGTGTAACATCTCAGCAATAAGAGGGTATACTGACATTTTTAAATATTAATTAATTTGTCAGTGTTAGGTTTACATATTCATAGAAACAATGAAAATTAGTTTATAATTATTTATTGGAGCCGGCACCTTGTATATTTGGGCGACAGCAGTGGTTAAGAAAAAGCTAAGCTGACGTATAGGAAATTAATATTTTTATGATTATCTTGAATATTAACACTTTGCCACCCGTGCCAAAGCAGAATGTTGGGTTCTTCACCAATAGTCTGTCCAGATCAGACTACACTCGATCTGAGTTGGCGTTCTTTGCTGGAATTAGTACCTGAAACTGTGTTTTAAAAACACAAACTTCCAGCTAATCTTATGGAGCTAAAGAATTAGAACTAAAGTGCGGGTTCCGCGAGCTGACCGCAATGCATCCCATTTCGAAGTGTGTGTGCGTGCAAATAGGCAAAAGGGAGGAGTATTTTTCTTCGCGTATTATCTCAATCACCTTCAAGGAAAGCCAAAGTTGAATTATTTTTCAATATTTATGAAATTTCAAGTTCAAAATCTTATATTCAGTTCTCTTAATTTAAATGAATATTTTTTTAATAATTAACGTAGCGTTGTAATTTTAGAGTTGAGTCACTGATATGTCTTCCTAAGTACCTATTTAAGCAATATTATTGAATATATCACGTGTAAAAGCATCTTAAAATAATGAGATCATTTAAATAAGAGAAAAAAGTTTTTTTGTATTACTGCTGTAAGACATTAACACTTTAAATCCCAACCCGCCCTATACGGCCTTGTAGAGAATTTCCCAGCTAACCGCCTTTCGGGCGGTTGCAGGGGTAAACCAGGGGTAAACGTATATTTTCAAGTGAGGGGAACTGCCCTGCCTTAGTTGTTTAAAGCGTGACGGTCCTCAACAATAGGCTATTGTGGGGCATGTAGAGGGGAGACATGGATTTAAAGTACTCAATGTCAAACTGCCCCACCCTTTGGACATGGAGTAAGATAGTCAGGGACTTTTCTTTTATGCGAATCTTGTCATGTACTTAGCGGTGGCGTTTGTTTCATTGATAAGACGCCAACTAAATTCTCTGACATATCAAGCAGATGACCCAACGCACACCCCTATTGCAGGCTGTATACATATAGTAATGATCTTTTAATGATCGACAGTGACCCCCCACAGCAATCCCAGGAGTGGCAGACAGGAGAACGAGTTGGGCGAGTTCATTTCCAGTTTTTATGAATGGAAAGTCATAGGGGTTTTGTGAAACCCACAACGCTGACTCCATGGGATTTAAAGGGTTAAACGTTATCCCTCGGATTGTAAAATTCAAACTCTAAAACGGATAGTAATTATAGTTAAATCATACTGTTTTTATAATTCATTTAGCTAGAGAAGTTTGAAAATGAATGCATTGTAAGACATGCTTTTAAAATGGACAATTACCGTATTTTTTTTTTTATTTTTTTTTATTTTATTCAAATTGCTTTGAAAAGGCCCTAAACACAAAAATTTCTGCTCAGTGCGCTTTTTCTTTCTTTTTAATTTGCGATTAAAATTACCTTGTTAAACGTTGGCGAGAAAACGGCTAATTTCGCTGACATTTAATGTGACGTCACGGCTTAGCAAATATCTTGGCTTGAAATGCAGCAGCGGAAACCAGATTTGCAAGTTTCTCGAAAATCACGTCAACCTGTACGGAATGTGGCAATGATCTACCAACGCCAACTCTTTCAACGCCAACTATTAGGCAGAAACCTCACGATAATTATAGAAACGATAGGGACTCTTTACATCACTGACTTTGTTGACTGTTTTGATCGGACTGGTTTTGGCTCGGTTTTGGGGCATTTTCTTTTCTTAATATTTAAATAACTAATTTTTTAAAGAACTTTTGTTTAAATATTTGGAATCAGAAAGAAATTCTTCATAAATATATACTAATTTCACTCGTTTTTAAAAAATGCGGGAACTGTCCATTGTATATATTTTATTCTTACACAATAATTAAATAAAACTAAAATGTCCAGAACTTCACACGTGCATTTCTTCAAAATCCTGATTATCCCTACCACATGCCATATCTAAAATATTTACAACTCATGTGGTCTAAATGAAAAGCAACTATAATAGAGAGAATTTGACAACTTCTGTCTTTTAGTTAGACTATTTTTATGTATTTCCTTTAAAGTTAAATTTTTTACCACAACGTTTTAAAAACAATCTAAGATACCGATCTATAACTTGTTTCCTTATTACTCGTGAAGGTCTTCAAAACACACTTAGTTTTCAATTCGATGGTAACATTTGGTTGGTTGTATTCAGATTATCTGGCGCCGTCAGCAACACGAGGGCTATAATGCACCGAAACATTCGTCATTAGACAAGCCAACATATATTTACAAACACCCATGCCTAAAACGGGACTCGAACCCGCAACCTCGCGGTCCAGAAGCTAGCACGCTAACCACTATACCGTTTGGTCAGCATGGTAACATTTGGAGAGACTGAGAAAGTAAAGGGGTCTAAGTGACATTTTTGAACTTTTAAGAAAATACACTTTAAAGTTTCTTATTTATATTAAATTCTATGAAAACTAGGGATATCTTCATTCCAGAGGTTAGTATTTGAACAACAAATAATTTTCATACAATTTTAACATAAATAAAAAAATTTGAAGTGTATTTTCTCAAAAGCTAAGAAAACAAACTTTTAGACCCTTTGGCTTCTCAGGCCCTCATTCCTCATTTAATTTTTTCATTCATTTATATTAATTTTTATTCTTAATTTAAGATTGATGTTTTTAGTAGTTTGGCAGTTTTCCTTCAACAGCATGAGATTGGTTCGAAGTATTAAAGTTTTATACACTCAGTATATTACTGTATGGTTGCTAAATTATATATCCCTAGTAGCAATTTTACCTCGGGAGGTGATCGGAATTCCATCCCCAGGTGAATCGCCGGTGATTGGCGATTCACCGGAAACTCACCCTAAACTTATCTTTCCCTTGGCAACTAATCCATTTTGTCCCCGTGGCCGGCCATTGGCCGATGTCCGGAAACTGATCGAATTCGAGGAAAAGCCGACAAGAATTGGTTTGAGGCCGAGGGAAAAGGGGGAAATACGAGCACTATCCGAGGAAAATTTTGCTCTCAAGAAATATCGAAACGATGGTCGTTATTTTGTCAAAAATATCAATTAATAAACATTAAATAATTATAAAGATGTAAGTATCGAATATTAAAAACGACAAGTTAAAATAATGCAAAACTAAAATATTTACCCAGAGCGCGTAATTCTTATATTGTAGTATATCCAGTGACATATTAAGAGTACAAATCGAAGTTATAACACCACCAAATTACTCACTCCAGAATTGTCTAAATTACTTACCCGGGGATCGAACCAAGGATGTTCGTCTCCGAAGCGCGTTGACTTGACCACTGGACAGTTGGTACTCGTGATTCTTGTCATAGCAATTGTATTGTAGTACAAAACTCTACTATCATACCGACTTTGCAAAGAAATTGACCGACATTTTTTTTTATATATGGGGAATTTTCGGAAAATAGCAAATCTTCCATAAATTTGGGAAAGTGATATTAATTTATTTATTATAGCAAAAATATATATATATATATATATCCCATATGAATATTTTGGCTGGAAAACAAAACTTGGCGACTTATTAAAAAACTAGTACCGAGACACATAATAAATTGTGTCGCCATCTATTTCGTAAAATTTTAACTAATTGACGTGTAAATTTTATGATATTTTTTGAAATGCAATTTAAGAGTTTACTTAATAATTTTGACATTTTTAAAAATATATTTAATTTTTTAATTTTTTTAAAAACTATATTCAATTTGATTAACTTTTTGAAACATATAAATATATTTTTATTTTACTTAAAAGATGTTTAAAAAACGGACCAAAATGAGTTCAGGAAATTATAATGAAAACTATTTAAAAACAAGGACTATATTTTTATTTTATATTGAAATTGAAATGGAGATTTTTTTTTTAATTTTAGAAAATTGTTCCTATATTTTTTTACTAAATAAAAACTTTTATTTATGGATTTTATTGACTTATTAGATAAGCAATATATAATTATGTGGTTTGCATTTTTTCAAAATATATTTTTACATTTAAAATGTTTCGTACACTTATTTTTAAAATAATTTTCACTTATTGCCAAAGCGAAATGTTTAGCAAATTGTATACTTGATTTAAATTTGAAATACATTCAAGGATTGCCTCTAATTCAGTGGAATTGCAAGAAAAAGAAACATAAGTTTTTTATCGCCTGTCGATGGCGTTCCGATATCTTTTGCCGATCAAAAAAACGATGATCAGAAATTCCACCGGCCACCGATGTTGGGAAGATATCTTTTGCCGATGAGTTTAGGGTCATCGGCAGAAGAGGAAATACGGGTGTGTTTTTATATCAGTCTGGGGAATCGCTGATGACTTTGATGAATTCCGATCATTGGCGGACGAAACGCCATGCAGTGATTGCTACTATTAGGGATACAAGTGAAATTCAAAATAGTTGAGCATAATATTAAAGCTTAAGCACATGGTTGGTTGGTTGGTTGTTTTCAGATTATATGGAGCCGTCTGCAACACGAGGGCTACAATGAGCCGAAACATTCGTCATTAGACCAAGCCAAGATACATTTACAAACACCTATAACTAACACGGGACTCGACACGCAACCTAGCGGTCTAGAAGCTAGCACGCTAACCACTATACCGTTTGGTCTGCCTTAAGCACATGGTATTTCGGCGATTGATTTAAAGCTCCAGTATTATAGCATATTTTTTGGAGAAATTGATTTTTGGTGAAAATAATCATATCTAAAAAGCAGAATACGGTTTCCTAATCATATCTAGAATTCGATTTACCGAAAAAAGTAGTAAACGAATGCATAAAAGAAGCATTCACGTATTTAACCAGTAAAAAAAAGTATCTGAAAAAAAAATCAGTTTGAAAAAATGAATGATTATTTCATCCAATCACTAAAAACAAACTATTCCTTTTAAGTTAGTTTTAATATCCAAAATGTATATAAAAAAAGACTAAAGCTCGCACTAACGTGCTTAAACTTAAAGATATGAAATTGAAGTTCCGATCCATCCTCTATCAATTTTCCCCATCTGTTTCTGCAATTAAATACACACCAAGAAATTACCATTCTAAAATAATCACAAAAAGTTAACAATAAATTTAGATGCATAGCTTGAGAAGAGGAAAACCGCAGAATGTCTTGCTATAACGTGCTAAGCAACCGGCGGGGGAAAGAGCATGTTTTGCCTACTTTGCTGTCACTGAAATGCGCTTTTTTGTATCCTTCCACGGGAGGCTCGCTAGCTTGTTAAGTAACCGGGGATAGTAACTTCAGTTCAATATTCTAGCTCAGTGGATGTATATGATATTTATGACAGATGACAAATATTTTTTTGTTACTTTAGTTAATTGTAACATGTACGGAAACTCTGTTCGGGTACAGTCTGATCAGAACAGGCTACTGGGGAAAAACCCGACATTCTGCACTGGCGCGTGATCGGCAGCGAACTTGTTAAACGTTTGAATTTCTTTCTTTTAATCTATAATATTTTAATAAACTAAAATTAGTTATGTATGAAACTAGTTGGTAAAGTTAAAAGTCGTGTATTTTGGAGTGATGTTCCAGTTGACCAAACTTCCTAGATTCACTGTTTCCAGTACCGCTATTGCTATTGGCCAATACCGCTGTCCTACCTGGGTAGTTTCGGCCATTTTTCCTTGGCAGACCATTCTTAAACAACTAGTAAGTAGTTAGAAAGTGGGGCTCCGGGGCCATGGCGGGATGCGGGATGGGATGAGGGATGTTTTGCAATATATATATATTAATTAATTAAAAAAAATTAATTAGAAAAGAACAAAATAAAAATTTAAAATTCTGTTTTTTAAAAGTCCAATTAAAAGGTCAAAACTACTTATGTTGAAAATTTTAGAGCTGTAGCCCTATTAGAAATCGTTTTGTAAAATATTTATTAATTAATTAAAAAAATTAATTAAAAAAGAACAAAATAAAAATTTAAAATTCTGTTTTTTAAAAGTCCAATTAAAAGGTCAAAACTACTTATGTTGAAAATTTCAGAGCTGTAGCCCTATTAGATATCGTTTTGTAACATATTTATTAATTAATTAATTAAAAAAGAACTAATTAAAATTTTAACATTCTGTTTGTGATGTATACAATTAGAAGGCCAAAACTACTTATATTGAAAATTTCAGAGCTGTAGCCCCATTAGTAGTCGTTTTGTAAAATGTTTATTAATTACTTAAAAAAAATTAATGAAAAAATAACAAATTAAAAATTCTGTTTTTTAAAAGTCTAATTAAAAGGCCAAAACTACTTATGTTGAAAATTTCAGAGCTGTAGCCCTATTAGTAATCGTTTTGTAAAATGTTTACTAATTAATTAAAAAAATTAATTAAAAAGAACAAAATAAAAATTCAAAATTCTGTTTGTTAAAAGTCCAATTAAAAAGTCAAAACTACTTATGTTGAAAATTTCAGAGCTGTAGTCCTATTAGATATCGTTTTGTAACATATTTATTAATTAATTAAAAAATTAATTAAAAAAGAACTAATTAAAATTGTAACATTCTGTTTGGGATGCTTACAATTAGAAGGCCAAAACTACTTATGCTGAAAATTTCAGAGCTCTACTCCAAATTTAAGTAGGTTTCTATAGATCCACAGAGCCACAGACAGACAGACAGATAGACACGCAGCTTGTTTTATTATATATATATATATATATATATATATATAAAGACGACGTTAAGAAAGTGTGAGTATAAAGAGGCTAAAGGCCATTCGATATAAGTGGAGCTTTGCATACTTACATATGCTTTCATTATTAGGATGGATTCGAAAAATTGTATAAACGTATTTTTTTAATGATTACAATTAAACTAACTAGATAATTATGGTACAGTACGAAAAAAAAAAAAAAATTCGAACGATGGCTATATCTTGTATTCTAATTGATGAAATAACAAATGTCAAGTACCGTTGTAAATCGTGGAAGGATTTAAATAATGGACAATTCCCGCATATTTTTTATTTTTTATTTAATTCTAAATGTTCCGAAAAGGCCATAATCATAAAAATTTCTGCTCTATGCACTTTTTCTTTTTTTTAATTTGCGATCAAAATTACCTTGTTCGAGGTTGGAGAGAAAACGACCCATTTCGTTGGCGTTGAACATGACGTAAAGAGATCTCAAATATCTTGGCTTGAAATACAGCAGCGGAAACCAGATTTGCAAGTTTCTCGTAAATCACGCCAACCTGTACGGAATGTGGCAATGGTCTACCAATGCCAACTTTTTTAACGATAAGTATTTGGCACAAACCTCACGATAACCATAGAAAAGCAGGGATCTGTTTACATCATGAATTTTGTTGATTGTTTTAATCGGACTGGTTTTGGGGCATTTTCTTTTCTTAATATCTAAATAACTAATTTTTTTAAAGAACTTTTGTTTCTACTTGGAATCAGAAAGAAATTCTTCATAAATATGTACTAATTTAGCTCGTTTTTAAAAAATGCGAGAATTGTCCATATGTATGTAGTGTTTTTTTTTTGTTTTTTTTTATTATTATTATTTTTTTTTATAAGGTGTCATCTACACATTTAAAATGTACTAACTTTGAAAAGTTAAATAACATAATATATTATATCATATTTAGATTTAGCATCCAAAAAAAAAAAAAAAAAAAATGCAAAATTTCATAATTTTGCAATGAGTGGTTGGAAATTTGAATGATGTCAAAGAATTGATAAACTAATGCTAAGAGAAAAAAATTACTTTTTTGACCATAAAATGTAACTTAAATTTTAGTAATTTTTGTTTCAAACGATAATTTGAACATAATTAGCAATCAACTTTCGAATTAAACAGTGTTTTAATAATTAATTTTTAATTAATAAAACAAGTTTTAAAGTTTAAATAGAAAAATGTATTTTTTTGCTTCATTAGATTTATCATGGTCGAAAACCCCTCCAGAAATTTTTCTCATTCCATTTTGTATTTTAGCTCTCAATGTTTTAGCAAAAATGTAAAAAAAAAAAAAAAAAAAAAAAATAGCTCACTTTAAGGGACCTTGTAATAAATTACGTCTTGAAGCACACAAACGTTCGATTTTCCCCCGCTTTCGTGGAATGTCGGATAATTGGCCTTTCAATGTAATATTTTTTAAGTATCACAAAAAAAGATTATGCAAATATATGAATGCTAATATTGCTTCTTTCAGAAATTTCGATATGCAACTTTAATTAGTTTGGGGCCTCATACGAAACCAGTCCGTAAACTTTAATTGTTCATTGAAATAACTTACCTTTTTTAAAGGGGATAGCATAGCAATCCAGGGGGTTGGCGAGCGTTAGCGAGCGGGGGTTGATTCTCTAAGTTAATTTTCACCTCTTCACCAATCAACAGATTCTAGGCAAACAAACGCCAACTTTGTGATGAGGATTCGAAAATACAAACGGAGATTGTTTCAAAAAATCATATGCTTATTATTTAATGAGTTATGTTATCTTTGCTATCTGGTTTGTATTTTAACCCTCTCTGACCCTTCCGTTCAAATTCAGAATCATATTGTTAATCAAAGGGCATTTTTTTTAAATATTCCTTGTAAACTACGGAAAGGGTGTGATATGGTGTTTCAAATTCTACAAAAGCTTATAAACAAATAGCTTGTCGTATTTTGGGCATCTCATTTCATATTTTATACAACAGTTGGGTTTATTTTTTAAATGGTGGTTGGCTGTATTGATTAATTGATAAACTTAGAATAAAAGTAAGTATTTTTAACAGAAGATGTGACTACATATTTTTGACTCTTTGAGCATCATTCCGATTTTTTCATAGAATGCAGAAAAATACTAGAGTAGTTAGAAAGTGGGGCTCCGGGGCCATGGCGGGATGCGGGATGGGATGAGGGATGATTACGTCACCGGAAGGGGCGTGACCGGAAGTGTAGTGGAGTTGTTCCCCTCCTACTGCTGTTTTAGTTTCGGTTTCGTTATAAGCTGTTTGTGTATGACGTCACAGTGGATATGACGACATAATTTGTTTTATATCAAAGTTTTGAGTGGTGGCAACACTTTTTAGTTTTTGTTTCCAGTTAACTGGAGTTGAGTTGTTCTAGGGCTGCTTCTTAACGAATAAGTTAGAGTGATAGGCTTTTATTGCGTGACGTCACAGTGAGTATGACGTCATAACTTGCTTAACGTTAAAAGTTTTGAGCGGTGGCAACACTTTTTAGTTTTGATTTACCTTTAAGGCGGAGTTGAGTTGTTTTAGGGCTGCTTCTAAGTGAATAAGTTAGAGTTATAGGTATTTTTTACTAGTGACGTCACAGTGGGTATGACGTCATTCATGATTTTACAAAACTTACCTTTAAGACGATGGCAGCAATAGAAATATGCTAAGTTTTAGGCGGGATGGAGTTGAGTTGTTTTAGGGCTACTTTTAAGTGAATAACTTAGAGTGATAGGCTGTTTTACCAGTGACGTCACAGTGTTAATGTAGTGGGGATGACGTCACGATTTGCTTTATATCAAAGTTTAAGGAATGGCAACATCTTGTATCCTGATATATAGCTAAGTCTCCTTTGATTGGTTGAAATAAAAGCTCACTTCTGATTGGTTAGAATATGTCACGTGATTTCAAATGCTCTTCTCATTGACTATACAGTTTAGTAAGACAGTTTTCTACTAAGTTTAATGTAATTGCGGCGCCATCTAGTGGTAGGAAGGAATATAAATTACATAGTTTATAACTTTTCATGCTTAACCATTAAAAACTTCAAATACATGCAAAGATAATATACTAACACAAATGCGTAAAGTTTCGGATTGAGTGGATTTTTTTTTCTATAAGTGCTTAACACATTTAAACTAATGTTGAGAGATATAATCGCAAGACACTTTTAAGGAATCAGGTTTAATCAATGTTAGACACATAAAGTCTCATTATTTTCTCAATAACAGTATGAAATGTAAATATAAATTAAAATTTATGAGAAAAAAAAAATTTAAACTTTGATATCTTAACGTGAAAATTTCTTTTACAGAGCTTAACATGTCATTAAAAAGTTTTTTTCTTTTATTGTCATAGTTTTTGAGGGATTGAATACACAACAAAAGAACTTAGACTAGAATTAATTTTCAATATTCAGCAACTGAAACCCATTATGGAAGTTAAAGCAATGATTTTACAATTATTTTTAGGTTGAGTTAGTCTGACCCTGTTGAAGGAATTAGTAGTTGTAGTGTGTTCACACGTGAGTTTGCAATACAATATTAGTAATATACATTTCCAAAAAACGAAATATTTATCACTTTGAATAGAAAAATGACGATTTTTTTTTTATTTATGTAAGTATTATTCTCAATTTTGTAAATTTTAAATGTATTATCCATATTGTATTGAAGAATTTATATATTTTTTTCTTCTTCTTTCAGAATGGTTTAGGAAAAACATTTCATTTTAGTCAGAACAATGTTTTCAAAGAGATGGAAATACGCAACTTTTCGATATATCAAACTTCAAATATTTTGAAATTGATTCTATTTGTTACAACCGGTTGTAATTTAAAGCTATACTGTACTATGCGAGCGATATTATATATCTTAGCTACTTACTGTCTATGTTAAAATTTATATTACCATTAAACTTGTTAGAAATTAATATGTCTATGTTAGTTATATTAATCAAGATAGTTTTTATTGTACAATGATACTTACTTAAGTTGATGAATGGCAACACAGAACTAGCTGCTAATGCTGAATAGATATGTGATAACTGATTTTGGATACTCTAATGTTTAAATAAGAGAGAAAAAGTAACATACTTGAACATCTTACAACTAAGAATTCAAAAGTGAACATGAAAATTTATTTTACGAATAAATATCATGTCTTTAAAATGTGTACGAATATCACTAAATAAGAGAAAAAAGTAACATACTTAAACTCTTTACGACAAATAACTTTAAAATTAACGAAAAAAAAACTTAATTTACACATAAAAATCAATTTAAAATGTGTAAAAATATCGCTAAATAAGAGAAAAAAAGTAACTTACTTAAAATTTCTAAGATAAATATTTAACCTTTACGCGAAAATTCCCTTCATGTATAAAAATCACGACTTTAAAATATAACATGCAAGAGAAAAGTAACGTACTTAAACTTTCTACGACAAATAACTTTAACATTAACGTAAAATTTTACTTGACACATAAAAATCCCGATATTAAAATATGTAGAAATATCGCTAAATAAAAGAAAAAAAGTAACACACTTAAACTTTGTACGACAAATAACTTTGACATTAACGTAAAAAATGTTCTTCACATATAAAAATCAAGACTTTAAATTTGAAATGTAGGATGAAAGTATAACATAATTATAATTTCTACGACAAAGAATTCAAACATTGCCGTTCATGTCTTTAAAATGTATAATGACAACTCTAACTTTTAGAAAAAAGAAACACTAAAAATTTACAAGGCAAAGAATTTAAAATTGAACGTTAAAATTAACTTTACATGTACTATCATACTCTTATATCAACGATAAATAAGATAAAAAAAAGAAACTCTAAAAATTTATAAGGCAAAGAATTCAAATAATACGCTAAAATTTACCTCACATATAAAAATTATGTCTTTCAAATGTGTAAGAATAACGCTAAATTAGAGAAAAAGAAATATTAAAAATTTATAAGGTAAGGAATTGAAACAATACGCGAAAATTTATTTCACACATAACATTTTTATCTTTAAAATGTGTAAGAATAATGCTAAATTAGAGAAGAAAAAAAAAATAACATACTTAAACTTTCTTCGACAACAATTTAAACAATACGCGAAAATTTCATACACAATTATTTTCTTAGGTTAATGTTAAATAATGGGAAATTTAACAGAATAAAAATTTCAAAGATAAAGAATTTTAACGTTTACACGAAAATTTACTTCACATATAAATATCATGTCTTTAAACTTTAACGTGACAATTTACTTCTCATATACAATTAAACTCTTAGGTTAATGTTAAATAAAAGAAAAAGTAACATACTCAAAAATTTCTAAGATAAGCATAACGTAAAAATTTCATATCGTGTGTTTAAAATGTAACATATAAGAGAAAAAAAATAACATACTTGAACTTTCTATAGCAAAGAATTTAAGCGTTAGCGTAAAAATTTACTTTACATATAAAATTCACGTCTTTAAACGGGATGATAAGCATGTGACGGTAATTAGCCAATCAGGTTAGCGGTAGGTGATACGCCACTTGCCGGCATTTTTAGACCGGAGGAGGAGTCACGCTAAAACTTGTTCAAACAGGTCGGGAGACTTGTACAGCAAGAACAACAGCATCGACGCGCAAGCAGCGGGTGATGCTGCGGTGTGTCAGCAGGTCTTCGAGATTATCGTTTTCCTACTTTTCCTTTTTCATAATGAAATGTTTGTGAAAACTTGGAATGAATGAAGTGGATTTCAAAGACACATTAGTAAGTGAAGGTAGAATTCGCATGGACTTTCTTCCAAAAAGTATGATTCACTTGGAGAATTTAGATCATTTCTACTTGAAAACTTTTCTATTGTCTAAAACATTGAATATTGCTCAAACTCAGTGAGATTATATGCTACAATACGGGTAAAACTTAACAAAATTGTTACATAGAAGAAAAATAGTAAGAGATTTAAAATAAATACTAGTTATAGATACTCCAAGGAAAAAAAATTCACCTCTACTTTTCAATCGGAAAATCAATGCAAGTTGGAAATTTATGTTACTTCAAGAAAGACTTAGACAATTTACTTTGTAATAATATACGTTAAGGTGTCGTATTAACTAGTGCAATACATGCTGACTAAGGTTTATTTTACTTATCTAAGAAAGGTGAATTGGGGGGAAAATATTAAATAAATTGTAGATATTAAATACATTGTAGATATGCATTTAAGTTTTGAAAATCACCTGCAAGACTTTTAAAACATCTTAAGATAAATTGAAAGAAACTTGCGAATTATATGTAAACTATATAACTTTTTATACTCTGAAAGGAAATCACAAGTAATTTAGTTAACTTTTTTCATGGTAACACTCATATTCAACGACATATTTTTAAAATTTAACCTTCTTTACATGATAATAGTTATAAATTTTTTCAATCTCAGATGCGATATACTATTATTTCTAACATATATGTTACGAATTGTGTAAAGTTTTTAAAACTGTATATGCAAATCACCAATCAGAAACATAAAAATCTAACATCAATCAAACAAACTAAAATAATAAGATATTTTCCTTAGTGGAAATAGTTAACTACTCATGTGATGGAATATACTTAGAAAATTTAAATACTGAAAAAAGTTTGCTAGGCAAACTTAAAGAATATTTTTTTTTTCTTGTGAAAAACTAGCATAAATTTGGAAAATGTAGAGTTTGTTACTACGTAAAATTGAACATCATGTGGACAAACTAAATTATACATGAATTTTTTTTTTATTTGAGAGGTGCTGACAATATATCATTAATATAGAGATTTTTAACTTCCACCCATAATTTCTAAATAACTTATACATAAATTTCAGAAAAACTGAAACGGAATGTGTTTTACAAGAGGCTTATTTTGTAAGATGAATATTCAATATTAATATAACTGAGCAAAGTTCATTCCGGAAAAAACTTGTAAAAGATACTTATATTTTGAAAATAGTTTGAAATATCCTTTTAAATTTATGAATGCTCGCTTTCGAAAGACACAAATAAAACTGATATTACTCATGATAATTAACACATACATAACATTAGTCAAACAAAGTGAAATTTTTATTGCTTGTGACCGATAACTTGTCAGTGAAGCAGAACTTACATAGGAAATTTGTGCAAACTTTTTCAACTTTTAAACCAAGTATCATGTAAAATTATAAATTACGATAGGAAATAACATACTTCAGAATCGGAACAAGTCTTGTAGTTAAGCTAAATGTATTTCTCAAGGAATTGAAAGCATACCAGAGAAGTCCTTATCATTTCGCATCTTTTCTCATGTTGCAAGAAGACATACTTTGTAAAAGATCGTCTTAGCACTTAACAAAAATCAGTAAAAATAAATATATTTTCTATGGCAAAGATAAAACTTCACAACTTAATTACTTAAATTTAGCTAAGTTGCATATGGTTTATTCACATAACTCGCATGTGCTTTGAATGTTGAAATATATTTGTCAGTTGAAATCAAACTCATAGAAAATAAATGCTATCTACATTTTCAAGTCGGAAATTACTATTAAATAAACTTTACATGTAAGACATTATCATGTTAAAAAGAAAAATCTACAAAAATGTAAATGATAATTTTACTGTTGTTACATAAATGATGAATAATTTATGATTTTATTCTAGGCAAACGTTTTATTGTCTAACAGAGAACTTAAACTTTAGCAGAAAAACGAAAAATACAATTTTTATATCCTATCATGCTTGCCGAAAATTGAATTTATTAGCTGTTGTAATAGATTTTATTGCCCAAATTTCTATAGTTCTTCCCAGTGCAATAATATTAAGTTCATGTGTAATGAGTAGGGTTTTTTTTTTTTTTTTTGTTGAATCTTATAAATTTAGAAAATATTATGACCTAAGAGATTGAGTGAACTGAATAAATCAATGACGTAAATTTAAACAGTGACTTGAACTGATATACATACTATAACTGTAAAGAAGTATGACAAAGTGATAGATGAAGTGAAAATAGAAGTTGAGTGAAATGTGTTGAAAAAAGTTGAAGACGACAAGAAATTCATAAATGAGAATTATCATTGACTTATATTAACTTCGTTTTTCTTGCTTATGACAAGAAAATACACTCTTGTTTATTAAGAACCAACTTGATATTGTTGCACAAATTGTCTGTATATATTGTAAATAGTGACGTATTATTTCAAAATTCTATTGTAATTTATTTTTATCCTATTTTATTTAGTAATTAATAGCGATTATACAAGTTAGAAAAAGGTGGCAACACCTAAAGTAATCGAGAAGTTTCGAGATATTTCGTTTCCGATAAATTGGCTGGAAATTTCGAGAATGTCTCACGCGCTTGTATATAAAGGACTGGAGAACGGGAAAGTTTTCAGATTGACTTCGGAGTTCGTTGAAAGCGGATCGCTTTGTTTACCTATTGGAGTGAGCTTGAATAATCGCTGAATTCGAAGTTATTTTTGTTGAAGCTTGTGTTGAAGCTTGAGAGTAATTAAACTGTTGCCTGTGAATAAATTTTTGTGAGTTTTCTGAAGAGAGAATAAATACTTTTAAACCGTGAAAACTGTGCCATCATTGCCTCAGTGGAAAAATTCATAACAGTGGTGTCAGAAGTGGGATCTCGTAATTTTGAATGCCGACAACTAGAGGAATGATGGAAGACCAAATGAAGCAGTTGATGGAAATGATTGTTGGAATGAAGGCCCAACAGGAAACCACCGCCGCCAAAATAAAAGCTGGACAAGAATCAACCGCCGCTACAATCGCCGCTGGTCAAGCGCGTCAAGAAACGACAAATGCCGAACTCGCCGCTACAATCGCCGCTGGTCAAGCCCGTCAAGAAACGACAAATGCCGAACTCGCCGCCGCAATTGCCGCCAGTCAAGAAGCGACATCATCAGACATTAAAGCTTTACAAGAAGCGACATCATCAGATTTTAAAGCTTTGCAAAATGCAACGTCATCTGACATGAAAGCTTTGGCCGATAAGTGCGAGTCCACATCCGCAGCCGTAATCAAGATCAGGGAAGAAATGAAAACCGAGCTAGCGTCAATGGTAGAATCTACTATTATGGAGACAACATCATCGGTCCTGCAATCCGTGAAGGAAGACGTTCTCACTGCTATAAGAGATGAAATGGAAGAAAAGGTTTCCACTATCAAAGAAGAGCAGGGAAAATTCATGGATGCTGTAGAAGAAAGGCTACGGAAAATAGAAACTCGCGAAGCTGTGACCATTGCAACGCCTGATTGGGATAACGTTTCCACTCCCTTTATTGCGCCACGTTCCAGCATCAAAGTGGCCACTTTTGATGGGAGGTCGTCTTGGCGCGTTTATCAAACGCAGTTTGAAATGATTGCTTCTGCGAATGGTTGGGACTATACTTCGAAAGCATTCCATCTCGCGGCATCTCTTCGAGGTGAAGCTGCTGACATTTTACAAACACTACCTGAAGAGAAGCGGGGAGAATTCGTGGCGCTGGCAAGTGCGTTGGAATTAAGGTTCGGGGAGCAACATCTAAAGGATTATAACAGACTGCAACTGAAAGTGAGACAGCAGAAGGCCAATGAAACTCTTCAAGAATTGGCATCGGATATAGAAAGACTGTCGCTCCTAGCTTTCCCGGACTGTCCCTCGGACGTACGAGATAACCTGTCTCTTCAGTATTTCGTGGATGCCATCAAAGATCCCGACATACAGCAAGCTACCAGGATGTCAGACAGCAAAGATCTAAAGTCCACCCTCGTCTATGCCATGAGAGTAGAAGCCGCACAGCAAGCTTCTAGAAAAGATCGGCGTTTCGTACGTGGAACATTGGCAGACGATTCCTCTGAACTTTTCACGAAGAAGTTTCAAGAACTGGAAAACAAGATGGAGCGAATTATGAGAAATATTCCTGGTTCGAAGGATCGAAAAACTAGAGTGGTTTGTTGGCTCTGCAACCGGGAAGGACATTTCAGACGTGATTGCCCTGAATTGGACAGGAGAGGGGACAGACCCTCGTCCGAGCCTCAGCAGTTAAACTAAAGAGCGGCTATCTCGCGAGGCGGAGGTCGCCGTGTAGAGCAGGTGGTGCCACACTCAGCCTCTATCACATCTCATCCCTTCAAGGAGGAAACCATGGTTTATTCGTGGAGGGCAAGATCAATGGAACTCCCTGTCGTCTAATAGTTGACTCAGGGGCAAATGTAACCATCTTACGGACGGATGTAGCCCGGCGCCTGGACAGCCAACCTCTTTACACGGCGCCTTCAGTTTCACTACAGACTGTGACTGGTGACAAAATTTCTGTGCATGGGAAATTAAATGTCAACATCTCTTTTGGATTTCACACCTACACTCACACCGTTTACGTCGCTGAAATTATTGACCCATGTATTCTTGGATTGGACTTTTTAAAGAGAAATGGAATTACTTTGAATTTCGAGAAAGGCGAGCTTCAAACGGGGAAAGAAGAAGTTCCATTGTTCGGTTTAGACTCGGAAGAGCCGTGTGCATATCGAATAGTAGCTCTTGAAGACATCACCCTCCCCTCCATGACAGATTTGGTTGTAAAAGGTTCAACAGAGCTCCCGAAGGCCTTCCGATTTGGAGTAACGGACTTCCCATCATCGAATAGCGTCCCGAAAGGAGTGGTAGTAGGAGCGACGCTTGTGGATCTCTCTCAAGAGGTGGTGCATGTGAGAATGGCCAACATCGGTGATTCTAAGAGAGTTATCAAGAAAGGAGAAGAAATTGCCACTTGCACACCTGTTACAAGCATCGAACGAGGATCGAAGGAGCTTCCGACCGCACCACCCGCGGAATTAGTGGACCAGCTTCTCGAAGACTCTCGGTTGGAAAGAAGGCAAGAGAAGATTGTCGGAAACCTTATAAAAGAATTTCAAGACATTTTCTCCATGTCATCGAAAGATGTAGGAAGAACAGAGCTTACTCAACATCGAATCGATACTGGGACCCATTTACCTATTAAACAACATCCTCGAAGACTTCCTTTCGCAAAACAAGAGGAGGTCGGGAAACTGCTACAGGAAATGGAAGATAATAGAGTTATCGAACCCTCCTCAAGTCCATGGGCCTCTCCAATCGTACTCGTTCGAAAGAAGGATGGTTCCACCAGGTTTTGTGTGGATTACCGGAAGCTGAACGAAATTACGAAAAAGGACAGCTACCCTCTGCCAAGAATCGATGACACTTTAGACACTCTATCGGGGAACCAGTGGTTTTCGACTTTGGATTTGAAGAGTGGATACTGGCAAGTGGAGATACATCCCGACGATCGTGAGAAGACTGCCTTCACTACCGGCCAAGGATTATGGCAGTTTCAAGTTATGCCGTTTGGCTTGTGTAATGCACCGGCTACGTTCGAGCGACTAATGGAGACTGTGCTTAGAGGACTTTCCTACGAGACCTGTCTGGTATATTTGGACGATATCATTATCACCGGGCGGAGTTTCGATCAACACTTGCAAAATGTGAAGAACGTGTTCTTGAAGCTTAGGAAAGCCCACTTGAAACTTAGCCCATCAAAATGTAAGCTCTTTAGGCGGAAAGTCAGTTATCTCGGACACATCATCTCATCCGATGGAGTAAGCACAGATCCAGCCAAGATCCATGCTGTGCAAATTTGGTCTCGACCGCAAGACGTTCATCAATTGCGAAGCTTCCTAGGACTGTGCACGTATTACCGTAAATTCGTGAAAAGTTTCTCCAAGATCGCCAGACCCTTGCATCGACTAACAGAGAACAAGCAGAAGTTCCTATGGACTGCCGACTGTGACTACTCCTTCAATCAACTGAAGAACGCTTTAACATCCGCGCCTGTTTTGGCTTTTCCTGATGTTAACAAGGACTTTATTTTGGATACAGATGCCAGCAATGAGGGAGTGGGCGCCGTTCTTTCCCAGGAAATTGAAGGACAGGAGAAAGTCATCGCTTATTTTAGTAAGAGCCTGTCAAAATCCGAGCGGAACTACTGCGTCACAAGAAAGGAGTTACTGGCAATAGTAAAGGCCGTGGAGCACTTTCATCATTACTTGTACGGCCGAAAATTCCTTTTAAGAACTGATCATGCGTCTCTGACTTGGTTGCTGAATTTCAAGAATACAGAGGGACAAATAGCAAGGTGGATTCAGCGCCTGCAGGAATACGACATGGATATCCATCACAGAAAAGGAACGTTCCATGGAAATGCAGACGCTCTTTCTAGAAGACCATGTCCGGAGAATTGTCGATTTTGTTCCAATGCCGAGTCTAAGTTTGGGGTTAACACATCGGCCGTTCGGAAAATAACTTCCAAGTCAACTACTTCAGACGTGGATCCTTGGAGTGATCAGAATGTCCGCAAAAGTCAGGTCGAAGATCAGGACTTGAAACCTCTCATTGAATTCCTGGAAGCGGCTACCGGAAAACCCAGTTGGCAGGAAATTGCATGCTATAGCCCAACAATGAAGAGATATTGGGCTATGTGGGACTCTTTGCACTTGAAGAATGGAGTACTCTACCGTCGATGGGAGTCCGATGACGGCAAAAGCTTCCGGTGGCAATTAATCCTTCCGAGTTCTAGAGTTACGAACGTTCTAGAAGAACTTCACAGCAGTTCGACTGGAGGACATTTTGGTGTCACGAAAACTCGTCAGAAAGTCAGGGAAAGATTCTTCTGGGACAAAGCAAAATCCGACGTGGAGAAGTGGTGCAAGTCCTGTGATGCATGCAATTCGCGGAAGGGACCGAAGACCCGAACTCGTGGAAAGTTGCAACGTTACAACGTAGGAGCACCATTCGAAAGAATTGCTTTGGACGTCTTAGGCCCCCTACCTCACACAACTAATGGCAACAAATACATCCTAGTTGTCATGGACTACTTTAGCAAGTGGCCAGAAGCATACGCGATTCCGGACCAGGAAGCCACAACCGTAGCAGAAGTCCTCGTACGGAATTGGATCTCCCGATTTGGCGTACCCCTGCTGATACATTCCGATCAGGGGACGAACTTCAACTCTGCCGTCTTCACTGGGCTGTGTGACTTGCTCGACATGGAAAAGACTCGTACAACTCCCCTGCACCCACAATCCGATGGAATGGTGAACGATTTAATAGAACGATTCTGAATCATCTCTCCTTGTTTGTTTCCAAGAACCAGCAAGATTGGGATCAGAAACTTCCATTGTTCCTTTTGGCCTACAGAAGCGCTACTCACGAGACCACCGGATATACACCATCTCAAATGATTTTCGGAAGAGACCTTAGACTACCCTGCGACCTCCTCTTTGGACGACCACCGGACACCCCTTCCTCGCCTGTTCAGTATCTAGATGATCTCCAGGCACGTTTGGAAGCCGTACATCGGTTCGCCAGAGAAAGAATCAACATCATGACAGAGCGCATGAAGGTCCGCTACGATGCCAAGGCCACGGAACGTTCATTCTAGGAAGGTGTCAAGGTGTGGTTATGGAATCCTAAACGTCGGAAAGGACTCTCCCCTAAGCTCCAGACGAACTGGGAAGGGCCGTATGTGGTCCTTAAGAAGATCAACGACGTCGTGGTAAGGATTCAACGGACACCCTCCTGTAAACCTAGAGTTGTACATAACAATAGACTAGCCCCATATTATGGTAGAAGTGATTGAATTGCCTTTCCTCTTAAGGACTTCACTGCCCGGGACGTGCAGTCTTTAAGAAGGGGGAAATGTTGCACAAATTGTCTGTATATATTGTAAATAGTGACGTATTATTTCAAAATTCTATTGTAATTTATTTTTATCCTATTTTATTTAGTAATTAATAGCGATTATACAAGTTAGAAAAAGGTGGCAACACCTAAAGTAATCGAGAAGTTTCGAGATATTTCGTTTCCGATAAATTGGCTGGAAATTTCGAGAATGTCTCACGCGCTTGTATATAAAGGACTGGAGAACGGGAAAGTTTTCAGATTGACTTCGGAGTTCGTTGAAAGCGGATCGCTTTGTTTACCTATTGGAGTGAGCTTGAATAATCGCTGAATTCGAAGTTATTTTTGTTGAAGCTTGTGTTGAAGCTTGAGAGTAATTAAACTGTTGCCTGTGAATAAATTTTTGTGAGTTTTCTGAAGAGAGAATAAATACTTTTAAACCGTGAAAACTGTGCCATCATTGCCTCAGTGGAAAAATTCATAACAATATCTTATCATAGAATGACAATGATGAAATATCTATACATTAAAAAAAAATACCAAACTTAGACATAGCAAATTTCTTGAAATTCATGTATAATGTGAGAAGTTTTACTGGAAATATAGAAGATACAACATTGAAAGATGTGAATGTTTCGAAGTACTTTATCAGAAATAAAAAAAAAAAATGCGCTGAGGTCCGCTATAAAATTTTTTAGGAGAAAGTTTAAACAAAATTTAAAATCAAACATGCTTTTAAGTGGGAACACATATATTAAAACTATAGCACATTTAACAATTTATATTATGTCATCTCAGTTGGTATCAAACTGAATAATATGAAAAACAACCACAAACTGAATAAACATGAAAATTATCAATATATGTGGAAAAGTTTCCTTTTTTCACATATAAAAAAAAAATAACACATTGACATACGTTAAGATCACGAAACATGCGTAATCATATACCGATAAGAGCAACCAATGTTGCGGGGAGATATTCACGTGATGGACAATATCCCATGAATAAATTGAGTGATTTAATTTCTAATGCTAATTCCAATAGTATTCCACGTAACTTCAACTTTATATGTTACACTATAGATATATTTATTTTTCAAATATATTGACTTTCGAAAAATCATCCTTCAATATAAGAATGATCATAGTAAGAATAAAAGAAAAGATACTAAGCATTGATTTAAAGTGTATTTATTTCAACTTAGCAACAAATCATATGCGTGAAACGAAAATTGCCTCGAACCAAAGTATAACTATCCAATTTCATTGATTCCTACAAGGAAATTTTTCTCATCTAGTAATTGATTTTTTTTTTCTCGTACACATTATAAGTGTTGTCCAATCAGGTGTAGAATAGCTGAAGATATCCGACCTCTTTCTAAATATTAATAAGTCACTGTTGAAAAAATTATAAAAATTTCAATTTACACTTAAAGTTTTTTTATATATATATATTTCAAAGAATTTTTTCAAATCAATATGTATATTTAAATACTGAAACTTATTCACTTCAATAAATGTATGTTTAAGTTATAAAACTTGTCGTATGTATTGAAAAATTGTAACTTTTCGTCTTCGTATAAATCGATAACTTATACACTAGTTCTTCATCAATTAATCTTCTAAGTAAATCTTTCAAGGGTAAAAACATACCTATAGCTTTGCATTTGTAACAAGTTAGATTGTACTAGGTTCATGTGAAATTTACAACATTTTATATATTTTCATGAAAAACATATAAAATTTTAATTTCACTAGAAACATGTACAATTTAACTTGTTACAAATGTAAAGCTATAGGTATGTTATAGGTATGCTATAGGTATGCTGTTCTTGCTGTACAAGTCTCCCGACCTGTTTGAACAAGTTTTAGCGTGACTCATCCTCCGGTCTAAAAATGCCGGCAAGTGACATATCACCTACCGCTAACCTGATTGGCTAATTACCGTCACATGCTTATCATCCCGTTTAAAGACGTGAATTTTATATGTAAAGTAAATTTTTACGCTAACGCTTAAATTCTTTGCTATAGAAAGTTCAAGTATGTTATTTTTTTTCTCTTATATGTTACATTTTAAACACACGATATGAAATTTTTACGTTATGCTTATCTTAGAAATTTTTGAGTATGTTACTTTTTCTTTTATTTAACATTAACCTAAGAGTTGTATATGAGAAGTAAATTGTCACGTTAAAGTTTAAAGACATGATATTTATATGTGAAGTAAATTTTCGTGTAAATGTTAAAATTCTTTATCTTTGAAATTTTTATTCTGTTAAATTTCCCATTATTTAACATTAACCTAAGAAAATAATTGTGTATGAAATTTTCGCGTATTGTTTAAATTGTTGTCGAAGAAAGTTTAAGTATGTTATTTTTTTTTTCTTCTCTAATTTAGCATTATTCTTACACATTTTAAAGATAAAAATGTTATGTGTGAAATAAATTTTCGCGTATTGTTTCAATTCCTTACCTTATAAATTTTTAATATTTCTTTTTCTCTAATTTAGCGTTATTCTTACACATTTGAAAGACATAATTTTTATATGTGAGGTAAATTTTAGCGTATTATTTGAATTCTTTGCCTTATAAATTTTTAGAGTTTCTTTTTTTTATCTTATTTATCGTTGATATAAGAGTATGATAGTACATGTAAAGTTAATTTTAACGTTCAATTTTAAATTCTTTGCCTTGTAAATTTTTAGTGTTTCTTTTTTCTAAAAGTTAGAGTTGTCATTATACATTTTAAAGACATGAACGGCAATGTTTGAATTCTTTGTCGTAGAAATTATAATTATGTTATACTTTCATCCTACATTTCAAATTTAAAGTCGTGATTTTTATATGTGAAGAACATTTTTTACATTAATGTCAAAGTTATTTGTCGTACAAAGTTTAAGTGTGTTACTTTTTTTCTTTTATTTAGCGATATTTCTACATATTTTAATATCGGGATTTTTATGTGTCAAGTAAAATTTTACGTTAATGTTAAAGTTATTTGTCGTAGAAAGTTTAAGTACGTTACTTTTCTCTTGCATGTTATATTTTAAAGTCGTGATTTTTATACATGAAGGGAATTTTCGCGTAAAGGTTAAATATTTATCTTAGAAATTTTAAGTAAGTTACTTTTTTTCTCTTATTTAGCGATATTTTTACACATTTTAAATTGATTTTTATTTGCAAATTAAGTTTTTTTTTCGTTAATTTTAAAGTTATTTGTCGTAAAGAGTTTAAGTATGTTACTTTTTTCTCTTATTTAGTGATATTCGTACACATTTTAAAGACATGATATTTATTCGTAAAATAAATTTTCATGTTCACTTTTGAATTCTTAGTTGTAAGATGTTCAAGTATGTTACTTTTTCTCTCTTATTTAAACATTAGAGTATCCAAAATCAGTTATCACATATCTATTCAGCATTAGCAGCTAGTTCTGTGTTGCCATTCATCAACTTAAGTAAGTATCATTGTACAATAAAAACTATCTTGATTAATATAACTAACATAGACATATTAATTTCTAACAAGTTTAATGGTAATATAAATTTTAACATAGACAGTAAGTAGCTAAGATATATAATATCGCTCGCATAGTACAGTATAGCTTTAAATTACAACCGGTTGTAACAAATAGAATCAATTTCAAAATATTTGAAGGTTGATATATCGAAAAGTTGCGTATTTCCATCTCTTTGAAAACATTGTTCTGACTAAAATGAAATGTTTTTCCTAAACCATTCTGAAAGAAGAAGAAAAAAAAATATAAATTCTTCAATACAATATGGATAATACATTTAAAATTTACAAAATTGAGAATAATACTTACATAAATAAAAAAAAAATCGTCATTTTTCTATTCAAAGTAATAAATATTTCGTTTTTTGGAAATGTATATTACTAATATTGTATTGCAAACTCACGTGTGAACACACTACAACTACTAATTCCTTCAACAGGGTCAGACTAACTCAACCTAAAAATAATTGTAAAATCATTGCTTTAACTTCCATAATGGGTTTCAGTTGCTGAATATTGAAAATTAATTCTAGTCTAAGTTCTTTTGTTGTGTATTCAATCCCTCAAAAACTATGACAATAAAAGAAAAAAACTTTTTAATGACATGTTAAGCTCTGTAAAAGAAATTTTCACGTTAAGATATCAAAGTTTAAATTTTTTTTTTCTCATAAATTTTAATTTATATTTACATTTCATACTGTTATTGAGAAAATAATGAGACTTTATGTGTCTAACATTGATTAAACCTGATTCCTTAAAAGTGTCTTGCGATTATATCTCTCAACATTAGTTTAAATGTGTTAAGCACTTATAGAAAAAAAAATCCACTCAATCCGAAACTTTACGCATTTGTGTTAGTATATTATCTTTGCATGTATTTGAAGTTTTTAATGGTTAAGCATGAAAAGTTATAAACTATGTAATTTATATTCCTTCCTACCACTAGATGGCGCCGCAATTACATTAAACTTAGTAGAAAACTGTCTTACTAAACTGTATAGTCAATGAGAAGAGCATTTGAAATCACGTGACATATTCTAACCAATCAGAAGTGAGCTTTTATTTCAACCAATCAAAGGAGACTTAGCTATATATCAGGATACAAGATGTTGCCATTCCTTAAACTTTGATATAAAGCAAATCGTGACGTCATCCCCACTACATTAACACTGTGACGTCACTGGTAAAACAGCCTATCACTCTAAGTTATTCACTTAAAAGTAGCCCTAAAACAACTCAACTCCATCCCGCCTAAAACTTAGCATATTTCTATTGCTGCCATCGTCTTAAAGGTAAGTTTTGTAAAATCATGAATGACGTCATACCCACTGTGACGTCACTAGTAAAAAATACCTATAACTCTAACTTATTCACTTAGAAGCAGCCCTAAAACAACTCAACTCCGCCTTAAAGGTAAATCAAAACTAAAAAGTGTTGCCACCGCTCAAAACTTTTAACGTTAAGCAAGTTATGACGTCATACTCACTGTGACGTCACGCAATAAAAGCCTATCACTCTAACTTATTCGTTAAGAAGCAGCCCTAGAACAACTCAACTCCAGTTAACTGGAAACAAAAACTAAAAAGTGTTGCCACCACTCAAAACTTTGATATAAAACAAATTATGTCGTCATATCCACTGTGACGTCATACACAAACAGCTTATAACGAAACCGAAACTAAAACAGCAGTAGGAGGGGAACAACTCCACTACACTTCCGGTCACGCCCCTTCCGGTGACGTAATCATCCCTCATCCCATCCCGCATCCCGCCATGGCCCCGGAGCCCCACTTTCTAACTACTCTAGTATTTTTCTGCATTCTATGAAAAAATCGGAATGATGCTCAAAGAGTCAAAAATATGTAGTCACATCTTCTGTTAAAAATACTTACTTTTATTCTAAGTTTATCAATTAATCAATACAGCCAACCACCATTTAAAAAATAAACCCAACTGTTGTATAAAATATGAAATGAGATGCCCAAAATACGACAAGCTATTTGTTTATAAGCTTTTGTAGAATTTGAAACACCATATCACACCCTTTCCGTAGTTTACAAGGAATATTTAAAAAAAATGCCCTTTGATTAACAATATGATTCTGAATTTGAACGGAAGGGTCAGAGAGGGTTAAAATACAAACCAGATAGCAAAGATAACATAACTCATTAAATAATAAGCATATGATTTTTTGAAACAATCTCCGTTTGTATTTTCGAATCCTCATCACAAAGTTGGCGTTTGTTTGCCTAGAATCTGTTGATTGGTGAAGAGGTGAAAATTAACTTAGAGAATCAACCCCCGCTCGCTAACGCTCGCCAACCCCCTGGATTGCTATGCTATCCCCTTTAAAAAAGGTAAGTTATTTCAATGAACAATTAAAGTTTACGGACTGGTTTCGTATGAGGCCCCAAACTAATTAAAGTTGCATATCGAAATTTCTGAAAGAAGCAATATTAGCATTCATATATTTGCATAATCTTTTTTTGTGATACTTAAAAAATATTACATTGAAAGGCCAATTATCCGACATTCCACGAAAGCGGGGGAAAATCGAACGTTTGTGTGCTTCAAGACGTAATTTATTACAAGGTCCCTTAAAGTGAGCTATTTTTTTTTTTTTTTTTTTTTTTTTACATTTTTGCTAAAACATTGAGAGCTAAAATACAAAATGGAATGAGAAAAATTTCTGGAGGGGTTTTCGACCATGATAAATCTAATGAAGCAAAAAAATACATTTTTCTATTTAAACTTTAAAACTTGTTTTATTAATTAAAAATTAATTATTAAAACACTGTTTAATTCGAAAGTTGATTGCTAATTATGTTCAAATTATCGTTTGAAACAAAAATTACTAAAATTTAAGTTACATTTTATGGTCAAAAAAGTAATTTTTTTCTCTTAGCATTAGTTTATCAATTCTTTGACATCATTCAAATTTCCAACCACTCATTGCAAAATTATGAAATTTTGCATTTTTTTTTTTTTTTTTTGGATGCTAAATCTAAATATGATATAATATATTATGTTATTTAACTTTTCAAAGTTAGTACATTTTAAATGTGTAGATGACACCTTATAAAAAAAAATAATAATAAAAAAAAAAAAAAAAAAAAAAAAACACTACATACATATGGACAATTCTCGCATTTTTTAAACACGAGCTAAATTAGTACATATTTATGAAGAATTTCTTTCTGATTCCAAGTAGAAACAAAAGTTCTTTAAAAAAATTAGTTATTTAGATATTAAGAAAAGAAAATGCCCCAAAACCAGTCCGATTAAAACAATCAACAAAATTCATGATGTAAACAGATCCCTGCTTTTCTATGGTTATCGTGAGGTTTGTGCCAAATACTTATCGTTAAAAAAGTTGGCATTGGTAGACCATTGCCACATTCCGTACAGGTTGGCGTGATTTACGAGAAACTTGCAAATCTGGTTTCCGCTGCTGTATTTCAAGCCAAGATATTTGAGATCTCTTTACGTCATGTTCAACGCCAACGAAATGGGTCGTTTTCTCTCCAACCTCGAACAAGGTAATTTTGATCGCAAATTAAAAAAAAGAAAAAGTGCATAGAGCAGAAATTTTTATGATTATGGCCTTTTCGGAACATTTAGAATTAAATAAAAAATAAAAAATATGCGGGAATTGTCCATTATTTAAATCCTTCCACGATTTACAACGGTACTTGACATTTGTTATTTCATCAATTAGAATACAAGATATAGCCATCGTTCGAATTTTTTTTTTTTTTTCGTACTGTACCATAATTATCTAGTTAGTTTAATTGTAATCATTAAAAAAATACGTTTATACAATTTTTCGAATCCATCCTAATAATGAAAGCATATGTAAGTATGCAAAGCTCCACTTATATCGAATGGCCTTTAGCCTCTTTATACTCACACTTTCTTAACGTCGTCTTTATATATATATATATATATATATATATATAATAAAACAAGCTGCGTGTCTATCTGTCTGTCTGTCTGTGGCTCTGTGGATCTATAGAAACCTACTTAAATTTGGAGTAGAGCTCTGAAATTTTCAGCATAAGTAGTTTTGGCCTTCTAATTGTAAGCATCCCAAACAGAATGTTACAATTTTAATTAGTTCTTTTTTAATTAATTTTTTAATTAATTAATAAATATGTTACAAAACGATATCTAATAGGACTACAGCTCTGAAATTTTCAACATAAGTAGTTTTGACTTTTTAATTGGACTTTTAACAAACAGAATTTTGAATTTTTATTTTGTTCTTTTTAATTAATTTTTTTAATTAATTAATAAACATTTTACAAAACGATTACTAATATGGCTACAGCTCTGAAATTTTCAACATAAGTAGTTTTGGCCTTTTAATTAGACTTTTAAAAAACAGAATTTTTAATTTGTTATTTTTTAATTAATTTTTTTTAAGTAATTAATAAACATTTTACAAAACGACTACTAATGGGGCTACAGCTCTGAAATTTTCAATATAAGTAGTTTTGGCCTTCTAATTGTATACATCACAAACAGAATGTTAAAATTTTAATTAGTTCTTTTTTAATTAATTAATTAATAAATATGTTACAAAACGATATCTAATAGGGCTACAGCTCTGAAATTTTCAACATAAGTAGTTTTGACCTTTTAATTGGACTTTTAAAAAACAGAATTTTAAATTTTTATTTTGTTCTTTTTTAATTAATTTTTTTAATTAATTAATAAATATTTTACAAAACGATTTCTAATAGGGCTACAGCTCTAAAATTTTCAACATAAGTAGTTTTGACCTTTTAATTGGACTTTTAAAAAACAGAATTTTAAATTTTTATTTTGTTCTTTTCTAATTAATTTTTTTTAATTAATTAATATATATATATTGCAAAACGATTTCTAATAGGGCTACAGCTTTGAAATTTTCAACATAAATAGTTATGGCCTTCTAATTGGATTTTTGAAAAACAGAATTTAACATTTAATTTTTTTTTTTATTAATTAACTCCACAAACACGTGTTAAAATAATCTTAAAGGGGTGTTTTGTTATTGTATTAACGAGAATTTTTTTTCTTGACATGGGAGAGGCTTCCAATATTAAGTCTTTACGTAGCAATTAGATACTTACACAGCAATGAACCTTTCAGCGAGGAAAGCGAGCCTATTCTTGCATAGCAATGAACCTTTTAACGAGTGAAATAAGCCTGTGTTTATGTGTCCATGAACTTTTCAGCGAACGAAGCGAGCTCGATTTTGCGTAACGATGAACCTTCCTGCGAGCGAAGCTCTAAAAACTGGGTCCTATACACGAATGACTGATTTCCACAGCGCGAGACCTCACAGCTACAGTGAGTGTAAAAAGTATTCGTACAATACGACAATTGATTTAAAAGAGATCCGTTCATAAAAATTATAAACATAAATTCCATTTTAATTAATTATATATATATATAATAGAACATATTTTCACTAGTTTCATGTGAAATTTACACAAAAATAATTTTATACATGAATAAATATTTACAAAACTGATACAATCCAACATCTTGTGGTGTAAAAAGTATTCGTACATCAGGCATATATTGGCCAATACAATCATAATATTTCAGCTAATATCCTTTAGCTCGAATAACTGCCTTGAGTCTCTTTGGCATCGATTCCACCAATTTTGCTGTTATTGAGCTAGATATGGCGTCCTATTCTTGATTAAGAGCTGATTCCAAATCATTTTTATTAGAAATATGTCTGGATCTAATATTTTTATCAAGAACGTCCCATAAATTCTCAATGGGGTTGAGGTCCGGCGATTGAGGAGGAAATTTCATGAACTTTTGGGTATTATATAGTATCCAGAGCCTTGTGTTTAGGGCTGTGTGCTTGGGGTCGTTATCATGCATGAAAATGTAAGCACCATTCAAGCCCATTTTTGTTGCACTAGGTCCTAAATTATTTTTTAAAATGTCTATATAAAGTTGATGATTCATAATGCCTTTAATAAAGACTAATTTACCCACCCCAGAAGCACTCATACAACCCCAAACAAGCAGACTTCCACCCCCATGTTTCACTGTTGGCACTAAATTCTTAGGATGCATTTCTGTATTGCGCTTTCTCCATACCATTCGTCTCCCGTCCGATCCAAATATGTTGTATTTACTTTCGTCTGAAAAGATAATCTTTTTCCAGAAATCTGGACTTTCATTAACGTATTGCTTGGCGAAAGACAACTGCAGCTTCCGATTTTTCTCACTAACAAAGAATTTTCGTCTCGCAACACGGCCATGGAAACCTTCATTTCTGCATTCATTTCGAACAGTACTTACGGAGAATGCTGTTCCCATGTTCTTTTGTTCTGATGTTAATGTAGGAGCACTTATTTTGGGATCCTTCTTTAATGAACGTACCAGAAACCGTCTGTCAGATGATGTCAATAGACATGGTCGCCCAGTACGATAACTGTTTTGAACCTTTCCAGTGGCAGCAAACTTTTTTATGATTGACTGCACAGTTGAAAGGGGTCTACCGACCAGATCAGAAATCTTGTACGATTTACCATTTTTACGAAGCTTTAAAATCAGTTCTTTTTTGGAAACACTTGTCTCTTTACTTTTACGACCCATTACAGAATTTATAGTTTCTCACTACATTAAAATTTCCACTGAAGAACCTTTTAAGTAACTTACAAGATGACGTCAAGTAACTACATCATAATGGCTAAACCAATCACAAAAGAACTAAAAAAAATTTGCATTTCTTTTAGTGTACAAATACTTTTTGCACTAAAATAAATAGTCAATTTTTAGTTTTCTGTAAATATTACCACAATTGTAATATTTTTTTCTGACTTTTACACTCATTCGTGTTTGATAAAAGATATTTTGTTAATTTATGCTAATTTTATGCTAATTTAGGCAGAATTAACATACCGATGCTAGCTCCTTTCTAGAAACCACTCCTGTACGAATACTTTCTACACTCACTGTAGCTAAAATATTGCACATGTTAAAATTCACGGGTATTTAGCTAGTAAATAATATGCGTAGCAGGTACTTCTAGCATGTTGTCTATGGCTCGTTGTTGTGTATATGTCTCATACTTGTCCTATTTTTTTTACGTGACACATAAATTCACGTTGGGTGTCTAGAGCACTTACTTCTGTGTCATATGTATTAAGATTTATAGGATTTTAACATCAGGTAAAAAGTCATCAAAATAAAAAGAATAGAATTATTCTATGTTTAAAACGCACAATCTGGAATATTCTGTACAGAAAATAAAAATGTTATAAGTCTTAACTCTTTGTCATTTTTTATAAAATAGCGGAAAAATTTCTCACTAAATTATGAGTAATAAAATAAAGAAGTTTTCAACTATAAGCCACATCTAAGAAAGGCTGAATTACTAAAACATATCAATGTTAGAATCTATAAGATCGAAAACGCGAAATCGAAAAACGAAGACACTGCGTTGCAGGTTTGTGTATGTTTTCGGTCACTGAGCGAATTCGGTCTTTGAGTCTTAAATACATATTAGTCACATATACGTGTGCAAAGCGTCCCAAAATTACTAAGGAGTTCATTTTTGCTTTGAAAAATTCTCAAACTTTTTAAGGGATCATAAAAAGATATTTAATTTTTATGGATAGTTTTTTTTAAAGATACATCATTTTGACCTTTACACAGGTTATCAGATGAACAGGTCAAATACAAATGTACCTAAGATGAAATTACAATAATAATAAAATAAAAATAGACTTTTCCCTTTCTCTCTTCTGGTGTGTGGACATCACACCAATTACAAATAGTCCTGTGGCGAATATTGGCGAGTAGCTTGGCGAGAAAGGGGGATTGTTCGCCTTCCGCTGTACGGGTTTCCTCTCACTCGCCTTTTGGAATGCCTTGAATAAAGATCTTGTAATTGATAACGCATCGATGATTTTGAGTGGTGTCATGTTTCCTTTATAGAATTGGTGCATAGGCTGTGAAATGTTGTGTTGTTGGGAATTATTGTGTTGTGAGTGATACTAACCACTTTGGATTATTGGCGCATGTTTTCGCTGCACGGTGGGGTGAGTAATTGGTTTTTGTTTCGGTTTATTTCGTTGCTTTGGTTGATTCGTGTGTCGGTGTTGCGAAAATTGAAGTTGTTCGTTTTTTGATTAAAGGAAAGTAATTAATAAATTGGTGTGGATTCTAATATTGGTTTTCTGTTTGTGGAGCTGAAATTTGTACTAGATTGCTGCATTTTGGATTAGTATGGTATTGTCATTTTAATATTTGTTTTGCTTGTAAAGTGTTTCGGTTTAAAATGGATGCATCAAATCTGGCTTTATTAGAAAGAACAAAAAAGACTCGTTCTGTCATAAGGTCTATTGTGACAAGGCAAACTAATAAATTGGAATCCGAAATAAATAATTCTGCCGACAAAACAGTAGTACATGAAATATATGTACAGTTAATTTCTAAATTTGAGGAATTAAGTAAACTCGATAAGGAAGTCGAGGGTTTAATAGATATCGATAATCTGGAAGATGAAATATTAACTCGTGAAGAATATAGAGATAAATTTATAATTTGGAAAACCCGCGCTGAGCGTTATATAGAATAGGTTTCGATTCCAAGTTCAGTTAGTATTCAAAATTCGCGTGAAACACAACAGCAAAACGTAACACTTCCTGTAAATAGCTCATTTCCTTCTGCTTTAGCAAATCAACCACGCTTGCCAAAACTTACTTTAGAGTCTTTTTCAGGCAAAGATATAAGTAGTTTCCCTAGTTTTTGGGCTAGATTTAAATCATGCAGTGATACGTAGCGACAAAACCACAAGTCGGCTTCGAGTCGTTTTCGATGGTTCAGCTCACGAAGATAAAAACATTTCTTTAAATGAAAGTCTATATACGGGACCAAATTTGCATCCCAATATCCTAGAACTGCTTCTGAGATTTCGAGAAAATTATGTGGCCTTTTCAGCTGATGTGAAATCGGCTTTCCTTCAAATTGAATTGGACCTTGCTGATCGAGATTTCACGCGTTTCTTCTGGACTGATAATCTAAACAATGATCCCTACGTTCTAAATTTCACGAGAGTTTTTTTTTGGACTTAGGCCTAGTCCATACCTGCTTGCAGCAACTTTAAAACATCATTTCAAAAAATACAAGGAACAGTATCTTCATACATTTAATTTGCTAAACAGCTCTGTGTATGTTGATGACGTCATATCCGGCCGAAATGATGTTCAGGACGCTCTACGTACCTCCATGGAGTGCTTGCAAATATTTAGTGATGCTGGCATGTTACTCCGCAAGTGGCGAACTAACTCGAAGCAACTTTATTTGTTATGGCAACAAGAAAGGGTTGAGCCAGAATTCTCTGAAACTGTTGCTGTTGATCTTAGTCTACCGATTAAGGTTTTAGGACTTTCTTGGGATCCAGAAAGAGATTTGATTTATTTTGATCCGAAAGACTTATTGAAGTTTATGTCTCTTAAAATCGAATCAAAGAGATTTATTCTAAGTGTAGTTGGGCGTATCTTCGACCCTATAGGGATTATCGGCCCATTTGTCATTAAACTGAAACGTGTACTTCAAGATCTTTGGACTCTGGGAGTGGACTGGGACTCGGAACTTCCTCCAAAGCTACGCCACCAGTGGCAGCAGTGGAGTAGCGAAGCTGAGGACTTGACTGAGATAAAGATACCTCGGTACTATTTAGGTGAACTAGAACAAGATGTATCAATGTTTGAGATACACTGTTTCTCCGACACGCGAGTAAGACAGCCTACGGCACAGTATTGTACTTGCGCTTTGTTACTCGTAACAATGAAATTGAGACGGGTTTTATTTGCTCGAAGGGTCGTGTGGCACCTTTGAAGTCAATGACATTGCCCCGACTTGAATTGACAGCATCTTTATTGTCAGCTAGGTTGGCTAAACAGGTATCATCTTGCCTCAGATTCGACGCCAACATTTACTACTGGACAGATTCTCTTATTTCGTACTACTGGATTCGCAGCAATTCTTCAACATTCAAACCTTACGTAAAAAATCGTGTTGAAGAAATCCAAATGCTCTCCGACCCGATCCGGTGGGGACACTGTCCAGGAAAGGACAATCCTACTGATCTCATTTCGCGTGGTACATCTGCTCTCAATTTAGTGCAAAACGAACTGTGGTGGAACGGTCCACCTTGGCTTAAACTACCACCTGACCATTGGCCAAATCTTCATCGTCCAATTTTAGATTCGGAACTTTGTTCTGAAAAATTGGAACTTCGTTCCAGTGTGCATGTGGCAGTTACCCAACCGAAGGAATCTCTTGTCGACATAGAACGATTCAGCAGTCTTAAAAAACTTTTGAGAGTAACCGCATGGATTTTTCGATTCGTGAACAATGTTAAAAACTTAAATAAATCATTGAGCTTGTATCTTACTGCAGATGAGATACAAAATGCTGAATATTTTTGGATCAAATACGTTCAAACCGAATTCTATTCTGCTGAAATATCAGCTTTAAGAAGTAACAAGCAACTTCAGAATAACTCGGAAATAAAGAGTTTAGTGCCTTATTTGGATCAAGACTCTTTGCTACGAATTACTGGACGGTTGCTCGAAGCAGATTTATGCTTTGGTGAAAAGCATCCTGTAATTCTTCCTCGACGCTGTAAATTTACCGAGTTACTTGTGACTAGAGTACATGAAGAAATAGGTCATTGTGGTGTATCTGCAACTTTGACTCAACTTCGAAAACATTATTGGGTACCTAAAATCCGTCAATTAGTTAAAACGGTTATTCGCAACTGTCTCATTTGCAAAAAATATAATGCCAAACCAGCTGATCAACTGAGTGGTCAGTTGCCACGAGATAGAATTTCCCGATCTCCTCCTTTTCAAATCGTAGGTGTTGATTTTACAGGTGCAATCCTTGTAAAGAACAGTAAAGATACTCAAAAATCTTACGTCGCTTTGTTTACGTGTGCTGTAACACGAGCCGTTCATTTGGAACTAGTATCGGACATGTCCACAAAGTGTTTTTTACTTGCTTTTCGAAGGTTCCTTGCACGAAGAAATAATTGCCAAGTGGTTTACTCCGACAATGCTCGTACATTTAAAGCGGCTCAAAGAGAGTTAACGTATTTCACCAATATCTTGAAAGACAGCAAGTTACAAAATTTCGTCGCAGACAAAGGTATCCGCTGGAAATTCATAGTTGAACGTGCCCCTTGGTGGGGTGGGTTCTACGAACGCCTTGTTAAGACTGTAAAGGAACCACTGCGTAAAATACTTAGCAAGGCACTTGTGACATTTGAAGAACTTTCAACGATTCTCTCAGAGGTTGAAGTCATCGTCAACAATCGACCTCTAACCTATGTAGAGAATGACCTAGGGGAGCCAGAACCTCTCACGCCGGCTCACTTCCTTGAATTAGGTTATGGTGATTCTAAATACCCTGTACATTTCATCGAACTGATTGACTCTACATCGGCCAAGCAATCATACCAAAGGAGAAAGACTTACCAGACTCTCCTTTTGAAACAAATTTGGAGACGCTGGAAAGAACAGTATTTACTCCAGTTAAAGACTGTTAATAACTTTAAATCATCATCTCTTCGTAAAAACTTACAATTAAATGATGTGGTGATTGTTGAAGGGAATGTTAAGTCAAAATTATTGTGGGAACTTGGGGTAATCAAAGAGATATATATTGGAAGAGACAATAATGTTAGATCTTGTTTAGTTAAAACTTCTAAAGGTCTCTTCAGAAAACCAATCCAATTGCTTTATCCTTTAGAAATCACATGATGTTCTTAAACTAATTTGTTCTTATTTTTCACATTTATGTTAATGAAGAGTACATTATTAATTAATTTTAAAATTGATTTGTTGCGAGATCTTTAAGTATGTATCTTAATTGTTTATTTTCATTTGATTGTTTATTTCATTGCTTTGATTTGCATTATATGTTTAATTGGGTGAACATTCTGTTCACCGGTGGGGTGTGTGGCGAGTAGCTTGGCGAGAAAGGGGGATTGTTCGCCTTCCGCTGTACGGGTTTCCTCTCACTCGCCTTTTGGAATGCCTTGAATAAAGATCTTGTAATTGATAATGCATCGATGATTTTGAGTGGTGTCATGTTTCCTTTATAAGTCCTGTTGGAGCTTATACGAATATGGTTTCATGGGCGCCCGCAGAAATATTTGCAGAGGGGTGCAAGACTAGATTTTTATCAAATCATTAATTTTTTAGAAATTTTAATTAATAGTTATGCATTTTAAATTATAATCTTTGAGAATCGTTTAAAAAAATCATGGTATATATTTTTGAAAGCTCATCCCTGTTAAAAAGAAAAAAATAGTAAAAATATATTTGTAACGATTTTTTATCATCTAACTAGATCTCACGGCATTCAAGAGACAGTGTTTAGAACGAACAGAGGAACACGAAGATGCAAAAACACAGAAGAGTAAATTATATTTCTTCCAAGTTTTGGAAATAATTAAAACAAAAATTCAAAATGAAATACAAAGGCAGTATTGGATATGTTTAATTGAATTCTAAAAATAGATTTCAAGATAGTATATCTGATGACTTGAAAAGCAAAATATCCTTCCTAGAATTTTGAGAACTACACAGGAAATGATTATAAAATAAAAGAAATAAATACTTCTACTCAGCCTCCAATAATAATAGACAATAGGCGCCAGTAGCTATAAAAAACGACATAAAAAAGAAACAAAAGATTAAAATAATAGAAAAACAAATGCTTATTGTAACATAAAAACCGAAACGGCAGATGTGCTTTTCTTTTTATCTTGGAATCGGCACCTTTCCTCTCATTTTTTTTTTAATTTTCAAGACCCTGGTTGCGCCCATGTGTGGTTTATTTTTTACTGTGTTTCCACTCTTGAAAATTTTATATGTAAAATTACAATCAACTTTCCGACGCAATTTTTGATTTTCGTGTGTGTCATACAACAATTATATTTTGAAATTCAATTATTTAATGCAACTCATAAAGATATCATTACTTTCAATATGAAATATTTAATACAATTGTTTGGAGTCCATGTGTTTGAATACCGTTAAGTACATTTCAAGAAAAAAAATCAAATGATTAATATCATTTTTTTATTTTTTTTTATTTTATTATAATCAATCCAGTAGATAAAGCTTTGTTAGGAAAAGATAAATATCACATCTGAATGATTCACAGTGTATACATGTTATTGAATGGCTTGCTCAGTGATAATTTTTTCCCTCATTACGTTTGAAGTTCAGGGGGAATCGAAGACATTTTTAATAAAGAAAAATGTTATAATCTCATCAAGGAAAACACTATTTGCTTATGGAAACTAGGGCTGCATCCTACAATTAGTACCAAAAAAAAATGTCATCAGATGTCGTTGAAGGAATCTGTGGGCAACTGCCATAATGTTGTGTGAGAAGGCTAAGGGCATTAATCAGACTAGTTCTTCTCTAAAACACAATCCAGTTAAAAATAAAAACTAGATGTTTTTATTTTAGGAAAGGTTATTATTTTTATTTTTATTTTTTTTTAACATTTCTTTTAAAACCGTAATTTAGGGCACTCTCATTGTTCAAGAATGATTGATTTTTCAATATTTCTTATTCGATCACCCTGTGTGTGTTTATTTTAATAAAATCATGTATTTAACAAATAATTCTTCTCTGATGAATAACTTTCTTCTGATGACCTTGGAGATGTGCTGCATGCCAGTAGTATCACAATGCAACTATAAAGGGGAAAAAAACACATATATATGTAAATAAAAAGATATTATGGAGCATTTTACGAAGTGTAATTTTACCAAAACTTCCTTTGAAATATAATCATTATGAATTGTTGTATAAAATAATTTAAACAAGAACTGTCTTTGTGGAAATTCGTTTGGTTTTAATACACGTTTGGTTTAATATGTAGTTAATAATTCTGATTCCTACCTGAGTTTTGAAAAGTGCTATTTTAATATTTTCATACTACAGCGCATTGTATATAATCAGGTACATTTTGTTGTATTTCAAGGTCATATTAGTGTATTTCAACAACTGTAAACGCAACACTAGTAAACATTTCACACACATAGTCATTTGATAACTAGAATAAAAGTTCACAGTGTTAAAATGTTTGGAAGAGGGGGACAGGTAAAATGTGTATAAACAGGTATTTTCCGACTTAAATTGTGTTTTTTTTCTTCTTTTTTTTTTCTTTTCTTTATCCTTTTTTTTTTTTTTTTTCTTCTTCTTTTTCCTTTTTTTCTTTTTTTTTTTTCTTTTCTTTTTTTTTAATAATTTTCTTTTTAAATAATTTTGTACAGTTTAAAAAAAAGCACTGTCTTAAAATTGCTCTACCTTGAATATTTTCAATATAGATTTTTCTATAGGCTCAGGTACTTCTCAGCACAGTTAATGAAGCACTGGTACACATATTTTACAAAAGCATTTAAGCACAAAAGCTTTAAAATTAAATTTAATATTTTACCTTCGTACAAAGATTCCTGTGGTTCTTTTCTCTCTTGTAGAAATCGTTGTATGCATGCATAAATGAAGGTATATTGATCCTAAATAATAAAAGAAGAAATTATTGTTTTTTGATAAAATTAATTTTGTCAATAAGATTTTCTGATTTTATGAACTTTTAAAATAATATGCTGTAATTTTTGTAAAGATTTTGAAACAATTCTATTCCTGGTACCTTTAACAATGATACAGATTGTCCTCAAGAATTTCTTACAAAATCTAATGGTTAATTGATTGTCATTAAACTCAATATTTAGTATTTTTGGGTGAATCAAATGATAAATGGAAATTATATACAGTATATTTCCCTAACCTCAGTGTGTACCATGTGTGGTCTGTAACGTCGCATGTCCAAGACGGTACCGTAGATGTCTATGTCATCGCTGTGCTCTAAATGCTGGCATAATCGGTCGACTGCTATGAAGGTTCCTGTTCGTCCTACGCCGGCACTGGAAAAACATATTTACAGAGTTTGAAATGAAATGTGGTTATTCATAACCATTTATTGCCAATATTTTTTTTGTTTAACCTTGTTTACACTTGTCTTAACTTAAGCATGAAATTTCTAAATTTTGAAAGTGCCGTATTGTTATTTAAAGTTTTGATCCATTGATGGAATATATGAAATGAAATTTGTTGCATTAAAAAGAATGTGCAAAGTAAAACTTTTTACATTTTAAAGAACATGTAAAGTAAAATTTTTTGGCATTAGATAGAAAATGTAAAGTAAAATTTTTCGCATTAGATAGAAAATGTAAAGTAGAATGTTTTGATTAATTGATATTCTTCTGCGATCTGTTGATTAACAAATTAAGTTTTGTTCCCTTATAAGTATCTTAACTAATCCAGATTATCGGGAAACAATTTTATTATGATCTTGTATTGCCTTGTTGTTAAGGGGGGTGATATCAAGGATAAGATTCTAAAGGTGAGGAAGAATGATCATTACTTGACTGAATCGTATTGTACCGAGAAACACCAGGCACGACTGTTTGAGCCCGGTCAACTAGGCCTATTTAGTTAGTGTTTTTAAAGACTTATTCATGGTAAGTATACTTTTTTTCTTAAAAGTTATCTTAATCAAAACTACAAACCGTCATACTTTTTTTGCCTATTATTTCAAGTTGTCACATTGTGTTTCAATAATGCGATTTTAGCAAGCTGGGTAATTTATGATATGCAGCGTAGCAATCATAAACTACCATAGAAAACACAAGCGAAATGACATCCTTCTTTATTAATTTGAAACCGGAGCACACTCGCATTAAGCATATTAATCTTCATTAACAACCTCCCCCTCCCCTTCTCCTATTGGTTAGCGTCTGTTGGTGACTAAATAAACCCCATTACAGAGCAATAGATGTAAACAGTACGATGGTAATTCAATTGGCTACATATGCTTGTAGGACCGAAGGCGCTTATAATCTATCAATAAGTTACATTTAGAGATCAGCACCCGGGAAATACAAGGGTACATTTAAGGTTATTTTAATTTTCTATAATTCCTGTCAAAAATGCTCTTAATGATACAGTGTTAAGTACATACGGTTCAGTCCATACTGACCTGCAGTGCACAAGTATAGGTCCTGGTCTTCTGTCCGAGGTCTGTTCTCGAACTTTTCTCACAAAATGAAGGAACTCGTCCGGACTTCTAGGACAGCCGGATACTGGCCAGTTAGAAAAGTGCATATGAATCACGTGTCTTTTCTGATAATTCTATGGGTCATTAAAATTATCCATTATTTACTTATTTGCATAATTATTTAATTTATTTAAGGTCTTTATACTCAAATGGATTTCTGTTGACAACATCAGTCACAAAAATTGATTGAGTATTTCTTACGATTTCACTTTCAATAAAGCCAACACAATTGGCCGTGAAGATATTAGTTACGTTACTTTTAGATGTCATACAGACATGCTTTAACTTAATTCTTGTCGATATGGTAACTAATTCCAGGCTAACATAATTTTACAGTTGACTTGACTACAAATTGTGGTTTGCTTGGAGTAGCAAATAATAGCCCAGTGACACTGTCCATAATCGCGGTTAGAAATGTAAAACATAGTTTACTTACAAAAAGCCTTTTTGTACAAAGACTTTTGTCTTTTTAATATTGGATTCACCATTAGTTCAAACTACCAACGACTTTTTTGTAGCTATTTGCATCTAAGTCGCTTTTTTTACATAATAAATCAATTTTATAACTGACTTTTCTTATGAGATAGCTTGTAATATTGCTCAGGTAAAATTAATCGGATTGAAAAAAGCTGCATTGCATGGACGCATATAATATGGTACCAAAAATATATATACATATAAAAAAAATTATTCTAATAACATTATTTTTAACAAACGCAACCAGGAGGAGGATTTTAAGGGTCAGATCATCCCTAGAACCACCGAAGAACCTAAAGTTTTGTAATAACAAACAGTTACTGTAAATAATTTCAAACGAAAGAGTTTTTAATTTACCAGCATTCAGACTAAGCCCATTTATTGCACAAAAGTAGCTGATAGATCCAAGAAATTTAAAATCAATGACGGATTTATAAACATTAGAGCATCGAAAAATCTTTGTACATTATTTTTGTTTACTTAGATCTTATGTCAATTGTTGTTGAATGGAGTTCCATGTTAGGGTATTTTATCTCGCTTGAAAAGTAAGTAAAAACACTTGAAATATTATGGTATTTGTTGATTACGAGAAATTATAAAAATATTGATGACATTTGTCATATATATATGAGAAAGTTAAACTATGACGTTGTTTTTTTATATAGAGAAATAAAGAGGAAAACTTAGAGCATGATTGAAAACACTTCTCAAAAAAATTTATAGTTTTCCTCTAGAGAAAAGTAAACAAATTAACTGTAACAATAACTGTCTCTAAAATATTGCTTCCACAAACTTTTAGATTGTAGTACACCAGGTCTGTTTGGTGACATTTAGGTAGAAAAAATCCGATACCAAAAGTCCTTCTAATTTCTAATTTTGTAGGAAAATGTCACCAAGTTGGCGATTTTGGTGACAAACATAGCAAGAAAAATGTTCACTTTATGACCTAAAAAGTTTTTATTTTGAATGTCTAGGCTTAATGAATGGAAAACTTACTTTCTTTTGCAATTTTTGGTACTTCCAATTCCGGCTGACTACATACAGGAATTCGTCTCGGAGAGAACTTTCATTTGACATATTGAACGAGTGAATCTGGTATTTGTATTTCGTTTTCGTGGAATGTTGACCAGATAAATCTTTTCTATGTTCTACTACCTCAATCACTAATAAACTTTAAACCCAATACGCACTGGATTAATTGTTTCGAGTAGTAGTGGTTTAGCTCAGATTTGTTTTAAAACTGTCGGCACCAATCACTGCTTACATTGTCTTCTGTATCGTGTATTTACAGTATGCACGTCCTTCAATAATATACATTTACTTCCTTTTGATACATCTTAGCTCCTTAAAAAAACAGTGAAATAACTACAACAATAATAGACAATGATTTCAACTAGAAACACACTAATTCACCCGACTGTACTTAAAAGTGTCTTATCTACATTAAAGACAGATTTTAATCGGATATCTTGAATACTTGATGATGAATGACAGAACGAAATTTCAACAACAATTTTACATTCAATTTCCCATATGTTTACATAGGGACTACCAAAAAAAAACTGATTTTGTTTTTGCATTTCTCCACGTTTTGAAACACCTTGATTTTAAAAAAGTGGTCAAGAAAAATGTGTGTCTGTAAGTCTGTGTGTACGTGGTCAATATAACTCCCCAACAAATTGACCTACGATGTTCAAATTTTGTGTGGGGGTTTGGTGGTGTCCATGGGACCTACCAGTAAGGTTTTCGTCAAAATTGTTCAAGCGCGTAAGGTTGAAATCATAAAAAATCATGAAAAAATCATATTTTTAAGTAGTTGCTGAAAAACAGCTCTAACGATTTCGATTGAAATCTCTGTGCTAATGCCTGTTAAATTGTTCTAATGATCCCCACCTTCAAATTCCCTTAGAAATGTGATAAAAGCGTCAAAAGTTGAAAAACGAATGCTTTTAACACAGCTCTGCCCTGGAGCATCGTCCATCAAAGATCGATTTTTCTCTGTTCCACGCACAAGAAAGCTCAATGTCATACCTATCGAATAACATCGTCAACTTGGCGTTTTCTTTGCCCATGTAAAAATTATTACCAAAAATATCACCAAACTGGCATTTTAATTTTTCTGACAATTTTTATTTAAATAAGTGAAAATCTGAAAACGGTAAATAATATAATAAATTTTAATGTAATGACCAATATTATAGTGTAATTGAAAGTTGTGCGATGTTCCACACCCCTAATTTTTATAGTGATTGCTGCCAAATAGCATTTTTGGGCTACGCCATTAAGGCTTTCAACAGGCAATACATACCAGCAAATTAAACATAAACAGTAGAAAACTGGTCCTTACATTCTGAATAGCCAATACTCTCACTACGTACGAGGAGAGTATGGTCTCCGACTGATTGTGTACCTGTATCTCACCAAACACCCTACTCTGACCAGATTGTGGCCAGTACTGTTCACAGTTCCTGACCGCCTTCTCCACACACTGAGTGAGCATGACAACTATTGATATTGACTGCTGCCAAATCATGGTCCAGAAGTCGTCCAGGGTCTCGCGGAGGGGACCCTGACTAGCAATGTATTCCAGGAGGTAGGAATCGCCCTGTAATGAAATTGAGATCTTTTATAGAAATTGTTGAGTAAAGGTATTCTGAAGATAAAAAATTCTTAAAAATTAAAGGTAGTAGTTAGTTACCATCGAGTTAAGCTCAACACATCAAATTTAGGGTGTCCCCAGCATTCTTTAGAGCAGTTAAATGAATCCAGCATTTTTTTTTTTATCTTGGAATTGAATTAAAATCACTTTAGTATTGAATTTTAACACTATTTCAAATCTCTCTTTAAATTAGAAGTTTATTAATCTGCGTCGTATATTATACCTGTATATTCCTCTAAAAAATTTTTTTATTGTTGAAATAAACTGATCCAATAAGTTAAACAATTCTTAAATAAATAAATCATATATACTTTACGATTAAATCGTTTTACATTGTCATATTAAAAGTTATCAGAAACGTATCGCAATGAAAAGGTGTAGTGTATTTTATACGAGGAAGAAAAGGAGGAAAAGTTGTTTATGCTTACAGGTATGTAGTTAGCGTTAATAAAATCTGGTCTTAATTTGTCTCCGTATGGTAGAAGTTTCACACGTGAATGGTCATCTGGAAAAAATATTTTTAGTACTGATAACTGGCATCCTTTAAATTTTAGATTATTGAAATACAATTATATGTGTTAATTCTGCAACGAATTTTCATTACTTATGTGTATTAAATCAAAAGTTTATATATATATATATATATATATATATATCTTTAACTGAAATTTTAAATAACTATAGAGGTGAAATTTTAAATAACTACATATATAAGAACAGGTTTTTGTATCATACTATAATTAAGTGAAGGATGCCATTTCTTCGGGTTAATCAGAATTGAATAAAATATTACAGATAATTGATTTTAACATAATCATTAGTAAGTTTTTAATACTTTCAAGTTTTATTCAAATTAAACTCAGGGGCTTCAAATGCAAATTTTTTCATGCTGCTGGATAACGATTTTTTTTAAAGCACACCTCATTAAAATCTTGTCAATTTAAAAGTAATTTTAGAGGTTCAGAAGAAGAGAACCACTATAAATATCGTTAAAAAATTAAATGATTTACAAGAAAAATTAAACATTGTATATTTAACTTGAAAACTGTCTTTCATTTAAATCATTTCATCTTAATCATTTTCATCTTAAGGATTTGCATGTAGTGGCACAGGCTTTGCTTTATCTACTGAGACAAAAATAGTGCGGGAAAGTAACTTTCCAGATCTAGTGTTAAAACAAAGCAAAACATCTTGTAGACAAGATGAACGGATTTATTTTTTTACATACTTTGATTCAGTCTGTATAAAAAACTGATAAATACTGCATAAAATAGATTTTCATTTACCTTTTGAATCACTTAAGTAAATTTTTTATAATATAGAACTTTAATATGCCAACAATTTCAAAATTACTTTTTCTTTCACTTACATGGCAGCATTTTCCCCCAGCGATTCTTAGGTAAATTTTCTTCTAATTTTGCCACTTTACAAGAATGCTGAGGGCTGTTTTCTTTCAAATCCTAGTCAAGATATAACAAATTGTGATCACAAATTCATAGAATTTAAACCAACACATTTCATTTTGAATATTATTACATTCTTATGCTTTTCAAACGAAAAATTCTACATGTTTATACTTATTTCTACAAATGGGTTGTTGAAAAGATTGATTAAATTTCCTATTATATTTTTAAAAATTCGATTGACATATTAATATTTTTCAAAATACGTTAGTTAGTGGCCTCAGTTTTAATTCGTAACTCTAGTTGATACATTTCTTGATATCGTGGAAATCTAATATGAACTAATCGTCATATTATATTTAAATATGTAATTTAGGTTCAATTGCATTGCAGTAAAAAAACAATCTTGTTTTTAAAGGAAAGTATCGGATTATTTCAGTTATTTTATTTTTCATTTCTAAAAACAGCAATAAGGTAAATATTTTTATTACTATCATTGCATAATGTCAAAAATTATTAATGAAATTATTCATTGATTATCAAAATTTATTAATAAGTGTATTCATTCATTATCAAAAGTTATTAATAAGAGCTGTTGATCCATCGTGAACATTTAGTAACAGTTCATAAAATTTCATTTAAATAAAAATTTAAGATTTTGAATTACACTTTTTACAACAATGGACAGCGTTTGATGAAAATGATTTCTTGAAATTGATTATAAAATACCTTTCTGATACATCAATTAGTGTAATTGAAGAATGTTTACTGCTATAAAAGCAATGGTAAATGCTTACCCCAAATTCATGAACAAGACCAACGCGGCTGCTGTACATGGGGTGTTTGATCCGTTCTTCAAAATTTTGAACAGTTAATGATCTGAAATTTATAAACTTGGGCAAATAATTCACTATGTGTCTTCTGAAAACTATAGTTTGCATCTAATATGACAATGCAATCCTTAAAAGCTACAATACAAAATAACATTTCTAAAAGATAAGTATAATCTATCTGCAATATGTAATACACTCTTTTTAGGTAAACTATTTTATGAGATTTGGATTTACACCCTATATGAATTAAAAACATACATCTTTTAGCAGTAACTTCTATTAACTACAAGGTAAAATAAAATTTGTAAAATAATTGCTCGATTAATATTTTGCATAAAATAAGAGTAGTTGTTTCATTTTGTAGGATTTTTCAACTCAAGTTAATACTAAGAGTATTATATGTATTGGTTCAATAATTAGCTGTATAAAAATTATTTAATAAATGTTTTCTTATAGTAGATAAGGATATGAATCAAATTATTTTAGTATAATTTAAAATGGTGGCCTCTTACTTTGGGGTCAAGTGATAAACACCTAACTGAACAGGTGGATTGTCATACTGATGAACACTGGGTGGCTTTTGAGTGTTTTTTGATAAAAATCTTGAGCTAAAAAAAGAGTTGCACTGATCAACCAATACTTTACTATTAGTTATTGTTACATTAAAATTTGGTTTTATTAAAAAAACACTAAGAATTTCTTTTTGAAAAACCTGTTAATTTGTTAGCTATTCATTAGAATACATTTATAAATGTATATTTGATCTTACTGAAATAATTATTTTTCCATATAACTTTGTCACCAAGTAACAACATATAAAAAAAATCATATCTACTAGATTCATCTTAATCTTATGATTCTAATTTGTTTAAGAGTGGCAAACAGAGCCAGAATGTCCAGTGAATAAACAAGAGAAATGCCCAAATGAATTACAAATAGTGTAATTAAAAGGAATAACTTGATCATTTTAGCTACAATAGAATGTCGATTTAATATTTATTGAAAATAAATTTGTAAAAACTTACCTTAAATATTCTAATCCTCCTTTTTTGTTTATGATAAATACTCCTACGATAAGTAAAATCAGCAACGGTAATACAAGACCCAAAACCAAACCCAAAATTAGTGGTAAATTTTTTGGTAATCCTGGAAAATTTTCAAATTACTCAGAAATTTTATTTGATTGGAAATAATATTAAAGATTTATATCTAACACAATGGATAAATTCAACACTGAAGAACCTATATTAATAAAAAGGGAATTGTTATGTATTGAGGCGCTAAACCTGATCGCTTACATTTATGAAAGAAAATCTTAAAAATTATAATTTTCATAGTGGTATCAATTTATTCAATATGGGAGAAGGATTTTGAATATGATATGATACAAAACTATTACTTTATAAAAGCTAAATTGAATTTTTAAATAAGTTAAGTATCCACACTAATATTTATAATAAGACGATTGTTCGAAGATTGGGACATATGCTGCAAAACATTTTTGTTTCACAAAATGTAACATGTTTCGTATTTTTCTACTTCAATATACCCCCCCCCCCCCTTCTCCTTTCTATAGTCTCCCTCCTCAAAGGCAATTTTTTTGAAAACCCATCTTCCCAATGCAGCGATGAAGGTTTTAGAGAGGTGAAGTAGAAGTACCTTTCAACTCTAAATACGTTTTCCTCTAAAAAATAAATTTTGAAAAATAAAAATTTTGTATATAATTTTTTAGTATGGAACAGTTTGTGAAACAACCTTCGAACAAATTACATCTTTAAAACATGGAAAAGAATTGAATGAAGGAAATAGTTTGCATTGCAGCAGCATTATCCAATGCATAACAGATAATCTCAAAGTTGTTCTAATATAGCTAAATCTAGTATAATGTCTTCAGTTTGTCAAGTAGTTTGAAAAAGTCTTGCTAACAATAAATATTCTATTCAAGAATTCAAAAGTACTCCGAAAAACCATATACCCTATGTATTGGAAATACTTAACAAAACGTTGTTTTGCCAAACAAAAAGTAATATAATCTCTATTTTCACCTTTAGTGTTTGTAGTGACGTATATCAACCCTGTTGAAGGTCCACGTCCAGCTGAGGTTTGAGCAGAAATTTGTATCGAGTAATTGGTTGAGGGTTTGAGACCATGAATGATGTACTCGGTTCGATTTGTTGAGTTGCTGTTTGACTCTAAGTTGCTTGATACTTCTGTCCATGTCACAATGTACAGCAGTTGAGGTCCATTGGGGTGTTCAGGTGGTAACCAACTAACGTGAATAGTACTCTCTGTTGAAACTACTTCAAATATGTCTCCCGGTACGCTTGGAACTGTTGGTTAACCAAAAAGATAAAATCTTTATTGACGTTAAAATCAGTGTTTTATTTAATATTTCATTAACATTTAAATGAAAATTCAAATTCGTCATAATAAAAACATGAATTCAGATGTAAAAGTGGTATGTGCCTCTACTTTTGCAATGTATATGTTCCTAAGATTTATTTATTTATTTTATTTATTTATTTATTTATTTATTTATTTATTTATTTATTTATTTTATTTTTATTTTTATTTTTATTTATTTTATTATTTATTTATTTTATTATTTATTTATTTTATTATTTATTTATTTTATTATTTATTTTATTATTTATTTTATTATTTATTTTATTATTTATTTTATTATTTATTTTATTATTTATTTATTTATTTTATTATTTATTTATTTATTTTATTATTTATTTATTTATTTTATTATTTATTTATTTATTTTATTATTTATTTATTTATTTTCTAAGCACCAATTGTATTTTGAAAGGAGGGGTATTGCCCATTACATTCATCTAGGTAACATCGTTCTCATGTCTCACTTCACGAATTATCTCGCTTCATTAACTCTCCCATAATACTACTTAAAACAAAATAACAGTTCCATCGTTTTCATTTTACCTTTGAAGTACTTTCGGATTGAATTGATTTTTGAAGTACTGTTTTGAAATTGTGTGTTGAACAATTATGAACCTTCTTTTTCCACACGGACTGCCATTGGAAAGACAAATCAGTTTTTCTCCTCAACTGTACTGAAATACTTAACGTCTGTAATTTATCTTGCTTTATATAGTTATGCCTATAATTGTCTATAGAATAGTTGAGAGTAAAGTCAAAATTTGCTTTTTAAAAAGTCTTTCCAGAATAATTATACGATTTTGTTGTTTTCGAGAATCTAGAATAGTAAGACGACAATAATTTTAGGTTCAACCCAATTTCTTAGTGCAACTCGGAATTGCAATGGATGCAAGAAAAAAGACCCAAATAAGATTTTTACTTTCCTGTGAATTTTTAGTTTCGAAATTTTATTCCACGTACCAAAATCCAGGAATTCAGATTATTTTCTGGTATCTATTTTAGATTCAATATTAAATTACTAAACAATCTTTTTTTTTTTTTTTATGTTGTATTGTTTTTCTGTTTATATAAATATTTTTCTTACAATGTTTTGGTTTTGATATAAAGAGAATAGAATTTTTTTAACTATAATAACCTAAAATACTACCTGCAATGCCTGTCCGTACGACGATAGTCTCGGGGGATCCCGATCCAGCTTCTGTCCTTGCGGCCACCTCAAATGAATACTTCGTGTAAGGTCGCAGTCCTATAGCTTCGTAAGCAGTATCCGTGGTGGTAAACAAAGAAACCGTCGTTCCTTGCACGCCCCATTTCACTACGTAGTCCAACGAAGGGCCTGCTGGAGAACTAGGAACGGACCACTCCAAGTAGATCATTGTAGGAAGTACTTTGGGCGTGGACACATTTTGAGGAGAACTTGGAACTGTTGGGAGATATAAAATCATGGAAGTGACTAATAGCTCTATTCTAAAACTCCTGATGGCGGTAAAAACCAATATGGTAGCTATTGAGTAATTCAAGAATTTTCATCCACTTTATATAAATGTATCTGTAAGGTATTGCCTGAGTAAGTTGGTAAAATTCGAGAAGATGATATAGAGATACTAATAAACTTACAGTACGCGATGTTCTTAGGTAGCACAATGTACTGAATAATATTGCTGCTGCCGCACACGCAAGATGAAATATATTTATCTTTCAAGATTTGAAACATACATACGAAAGAATTTTTTCGCTTTAAAAGATAAACTTTCCAAATCGTACAACCCGTATATTTTGAAAATTATGTTTCATCATGCAAATTATTTTTCATTTGACATCAAAGACCACACCATAGGCAAAGAAGATAGAAAGTATTAGCAAGTGTTCAGTTGAATGGAAATTTATTACGAACTTATCCAGAGGACTTTTAGGCTTTTTTTATCTTTATGCTTACAATGTATACTGAACATAGTTTATAACAAGCAAAATTATCGTACGCAATTTTTTTTTTCTCTAGGTATCGTGAAGTACACTACTATAAAAATGTAAGTTAAGCCCGTTACTTAAAAATTTCTTTATGCATTAAATAAGAATATTAACGATAAGAAGAACTATACTTTAAATATTGGAATTATATTACAGAAACGTTTGTCATTTTCTTAACACCGTCGGCTAAAGTTCGGGACTTCAATGTGCCATTTAAGCATCACTAGGGGGCTTCGCCCCCTGCTCGCTAACGCTCGCCAACCCCCAAACACCTCGCTGCGCTCGGATTTGTGGTTAAAACATCTTGCTGCGCTCGAATAGGTTTGCCAGCCATAAAAAATGTAACCAAATTTTTATAACTTTAATGTAAGGCCTAATAGAGAAAACACCCAAATTGCAAGTTTCATAATAGAAAGTTAAATATACTATCCGCCAACATTCTGATTTAAAACTTCATTAGTTATGCCCTTACATTGAAGTCCCAATATCTTTTATGTATTCTGATAAGTCGCCCCGTTAGAGAACGACATCCAACGCGAGGCATTTTCTGGATAGAAATACTTCAAAATAATAATTACTCTAATACAAAAATGCTTCAGAAAAACAGAAAAAATCTACTTTGAAACGAAGAGTTTAAAAAGAGCTTTAAAATTAGCAACGGGTTTGTTGTTTACATAAGTAAGGATAGCTTTAAAATTAGCAACGGTTGGTTGGTTGGTTGAACCCCCGAGCAGCGGGTTTGTTTACTTAAGGATGTTGCCATTCTTATATTCAAAATCATTGAGGCTTTGTAGTAGCTTAATGATGAAAAATATTGAAATTTAACTAATTAATAAAGTGTTAATAAATTATTTTGGCACGTTTTGGCAAATCTACAGCTTATTTCCTTTAAAATGACACCTTGATCATTGAAATTGGTTGAGTAGTTTAGGCGGACGGACTAACCCCAAAAAACGTATTGCCTATTAAATATATAGATTTTTCACAAATTATTCATTAAATTTAAATTTTTCTGCAGATGGAAAGTGTTATTTTAAGAAAAGTCATAAGGTAGTCTGAAAATAAAAAGCCTAATTATTTTTTTTTACTGTCAAGGATCATAAAGTGGGGGCACTAATGGACAGCATTTATAAATATATAATTAACTGCTAAATTATATAAAACGAATGTTTTACAATAATACTTTTTGGATTAGCAAGTAAAAAAAAAAAAAAAAAATAATAATTTGTAGCAACACTTACTTCCAATTTCCGTTCTGAATTCCAAAGCATTCGTCCATTCTCCCTGTCCAGCTTTTGTCTGGGCGCGAACTTGAACTACATAATCCATGTAAGGTAGCAATCCTTCTACGGTGTAGTTGGTGAAACTGGATTCCTCCCTTCTCACTTTGGTGCCATTGTATTCGCGTATCATCAGCACATAAGGCAGAAGAGGTCCGTTTGGTTTCTCTGGCGTGTCCCACTCCAACACAATACTATTATTGGTTATTTCTAAATAGGTCAGGTTCCTTGGCAGACTGGGGACTACATAAGAGGACATTGTTAAAATGACTTTTGACCAATGTTAGTAAAAAATAAAAAAATAAAAAAAATATCAAAAATATGCCGGCCAGACAAAACATGTTCCAAATTATATTTTATGTAATATGAAACTGGTTTAGTTATAAATAGTTAAAAAAAACATCCTCTTTGCAGAAATTGCTTTTTCTAATTTTGTGAGATAGAAGCCAAGAAAATATTTAAATGATTGTTCAAGAGAACCAAAACAAAGTGTGAGATGTAATGTATTTGTCTATTTCCATTCTCTGAAGGCAACAAGTTTTGAATCTATTATCTGTAGATTTAAATAACTTTTTGCGAATAAGGTTTAACACAGAAACAGCCAGCAGTTTAAACTACATAACTATTCACAACTTCTAATTAAAATTTAATACCTGTCTTTTAGTTTCATTATTACTAAATTATGAACATTTGTTACTATTGAAAAATATGATTGAAGAGTGCGGACCTAAATTCTTCTAATTTTTTGTGGTGTAAAATGTGCTATAAAAATTGACCCGTAAAAATAAAGTCTTAATACAAATCCTTTATATGCTTTTGTGGGATTACAACTTATTTAATAAATCATAAATTTTCATAGTGACTTCGTTGTATTTACTACGAAGAAAATCATCGATTACGTCCCACTTGGTAATTTTTGAAAATAATTTTTGCCCCTCCCCCATTTGATAGAATGCCTTCTTATTGGCAACGAATCTATCTGTTAACTTTCAGCTCAATTGAATGACGGCATGTGGGTAAATTAAAAATATGAGGCGATAATAGAAGCGTGTGTAAAAGCAGTCTGTTAGTGACAGCCCTCAAAACTTCATATAATGCATTGTCATTGACAACGAGTCGATCTATCAAGTTACATTTTGATTAGATGACGTCAAACGTGCCAATTAGTCCATCGCCGATTTGCAAATAAACACGCAAAGAATTAAACAACCAAAATTAATTACCTGCTATTTGCCAAAAGTCACCCAATCTATTAAAATTAATTGACACTGGTTGCACTAACTATGCATAATCTAGGTTTAGCTTTGTTACTATTCTACTCGCCAAGTATTCCATGCGGACGCCTTTCTGTTTCGGAATTCCCTATTTTGTACGTAGTTCTTGGTTTGTTAGTAATGAAAGGTGAAATTGGAATATCAATTTTATGCTGCTATGGTGGAGTGCTATATTCGGACATTCTTCAAACCATATTGCCGAGTGAAATTGTTGTTATCTTTATATGCTGTTGGTTATGTACTGTCGCATAATTCAAATCACTATTCGAGATATTGGATCTTTATCTAAGAAGTTAAAATTGTGTGACTAATTTCCTTCGTTTAACTCTTATTATATTGGTAATTTTTTCGTTGTATAAATAATATTAGAAAATATAGTCTTACACTGATTTTCAAATACCTTATTTTTAAACTTCTATTTTAAAAGTTGAACAACTAAAATATATCATCGAAAACTTTTTCAAGAATTATTCCCTAAAAATATACGAGTAAAAATATTGTACATTCTATTATTTTACAATAATGCTTGAAGTTGGGAAAATAGTGTTATGGTGTTTTATTCATAGTCCTTCTCAGCAGTCTGCTTTTTGTACTTTTAAACAGAGAATACATAGGCGAGTATTACGATTTAGTACAAGAGAAGTATCAAAATTATTTTCGTACAAACAAGGCATGCCGTACAACTTTGAGCTTCCCCTTCCTCTCACTCCTAATGTAATAAGTTGAAATGCTTGTCTTGAAAAGATCTATTCGAATCTGTTAAAATAAGTAAACGCGTTTCAAATAATATACAGTTGGTTTCCTTTCCTCCTAGTATGAAGATTTTGGGTTTTGAAACAGATGCCCCCCCCCCCTCTCCCATATCCGAGAAAATAAAATAAATCCAAACTTACTATCAATGTCAGTCCTGGCAAACAAACGTTTGGAAGGTAAACCCCAGTCAGCCTTCGTCCGAGCCGCTACTTGAAACACATATACAGTATATGGATTTAGGTTTACAGCATCGAATTCCGTGTCTTGTGCGAATACTGAAGACATTGTTGAACCTCTTGGACCCCAAGATATCATGTATTCCAATAAAGGTCCATTCGCAGGATCTGGGGAAATCCAAGATAGAGCTATGCTTACCGAAGTAGTATTTGTGACTGATAAGTTCCTGGGTTCACTGGGAACTGAAACAAAATGGAACAATGAGAACGTGACTAAAGCATGTAAGACATTTATAAAATTAAAAATTGATTTTTCAATAAGCAGTAAAAAGTTTCTTAATTCTTTAGTTTTCGGATGCATTTTTCTTCTCTGATCCTATGGAAAGCTCGTAAGTTTTCTATTGGGTGTTCTTAATTTGCGAAAGTTGATCCAGTTGTTTTATTTAAAACGCAATAAATAAATTTACACGCTTAAAACAAAATATTTGTATATATTAAGTTGGAAGACTGAAAACGGCCACTAAGAGAACTAAATAATCTCAACACACAATGTGGATTATCCACATCAATAATATTTTGAAAAAAATTAACAAATGAATAAAAAGAAATAGACAAATAAATACTTTCTCCTTCAACTTTTAAAGAAATATCACTCTTATAATATTTGTATTCATATTATTTACGCTTGTAATTGAATTATAATAAGTCTTTATTGTAATATGCGTTCCTGGTGACTAGAACAAACTACTAAAAAAGGGTTGCGCATTTCTCAAAGATATTCTAATCATAAATCTTACCTCCTATTTTGGTACTAACAACTACCGCACTGGACCAAGGCCCAGTTCCAGCTTCCGTGCTCGCCTGCACTTGAATCGAGTAATTGGTGTAGGCACTGAGTCCGTTGATTCTGTAGGAAGTTTCATTGACGTCTTTCGTCTCTGGAGCAGCAGAACCGTCATCTCTCTCCCACTTAATGGTGTAGTTGAGGATAGGACCCACAAATGGGGTGGGTTCTCTCCATTTCACAAGGATGCTGGAATTGGTTGCAGATACACCAGCGATGCCCATTGGTCGAAATGGAACTGGAAAAATATTTGGAGATAATGATTTGGAAATAGTGTATGTGATTAGAATTGATTATTAAAGAAAACTGTTTTCTTAAGAGAAAAAAGAACTCAAGATATGAAAGGTACAATAACGGATCTCCTTAGTCTCTCGCGAAATATATCTTGACTCACAAAAAGTAATTAATTTATGTAGTAACATATAGTTAGCCATCGAATATGGTAATTTTATAGATTTTGTAACATCTTTAAAATGCCAAAAATTGCTTTTATGAATGAAGGAGAAGTGGTTATCATTTTACCATGAAACGTGTTCTAGGATTTCAGTCTAACAAAAGTCTGAAAATGAGTAGTGTTAAAACAAAAATTATTATATGGGCAGTTTAGAGACAGAAATCATAAAATTTATGTCCAAATACCATATTTATAATTTTTTACATGAAACTTTCTTAACTCGATGAAGAGACAAATCAAACGCATGCTAAGCATAGGCTTAGAGAGTATTATTCAACTTAATTTGTCATGGAGTTACAATATATAAAAATGTATGCGATACACTAATTCCAAAATATTAAAATTTTACTTGAAAATATGCTTTAGCGATCAATGATTTTCTGGATAAAATTTTCGAGTTCATTGAAGCTAAAAAACTGTACGTGTCATGCTCAGTTTTATGTTATGAGTTATCTAAAAAAAATAGGCAACTTTTATGAACTCTTACAACCCTCTCTATTCTTAAATATGAACTCAACATGCATTGTAAATATGCACATTTATAATCAAAACAAACAATACAGAAGTACTCCTGATGAACCCATATCGAATAAAGTTTTTACTTAAAGTAACATCTCCAGGATCAAACTAAGTAATTTAGTTACCTTGTCGGCAGATTGCATTTGTCTTTAATGCTCATCTTATAAAGAAATTTACAAATAAAAAGTGTGCCGTACTTTTTCTTTATAGATAGCTTACCTGCAACGTCTGTTCTTACAATGATGGTTTTTGACCACGGACCATCGAAGGAATCATGCCGTGTCCTGACTTGTATATAGTATTCTGTGTATCCTAAAAGGCCTCCTAATTCAAACGTAGTAGTGACAGTATGAAAAATTTCTGAAGGGAAGGAATCTTTCACAGTGGATTTCCGTATATTGTATCCAATTATTGGCGCAGAGGAAGAGTCTGGCTCTTTCCACATCAGCGTTATGCTCGTACTAGTTATCTTGACGGCAGATATATTAACAGGAACTGGAATTTTAAAATGTATTTATGATATTAGCATCATCTATCGTCAACGTAGCTCTTCGACAACACAAAAACTGTTAAAAAATAAACACATTTCTCTACAGTTTAAATAGTTTTCGAACATTGCATTTTTGAACTGTTCAGGTTTGGTGCTTCGTATCTTTGTTGTATATTTCTGAATTAAAGGCTATTAAATCAAATATTTTTTTACAAATTATTTCTCGAATTTCCCTTCCCCCTTTAAGAAAGAAAAGTTCCTAAACTTTTGGTAAATCTATAAATGTATTTATGCTGAAAGATTTCAACCGAGATGAAGTGTTTTTCTACAGTATTATAAAATTAATTTAAAGTTAGTTTATTACTTTTGAAAAAGATCCGATTCTGATGACCATTGTTAAACTATCTTCAGAGCATTTAAATTTAATTTTCAGCAGAAAAAAGTTGTACTAAGCTGAGTATCATTCTGATTATTTAGGTTTTAATCAATGTGTACATAACATATCAATTATCAAATCGTAACAATATATTTCAAACCTATCAACAGATTTGTGTATTAATAAAATAGTAAATAATTATTTTAAAAACATTTTTTGTGATATAAATTACGTTAGCTAAACCAAAGGTGTTTATTGCCTTAAAAGAAAATTATATTCAAAAGGTTCAAATATTTTTTTCTACTTAATAATTCCCAAATACCCGAATTCAAAGAGGTATTTCTGCAAACAACCTAAAGGTAGGTTATTCTGCAACCTATTGCAGGTTATTATTTTTTTCCAGCAGTTAATTATGAGATTTACTATAAAATTCAGATGAAATAATATTTATATAATAATGCATGAACAAAATTAAAAGACATGTAAGTAGAGCTATCAGTTTAAAATTTAAAATATTCTCTTCATTGACAGATTGAGGGTTGTTCACTGAAATTTTTAAGAATATATTTCTTCAATGAAACCCATAAAAAAATCAATGTATTTATTTACGTATTTAGTTATCCAAGACTTTATTATAGAAAATATATGTTTGAATAAATATTGTTTACTTAACTCTTATTCATATATACTTGTTTAAAGTTTTAATATACAAAATTTTAAGTATGACATTCAAGCATAACAAACAAATTAACAAAATACAGCTAATAGGATTTAATATTGTCTCTTGCATTGGATACGAAATCTATTTGTCTTCATATCTCCAGTCCCTTTAAAAAAACTAATGACCTCCTTTATTTACTCAGAAATAGGTAAATATCTTCTGAATGAGAAAAGAGGGAAATATCTTCTAGAATATAATATTATCTTATGTGAAGCTAGCTAGATATTTTAAATGAAAAATGAGTGACCTTGTGCCATTCATATTCCGAAAGTAATGCTACTTTTTTTTCTAAAATACATTCATAATTCAAAATTATGTAAAATTCGTATTCCAATACTATAGCATATTTACTGACTTTCAGTATGTTTTGAATATGAGTACAGTCAGTAAATATATTCAATGTAATTTACAATGCTTGTGTCCGTACTAGTGCATAAAAATAAATAATGTTTAAATTGACATGTGGGGGGGAGAGGGAGAAGGCTTGCCACCTGCCTAATTGCATCATTCGACAGAATAAAATACAGAAAACTAGTCTTTTTAATTAAAAATTGGATTCTTTTTCATAATTCGTGACTAATATGTCGACATCTTTTACTATAAATAAAATAAAAAAAAAAAATAATAATAATAAAAAAAACGTGACGTAAAATCTTTGTGAATTAAATAATTCAAAATGACACGAATAAACTTTATTTATGTATATAATATTAAATGCAAAGTTTTATCAGTGAATTAATGGTTTATAAATCCAGGAATAATATATAGTTGTTTTATTATTACCGTTAGACAGGTTATTTTATGAAATTTTGTTAAAGATGTAAAGTAATGAGTTAAAAAAATAATATAATAGTATGTAAGAAAAATATGCGTTGCCATAAAATAACGCACAAGAATATTTTTTTAATGTTTTAGTCCACTCAAAAATAAATAAGATCTCAACTTCTTCAAAAATTTTCCGTTTGCAATATTTAAAACCACTTACCATCTTTTTGAAGTTGAATAGTCGCCATTTTTGCACCCGAAATATTGCAAACAATAGTAGCATTTACTATGTGCAAAGTATTATTTCGGCATGGGGATTCGATAATAACTCCTCTTTCGGAAAAAGGAACATATAGTGTTTGGGGAAAACATTCCATTTCTGTTCCATCTAGAGTGTCATATTCTACGTGAATGAGGACATCTGCTTCTCTTTCTATTCCAGACCACCTTAAGTGGTCTCCATCGATTGTAATATTCCATGGCGAATCGCAGTTTCTAGTCAGCTAAAGAATATGAATTTAATAAATTTATTTAAAAAATTTAAATTTTGTAATTCCATAAAACTCTAAAGCAACTTAAAAGTTTTTATACATTAAAATTATCCCAAGAAATAAGAAGTATAATTAGTTAGTAACTGATACTAAGTATATAAAAAAATTCGGCAGTTTTTATTTCTTGTTTTAAACTATAATTACCTTTATACTGAGTATCCCTTTATTAGTTGTATTATATCTCACATTTCTATGAAAATGTGATTAATGATTTATTTTTCTGTTCTTAAAAAAATATTATAAAAATGTTCTTATTTGAGTTATTTATGTTTAAAAAAAAAAAAAAAAAATTGTTATAAGTAAATATTAAATAGAAAACTTAAAAAGCTGCTAATGATGTCGAAAAGTTTCAAAAGTAGGGACGGATTGCAAAATCTTGATGATATTGTCTAAAAGGATGACTTGATGATATAACACTAAAGTTTCAAGAAATCGAAATGCAACTAACTGTACGACTCGCTTTCCCAATATCCACCTTATAATGTAATTCTCTTAAAAATAGTTATTTAAAAAATTATCTACATAATGGGCCCACCCTTTGATAAAAAAAATACATGAAAGTTTATCCATATGCTTTGTGATGAAATAAAAACATGTGTCAAACACTGTGTCGTGTCATTAGTAAGTCGATAGTCGGTATAATTTAAAATTAGTGTCCATGAATACTGATGATTGTTTTCTAACGTTTAAAAGATTTAATTTTGGATTACAAATATGAAAAAACAAAAAGAAATAAGAAAGAAAAACTTTAAATATTTTAATCGGAGTTTTAAACGGATTTGAATATTAAATTACATTGCTAAACTGTATAATACCATAAATTAGCATTTAAGTACTTTTAAAAGTACCATCTTTAGATAGTATAAATTTTTTAAAAATAATTTTCCAAATTTTTACTAATTTGAGAACTGGTTTTTTATAAATTTTACTTAAAGAATGAATTGTGCTATATTTTTATCAAGAAACTTCGTGGTATTGCGCCATTTTTTATCATCTTACTTAGAAATTTTTATCGTCTTGCATATGTAATCTAGCCAAAATAGATCGCTTTCACTTTATTCGCTTAGAAAATTATTACATAGTTTTCAGGTTTTTTTTCTTTTTTTTTTTTTTCTTTCAGATAATGAAATTATTTTAACAATAGTTATTAGAGAATATTTCTATTTTTCCTTAAATCAAGCTTTACATGGAAAGTGTTAAAATACAAATTGTGCAATTTTTAAGGAGATGCAATTGTAGTTTTATTTCAATAGAATTCATCCTTTTTTCATTAAAGTTTTTCTTTTCTCTTCCTTAATCTTAATTTAGGAATCATACTAATTCAATTCTAAGGATAATCTTAGAATCAAATTTTTATCTCAGTTTCAAATGCTCAAAATATTGCTCTAATAATACTTTTGAAAATTACCTGAGGAAATGTATTCAAATACGTTTTGAGAAAAATTGCACTGTGATAGAAAAAACGATTAATACTGAAATATGTCAAATGATGCAAATTATAGTATCGTAAATATATTGCTATTGTTAAAAGATCCAAGTATGCTACAAAATATAAATAAAATGTCCTGTTTGATGCTGTCTTCAGCGAATAGTTATCAATAGATTTTAATTAAGTAGTGTATTCGCACTTTTGGAATCGTATGGAAATAATACATGAATAAAAATAACATAAAATCTAAACCTTTTCTAATTAAGAAATAATGTATTCGATTGATTAAATTTTTCTTCTCTTTTAAAAATGTTGAATATTGACAGTTTGATCACAACATGGTGGTTAAATCAAGTTCGTCCCACCGGGTATTTTTTAAACTGCTTGTCTTAATGTTTCCCCAGTCCGAGAAAAATGTAAAGAATTGGGACCTCTTATATTTTGAAATTGAAATATTTACCCCATAGATATGAATGCATGCAATAAATGCGTCCAAACTTTTCCAGAATAGATAACATGATAAAAGGTACGGTATTTTTTAAAGACAATTACAGTAGACATGTAAACAATTATTGTTGTTAATTTCGAAACTTAAAAATTATTAGATATTTAAAAAAGTTCATTTTGAAAAGCTAATTGATAAAGGAGTTGATTATTTAAAAGCACCGCTTTTTTTAAAGCATCTTATTTCAACACTTTATTAAAATTTCTTCCCCATATCGTCTTTATAGTCTTTCATTAGAAAGCACTTAGAGTTTATTGATCGCAATAAAAGTTTTATAAGCATTTTTAGGGTAAAATTGTTTTTTCTTTTGTATACTTGGAGAAAAGACTAAACATATTTTTAAGTGCAAAACTAAAAATATTGTTAGGGTTCGAAATGTAACAAAACTAATAATAGTTTAATTTTGTAAATTTAGTAAGTTTCTAAGACGATTCTATTCGATTTTTAAAGATGTTTCAAAATGTTTAATATATCGTACATGAATATTCTTATACATTGTTCAATTCTAGTGTGGCAGATAAACATTCAAAGATTTATATTCAATGGTTGTGTGCGTTTTAGTAACATAAATATGGGATTCATTCTCAGTAAATTCTTATAGCTACTTGAAGGTATTCTATAAGTGAAAATTAAAAAAATAAATAAAAAAAGTCTAAATTACCAATTAGATAGGTCACACATTTTTTAATTGCTAATAATAAAAGTTTAAAAAAAGTCAAACTAAGAAAAAGTCCAGTTATAATTAAAATAGTATTTTTCCTAAATTCACGAGAGAATCTATCCTGCATTTGTAATTTTTCGAACATAAAATAACTTTTATCTGCTCAAATATTAAAACACACTTAGTAATGTAAATGTGAAACACATCTAAGATAAAGTGTATTATAACTTTATCACGTTTGTGAAGGATTCAATGCATATCCCTAACTATATATAAATACGTGAAGAAACTAGTGTAACGAAACATTGAACAATAAAAGAGTACGCAGGTAATAGCAATTAACCTTACATTAAAAGGGAAAAAATAGTTACAAATAATTGAAGCATTGCAGAACACGAAATAATCTTCTTATAATATTATTAGAAGTACATTTTCCACAAAGTGGCTGACACTCACCTCGCTGTAAACAAGCAAATGCTGAGTAAATACTGCGACAAAAAATAACCACCTTTTCATCCTTCTGCAAATGCCGAAGGCGTTTGTACAACTCCCTTTTTTATCAGCTCAAGTTCTGAGAGAGATAGCACCATTTCGAAGTACATGGAAAAGATTAAAGAATGGTCTTCTCTTTCATGGAGACAGTAAAGAAACTATCAAAGAAAGGCTGAGATTAATCGATGTTTCGAAAGAGGACAGATATTAGAAAATATACTTATGTCGTGAGATATCGAATTTTTTAAACTTCTTTGAATAAGTTTTTCATATCTCGGAATGTGGCAGTGTTCTACCACCTCGGTCAAAGTGGAGGAATCTGCAAGAGCATGTAATGTCTACTGTGTTCAGGTCGGTTTGCGATTTCTCACAACTATTAAGATTCTACTGTAGCTAATACCCTGAATTGTTTTGCCATCGTGTTGCTCCAAGTATGTAGAAGAAAAATAACAACATAAATGTCAATTTTAAACAAATGGTAAAAAATGTCTTTAGAATTTACCGTTAAATTTTTTTCTGCTTCTTCTGGTTGTCACGTCATATACCTACAACCTGAACTGTTAGAGGATTTTTCTTCAATATCTTTCATTTTTCTTAGCTCGATTAGACAACATGCCTTTTCATTTTAAGAAGCTAGGCTCTTATGAAGTTAGGACCAATTAATGACTCTGAAATTTCTCGCCTCCCTTTACAAGAGAGTTTTCAGTCAGTTGCATCTCTGCACAGTATTCGTTATCTAAACATGTCACCTTTAATGGGCTTCTGCTTCAAGTAATGCATTTAAGGAGCTTAAAGGAATTTTAACTTTGGATTTTCTGAGAGGGTGAATCTTAGACTCTTAAGGGAAATTCTGGTTCTTGTATATTTTGATGTTTTTGTGACTTAACTTGGGATCAAGATGTAGTACTTTAGAAATCCGGTTTTCTACAAATATTTAGGTAGGGCCTTCCTTCAGATTTGTTAAGATAACATATTAATTGGAAAAGAAGTTTTTAAAACTCTTGGCTTAATAGATTTCAGACTATTACAGTTCAATATTCAATATATATCTTACCTGCAATGTATGAAAAACTGACATTCTATAGAATACCTGGGCATTTTACTTAATGGCCTCCGTTTTTAGGCAAAGTATGAAATATGATAATTAATATGTACTTTACCAAGGCATTGTATATAATACCTACGCATTTTATAGAATAAAAAATACTCTTTAGACAAACTATGAAGAAAATGTCATGATAAGGAATTCTATAGAATGCTTATGTCTCCAGAAAACAATTAAATTCTATACATTAATCTGCTGTACTACTAAAGAATTTCTCTCCATTTGTATGTTACTTAACGAAACGTAATTTATTGAAGTTTTTAATGTACGACATAGATGGGTTCTTAATAGTTCTGGAGTAGTTATTCGTCAATACCTGCCCTCAACTCTACAATGTGTGTCCAACTAACTAATGCTTTCAATAGGTGCATAAATGGTAAGGTATTCAATGTGCATATGATAACGAATTCAATGTGCATGAACATAAATATATTCAGTGTTAATGAATATCAATAACAATATTCAATGTGCATGTTCATAAATAAATGTATTCAATATGCTTGATGAATTATTATACCAAGAATATTTGGAGTGTGTCAAAACTATTAATTTACCATAGAGGAGCATATAAATTTAATCAAACTCAATTAAGGAGGCAATATATGGGCGGGCTCATTCTACAAAATTTTTTGCTTTAATTGTAGTGTTATTGTAAAATCATGTATTAAATATCAATCATGTTTATGTTTCATTGCATTACTATTAATAATTGTTTGTTATTATTTTCCCCCATTAAATATTAATTTGGTTATTAAAGCTCCCATCACCCTTGCTCCTCGGTGATCACCAATTGGTGAAGAATGTTCGCTATAAACCTAGATTCTTTCAGTTGCTAGTAGTATGTAAACGAGAAGTTGGTAGTCCAATTAACGTATGAGAGTGACCTTCCAATCAACATAGCAACTGGTATGCCGGCACCTGGCAACGTATGTAAGATTTGAGAAGACAAGTGAAAGTCTTTTATTGGTTAATAACAATTCTAGCAAGTTCGAATGTACATAACTTCCAAACTGACTATAAATTCCAGTTGATAATTCTTAATTTTGTTTTCTATTCAACTTATAATTTCCAAATAAAATAATTTGTCGAAATGCTTAGTGCATTTTGGCGATTTTGCAGTCTTTTTTTTAAAGTGTTGATAATGGCGTCCAATATCTATTGACTATAGAGTTCGCACTTTTCTTTATAAAACTTAACGATTTTCATAAAAGGTTCCCTTTGCAACAATTCATTGATTGTTTCTGTTTACCAAGGAAAAGATAATGGACTCATCAAATACAAAGGCTGTTACTGAATGAAGATAAGGTAGCGCAGAAGAAAAAGAAATTAGTTATGAAAATAAAAAATTAGTAATGATTACATAATTCCTGATTATATAATATGTTTTATAAATACTGAAAAAACTATTTTGAAATTTGTAAAATGAAACATAAACACAAATAAAATAAGACATTTAATTAAATAGTTTTTTAATTTACAAATTAATATACAAATGTACAGATTCGATGCATATATGTATTTACAAACTTGTCCTTCTATAATCTAAAGGATACATTGTTTTATAAAGCCTTATTAAAATATGAAACATTTTTAATCATACATATTTTTATCAACAAACAATCTTGTTAAGACAGACATAAAATGGAAGTAAGGTAAAATGAATAATACTTTTAATATCAAAATACTTGGATCAATTAAGAAAATATCACGTATCTCAATTTTCTCAATACTCAAAGATGTGAATAAAATATCAAAAATCTGAGGAGAGTATTGAATTACACTGTTCTTGTCATAGAAACAAAATTCTACTATAAAACCTTTACAAAATTCCAATTTTTATCTTCAAAACAATTCATACTGAAATATAGTTTTAAATTCATCCATACTTAACGTTGACAGAATTATTATTTTTAATGAGAAATACTTAAGAAATTTAAGAATTTTAACATTTCTATTTGTTATTGATCAATAAAAAAAAAAGCAGAAGTTATATACAATTATATTCATGAACTATTTAAAGAAAAAAGTAAGTACAAAGGAATCGAAAAAAAATATCAGTTTAAAATAAAATAGAGGAACTTGTTGCACCTTTAATCAGAATTGTATAGAAAAAATTTAAAAGTTACTAACAAAGTTTATAGTAAGTGTACTATGTAGGACTCACTCTAAGTGTATTATTTTAAGGATTTTCTTTTACCAAAAAAAGTTGTTTAAAATCATGGAAAACCCTTTTTTTTTTTTTTTTTTTTTTCTTTAGAAGAATCAAACATACCCATCTGAATATATCTTACAGAAGTTAGCACAGCTATAACTAATAAATATAACATAACTTAAATCCCAGAGGAGTCAACTTATCCTTTAATTCTCAATGTTGTACCTTTCATTTGTCATAAATACAACCCATCGCTCTCTAGCCGTATATATATGCATTTTTGCTTTTTGAATAAAATACAATAAATGGAATTTAAATTTTTTTATTAACATCAACTTTTTAATTGGATATTATTAAAACTTTTAGTTAAGTTTCGTTTGACGCTCAAATTCATTATTTAAGATTAGTAATAGGTAACAATTATTTTTAAAGTTTTACTAAAACCCACGTTTTTACTATATGGATATAATTTAAATTTTTCTTTATTATCATTTTAACTTTCAAAGGTATAACACCCCCTGTCAAAGGTACAATGTCATGTAGTAATTGTATGAAAGGGTGACACATTTTTTAAAAACCAAATACGATGACGTTAATTCAAAATTTGAAGATTAAGACAATGTGTTTAACAGAAAATATTTGTTAGATTCACATAACGAATAAATCAAACTTTAGCACAAAAACAACTCAATATAAAAATTTAAAAAAAGCGACAACTGTTTAAAGATACAACATGTTCCCTGACCAAATAAAAACTTCACAAAAACTCTATGCAACGTTTTCCTTTTTTTTTTTAATTTAAAACACGAGTTTCATCCTTAAGTATTCCATAACTTTCGCGCGCACGATATGTATTGGTGTTGAATCACAGTAAAAAATATTTAAAAAATACCATCTGTATAAATACTTTCAATTCTCTTAAATATAAGAGTATTTCAAACTACGGGTAGAGAACATACACTATGTGAGAATTGCTCCTCCTTGGAATCAAAGGTTGTGCGTTGCACTTTGTCTTTTGTTTAAAAGCTCTTTGTGATGACTGAATTATTCACCGGTAATACTGCTTCACGTAGCTTTGATGGCTCTTTGGAATGCATACATGGAATGATGTATCAGTAACTAGATTTTTATTCACTAGAATCCTGTGTCTTTCTCTAAACCTACATTTGAGTAGATGGCCTCTGAAAGAGAATATTGAAATGTTACCTCTTAAACATTGTTTAGTCCACAATAAGGACTATTCAAAGCTTGTTTGTCTAACCTGGTTAAGTAGATAAATTAAAAATAACATCATTCATAATAATTTATTTATTCATTCATTTATATACGGCTATTATATCCATATAATCTTAACACATGTAATAAAAGGATAATTTTAGCCATGGTAGCTTATTGATTCTGTCACAAAATCAGAACTGTAGAAGGTATTGTATATGAAAGTGATAAATCAGCAATTATCAACTCAAAGTGCAACGACCATAATTAAAAAAAAAAAGCTCCTAAATTGTACTTTTCTGTACGAATACAAACTGTACAGAAACTGTTTTGGACTGCTTTTCCGTTATGTTCTTTTGTGTAAGTGTTCTGTACCATTCTTCATACATCGCTCATACAATTGATTAAAGTTTTTTCCAACGATAAGCTTACACTGTTAAAAAATTCAGTTCAACGTTGAACCAAATTTTGGTGCAATTTCATGGCTGGCAGGCAGTTGCACCACTTTTTGGTGCAACTTCCATCGACGAAAAATACTGATGAGGAGGTTGCACGAAAATATGGTGCAACCTCGGATCACCGCAACCGTAACTTCGATTGAAATCGACAACAACCGCATCAAGACCGAAAGCCAATGTCTAGCACAGAGTATTTAAATCATTAATCGAATATCAAGGTTAGTAAAATGCTTTATTTTACATATATGGTAAATGTTTTTTGCTTACTGTAAATTATTTATCGATGCAGAAACTGATTTGCCCTGTGTTCAGTTAGGCTTAAGTGATGTTGACAAATTCGCAGCAATGCATTACCAGTGAAATTACCTTAAAATTTCTGATTTCGCGATGTTTTATCGCACTCTTGCTACAAAAGTGACACAACCCAAAATTCTTTTTTTTTAAGTTAAAGTGTATACATAATCATAGATTATATGGGCTGGAAGGACGCTTAAGTCTGTTTCAACTTGAATTTAATAGGAAAACAATCTTGTGCCATTCAACTAGCTTCAAGTACATGCAGTCTCGGATTTTTTACTCAAAATGATAAATTTTGACTTATGTCATTTTTGTAGAAAGGGTGCAATATATGTATGAATGAAAAATTATTTTATTCAATAATTATCAGCATTATCCTAAAGTTTATAAGCTTTAACTGTTGTATGCAGTTTCAGACCCGAGTCATTTTTCATGAAATGTTTCCACCCTTGAAAGTGAACAATGGTCCCTCCTCTTTTCAAATAAATAATAGTACTGAAATAATATTTATTAATTTTCCGTCAACTTTTAATCACGCTTATGGAAGAATGGTTTGAGAGGCCGCTTATATGAATTATGTAACAGTTTATGCCACTGCAGTTGAAAGTTTAATCATACAAAATATTCAAAAGTTCAATTTAATCAATTTCTCGAACAATTCAATGCATTTTCATCTAAACATGTTTTCTGAAAAAGAATGTTTAAGGCCCCTTTCGTTCAAATTATACGTTTTCAATTAATGCTATTTTAAATGTATTTTTTTTTCACGCGTAGTTTATTGTCTTTTTATATATCCTTTATTTCAATTCTACCTGTATCACTAATAGACTAAGAGACGACTGCATGTTGAGGTATATCATCGAACATCATTCTGTATTTTTTATAGAATGCGAAGAATGTAAATCCCCTCGTCTGCTGTGGCAAAAATGGCCAAAACTGTTCGAAAATTTACATTTAATGACTGGAACTAAATCCGACTGCCAAATATGTCGTAACTTGCTAGTATATTAACCCACTTCTTCTTCTGGTCAGCCAACGCACTTTGATTTTCAATGAAGAAGGACGCAAATGATTTCTGATTTCTGGGTCAGAAAACTAGCATATTTCAAAAGTGAGCTTAATTGGCAACATCAGTTACGTCATTAGGGACATAATATATATTGTGTACTTGATTCATTTTTAAAAGATACAAGTAAGCCGTCGCCTTATATCTGAACCGTCTGCAGCCTTTAATTGAAAATTAAAGAACTAAGGGTTATAAAATAAAAAAAGAATGCTCATTATTTGGCAATCGGATTTAGTTCAACTCATTCCACGTCGATTTTTGACCAGTTTTGGCCATTTTTGCCACGGTAGACCAGTGGACTCATAATCTAACTTTTCTCCACATTCTGTAAAAAAAATTATAATGATGTCCGATGGAGTACCTTAACATGCAGCCCTCCTTCGGACTATAAGAGTTTAATTGAGAAATAAATTGCATAAATAATAAATCGTCTCGGATAGTTATCGATTAAATAACAAAAAAAATTATTCTGTGTAGAGCGACCAGTGATATTTCAATGAAATTGCAGTAAAGTAAACACAATTTTATACGTAATAAAAATAATAATAAACTCGGGACTTAATCATGCTCTTTTGTATATTTCAGTTTCCCGATGATGATGCTCAGCTCAGCTCACAAATCCATAGGAGTGCGAGGTGGTGGAGATCTCTTCTGATCATCACGTTGCAAGGCATCCCAGATATGCTAATATTCCTGTCTGGGGGCTTAGATGGTCAACGAAGATGTCCAAAGTCAAAAGAGTGTCCCTGGAGCCAGTTTGTAGCTACTCGTGGCATGTGGAGTGTCCCATTGTCCTGCTAGAATTGCCCAAGTCCAGCCGAATGCGCCATGGACATGAATAAGTGCAGGTGATGGGAGAAGATGCTTACATACCTGTCAGAGTCGTCTCTAGACTAATCAGGTGTCACATATCGCTCCAACAGCATATGCCACATATCATCGCAGAGGCTCCACTAAGTTAAACAGTTCCCTGTAGACATGTAGGATCCTTGGATTCATAAGGTTGTCTCCAAACCCTGCTTGTCCATCTGCCCAATACAATTGTAAAGGAGACTCATCAGACCAGGCAACAGTTTCTTGTCATCAACAGTTCAATAGCGATATTGGTGGGCCCAGGCGAATCGTAAATCCTTGTGTCATGTAGTCAACAACGTCATGTGTGGGATTCCACCTCACATCATTGATGGTTTTTTGAACTGTTTGCACATTGACACTTGTTGATGCCCCAGCATTGAAATTTGTGGCAATTTGTAGAAGTGGTGCACTTCCATCTTGTTTAAGGATTCTCCTTAGTTCCCTGTCTTTCAAGGTATTTTCCTAACCGCATCGATTTCTCTGAGATTTGATGTTTTACCGGGTAATAGATACACGGTTTATTTACCACCTCGGAGATACTATGTCCATCTTTCAAGCGCTGACTATAATGCCACGTTCAAAGTCCATTAAATTTTGATAACCTATCATTGTAGCAGCAGGAATGGATCTAAGTCAAATGAGTACACAATTGAAGACTATGCTGCACCAGAACGTGGTTCGTATATGATCTGGATAAGTAACCTGATGCTCCGTTCAAGAAGACTAGAACTTATTACAAGTTTTATTCTAAAAAAAAACCTTAAATAATCTAGTACATGTTTTATATTTAATTTATGTATAAACAATGTTTCTACTAGGTCTTGCTCTTTAAGAAATCCTTACTTTTAGTTTTCATTTATAAAAACCTTTAATAATTCTTATTTTTCTCTAATAGTAATTTAAAATTCCAGCTTATTTATTACAGCTAACTAGATTTGACTCATTTTCGATATGTTTGTGGTATTAATGGTTTCAAATGCGTTGTTTATTTTTAAATAAGATAGTTTATGCTAATTATCATACAAAATCTTGTTCAGGTTTGATTTTTAATTCATGTATGCAAGTTAAGGTTAGTTCTTATGAAAAATATTAAAGGTGTTTAATAGCTTCTTATTGTATGAAAAGTGTGGGAACCCTGATTAAAAACAATGTTTTTGTGTGCTAAATAAAGTAGACTTTCAAAAGTTTCATTTCTACCCTGCTAGTAATAAACATAAACATGAGCTATCTTTTTCGGTATGTTTGTGGTATTATTGGTTGTCCCTCAGCTTTTTTTAATTATTCTTTATTAAGAATTCCCCTATTTCAACATGAAAAACTTGCATTTAGTACAAATAACAGTAAAATGACTTCCTCTGAAGGTGACTTTAAATAATTTTTTTAAAAATATATTTTATTTTAAGCTACATGATACCATTGCATAATGAAAGGTTGCTGTAATATGATAAAAAATATAATCTGCAAAGTAATAAGTTGATTTAGTGCTCAGTTACAGACTTTTAATCAACTAAATGTTTTAAAAAGCCTCTTCAGTACTTTTCCGTTAAAGGAGGCCATTGGCAAAATCCAAGTGTGGTACGGATTCTGCGCCAAGATAATTTTTGCCAATAAGTGGCAGCAGCTGCCATTTTTTAATAAGTTAACTGCCTATGGTTGCCATGATTTGGCTTGGTTTTACGTAAACAGTTCTTAACGCAGAATCCGTACTGTACTTGGATATTTTTTGCCAATAGCACCCTTTAAGGGAAAAGTACTGTCTCTTCTGTATTAAAAATGTATGTTTATAATATATTACTTTTTTACAAATATATTTAAACAGAATTTGTTTGATAGTATAATTTAGATACACATGTCCAACAGGGCAAAATATAATGGTATTCTGAAGCTGTGGTTGCCTTAACACAAGTTGCGGTGTAGAAAGTGGGATGCTAATTTTACCAACCGTATTGTTATTCATAAAATGTTTTGTAATTACATCTGTTCAGTTTGCTTTTTTGTAATGAGCAATTAATAAAATATTTTGATTTTGTATTTTCATTTATAATGTGAAGCTGCTATTTAAATTTGAATATATATATGAAATTGAGGGTGTCATGTGACTCATTTTTATTGCATTTTAGATCTGTTTAAATAAGTAAACAATGTTTTCCTGTTCAAGTATTCTGTGTGAAATATACAGGGCTATAAAAATAGTTTGCTAAAATATGAGAATTGTTGATCTGATCATAATTTTAATTATTTAAAAGGGTTATTGTTGGTAACAATAAATAAAGGTATTCAGTTTTTAAATAAATAGTAATGCTTATTAGAAATAGAATTTTTTTTAATTATATTTTCTACTTAATATGTGGCTATTTTATTTGTTGAAAAAAAAATTACTTTAATATTGGTTGTTTCCAAATGGATATATTTTTAATTAATGCATGATTATACTACTTCATTGCCCTAGCTGAAGAACCCATGCAGTTATATCCTCATTGAATGTTGAAATGATAACTATTTTTTATTTATAATACATTAAAATAATTTATATACAAAATATTATTTATAAAACTATATAATATATGAAAAAGTAATAATTTAAAACAAAAAAAAATATTTAATACAAACAATATTTAATTAAAAAATATATATTCTATCCACAGCTATAACAAGCAGGGGGGGGGGGGAGGGGGAAAAACGCATTATTCAACATTTAATGCACCTTTAAGTTGAGGACAGAAATCATAAATATTGATTCATCCTTAACTTCAAAATGCGGTACAAAAAATATAAAAGGGGGTTTAAACTATCACCATAAAATGGTATAACAAAAACGCAAATATTGGTTCAACGTTTCACCATAAAATTGAGTAGCGAAAACACTAATTTTGGTGCAACCATGCACCATAAAATGGGGTATCGAAAACGGGAATCTTGGTGCAACCATGCACCATAAAATGGAGTAGCGAAAACACTAATTTTGGTGCAACCATGCACCATAAAATGGGGTAGCGAAAACGGGAATCTTGGTGCAACCATGCACCATAAAGTGGTGTAGCGAAAACGCGAATTTTGGTGCAACCTATCACCATAATATGGTGTCCGAGGTAGCACCATTATTTCGTGAAACTAAGCACCAAATGTTGGTGGCAGCTAAATGGGCACCAAATTTTGGTGCAGGGTGGAACCAAATTTTTAACAGTGTATGGTTGATGTATTCTGATAGCGAATTAGTATAATCGACTGAAATGTATTTACGATAACTTGCACTTCAGCATCAGGTTAAACATATTTATATTATATTATTTGTAAGTAAACATCAATTTTAATTAAAGTTTTATTGAGAATATTTTTATTTTTTATTTTTTGAGATTTACCTTCATATTCATTTTCCGTGGGTTCGTTGAATTCCTCTAATAGCTGTTTTACGCACAAATGAATGTATATATACTGATCCTGAAACATGTAAATATTTAGTTAGTACATTTCTAAACTATAAGTTGATGCTTCTCAGCAGAAATTAAAAATAAAACATGGGTTCTGGCAGAATCAGTTTTGAGAAGCTGCAGATGAAACACGCAAGAAAATTCAAGATGGCTAATTTTTTTGCTTAAATCTTGAATTTTCAATTGGATGTTCTTAATGAAGTTTTAATTAATACCGTATTAATTAAAATATTTTGAAATTTATTGAAATTTTAATTAATACTGTGTTAATTAAAGCTTCATTGAAACTTATATCAGACTTCTATATCCAGTGAATCACGCCTCTTTTCTCCAAAATTATTTTTAATTTACAAAATCCAGAGGGTTGCAAATGCACCACCTTGCACCTCTTTAACAGCCCCGTGAAAGAAAGGATAAAAAGGTAGTTCTTGAAACTTTAATCTGCAACCAGAAGTTTCCTTTAGATTTTTCTTTAATACTAAAAGTATTCTAATTTTTCAAATAATATTCGTAATTAGAAATTAAGAAATTCAAAAATGTTTCGCAGCGTGGTTTTTGTCTTCCCTGAAATTGTCTTAAGATTGCTAAAGTTAGAGAAAAAATTTGAAAAGATTCTCGGTACCTCTGTCTGCACCATATTCACTCTGTGATGCCTCAGTTCCATAACTGTGCCGTAGATGTCGATACTGTCTGTGTAACGCAACTGCTGCGCTAGTCTATCAACGGCAATGAAAGTTCCGGTACGGCCGACTCCAGCACTGTGAATAAAGATACATGAAATTCATTCAAAGGATGAATAACAAGAACATGACCTACACTGTTGATTCTTCAATACAAATATGGATTTTTGAAAGAAATCAAGCAATTATGAATTTAAGCCTATCCGTCAATTAAATTATAAGATATGTGATTTCAGAATGGCAGTTTCATAAAATGTTTCATATACACTTTCATATGGTAAAAACCAAAGTTGATATTTTTTTGAAAAATTCCACTCATTCTTTCAAACGCTTTTTAAACATTTTTATCAATTTGGATTGCGACTGTCATTAAAAAGCCGCTTTTACACTTGTTTCTGTAAAGGTACATCAAGTTCTCATACCAAGAGTGTGTAATTTGATGACTTTCAATGACTGAAAGTCCTCCCTGTTAAGGTTCAAGTTTGCTAATCGAAACCTTGAAAATTTATTTTTTTGTATTAAAAAAATCACCATTTTGGCGACAAACTTATCACCGAATATCGCACTTCTAATACGAATATCTATCTGCAACCAATATGTGATTTCCTTTAGTTACTTACTATGGAAACCCTTTCCCAGTTGAATTTTAAAGCATTTCTGATCAAATTTTATATAGCTGTACTAAACATATCGAGACCTTCAAATTCGTATATGACACATGCCTGTTCCATTTATAGCTTAGGTTTAAAGAAATTAACTTCAAGCATCGATTCAGGTCGCCACTTTTAGTATTTCCTGTTGAATTTTGGTTTAGGAAATCGTATCAACAAAATCTTCCATTGACAAATCGCACTCTTTAGAAATTACAATTTCGGCTTCGATTGCTGACCTTGGGCAGACAGCGTTGGTACAAGCTTTTCTTACATTGATAAAAAAGCCAAGAAACAAAAGTAACGTATTATTATATTGTTTTTTAATTGAAAATAACATTATAATTAGTGTTGAATCGTACAGTATAGTATTTTTTTATTCATTGCACTGATTAACATTTTGGAAAAAATGCATTTCTTAAGAACGTATCCTAACTTCGTAAGGAACCTCTTCTTAGATAACCTTTTAATTCACCAAATGTAAACCTTACACTTAGAAAGAAAATGTTAGTGTGTTATGGAAAGAGCCAGAATACAAAATTTTAGCTTTAACTTATTGCCCATTTATATTACTTCATGTGACCACATAAATTAATTTATCTTTTAAACAAAGAATGGATATTATCGGAGATCAATAGAGATCTTTGATGATATAAAGGGCCGTATCAAACAAACAGGACAATGGAAATAATAGCAGATATTGTATGACCCTTACAGATTTTAAACCTTAAATCGATTGTAATTGACACTAAACAAGTACCTGCAATGTACAACTATGGGCCCGGGCCTTATTCTTGGAAGATGATCCCTGACTGCCCGGACAAAGTTGATGAGGTGTTCGGGGCTCTCCGGACATCCGAAATCAGGCCAGTGAGTGAAGTGAAGCTGCTTTACCATCCGCTTTTGAGATCCCTGAAAACGAAAGAAGGTAGTTGAACATATGATATATTTGTGGGTAATAGGACAAATATAAGCTGATGAGAAACAAAAAGACGCATCAAGATACAATTGCTCTGTTGCTTCGTAAGTCATTAATAGTACAACTTGTTTAGTAGTATAATTATAACTTTATATAGAGGAGAATAGGGAGGGATGGGACACCTGCAATAACTTCTAAATATTATTATTTCTTTCTTTTTTTTTAATTTCTGATTCTTCCACCAGTTGAAGTAACCATAGCTTCATATTTCTAGCTAGGAGTCATTTTAGTAGCAGGTTTTTATGAGGTTATGTAACAAAAAAGTTATTTTGCAACTTTAAAAGTAAGTAATTTTCTATATTTTCAATATAAGTTTTCAATATCTTTCATTGTTGATAACATAATTGTTTTTAATGTTTTGTAGACCTAGTAATATAACTTTTATGAATTAGCAGTTAGGTTTAACCTAAAACCAGCAACTTTTTGATAATAAGTTATTTTATTGAAATGTTGTGTGTAGGGAGGGATGGGAAACTAAGCCTGAGAGAGGGGTGGGGCATGTCCCATCCCTATGATATCTCCATGTGATATCTCCCTATGATATCGCCAGCCAAATAAGTATGCTTACTATGCATTTTTTTAGTTTGTACAGTCAGCATAATTATTTGACTGGAGATATCATAGGAAATAATTTTTTTATAATTGTGTAGCAAATAAGACAATTTATTTTTACAACTCGAAATGATGTTAGATAAAATAAAGGTTCAAAAATACACAATGAACCTTAAGTACAAATGAGAAAACTGTTTCTATCATTTTATCACAAATTTTTGCAAATTATGCATGTATTTTAACTTTCACAGATATGTCCCATCCCTCCCTTACATAAGGGAGTGATGGAACAGTTGTCTTGCTCTTTTAATTAGCTTATTAAACTAATATAAAAATAATTATAATCATATTTATAGTTTTTAAGTGTGTTAAAATGTTTCAAGACGTTATTCTAAAAATATCAGGGTTGTATCAACAGAAAACAATTTATTAGAAATATTTTTGTAAAAAGTGTCCTATCCCTTCCTACTCTCCCCATATACAAAATGTATGGGTATTTGATGTTATTCTATTGTTACGTTGGAAGTGATAGTAAATAATTAGATTTTTTTTTTTTTAAATTTCGTTGTCTTATTATTCTATAATTTATTTCAGCTATAACTTGTATCACATATCAGATATTCGAATTAGTAGAGATGATAAAGGCTTAAGGGCTCTGTCTACTTTGGATGCATGAAAAAAAAAAACCCGCTATTTTTATTAATTTTTTTTAAAAAAATACTATTATGTTTATTGATATAAAACTCGTTAGGCTTAACAAAAGCATTCGTAAATTGCTAAAAAAAAAATGATTTTAACCACTTTTTTAGTGTAAAAATGCCAGATAAACAGGAGTTCTCAAAAAGTGCTCTGTTGAAAAAATCTTAACAACGGCTCTTCTGAAATAAAAAAATTTAATGTTTTAGGTTTAGTGTGACAGTGGTTATATCCCGTATCTCTAATATTAATTTATATGCAAAAATAACAAAATGGCGAAAGAGAGAAAAAAAAAGTGTGTTTTTTTTCTCATGTTTTTTACCAAAAAAAAAAAAAAATAGTTAAAATTAAAATTTTGCAATAATTCTGGTCCAGGATATAGCAATAAGTGTACAGAATATGTGGTTAAAATTTCGTAAGGATCAGTTCAGTAGTTTCTGAGATTTTTTCAACCGCGCACACCTACCTACATTTTGAGGATTCCTGTTTACCTGGCATTTTCACACTAAAAAAGTGGTTAAAACCAATTTTTTTTTTTTTTTTTGTAATTTATGAATATTTATGTTAAGCCTAACAAGTTTTATATCAATAAACATAACAGTATTCTTTAAAAAAATTAATAAAAATAGAGTTTTTTTTTTTTTTTTTTTTTAGTTTTTTATTTTCATGCATTCAAAGTAGACAGAGTCCTTAAAGAAATTTAGTATTTTAGATGGTAAAGTGTCTAAGGGAATTCAACCGCATGCAATGGGGCTCTACAATGTTCGAATAAGCATTTATTTTCGTTGCTATTTTGATTAATTTAAGAATAATTTTGTATAAAAGTCATAATATATGAATTAAAATTCAAGTTACAGCAGTCTTACTCTTTTTAATCGGATCGATGCAAGTCTTAATATTGCAGTAGATAAAATAAACAACAGCAATAAGAATTATGGCGACAATCAATCATTCTAGTTGACTTCTCATGTATAGTAACGCAAAAGCTATTGAACTTGAGAGGTAGCTTTTGCTCTACTACACATGTGAAGAAACTTACTAGTATTTGTAAATCATTATGCATTCAGTAAAGTCAATGTATTAAAGTTTAATTGAATGATGAGTTTCTGAAGCACGTCAAATGGTACACATTTATAGAAAATAACTGTCACTATCCAACCTGTATTTTTATGTAGAGTACCTGCAAAACTCTGAAAATTCATTAAAATTAGAATAAGTGTGTATGAGCTTATTTATTTCGCATTTCATAAGCTCATCACAGTGTTCTGACAGTTCAAAAATACCATGATTAATCTTTTCGAAAATCTTATAAACCAAAGTATAAAAAATGGAAATAACGTAATTCGAGTTCGTTTCTCTGCTATATCAAACTATATCGAATTGTTATCCTAAAAATGTTCTGAAGAAATAAATTATTATTATAATCGATCTATCAATCATATCTTCTTAAACTGTTCCAGCACTTATTCGTTATAGAACCACTCACGAGTATTAGCGTCCTTTCTATAAAAGTAATAAAGTAATTAAATTTTTCAATTCAGCAATTGTGTTGTTCTATATCAGATTAGAAGTAATTTATCATTTCAACGCCAGTATGATTTTTATTCCATTAATTTTCTATACTGATGTCTACTTTTCAATTATACTTTGGCTCGCAGATATCGATTAATATAGATGTGAAGTTCATTTATTACACACTTCGAGTTTAAATAATTTGTTTTTAAAAAACAAATTTGATTGAAATAATACTTATAACCAATAACAACTGTGATCATTTAATTTAAAAACAATTTTCAAAATGATTTATTTGCAGATTAACAAAATTTTAAAATTAGTTTTCAGATCAATTTTCATAAATATATTTATTCCACTCACATCGCTCTAAACTTTTCTAACCAAATTTAGAAATTTTCTTGTTGGAACACCAAGAACTTGTTAGGATAAGTATACATCGAACTATAAATTCCACACTTTCTTTTAGCATCATAGCCATTCTCTTCACAGAAACATAGCGAATAGAACGCTCAGAGATACAATTGACTGCGATTATAGATCAAGAAATTATAGATTTATAATCTACTTCTTACCTTACAGGTAAACATTAGACATAATACCAATTACAGAACTATTGTCAAGACTTCTCTTAATTAAAAAAAAGAAAAAAGATTCAAACACCAAATTTCATATTTTTTCAAATAACTAACAGGCAATTCTCAGTCGAAAACTTTTATTATTTCCAACCACGCTAAAGAATTTTTTTTAAAGACTTTTTAAAGGAATTATCTTGTTGCAAAAAAAACAACAAAAAAAAAAACAATCCTTTAACATGGATTTTCTTGGCTGCCTGCCTCATCACGCATAACTTATGTTATAGATTATGTAATATACCAGCCATTTTGGCATATTTTCGTTGAAAAATTATGAACAAAGGGTTGTATGTTTTCTAGCATTTTTTTTTAATGTACTACACTACAGCTTATACTGTAAAGTAATGATCACTACTAACTTTTAGAGGAGGGCCGTATGACTTACGTTGGAGCTGTCGCGGGCGGATACACCAATATATGTATTTTTTAACTTTCATCGATTAAACAATATACAACAAAATCTATTGTTTCAACGTGACAATACGACTTGACCTAACTTTTAATAAAAGTATATAAACTGTACTTCCAGATTACTCTGTTTTAGTTGATATCAATTGTGAGACGATGCAGTCGAAATCGTTCAGTTTATTTTATGATAGAGTCGAAGTCTTTCGGAGTATTTATTGCAGCCAATTTTAAAAAATTGTCCAAATGAGATTCAGTTAAGTTGTTCATGTATTTATTCTTGATGAAAACCACCTTGCTCAAAGATTCTCCATATAATTTCTGAAACAGGCACGTTGTGGAGAACTCTGCTCAACATAGTTGACACATATTATTTCGGATAAATTACAATTATGTAAAAAAAATTAAAATATTCCATGTTTTGAAATTCGATTTTTTTTTTTTAAATTTTTTTTAAACTTTTGTAGTGGCGGCGGGCCTCAGAAAAATCTGTCGCGAGCCAAATCCGGCCCGCCGGCCGCGTAGTGGCTAACGCTGCTGTAAAGGATCAAAGTGAAAAAAGTAGAAACTGTAAGTGAATTAAGTAGTTTGGATTCATTGGAATACCAAGGGAGAACGACATTAGGAATTTTTTTAAAAAGACGACTGTTCGTATTTATGTTTAAAATGTAAAAACAAAAATCAACAAAATCCCACCAAGCAGTCCGACAGTAAATAATATTTTTTCTGTTACAATCTCCGACATGTCTATTCATTTTTCAAATCAGGTATTAGAGACAACTATGCGAGTAATCAAACTCAACACTTTTGCTTCTGATTCGTAAATTGGGCAACAAACGGAGGTTTGTATTGAATTGGCTGTCTTTATTTAGCAAGTTAAGAAAAAAAATTATTTTTATTACTTCAAACTTTTTTGGATTGACCTTGCGGTCAAGTAATTTGAAGAACAGATAGGTATTCTTTAACTTCTGTTATTTAGCTATATTCGATACGCATTTTACAATGATATACTATCATACATCAAAATCACAACTACATAATTAATTTAAAAAGAAGCTTGCTTCTGTATGTCGTCGCTTCGTAATGACTTTTCAGTTACGCTAAATACTTATAGTTTTTCGTTGAAATTACATAGTAATTGAGAGCTTGAGAAGCAAAGGGGTTCAAGTGACTTTTCTTAACTTTTGAGAAAATGCACTTTAAAGTATTTTATTTATATAAAATTTGTATGGAAATTATTTGTTGTTCAAATACTAACCTCTGGAATGAAGATATCACTAGTGTTCATAGAATTAAATATAAATAAAAAACTTTAAAGTGTATTTTCTCGAAGGTTAAGAAAAGTCACTTAGACCCATTTGCTTTTCAATCCCTCAATTTTAACAGTGAAGAATTTGTTTGACATTAAACTTTATTGTTCAGTGTACGTAGAGTTTAACAGCAATAATATTCCCTTAACAATGGCATAAGCCTATATATCTGATACAAATTTCAGGAACTTAAATATGTTGGAGAATCTTTGAAATCGACACTGGCCACAAAGGTAGTTGAAATGGGGTCGTTACCAACCTCACTTGCCACGAGACAACACTTGCTTTTTTTGGAAACAAAATTATTTTGTTGGTTCAGTTGACATGAAGATGAACAATAAATGCATTTTCTTTTCATTAACAAATGAAGATTCCTTAATGAAGAAGACGATGTTAACCGCAAAAAGTTGTTGGATCGAGTGCAAATAAAACCACTCTCGCTGATTTTCTTTTCCCAAATACTCTAATGCAGCACAATGTCCCTTCCAGCACCAAAGGTGTTTTAAATCAGGTTAGTTAATCAGATTATTTTACAAAGAAACCATCAACACATTTCTCTATACCGATGGTTATCAAGTTATTGGCCAAGTGATATATTTAAGTGATGCAACTTTGGAACACCTTTCCCCACCCACCCTGGTCTAATGAGTGTGGATCCTCACATATTCTGTTATTATTGAATAGTGTTGGATATTGATGAACTGAATGGATAGTTGAGTGAATTTAACTGTGTTTGCTGATGGCTATTGATAAAAAATGTTTAATGGTGAAGTTTTAGCAATGGTTAGATTAGTTTTGCTACTCTTGATGAACTCACACTATACACTCAATGTGATGATTAAAATATATCTGAAGTTTTACAAAAAATTTTATTAGGTATCAAAGTAGAACAGAAGTATTGGCAAATGTCGGAAACAGTGGTTCTGGAAGATTGGCGAATTCTGTCCAAAACTCGAGCTTCGTTCCAAAATACACGATTTTTTTAGAAATAAACAAGTAAAAAACATCATAAAAAAATACTTAAAAATAAAATAGAAATAAAATATTAATCAAAAGTTGAATTATACAATTTGGGACCATTGGTCCAAATAGTATTAACTATTCTCGAAAACCAAAATACTCACTAGCTGCAAGTTGAACACTCGTATGATGTACGACGATAGCATGGACTCCGAAAGAGTGCGTACTTGCACGTCTCCGTAGTGCGCGGTCTCCCCAGCGGGCGACGGCCAGTACTGCTCACACTTGTTCTTTCCCCTCTCCACGCACTGTGTCAGCATGACTATCATGGTGGTGGCCTGTTCCCACACCATTCGCCACATCTCGTCCACTGTGGAGTTGAGGGGACCCTGGCAAGCAATGTACTCGCGAAGGCTAGATGCACCCTGTACAATAAGGATAATCTGTTATGAATCTTCCACCAGCCCATAGACTTAATGCAATATTTTATAGAACTCAATGTTGGGCAGAAATATTGCTTCAAAGCATGTGACCTAAGTATATGGTATAAAATCTATAATGCTTTAAATTTTAGCACTTGTTTAATAGCACTAAAATTAAAATTTAAATAATGGCTAGGTTTCTTTTCTTGTCAAATCGGTTGAGCTACTGGAATCGTAAAGCATCAAAGATAAAAATTATCTTCTGGAAGTATAACAATAACAGTATATATAACGTATGTATAGTGATTTAATAATGAAGGCTAATAATTCACCTAATTTTGTCTTGAGGAAAAATTCAGTACAATTTGAGTTAATTTCTTTGAGTAGTACTGATTTATCATTTTCGAAAGAAATTGTAACAGTTTACTGTTTTAAAAATTAATTTAATTTAAGAAAATCTTGAACTAATTGGATCATTGTTTAATTTCCCACTTCAAAAATTCATCTCTAAAAATAGATTGGTTGAATCTCCGAAAGAAGTCCTTAATTGGAACAATATATGTTTCAAGTGCTTCCGTAAATACTAGGCTAAGTTTTATTCTCGATTTTAACTCTTTTCAAAGTATGAAAAGAATGAATTTTGGTGGTTAACTTATAGGTTTCATTCATACATCATAATAAATACCTAATCACTGATTAAAATAACGGTCTCCTTAAGTTTTAAGTCTACGTTAAGCCAAAACAATGTCACGGAATGAAATGATTTTTTTTTTATTATTGAATGATACCGGCTCTGCAGCGAGATAGCGCCATCTCTCGGTGCCGCCGATGATACGCAAATTTGTCTAACTCATTTTATTCATGGCGAGTGTGAATTTTTTCAATAATAAAAGCAAGTGATTGTTTTAAAAAAGTTAAACAAATATACTTAATGATATTTCAAATATAAAATTTTAACTTACTGGTATGTAATTTGCGTTGATGAAATCCGATTCTGGGTCATCCCCTAAAGGCAGTAGCTTAACTCGTGAGTGATCATCTATGCAAAAATAAAATATTAAATGAACATTTTGAGCATAACATGACACCGATATAGTTCTTTGTAAGTCAATGATGTTAATAATTGTTAAGAAAAAATAGTTAAAATTATTATGATGTAAAAGTAACATTAAAAGTTAATTTCCTCAAAAATAAAATTAAAAGTGAAGTTCAGATAGGCGTTGAAATGTCAATAATAAATATTTGGAAGATAGGTGAGACAAAGCATTTGAACATTCAGGGATTCAATAAGATCAGGCCCTCCAACATGACTCCTGTAAAGTTGAGTGTTAATTCTACATAATGATATAGAAATCATTATCTAAGATCAAAATGTGTGGAATGTCTTCAGGTGTGTGTTTGCTTTTCATAATGCTTACAGAAGAAATCTGAGTTTAATGAGTCAGTAATGGCATTCGGTATAAGAATATTTTCTTAAAAAAATAATTAAAAAAAAAAAAGCCTCAATAAACATTGTTCATGAGCAACTGTGAACATTGAACAAGCTCTTAAGAAAATTGAAAAATAGCAAATTGCATAAATTGGTTAATTCAATAAACTTTTAAACTATTGAATGAAACTTTTTAGATTTTATTACATGGCCACTTCAATGCTTACAGTATAAACTTCATCTAAGGAACATTTTAGAATTTAACATGAATTCAAAATTTGCTTGGGATAAGTGACATTACAAAGCTTTTAAAGTCAGCAATAAAGTTAAAAGAAGGTCCCCAAAATATTGAAGAACATACAACAGTTTTACAGTCCGATATTTAACTAAAATCATATCGATGACGTAACATAATCCGACCGAAGATAGGGGTTCACGTTGAATATATGAATAATTTGATGTTCAGAAGAAGCCTAACCTTCATCAGAGCACAATGTTGACAGTTGAGTTTGGGCAAAATGTGTTTCATGAGCTATATTTTAAAAATACATCATTCAAATTGTTTATATAACTGCCAAGTGATGAACATAATTATAAAGAGAACAAACTAAAGTTTCTGAAAAACAACATATAGTTGACCTAAAGCAGTCAGCCGGAAGGAAGAGACAAAATCACACGTGTCTGTTATATCAAATACTGTTTATATAAAAACAAACAAACATCAATCACGCAAACTTAAAACTTGATTTTTTAAAAAAAGGGTGGTATTAGTGTTTTAGTAGGACAAACATACCTCTGTACTAGCAAAAAAAAAATTGATTTCTACAGTGATTATTTTACCTGAAGAGATTATGCAAAAAAAAATATTTTCACTTTGACAAATGATTACTCAAAAATTAAAACTTGCATCGCCAAAATGTTTCTTATCAGCTAATTTCCTAAAGATTTCTCTACAAATGTGTAAAATTTCATACTTTTAAATCCCATGTCGCTGTGAGACAGAGAATTGCTTGCAGTGGAAAAATTCTAAAACAGCGGTGGCACTTTTTAATCCTTACTCTCTTTAATATATAGAGAGAGACAATTTATTATTTAAAAAGAAAAATTTAAAATTGCAATGAATAACTTACAAGGAAATATATTTAACCACCTATTCTTTGAACGATTTTCTTCCATTTCAGCTGCCAAGCATGGGAACTTAGGACTGTTGCGCTTCAAAGCCTGATTAAAAATGAATAAACATATTTGAATCACAAACCAGTAGAAAAATAGATTTGTAATTAGTATAATTCTATTTATACTACGGGGAATTTTTCATTCCAAAACAACAACTACCTCAAACTCTTGGGAAAATCTTAGGTGAGAATCGGACATCATAATTCGCACGTGTTCAGCAAAGTTTTCAGCTGTCAGAACTCTGCGAAAAATATCGTTTATTATTATTATTGTTATTATTATTATTATTTTATTACTATTTAAAGTATGGAAAATCAATGGATTAATTTTAATTAGATCCTATATAATTTATAATGCCGCAAATTTCAAAGAAACTTAGTCAAAGTTGGTAAATTTGGGACAAAATAAAATTCCCTGAACAATCCAAGTTTGTGTTCAGTTATTCATACTAACTTCTTTGTTATTTAAGCATTTCAAATTCCAATGGATATTGAAATAATAAATCCAAACTATAATCAGCGTATTTCCTTTATGTATATATTATATGTATCCGTATCCGTTATGTTTATATTTCGAGGTCCCCGTTAACGTCTAAATTTAAGGTATCCATGATTACATGTTTGTCTTTCACCCGCTGCGCCGGGGAAGAAATCAGTCTAGTTTGAGCTATCATGCAGTGTATATATGAATTAGGATTGTTCGATTGTTCCCCCGAGATCTTTAAGTAAATGTTAATGTCCAAGCTTTGTCTTATTTAGTTAAGAATCATTTACAAAACTAGACTCTATTCAAGTAAATTCACAAGTTATGGATCAAAATTTTCAACGTTCAACAAAATAACTAATACATATTTATATATTTTTTAAGCGGGCAATTAATTATTAGCATATTTTAAAATTCTAATAAGCAAATAATTTACAAATGGAAAAAAATTACTTCTAAACCTAAGCGTGGAACAGAAACCAATTATAAATAATAAAATATTCATACAAGTAGCACTAATGTGTTTTCCAAAAAAGTAACTAAAGGAAAAAAAGTAATCCATTTCCTGCATATCTTTTGCAATGAATCAACTATGAAAAATAGTTTTCTTGTTAACACTAACTGGCAAAAGAGAAATGTTAGGTTCAAGAATTGTGTACCTCCATTCACTACTGAAGATGTATGTTTTTTAATGAGAAGTTATAAACTAAGTACTAACTTGACATCTGGGTACGGTTCTAATTGCAACACATGTTGAGGAGGTGGTTGAGGAACTGCCGGAGGTGGTCGAAATCTGGCCCTGAAACATACACCATATAAACAACGCTCTTCTAGTAAAGAATGCAACGGTTATGGAAATTAAAAAATTGTTTACCTAAATTACACTCTTGACGGAAGTTACAATACAGATTGCAATTGAATTAGTTTCTTTTATATATATATACACATTAACTTTCTTGATCTTGATTTCACGACACATAACCTAAAGTACTTGGTAAAAAACAATTCGCATGAATGACGCAATTTTTTTTACAAATTTAAATTAATGCTTTCGATGGAGTATTAAATTTCTTTACGGATAATATAAATGAAATTTTTCGCCGGTTTCAATTAAGATTGAAAATAAGGTGACAATACATTAAAAATGGAAAAAAAAAAAGAAAAAAAAAACTTTAAAGATTTTAAATTTAAGCAAAAGCAAAGTCACGGATTATTAAACAAAGTTTATCATCTGGTTGGAAATTAAATGAGTGTGTTACCGTGTGCTAGTGCTGTTACCATGCTATAAATAGCTTCCATATGATCCCTCTCTCTGTCATGAATTATGGAACCTGTTACCAGGCCCGTCTCAATACCCAGGTACTGCAGCTATATAGCCAATGTCGGTATCACGTGTTCTGAGAAGATTGACCAATCCATGCCGAAACTCGACCATCGCACCAAAATTCAATTTTTTTTCCCCTTTTTTTTTTCTTCTATAAACTTGTTAAAGCCATCGCAAATCATATATTTTACCTTTCTGTCCTTTCTTACAAACATATATTTCAATTTTAAAACTCTGCATCAACATTTCAAAACTTCCAGTATAATTTACCGAGCACTGAGCGAGAATGATCAAGATCTCTACCAATGGCCAGTCTACAATGGTCAACATCGAGATTGGTCAGTATCTAGTGACATTGGTCAGCGTATTTGTGCTACTGGGGTATAATAGAACTTTGCACTTGCACCTGTCCAGCCCTTAAAATAATATTTACTTACAAGACAGCTAATCTGAGCTCGTCCAACTTTCCCTTCCTTTTCAATATGAATGTCCCCGCAATAAAAGCACTGATCAACAATAGAAATATGAATCCTCCGACGAGTCCACCGACAAGAGAAGAACCCTGAACTGGACCTAAGAGATCACGTGAGTAAGTTACTGGGTCCTCTATTTTACACGTTTAGGATCAATAACAAAATAATATGGACATTTAAAGATTGATATAAATTAGTAGTGTAACAATCAAAAACGCATTGTGAATTCTTAATGTATTTTTAATTGATATGATAGTTCGAGATTCCAATAAAAATTCAAATATTTATTCATATCAATGCAAATATTACTTCTAATGAGTTATTTGAATCCTGAATTCAGCAGTCTAAAATTATTTAATAATCTAGTTGCAACAAAGTAGCTTTGTAACTTCAAAATATTATTATAAAGTAGAGAAATATAAACAAGTTTTCCCAAATCTTGATATTATAAGCTTTCTGATAAAATTTCCTAACTAAAGTAGTATTCTCAAACTGAATAATACCTTAGTATAAGATTAGAGTAAGCATCTTTATTATAACTCAAGTCTTGATAGATTTGGATAGTTCTTTTATTCATACAGCTGAAATCCTTCCTCAAAAATGTGCAATGATGATATAATAGTGAAAAAAGTGTATTTCTTGGAGAAAGAAGGAAAAAAAAAAAAAAAAACGATTGCTCAATAGGACCATTGCCTTTGTGCAATTATATTATTGGAAATAAAAATATTCTGTATGAGTGAAATGTAACTGATTCACTACGACATAGGACTTATTTTTTTCATTAAAAAGTGCAAAAGTATTTCCATCTTTTAAGAGTCTAATAAAAATTAAATTTATCAATACCCTATCAAATGTAGTTGAAATTATATATTTTAGAAATCTTTATCCGTGCGCATACTAAGATATGTTACCCAAATAAAAAAAGACACCGCACTAAAAACTTATTTACAAAATCAAGCGTAATATTACCTGTTCTGGCATAGATGGGATCGGTTTCGGAATATCCTCCGCGAGTAAATGCTCTTATCTTTAATCTGCCAATATAAAAAATTGAATTATTTTAAACCAACTTAGATACTATTTGATGGCAACATAAACAATGCACGGCTTCTAGATGATGGAAAAAGTCATTTCAAGAACTACACAACTCATACTAACAATAATACATGTATTAATGTAATATCAATAACTATATACAAAAACCAAATATCTATGCAAAGTTAAATCATTAAAAATAATGAATACTTTCTTATAACGACTTCGTAGTGGCATTACACAAATTTATAGCGATTACAATACTAGAACAAGGACATTTGGGGGGGGGGGGGAATTTTAGAAAATATGTCTGTGTGTCTATTGGTCTGTATGTGATTATGGTCAACATATCTCTCAAATAAATTCTACGGTGTTCAACTTTTTTGTACGGGTATGTGATTGAAATTTTTGCCAGAATTGCCCATGCGCTTAAAGTAGCTAGCTGACTAAAAAAAAATTTATGTTTTTCAGCAATTGCAAAGGGAAAAAAATTACAATGCGCGCCACAAACAATTTTTATCAAATGTCAAATGTAATGATATCATTGATCTGTGGTAGTGTTCTAAACATCCCCACCTCCGGAAATCTGTAGAAATTCGATAAAGACGTAAAAAGTTGAAATCCGGATGGCTTTAACAAGGAGTTTATCTGCCTTTGAGCATTGTCTATAAACGACTGTTTCTCTTCTGTTTGCTTTCCCGAAAGGAAAATGTAATAATTATTGGTAAACATATCGCCAAATTCGCACGCAGACATCAGAATATAATTACTTATAAATTGTAATGTAATCTGCAATTGTATCAACTAACATAAAATCTAAATTATAATTTATAAACTTTGCAACTAGAGAAAAATAAATAACTCAGTGTCATTTGGTGTGTTTTGATATTACAATTTGAAGATGTTGTTTAAGATGCATCATACAAAATTTCAGTGTTTCATGTATACTAAAAAATTGAATAAATAGCTTAACAATGAAACTAAACAGTAAATTAGGGTTTTCATGTGCTATTCAATGCCCCGTATATTAAATCATGTCTTCTAAGAATAAATTAAATTGTAGTTATATACAGAGGTTAAACGCAAAAAATAACAAATAGTTTAAACAAGTTTTAAAAATGAGTAAACATTTTAGGCAATGAAAATATTTAGTTTTCAAAACGAACCAGTATAAAACACAGTAAAGGTAAACGCTATATTATCCAAATAAAACTTACGTCTGGTATTTATAAATCCTATATATTTTTGTTTTGAGGTATCTCAGTAAACGGAGCAATAAGAACCAAAAGCGTCGCCCAAACGTGATTGTCACAGGTTGTACATACATTTTGCAATTACAGTCTGTAACAAGGCTGGTGGTACACTAGCATAATACGACAATATGTATGAATGCTGTTCTACCACCGATCTCAGAAATAGAAATACTTTTATTGAACATGTGACACGTGCGCAAAACACCTGTTTTTCTTATGGACTTTTATGAAGGGTCATAAAATATCCTCATCAGCGTCACTAAAATCACTGGTAACCCACTAAGGAATAACTGAAAAAATATCATTTTGAGATTATGTCATCAGCTAGTTTTTTTTAACCTATTGTGCGTTACAAATATTTGCAAATAATTAAAACTGCAGAAGTGATAAGTGAAAATTTTAGGTTTTTAAAAGCAATTGAATTTTGCAGTGAGAGAACAATTTACTATACACACTTGACAGTTTTAAGAAAATTAGCTAAGACGTTACACTATTGTCCTACAAGAATAAAACTTGTATTGAAAAAGAAATTTCGGTGCTTATAATGTGCAACTGTATAAATTATTTGTTCGTTAAGATGTGGATAAGAAAAGTGATTTGTGGGATTTTAAAAGTTAGATGCTTTTGGAGTCCAAAGCCATGGAGCGAATATCAGCGGAACGGCCGCACTCAGGAGGTGTTCAAGAGAAACGGTGGAAGTTATGAAACGTTAGGAATTAAAAAAAAAAAAAAAAAAAAAAAAAAAAAAAAACTGGTTGTGAACGTGCAAATTTTGCTAGTCATCAACAATGAATGCTCGATTAGAACACAGAGTGACCAGAATTGTAATAAGCTATAAATGGCAAAAATGCAGAAAATTACTGCATACCTTAATAAAAATCATATTTTGTACATTCCATGAAGACCATGTCAACTAGACCCAATGCAATACTTTATTGCTGGTGGGACTTATGAGTCCCGTCAGTTTTCTCGCGGTACTTTATAAATGTAAACGTTTTGAAACCCTTTGGGACTGAAATTCACTTTTATGAAGTTCGTGCATCAATTGTTGGACAGCAGCACAAGCTTATTTTTTTTTAAAATGCAAGTACATGGATGATTTTCAATCTTCTAGGCATCCAGCTTAGCCTTACAACGTCTTATATACTTGTCTCTAGCAAGCTTCCAAAGAAAAGCCAAAAATAAATTGTACTGTCACCCAGCCCACAACAGTTGAAGAACGAACTTCATAGAAGCGAATTTCAAAGTTCCAATGGGTCTCAAAAAGTTTAAATTATTACATGAGAAAACTGACAGGATTTATAAATCCCTCCAGTAAATAAAGGGTTTAATCCAAAAAATGAAAAGAGGCACTGAATTAGTGTATGAAAAGTTGTTCACTCTCGGTGCGTAAATTGATAAGTAAATTCAATGTGTGCAAGAGGTTTTTATAAAATGATTTATATGAAATTATGATGTATATATATATATATATATATATATATATATATATATATATATATATATATATATATATATATATCTTTAATTTTGAATAACTTACAGCAACAACTTAAAAAAAAAATGCTCTTCATTTCTAGCGAAAAGAAAATTAAAAAAAAAAAAAATCTGTTTATATTTTGGGTTCAAGTTTACGAAAATCCCTTACGCCATCCGTATTGTGTTGATTGGTGCGAAAAGATACAAACAAAGATACACATTTTTTAAAATTATACTACAAAAGTTTTTGAGATATCCATTTTTTTATAAAAAAAGGCAATTAAATCTATTTGTAACTGACGAGGCCAATAAAAAAAAGTTTAATTTGTTATGCAAGTTTGGTCTAAGTGTGTTTTCTTTTTATTAACTTTCTTGAAGTACCAGAAACATACATAGCATTTTTTTTTCCAATCTCGTATTTTGTTGGCTTTACTAAACTTTTTCTTAATGCTTTTTTATGATGGTAATTACTCAAAATTTACTTATATTGTTATTTCTATTTATGTGTGAGATTATTAAGACTGTGATATTTTGTAATTAATAGCTGATTTCGATTTAAGTAGTTTATTTGATTTTGCACTAAACTAAAACCTCTTTAAAATTTTAATTATATAAAACTAAAGTTAGTTTTGTAAAATAAAAGAAACAATTTCCCGCATCTCAAAATCCCTAACTGTCACTTACGCTTTGTATGTGATATAACCACAATTGCATTACACAAAAAATACACCATTGACAAAAAGAATCAGTTTCAGAATTCATACAGTATAGTAGTTAATAAGTATATAAAAGTATTCAATATAACGCGTTAGTTTGATTTCATTTTCCTTATTTCATTCACCTTAAATTCAATAAAGACATCTCTGAATACGTACTTGAGAAAGTGAGGACTGTGACTGGGGAAGCATAACTTTCCAATATGGGTTACAAAAATTAAATATATTTTTTCTGGAAAATGAAATGGTGACATTTTCTAACAGTGTGTATAAGCAAGTACGAACTCTCACAAGCCAAGTGTTCTGTACCCATACAACTGGGAACAAACGCGCATGGCTTTTATACATATAATATAAGACTCAGAAAAAGAATAAGTTAGTTAGCAAGTTATTATCGAAGTTAAATCCCTTCAGTCTCAAGTATATTTTGATGAATGAACTTTTATTAGTGATAATTTTAAAGAATTGATTATGCAATCTATCTAGGGATAGGAACGTACTCTTCTTTCTCAATATTGCTTTTAAAACACATTTGGCGTTTTGAGAAAATTATATGCAAAAAGAGATGAGAAAAACCCTAATTAGAATCCGCTACACTAAAACAGCAGCTCAGTATGCTACCAACTAAGCAGGAATGTTCAAGTGAGGAAAGTAAACGAAATGCTTATTTTGCATACCATGGCCATTGATGATTATCTCGAAGATTGAAAGTTTATACGAATTTCTTCAAATCTAAGAAGTTTTGACGAACCGAAATAATTTTCCTTCATACTACTCATAATCATATACTTTCCTTTTTAAAAAAAAAAAAACATCTAAGTCTATAACTCTCAAAATTAATAGGTAGGGAATATAATGAGAAAATAATGTCTACAAGCCACACATGCTATATATTTTTAAAATCCTCTCATGTGCAGTTTTCATTTGGTAGTCATTACATTATTAAAACATTTTAAACAATTACTATATTTTTTGGAGAAGTTTTTTTAATTACTGCATTTCTATATTTTAGTATACATGCGAGTTAAATTTCATATAAATCATTCTGCTATTTCCATCATTATTTAAGTTTTACGTCGAATACATTTTAAAAGTGTTCCGTTTTTGACCTTAAGGGTACAGAATGCTAAAATCATATATATGGGCAATTCTCTGCTGTAACCACGAGACATTTTAGCTCTATTTTCAACTCATAAACAAATTAGAATTCTAAAATTATTATGAATCTATCAATTATGCTTTTGTTTTATATAGCTCTACTTGGTGACAAAATTATATGGAAAATAATTATTTTAACTAGGTCAAATATGCATTTATATCCTCTGACGCACGGGACACGTCCATGTCCTGTATGATATGTACGCTATAAATGCATATTTGACTTAGTTAAAACAATTATTTTCCATACAACTTTGTCACCAAGTAATATGATACAAAATGAAAACATAACTATTAGATTTATCTTAATTTTATCATTTTTATCTGCTTACGAGTAGAAAAAAGAGCCAAAATGTCCCGTGCGTCAGCCAGAGAATTGTCCATATATATATTTCTCTAAATTTAATTGGTTTATTATTAAGTCATAATTAATAGATTATCTTCGCTTGATAATGAGAAATATTAAGTTGAAAATTTTAACAGTAATTTGATAAAAATCTTGTTTTAGTTTGTACAACATTTAATCTACTTAGGGTGTGATTAGGGTGTAAGTTACGTGGGATTTTTTTTTTCTTGAATAATTAGTTATTTCTTCTGTATATCTGCCAAATAAGTTACAGAATTATTTCCGAAATAACTAACCTAGAGTTCTTATGTAATTATTAAAAACCAAATGATTTTTCTAGAGGTAATCGGAAATGAGTTATAAAAATTCAGAAAGTTCCAGAAAAATTCAAAAAGTTTCATTCCTTAATTCTAGAAGACACTAATTCGTTTGTAAGAGTTGGAAAAGAGAGTTGATTGTACGAAAAAATATTGCATTTAAAAGAAAGTAATTCAAGAATTTAGTTAGAAATAAAAATGCATAGAATTATTTTTAAACAATTATAGTTTTACTCAAAATATAAATTCCCCAATTTATTAATTTAGTTTTTTTTTTTTTTTCAGGCATGAGTATTTAAGAATCTTGTAAAAGAATATACATTTTTATTATTTTGACCTCGCACTAATGCATTTAACACGAAAGTATGTTTTCTTTAGACTTCTACGGTAGTAACTTCTTTCAACTAAATTGATTACACTATCAACTGAAAGAGTACTAAGGGTACTTTATAAGACCAAATTCGATTGGCGTACGTTTTATTGACATCTATTTATTGAGAAAACATAAGTGTTGTTCCGTATTAAGAATCTTTTGGTTTTATTAAATTATAGCATGTTCTTTTATGTACGTGATAAAAATAATGTTCCATTCGATGCAATTTAGGTTGAAACAGAAAAACTCGGCACTTAATTGAAGTGCACTTAAAAACTTCAGTGAGTTAATTAAAAATTTTAAGAGGTAAAAAAAATAATATTTAACGTTTTGTGGGCAAGTCCCGGTTTTGTTCCCCGGCTACTCAAATGGTATTCTAATTTTTTTTTTTTAAATATATAATTAAAATATAATTATAATATTGTAGTATTTAAGTTATTTAGTAAAAAGTACATATTTTCTGTATTTCTACCAAGTTATGGCATAGTTAGTGCAGTTTTGACCAAAAGCTCGCTTTTGATGAAGTTATTTGTTGTTTAACAAGAAGGTTGGGTGACCTCTGTTTTTCAATTATATTTTGTTTGAAATAGAGTTATTCGAGGTAAAAGTTCATCCATCTGTCAAGTACGAGGTTAAAATTTTAATTCGAAACTAGAAATCGACAACAATTCTTACCACTAAAATTATCGATAAGGTCGCCAATTTGGTGAAAACTTTTGTAATCAAATATTGACAAAATAACTTTGTAATTAAAATTAGTGTCTAAAATGCTGTATTGACGAATTTTTGTAGTTTTTATCGAATTAAAATCTTTGGATTAGAAAACACAAGAGTTTCCCCCTGACATTTATTTTGTAATTAGTTTTAAAACGTTTTTTGAGTGTATATAATTCACAATTTACTACAAAATGAACAACAGACTAGACATCTTGCTTACATACGATTTCATTAAACTTTAGAGTATGGCAGAGATTAAAGAGCGTTTTTTTTTCTTTAAATACATTAACTTTAAAACAGATTTTAAAGACATTTTCACTTTCGAACAAAATAACAAAAGTTGACGTATTCAATCAATTAATCAAGTTAATCAGGAATTTATTCTAAGCAGCAGATATCAAGGCATTGAAGAGTGTAATTGTCCATGCATTGCAAAGAAGTGCTTACCCATATGTTGTGTCTGGTTGCAGTGGGCCATTGCAATATTGCTCCACCGAAGAGCACTGGCTCTTCACCCCCACAATACATTTCAGACTGATTCGGATCTCGACACCATCGTCTGCACGCAATTCCTCGCAATTCAGAGGATCACTCTTTTCTAAAATGAAAGAAATTGTGAATTCATGTAGTATGCATGACTATGTTTTACGTTCGACTGTAACCTGCGTATGAAATAACGGGATTCTTGAACAGTATGTAACGACTATCCACCGACCGATTTTAATACATTATTTCCTCGAAGGTCGATCACCATCGTTTAACGTAAATAGCATACACGGTGAGTGAATCACTTTCTTTGCAATACGTTCTTATTATTGTAACTGTTATTGTTTTTATTATTATTAAAATAATAATAATAATTATTATTATTTATATCATAATCATTATTATTATCGTCCTCATTATTATCATTATTATCATCATTGTTATTATCACCACTATTATTATTATTATTATTATCATCATTATCAACATCATTATTATCATCATCGATACTATCGTCATCATTATTATCTTCATCATCATTACATATCTTGTCCACGTTAGAATGACTACAGAAAAGGTTCCAGATTCTCTTTAGAGACAGTCCTTTGTTATTTCTATAACAACACTTAAACTTATGTACAAATTTTTACCTCTTATCTTATCCACTTACCCAATTTTCCAAATTCTTTCGACTTTTGTTTTTTTTCTACCTATTGGTAATGATTATCATAAATCCTAACCTTCCACTTATGTTAAATTCTAGATACGACAAAAAAGTGGGTATTTCTTCTCTCCATTACAATATTATACTAATGGAATTTCAAAAAGGCAATCTAAAGTCACAACCTGATTAAACTGATACCGAATATACTATATTCGGTATTATATTACTAAATTCGGTAATAGCATCAGCTAATAAAAACTCAAATGGTATAAACAAAATACCTTTTAAGCTATTTTCGAATACTATCACTTGGTAGGATTTTTTAATTGCATGGCCAATATCTGTAATAACGGCTGGTTTACAACGTTCTACATCTGTATTGGCCAATGTCAAGCGATATTAGCCAGCATTGTTCTACTCGGGTAAGGCTAGTTTCATTTTATTAAAAAATTAACTCAACGTGGAATGAGGTGGGTAAAATAAAACAGATATGAAATAGCCCATATAGCACACATCCTCCCAGGTAGGTCCCTAGGAAGTCATTCGGAGTCCCGGAGATGCCTGGGGACTTCATAGGGACATCCCTGGGAGGATGTGTGCTATAAGGGAGGTATTCAAAGTAAATTAAAAATTGTGTCGTTTGAAGTACGGGTATATTATAAACATTCATTCCTTCAAAAATTGGCAAAAATCTCACCAAATTTGGAATAAATTAGTAATAGTGGCGTGTCCTATTAAGAAAAGAAATCATAATAATTCAATAAATCAATCATAACTTTACCCTTTTCGAAAGGATTCCATTCAGGTGGGGTAGCTTGGTAGAAACTGGTCATTCCTGCGGAGAAGTTAGCCCACTGTGGCAATAGCTCTGCCGCCCGCCCACTGGTAGCGTTCCCTGAAATAACAAATCATACGAAATCAGAAAATCATGTCGTTCACTTCAGTTTTGCAACTGCCATTTTTTATTTTTAATCAAAATAAGGTAAATACCTACGGCTTCCGATTCGCCGACGACGATGGCATAGTTCACCAGGGAACCCATGGCATCAGAAAAGACATCTCGACTCCACACGAAAGTCAATTGGTTTGAACTGGAACCTTCCGCATTTACGTTCTGGATGTTGCCCATAGGAGGAACTAGTTAGTTGATGAAGCAAATTAATAAGAAAAAAGAGGGATAATGAAAAATTATTATTCTAGAGCATCAGAACAAATTAAAGGAAATGGAATATAACTAAAAAAATAATTTAAAAAAAAGTACTGAATTCTTAGAGCAAATTTTTTATATTTGGTTTACAAATCAAGTTTATTACCCAGATCTACTATATAGTAATTTTATAAGTCATAACTATCTGAGTTTCAACTTTGTTTAGGCTTGTTGAAATTATATACAAAGTCTACGCTTTTTTGCATATTCGGATTGAATATTGCTAAGAAGATTTAGTTACATTACAAAGGGTGTATCAGACTATATCCTAATTATCTGATTGCGTGTTGAAAAACCAATAGGGCATAATACTTTACTCTAAGAACTAATGTAACATTTCTAAATTCTTATCTTGACATTCCTTAACTTAATCTGCAAACTAAATATGAAGCGATCTTTAAAGTAGTATATAATTTTATTCAAAAAAGTTTATTTAAATAATGAAAACTTTTTAAAGTAATCATTCTACCGAAAAGTAAATTTAAGATCGCTTTATTATTAATAAATTATACATTTGAGTGTATAAATTAAATGAAAAAAAAAAAAATCCTAATTGTCAGCCGGCGAACAAGAAATGGTTCTCAAATGGTTTGAATGACAAAAAATATACTGTTGAATGGTTTTAAATATATACAACAGGTTCTTACTTCCAGCGGGTAAAACGCAGCGATCAGCAAGGTATCTCTCTTTCCCTGCTTTTGAAATGCTCGCTGTTCTGGCCTGGACATAAATTCTGTAATTCTTCTCGGGACGGAGATCCTTAAGGAGAATTTTATGTTCTCTGCATTGGCTGGTGGCTGCGAGCGAGCGCTCATTCCATCCGGAATACTGAGGTAAAGAAGATCACATAAACGTAAAGTTAAATGGGGGTAGCAAAAGATAAGCTGTATAAAGTATTTTTAATAAAAATTAGTTGTCTTATTAGCAACTTATTTAAAAAAAAAAAAAAATCGTAAATAAAAAGAATGTCTAAGAGACCGTAAGATAGTAAACGATAGGAGCATCCCTAATGTTGATACGTTATTAAAAAAAAGCCGCTACATAAAATTCTACAAAAAAAAAAAAAAAAAAAATGAATATAATTCATTTTCTAAGGATTTACTAATTGTTACAATCTGTGAACGATATTGTTACAGTCTATGAAAGATTGAGCTATCCAATTCAGCTCTATAAATTGAAAGCCCTCGTTATAGTAATTGATTTAGATATTGTTTTACCCTTCTTGGAATAGAATTAAATGTTTTGTCTTAACAAATTTGAGAGTGACCACATAGTGCTAAATATATTTAAAATTAAAAGATAAATAATCACCTCCACTCCGTACTTGACCACGTATTCAATTATTTTTCCATTTGCTCGCGCAGGAGGACTCCATCGTACTTCGACTTCAGTACTGCTTTTGCTACATTCGGCATGCACTTGCGCAGGAGCCTCGGGACCTAAAAGAAATGAATTACAACGTTAATAAAAAGTTCATGTTCATCTTAATCTGTGCTTTAGATCAAATGAAGAAACGTACTGTTTATAAATTGTCATTAAATAAAATTATATAACGATGCAAATAGATGTACAACATTTTCCCAAGAAGTTTCAGAGAGGCTTCAAAACTGCTAATATAACAGATAACAACTGTTTTACAATTCTTACGTTCTTACATCATGTAGTGTCTCAAACTCCAACACTTGAAAACTATAGATTGGATTAAAAAATAGAGTATGGAAATATACTCAGAAGATGACTGGTATGACTACAATAGAAAGCAGCAACTGTGCAGAACAGAATTCGCAGAGAAATAGTTGGTGCCACTTCATACACCTACAATGATGTAATCCATCGAAACTACAAAATAGACACAATTAAGCAGAATATGACAAAATTAGGTTTAAACTTTTACCGGAGGGCCGGATTAGATCACTCAATTATTCAGGAGGAATTCACTTATTATCTTGTGTAGAAACATAATATTTTCCTTCTCGGACGCCATACTTGATAGACCGTATAGAAACTAGACGTCCGAAACCAGAAAGAAAAGATATACCATTGTGGTACAAATTTTTATTTTCGACTACTTTTGCTGTCAAAGTTCTCGTCTTTGTTCTTTATAGCTTTAGTCCAAATTTTATAAATCAAATTATTTGACTGTAGGCTTAACTCATGTGAAGTGGTAATATATCGCCTAGGTTGCTAGCACGTCATATTATGTATCTATGTATAAGTGGCATGGCTTAACACTGCGAAGAAAAATAACTTAAAATAAAAGCATCTAGTATCATTCGCTAAGGTTCACTGCATACTATTATGGGATAAAAATAACTATCTACGATTGATACTCGTTGCGAGCCTCATCCCTACATCTCAGAACTCTATAGGAACAACCCAAAAAATTCCGCAATCTTACTTTCAGGCATCGTTCTCACTTCAGGAGAATGCCCACTTTCACTCCTCCCTGCTGTCGTCTCCATTACCACTCTCACATAGTACAGCGAGTATGGCATCAGATCCTCCACTATCTCCCTCTTCCGTATGCCCCACTCCGTCGGTCCTTTCTTGCCCTCCAGTATTCTCTCTCGTAGGTCCCCTTGGCTGGCATCCTCGCACTGCCCTGGTCTTCGCCATATCTCCAGGGAATAGTTGGTAGGCCCCGGATATGGAGGCAGTGAATCCCATTCTACAGAGATGGACCGAGAACTCTCCTCCTCCACAGAGCGAAAAAAGGCGGGCTTCGGGACTGGGGAAGATAACAGGTAATTAGAAGTGGGTTTGTAGCGAGCTTTAATAGTTTGATAAGAACATTTGGCAAATTTACGTGACATTAAAAATAAATTTACTGTGTAATATTCAGATTTTATTCCGAAAATTAAAATATAAATGTGCGGAAAGGCTTGTTATATACAGATTGCAATTTCATCGATAAAAAAAATACGAATTCCACTCATTTTTCCTTTTAAAAATGTCTGGCATGTTTAAACTCTCTGAATTATCACTCATTTCAAGGTTTTCACGTTCAGTTACTACTCTGTGTTATCATATTTAAATAAAGATAAGTAATTTTCGTAGACAATAATTGAAAACCAAGAAAGAAAAATTTTTCAAGTCCACTTTTGAGGAAATAGATCCCAGAGTGCTATTTGTTAGCACTAGGAGTAAAGAAGTACAGCTCAAAATATAATTGCTTTGGCTTTGGATTCCAAAGGTACCAGGTTCAAACACCGGGTTAGACATAGATTTTGGTTGTGGATCGGAATCCACTTAAGCCAGCCTAATTAGCCGTTATTGTGCACAAGAATAAGTCTTTATACGCACAAATCAACCAATTAAAGTAACTTGAACCCTTCTTCTTAGTCTTCAATTTTTTTTTTTATTATTACAAATTTAAGAATTTTATTTATATTTTTAATATTTCACTAATTATTTTATGTTTCATAATATGTAACCATCGATCAATTAATATGCTAAAGCTTTCCTCTCCCAAAAAATCTCACCTTGTGTTTAAATCCTTTTTTTATAATTAAATTTTAAACATCCGTCAATGAATTCACATTACAAATGAGCTTCAATTTTTAAGCTACAACTGAATTTTATAAACTGTAATCACAGAAAGCTAACAATTCTTGTATTTTATATTTATTATCAAAAATATCAAAGAAATCACTTAATGTTGATGTTTAGAATTTAGCTTAAATACAAACTATTAGTACCTAAATGCATATTCTTTCATTTCTGACTTCTACAATTACATGCAATTATATTTTATTTATATCAATTAAAATGAGCAGAACAAGGTAATACGTCGGTAGGGATTAATTTTCTTAATATAATGGATAATAAAATATTAACATTGCTTTATATCTCACCTCCAATTAATGTATTGGCTACTAACGGCTCTGTCCAATCTCCAGTCCCAGCACTAGTCATAGCAGATATCTGTACAGAGTAATTGGTATAGGGATCCAAATCGACTATTGAGAACTTAAAAGCCTTTGTTTCATTGGCCCATTTCGTTGTTTCTGAAAATTTACTCCATTGTATGGAGTATCCTAATATTGGGCCGTTGGAGGGCTGTGGTTCCTTCCATTCAACAGAAAGGCTTGTATCAGTTGATGACAACAGCTTCAAACCCAGTGGTTCACTTGGAACTAAATATAAAATAACTTATTTAAGGTTTCATAGTGAAATAATTTAAGTGTTATACAACAAAAATAAAAATACGTGTACACTTTCTGGTTTATTAATCAACTAAACTACTATTTGACTTAATTTTTCTTGAAATCACATATAGGTAAAGAAAGGGAAACACCAATATCAAAATCATTCTTTAATATGGTAGGTAAAATAATTTATATTCATACATTCGTTAAGTTCATATACTTTAAATTTTCGGATTTCTATATGAGAAGAAAAAAATTACGCTAAACTATAGCCTGATTCTGTAATCAATGTTAAAAATAACCCTTTCATTGATTTATTCTTTGTTGTAAATCTTAACCTGTATTTGAAATTATTTTTACCCATTCTGGTAAATTGAAAAACACAATACTTACTATATATTTTTATACTAATCATCCAAAAAAAGTCTATTGCTGAAAATCGATTTCTAATAACTTTAATTTAACTTTAAATTACATACTAACAATAGAATTTAACTAATCTGATGTATGCGTTCACTTTTAAAAAACCATTCACTGACCAAATACTATTTTCCTTTAGTTGAATATCTTTAAAAGAATCATTTATGCCATAAGAACCTTTTCCAACATTTTCAAAAAAGGCATTTCGACCATAAGTCAGCTATTTTTAGAAGCCTTTTTTTTTTTTACACCGTAGACTTATTTGGAAATTTGTTTTTCGTAAATATACGGTTTCAGCAATAGAATATTTTTGAGCACAAAGTACATTCCCGAATTTTACAGGGAAAAGGTTTAACTCTGTGAAGATAGAGTGAAAAAATGATCACTGTTATCTTGTTGCCTGAACCAGTGATCTCAAGATATTCTTTATTTCGTTCTCTATACTTAAGACGAAACATATCCACAAGAAATCGTCCTTTCAGAAATATAGATATATTTTGGGATGGTAAATGCGGGAAATGTATAGTGTGTTGCTATCAATATCTCAAAATACTTAAAAAATAATTCGTTAGTAAAAGTGTTCTTTAGTTGTTAAGAAAAGTAGAAATATAAAATCCATACGTGCAACATCCGTGCGTTGTATCAAAGGTTGTGTGTGGGGTCCATATCCAACTTCTGTAGAAGCAGAAACTTTAAAAGAGTATTTAGTATATGGCACAAGTCCATCCACTATGAAGAAAGTTTCGTTCGTGAAGTTGCTTCCCGTCTCTGCACCAAACAATCCCCACAGAATCTCATAATTCACTAAAGGACCATTTAGAGGACTTGGGGTGGACCATGCTATTTCTATGCTCCAAGCAGTCTTGTTTCTCACGGATAAGTTACGAGGAACTGTTGGAACTGTTAAAGAAATAAAACAGTATTATTTTATGACTGCAATTATTGATGAACTTTCTGGCAAACGAACGACAAGTCATTCAGCAAAATATGGAAACCTTTTTTAGATAAGCATTTAAAGTACTCACACATTTCATGAACTAGAATTAATTGTATCCATTATATCCATCCACAATATTCATTGAAGAAATAGAGGACTTGGCTAATGGATAGAAGGTGTTTTAAAGTTTCAGAACTCATATGAGAAAGAGAGTTGAAATGCGAACTGTAAGTAAAGTCCTTGGTGACTCTTCATATTATGGACAGGTTGTAATCATTTTTGTTAATTTTTAATAACGAGGCACTAAAAAATTATCTTCCGAAAGTTAAGAGGTCAGAGTTGACGTAAATTGATGACGCACTTTTGTATTATTGAAAGAGTACATTAATTTTGGTATTTAAGCTTATACCCTGGCTCTGCAATGCAACAGAAAAAGTCGTAGTAAATCCTTAGATTGGCCATTTATAAGGATTTGGAGCAAAGTTAACATTTGCAATTTTTTTTATTTGGTCTTCCGGACATTTCTGGCATCCTCAGTAAAAGGATTTAGTAGGAATATAATCAGTAATGTTCTTATTTATTTGATGTTAAAATTCAAGTATACGAATTAAAATGTTTCAAATACGTACTCTAAAAGGGAAAATATCACTCAGATTTTAAGTGCTGCCACCAATAGCTATAAATCAGTATTTTGGCAAAAAAATATAAGTAATGTCGAAACACGTAATATTGTACATTGGTTTACAAATAATTATTTTGAAATAAGGTTATTTAAAAGATATTAAACATGTACAATTTGGTGACATACAGACATTCATATATATATATATATATATATATATATATATATATATATATATATATATATATATATATATATATATATATATATATATATATATATATATATATATATATATATATATATATATATATATATATATATATATATATATATATATATATATATATATATATATATATATATATATATATATATATATATATATATATATATACCCCTCTGTATCATCATTAGGACACTAAGGAATGATGGCCTCAGACACTAGAGCCTTTGTAAATAAACTCTTAAGTATGATATGCAAACGTAATGAAGAAGGTAAAATATATCGCGTTGATTTCTTTTTTCTTTAATAGCTTTGTTGATCAGCTTCAAAAGTTTTGAACAATATTTGGAGAAGCCAAAATTGAATATCGGAACAATATAAAGCCTTTTCAGACTACGCCATAATTTTTGATAATTTGGATAGAAAATTTATATAACTTTTCCTACACATATTTCAAAACAATTTACTGTATTCATCATTTGGCATGAATTTAAAAATTTCAATTAGGAGTAGAGTCAAATTATAAAACAACACTTATTGTTGCCAACTTTGCTAAATTTTTTATACAATGAAATTAAGAGGTTTTCGAGGAATTTCGCTAACAAAAATGAGTGTTTTGGAGCAGTTTAACCCTTTGCACTCCAGTGGCGCCTCTCAGGCGCCTAACGATTGGATGCCAAACCACGAGAGGACCATTAGGTGTGATGCGGAAATTCGATGCAAGGCAAATGACTGTGTTTAGTTTCTATGAAGCAAATCCATAAACACCAACCGAACCTAAAATGCCTCAAGCCGCTGATTCCTCCGCGCGAAAAAGGCCTGGAGTGCAAAGGGTTAAAGCAATCGAGTCAAAAACAAATTTCAACATATCATTAGAAAAGTGTTTCTAGCATTTTTTAAATTGCTTTTTAATAAATAGCATAATCAATGCCAAAACATACTCCCAATAGCTGTGCGGATAATGATTGCATCGGACTCAGGTCCAAATCCTGCCTCCGTTTTAGCCTTGACAGTGATCTTGTACAATGTGTACGCATCTAGATCTTCCATAGTGTAGTCCAAGCTGTCTGTGCTGTTGCTCCAAGTTTGGCGTGTAAGGGTGTCCATCCAGCGTATATTGTAAGAAATGATTGGACCTTGAAAAGTTTTTGGTGTTTCCCATTGTATATGAATTGTGGAGTCCGTCGCATTCACTTTATGAACGTTCAGAGGTGAACCCGGAACTGAAAACAAAATATATTATGTAATTTAAATTTACAGAACTAATTTATATAATTGCTGAATATATGAGTAAAGAATAGATTTAAAAAATTTGCATATGTTTTAAAGATTTTTATATTGGTTCCACTTTTGATCATACAATGCAAATAAAAAAGAAAATTATCAGCTTCCGATTCGTAATGGTACAATAATAAAACAAAATAATCATAGTTTAAAGTAGTATCCATAGCATAAGCAAATCTCACGTACACGAGTACCGACAAGATTAAGTTCAATAGGAATAGAGCCCATATATGGAAAGAGATCAAGGTGCTAAAAATCTTCTCTTTTGTTTTTAAAAAGATTAATCGAACTTCCTAAAGAAATATTAATAAATCTTTATGCATTAATTATCTTTTCAAATGGTTCTTGTTAAAATCGGTCTAACATGGTTCCATACTTTTTCTTATGAATCTTTAGACTTTCCATCACTTTAATATATAAATAGATTCATCACACATTCCTAGTCGTATTTAAACAATAACTAATTCTATAACTTCGAAGAAATAAAATGGTGAGTGACACTTGAAAAGAAGAATTTTAATTGTCTTCTGAGACCTTTAAGGAAGATTAAACTTCTCTAAATTAACCTTGATATAATCTTGAAATTCTTTTACAAAAATAAAATTATGAAGTCATTAGTGTAATTGCCAAAATTGAAGAGCCAAGACAGAAAAGGAATTATATGAAATGTCTTATTACTAGTGCAGTTTGTGTAATTATTATTCTCAATTGCCAAGTGACAATTCCAATCTACTCACTACTTTCAAATATTGAATAGTAATTCATTTAAATTATTCATATTTAATTTTACCTCCACTAGATGTACGAAATATCTGTGGGTCTGTCCAATTCCCTTGACCGGCACTAGTTGCTGCACGGACTCTGACTGAATATTCAGTGTAGGGATCCAGACTTTTGATGATCTGATAAGAATGAGAAGTTCTCATCTTTTTCTTCTGTCCAGTGACTGTATTATTCCACTGCACAATGTAAAAATCAATGATACCCACTAATGGTACCGGTTCTTCCCACACAAGCTCGAAAGTGGTATCTGTTGTTCTTCTTACCCTTAGGCCTGTCGGCTCTGATGGAACTGTAATATAAACATGAAAAGTATTTCGTTATCCGAAATACAGTTTTGGACGCGGTAGTTTATAATTTTGTAATATTAGCAAGAATTAATCGATTTAATTTATTTTTTATGAATATGACTAAACCATGTAGGGGAACGAGGGATACTTGACCCATTGCCTTTTTCTCAGAATTGGGAAGGTCTCATATGTTGGAAGTGGTTGCACTTCTTGCCCTTCAGTTAGTTAATTCAGTTAATGGTAAAAATGACCATTGAATCATTGCATCCGTTTTTAAACTATAAGACAAGTTAAATTTTCATGCTCTGAAAGTAATATCGTTGTGTTGTAAATGCTGATGTGAAAAGAGTTTTTGTTTAAAAGTAAGAATTTTCTTAAATTGTTAATTTTGTGTGCATACTTTTAGCTACAATTACATAGATAATAGTGTTTATCCCCTTAATTGCAAACGGTTGCATTTTAAGGTTATGTAGTAAAAGTACAATTAGGGATACTTGACCAAAGGCTTATAGGGATACTTGGCACAAGATAGACATACTATTCAAATCCATTTGGTAGGTTTTATTGATTTTTTTATTCTTCTTACATCATTTTGTTAAGTACGTAAGATGTTCAATTGATAAAAAGATATTGTTACTGATGGATATTCTTGAAAGTTGTAAGTCGTTGCCTACCATCGATGTTACATGAGTTAACGGTATTATAATTCCCTCCACATTGTTTTCACAGACTACAACCATTAGGTGTATCAGTTTACTCACCTTCCAAAATATTTTATAATGTTCAATGCACAAAACACCCGAAGATACACAGACCTAACTAAATTCAGGCTATTCTTCATCTACCTGAGTTTTCAATGAAAAATGATAGAATTTTGGGCTTTAATGTGAGTTTACATTTTCAGTTAAATAAATAGTTATGTTCTTATTCTGAACTTGTATAAGAACAGAAATAGTTTTCGAACTGATAATATTTTTAACTTTCTTCAATAAAAATTAAAAGTGAACACCATATTAACATTGAATAGCTAATAAAAATAAAAAGTATTGACCTCATTGAACAAGTATAGGAAAGTATTAATGGGACTTATTAATGGAAGTTATGTTATTACTATGTAAAAGGGTTGCATTTATAATTTTAAATTGTATACTCCCAAATAGATAACTTGGGTCAAGTATCCGTAAGAAGTGGGTCAAGTATCCCTATACATTGGGATTCTTGACCCAAGTTGAAGGTTTTTTATGTTTAATATTTTTCCACCTTTACAATTAATACTTCAAAAAGATATTCTTAAATATTGTGTAATACTTAATGAAGTATAAATATACATAATTTACACACCCATAAGTAATGTAAAATAAAAACTAAACACCCAAAACTATAAATTGGGTCAAGTAGCCATAGTTCAACCAATATGGAAATGTCGAAAACATTTATAGTAAAAAAATATATTTTTACAAAGTGTTATTTATCTACAATAAACAAATTGTCATACATACTACATGGTAATTTCCATTTCATTTCACTCACAGTTTTATTTCCATTTCAATGAATACATATGAAAATTTGGTGAAAATACAATTTAGTCCTAGGACATTATTAAGATAAAAATGCAAATTTAAGTATATCGTCTCATAAAAGAACACGGAAATACTTTTTTTCGAGTTAATTTGAATACTAACAAATAAATTAAAACTAACTGCATTTAGCATTATATCAAAGTAGCACTTTTTTTAGTGATCTCACCCTGCAGATACAACAAGAGTAATAAACTTTTTCCAGGTACACATTATTCTTTTAGCTTACTCAACAAGGTTTCAATTATGCTTTAATGAATCAAAAGAAGCACTTACCTCCAACGTTTGTGCGAACGATCAAGCTATCTGACCATTCACTTGATCCAGCCTTGGTTGTAGCACGAACCTCAAAGGAATGATTTGTAAATGGTTTCAGTTTCTTGATAACGTAATTGAGCGACTTGGTAGTACCGTTCAATGTAACTTCGTTGTTTAGGTTTGTCCATCGCACAGTGTACGTGGTGATTGGTCCGTTTGATGAAAGAGGCTCTTCCCATTTGATCATTACAGTTGTGTTGGTGGCTCCTATTTCTTTTAAGTTCCTTGGAACTGATGGAACTGTAAAACGCAAGGGGCTTTTAGTGAGAATAATAACATTATAAAATTCGAACACTTTTCAGTTATAATTGTGTATTTTAATAGTTTACTAAAATCATTTTAAAGTTATAATATCGTATAACTAAAAAAAAAAAAAAAGAAGTTTCGAAATTAGAAAGCTAATTCTTGTCTATAATTGGACGAAGAGACATACTTGCGATATTTCACTTGTGAATTTTTTACCCTTCAACACTGAATAATATGAAACTGAAAGAAAGACAATATATCAGGGAAGGAATGTCCTAGAGAAAAATTACAGTGAAGAAAGCGCTACATTTAAATGAATTAAATTCCCTAAGAAATTTCACACTACAAGTAAAATGGGCAACATTTTGTATATTATGTTTTAGTTAACTTTTATCTTCCCAAACTTTATGTGGAAACTTTCAAATTTCTTTGTTTTCAAATGTTCTAACCTTTTTTCAACTGAATAGGATCCCATTCTGTCATAAAAATTACCTATTATCAATTAAGGAAATAAACAAATAGGGTTTTCTTCATGGCAATACACACAAATAGCTGAAAATGAATTGCAAATTATCCTTACTTCCTACAGCCGTTCGTCCTTCTAATCTTGGTGACCATGGTCCGGATCCAGCGTACGAGCTCGCGCTCACTTGAACCCAATAGAGGGTGTAGGGATTCAATTCCTCTAAGTTGTATTCCATATCCGTAGTCACGTTCCTCTTGGTTTGGTCCAAGTTCACTTCTCCCCACTGCACAGTATACAATGTGATCGGACCTCTGAAGGGTAGTGGTTCTTCCCACTTTATTACCATGCTTGTTTGTTGGATATCAGTGAATGTTAAGTTTGTTGGGGCTGATGGAACTGCAGGCGAAATAAAAAGTTTATAGTTGTTATTAATGAAATGTACTACTAATTAAAGGAAAAAAGCATTAAAAATAGCCTATTTCCAAATTAGATTTTGTGTATATTGATAAGTAAACAATAGTATTCTTGTTTATTCACTGGGAATTTTAGATTTTCAAGTACCTTCTCCCATTATATGTATTACTTCCAAAGTATAGTAATTTCAGGGAACAATATAGATACAGCCTCTCATGCTATCTTCTATACGTTAACATAATAAAATTATAAAATTGGTCCTTTTGTATTTATACACTTCGCTTTATACTTACAATAGCTGTGTACTTTAGTTAATATGTATAGTTATAACCTATCGAATCGACAATGTAGTACCAAGCTCACTTCAAGAATTTATGCTTCAACCAATATCTGCATTCGGATTCATAGTTCATATGTTACGGACTTAGTTGAACCATTAACCATTTTAAATACTAACTGATATCAATTGATACCTATAGACAAGAGTTTTTAGAAAAAATATGAAAAACTAGCAACACAACAGCCTCACCTCCAATAGATGTCTCGACAATTATAGGATCAGTCCAGTTCCCCGCTCCATCGATTGTCCAAGAACGCACCGAAATGGAATAATTTGTAAAAGCATCAAGAGTTTTCAAATCGTACTTCATATCTGTCGTGTTCTTTGTCTGTTCATAGAAGGAATTAGTCTTCTTCCACCTTATAGAGTGGTAAGTGACGAGTAACGTGTACTCTTTTGGAACATCCCAAAGCACTTCGATACTAGTCGCAGTCACTTTTCCCTTCCTCACATTTTCAGGGGGTGGTGGAACTAGACAAGGATTAAAAATGTTTATTAGAATGACTGTTATAAAGTGCTTAATTTTAAAGTTCATTTATGCTCAGATATTGGTTTGGCAACGAGTTCCATATTTTATAGGGAGAAGTGATTTATGGTCACTGATCTCTAAAACTAAAACTACCAATAGAGCGTGCTTGGTTATTGACTTGAAGCTACCAACAATCACCAAAAAGATCAATATTAGCAACTTCCTTCCCACCCCTTCCCCCAAACTACTTATAATGTGTAGGTAGCATTTTTCAACCTATTACGTAACATAGGAGGAGAGAAGTATTCAATTGGGTTCATTTGATTGCAGAACACAAATCTCTATCCAAAAGTTGTAGTTAAGAGATCAATGCACTATAACATATAACAGCACCATCCAGTTATTAAACCTGCTTGATGTTAGATTCTTATATTATTTTTTTACAGCTTATTTTTTTTTTCCTATTTCTGTTAATGGCGTCCAATAGCGATTGACTACAGACAGAATTCTAATCTACATGGAACTCTGTATTCTTAGTTTATTAAAAAATTTATATGATGAGAAGGTGACACACGAAAGTTTAATCGTAGTATTATCAATATATATTTAGCTAACGCTGTGAATTATAAGCTTGCAAAAACTTTAAAATTGTCAGTTAATGCAGGTAAGACTTACGAATTATCAACTATACATTTGACTGGTTTGTGGTGTTTTACAAAATTCATATTTGAGTTTAAATCATTAATTTATAAATGTAAACCTATTATTGAAAGTGTATGATTGTTTATTAGTTTTAGGTTGGAGCGCACTTAACCATACTGATCTACGTTAGCAACTCGCCAATAAAATATATGTTGGTAACCATTAACTTGTATATGGTGAAGGTTACCAACATATATTGCTAATGAGCTATCGCGAAGTTATATTTAGAGATCAGTGGGTTAAATATTTTGCGTTTCGTGTGTTTCTTTAAAGAAGATATGAATCATTAAACATAAAAACATCAATGATCGATTCTTTTTGCATTCATTCAAAAGAAGTATCTTTTTCAGTACCTATAATGACATTCCTTGTACCATAAAGGATACGTTTTAAGGGTAGGTTTTGTACTTTAGAGGTAAACTACCATGAGTAAATGTTTAGAAGTTTTGATTTTAAATGTGCTGTAGAAGTATCTAGTGGCCTTTATTAGATCATATCTAGTTTTTTTCATGATATAATTTCTTTCTATGAATTCCTTCGTTAATGAAGTTTGACGTTCTCGATGGTTTAATGACAGGAAATATTAGTTTTCAAAATTTCCTTATAAAAGTCCCTAAATAAAAAAAATACCAAAACAGAAATTTAATCTTTGCATTACAGATATATAAGTGACACTTCAGTGTCATTACATATAAACAATCGAAACTATAACTATTTTTAAAAGAATAAAACAAAAACATGATTTTACCTCCTATTTCTGTCTCGACTGTGTGAAATTGCGTCCAGTTACCAACTCCATCTTCTGTCCTTGCCCGCACTCGAACCGAGTAATTAGTGAAAGGTTTCAAACCTCCGATCTTGTACGTCAGTTCTGTGGTGTTCTTAATTATGTGCTCATTCGTATCGAGATTATACCAGTGTACATAATAGGCAATGATCAATCCTCTTCCTGCATATAAAGAAGGTTCATCCCAGACAACTTCAATACTTCTGCTAGTTACTGCAGTTCGGAGATTTTCTGGTGGTTCTGGAACTAAAGTATAATATATAGAAATGAATGTATATGTTTACGTATATTACACTGCACATGTGTGAAATCTTATGACTGAAATAGAATTTTTTGTAATGTCATTCAACTTGGTGATGTTATTTTTGTATCGTAATATAAAAGAGTAAATAACCAATTGTGTAAATCTTTTGACTAGACAAAAGAGCTAAATGCCAATAACTTGAAATTCTTATAACCAAGCCATAATTCATATAATAAATCCTGTAACTGTTTTCATATCTATAAAATTTATCGTTTATTTCAGAACGTGAAGTTAGATAGCTAATTTGAAAACACAGATATAAACAAAAAATCACAATAAATTAATATAAACACATTTAATTAAAAAATTATCACAAATTAATCGACTCAATTAATATTAAATTGTTATAAATAATTACATCCCCCTATGTATAAATACAACAGGTATAATACAACCAGACACAGTAGTAAATGTGAGAGGTGATCCAACGAAACACTCCAGATCCAATGTAGGGGACATTTGTATCTAATTAATTGTCCACTGATTGCATTTACCACCTCCAATCACAAATTCCGTATTAGAAAAATTGAAGAACGTCTTATAAATTATCCTTTTAATACGATGCTCCATTTAACTCAAACTGTAAGAGTACAATATTTTTTTCAAAACAGGAGAAGAAAAAAGCTTTAAATTCAATTCATTATTTAAAATATAGGTAACTCTTGAAATAATTCATACTTCCAATGTCCGTCTGAATTGTGAGATAAGATGTCCAGTCCCCGTGACCATCTTCAGTCCAAGCTCTTACTCGAATTGAGTAATTCGTAAAAGGGTGCAAGTTTTCTATAGTATACGTCCTTTCTGTGGTGTTCTCAGTTCGATTCTCATCTGTTTCCGTGTTTGTCCACTGTATGGAATAAGCTATGATCAGTCCTTTATCGCCGTGAAAGGAAGGTTCGTCCCATGCCATTTCAATGCTTTTACTAGTTACTGCAGAGTGATGGAGATGCGTGGGTGGATCTGGACCTATTTATAGTTACAAAAATCTGTTCAATGTCAACACGGTTGATATACTTTTTTATTACATTGAAAATACATATTTTAAATATCTTTAACTGATTTATAAATAATATATTCAATGTGACAGAATTACATTGCATATTCGAGATGTGAGATGACCAGTACCCCCTATTAATCCCGAAATAATATCCCTAGATTTAGATGACACATCTTTTGAATGAATCTGATCATCTCATTAGCTTTTTAACTTGATACCACACAATTTTGCCCAAACATAAGTGTATTGTTAATCATTCCACTTACGTTATTAATCATCTAACGTTCATTAATAACGTTTATGGTGGCTAAACTTTAAAAATTTTACAAATTTTGTAAAGTAAAGAAAAAACATACTTCCAATTTCAGTCTGTATAATGAGATACTGTGACCAGTACCCATACCCATTTTCTGTCCACGATTGAACTCGAATAGAGTAATTAGTGAATGGATCTAAATCTTCTATCTTAAACGTCAGTTCTGTGGTGTTCTCAGTTCTGTTTTCATTTGTATCCATGTTCACCCACTGTAGAGAATATGCTGTGATCAGTCCTCTACCAGTGTATAATGAAGGCTCGTCCCAGGCTACTTCTATGCTTCTGCTAGTTATTGAAGTTTGATGTAGGTTTTCTGGTGCAACTGGACCTGTTGAAAAATAATTATGCATAAAAGAGAAAAAATAAATGAGCACTCTTTTTTCTAAAGTATTAATTAGTTTCCACTAAACATTGTAGTAAAGCTAAGCATTTCAAAAATGTCACCTTAAGAATGTTTTTCAAAGGTGATGCAAAAACTGCATTGCAACGACTTATTGAAATAAAGTATTACATTTGCATGCGATTTTGAAGAATGTGTCCGAAGAAATAGTCCATATTACTTTTGTAATATGTTTTATTGAAATATTCTCATTGTACCACGCATTTATTTAATGAACAAGCTTCTTACATTTGTCTAAAAATTTATGTGATTGAATATGGAAGTGAAATGGGTTCTGAAAACAATCACAAGGCTCCCTGGTGCACTCCTGTTAGTACAACATCCGAAATTTTTGCTACTTAAAAAATTTTAATAAGACTTTTCGAAACTATCAGATCATGTTGCAACATATAAATACATATACATGCAATAATTTCTTAAAAATTCAGTATAATAATTACTGAAAAACATTTATATTCTACTGCTAACATGATCCAGCCAACACGTACGACTTGTACAAAGATAAAACCGAAGTTTCCTATTTTTAAGAAATACATGGTCGGTTATTTGGAGTTTTCTGTCACAAGGAATCAGCTAAGGCCATACTGGGCCGTAACATTATCAACAACACCATATCCAATTACGCATAGTATCATTGAAGTTAATGGGATCGCTGCCATTTGATCTAGTACCGCTTTCATAACATCCACGCCCCATCGATGAGTGGACATTAAAACATCCTGCATATTTAATCTGCAGTGGTCACCATTATTCTACACTCCAGTGTTATGGCATGGTAGCCAGCTAGTTCAATCCCATGACTTTGCTAACACGAAACCGATGGCATAGCCAACCGACTCACTTGGGCTTTTTAAGATGTTTTATTAAAATGTACTCGGTGCATCGTGCGCCTTTATTTATAGAACGAATATTTAGAATCAACCTTCTATCCTTTCTTAAATTTGAATTACTAAACATGCCTCCAACGATCAATCGTTTTGGATAGGTATCTTTATACTCATTTAATTGAGATTCAGTTTGTTAATCAAAATTAATTTCGTAACTAAAAATGCAGAATACTGAAACTTCTCTACTTCTATTTTTAAGTATAGATTCATATTACTCAAGTAAAATCTATTCATATTACTCAATATAATTTGTTTTCGTTCTTTTATGTACAAAAACCTTTCAAACCATATTTTTAAACGTTATTCAATGAAAACGCAGAAATTAAACTGACCTCTTCGAAAGTCAATTAAATTGGCTTTTTGAGTTCCCTGTTCAAAACGTAATATGTCTTGTATATAAGTTGAGACACATACACTGTAATAAAATATATATTTCAACTCTATATCATTTTAAGAATATCAAACATTTTAAAAGCTACGATATAGTCTATTACCTCTATTCCCCTAACTTTCGGAGACCCGTTTAAGGATGCAGTAGTTTGTATTTGAGAAAAAAAGTTGTATATTCTTTGAAATCTATTTTGGGAGTGGGATTGTAAGATGAACATGGTGTCTCCTTACCAATTTCACAATAATTATTGAAATAAAAGACAATGAAATGAACTCTCTAATGGGATAGGGACTTAGCCTAACACTGCTTCTGAAGTAAATAATAAAACATATGTAACATAAATAATAAAAAATGCATTATAGTCTAGATTGAATAAAACAACTAATCCATTGAATAAAATATAGAAAGGTAGACTATCATTTTCTATTCTACGTTGTTTTCATTTTGGTGTTTTCGTAAGGAGGTACCCTGTACCTCGCACATCCTTTATCTTTCTTGGCATTTTTACAAAAATGTCAAATTAATTAAAAAATGTCAGTCAAATGCAATTCTTTATTTATTAAATTTAATCACATGAAAATCTTTATCTGTCCTTTGTGTTTGCATTCATCATTCTATAGAAATATTATGTTAAAATTCAAGCTGTTTAAGTGTACAAAAGATAATATTACCTAAAAATAAGTAGAAAACTTAGAGGAACATATTAGAATAGCTATTTTATTTAATTTTTTAATTTTTTTTTTTTTTAATTTGAAGTATTATACAAATGCTGCCATTTCATGATTTTTTTTTATACTGCCATTCAACTATTAAACGGCAATAATTTAATCGAATTAAAAAGTTTCTCTCAATCATTTCGGTGTTCTAACCCTGCTATGTACCAAATTTCGCACCCCAAAATGGCAAACTGAGGATTTGTATAGAGTGAAGATGACCAGACACTCAGTTTTATACTAGAGAGAAAGAAAGAAGAAAAAACTCAATTCTAGAAAGGAAATTCTAAATGTAAATAATACCATTAATTCAATTAAAAAAAAAAAAAAATGGTGCTCATAAAAACAAACAATAAACTGACCAGACTATTAGGAAAAAAGATCTTAATATCCTTACGTCTTGTGCGAACAAACTTTATCTCACTCCAGTTTCCTTTTCCAGCTTCCGTTGTTGCACTCACTCGAATGTAATAAGGCGTCAAGGGAATCAAGTTCGTGATGTTGTAAAACATGCTGGAGGTGTTGTACCTCTTGTGTATGCCACTATGGGAGTTATTCCTCCAGATGACTGTGTACATGACTATAGGACCTCGAAAAGGTGTAGGTTTTTCCCATTTCAAATTGATACTAGTACTATCTGAGGTTGCCGTTACATTTTGAGGAACATCAGGCACTAAAAATATAGAAAGTAATAATTTTTTGGGGATTAATTAAAAGAATGATTAGTGTAATATGTTGAGGAGAAATCTACCCCATAATACATTAAATAATACTTTATAAGTAGATGAAAAAATGATTCCTTATTTTTATAACATTAATGCCAAATCGCGGAATGTCCTGCTCAAAGTGTAAGAATTTTGGTAATATCTCTAACATATATCATAACATTTTGGCTAACAGAAGCGTAAGTGAATGGACAAATATGTTCAATTATTGTGAGTTGATGAGGATTTAATGATTTGGCTTTGTGAGTGACGATAATTGTCTGTGAAGAATTAACAAAGTTATTGTGATTCGGATCTATAATTAAAAGATTATGTGGTTTTGAGAACCCAATTAAAGAGAACTCTTTGATTCGGCTTCATAACTTAACAAGGTTTCCGTCATTCGGATTTGAAAATCAAGTAGGGTTGATATCTACAAATGCACATTATTATAAGAATTACGCTCATCACAAACTGACTCACTGACTCTATGAGATAACGCCAGTCGCATTAATTTTGCATGCTTAAAATTATGTAAGAAACATTTCAATTTCCTCATAATATTTATCACAGTTATAATGTAAACAATTAGTTTGAGTTATGTGGCAATAGGGAGAATGATGAGTTAAGATGATGAGCTTTTAAGTTTTTAGAATATACGTTGTAGTTAAATGTTAAGAGAAAAGAAACTTCTTTTTTATTCTTATGATATTTTAATTACCATTTGCAATATCAGAAGTGGGTACTAAATGTGTCATAACACTGTAAAATGGCGCTACCATTGCCAAAATTTTTCATGCCCAAAACTACGTAACGAAAATTCAAATTCCAACATAATCAACGTCCAATTTTAAAATAGTTTCCTTCCTTCCTTTCGCAAAGTATGGCAAATTCATCAAACATATCTTACCTGCAGCTTTGGTTCTCTCGACAAGAACTTCAGACCAATTTCCAGTTTCTTGCCCACTTTGAGCTCTGACTTGGATATAATATTCCGTATAAGGTTTCAGTTCTCGGATGGAGTAGGAACTCGTGTCAGTGCTGTCTTCTACAAGGGCACTAATGTTCATTGACGGGTACCACTGAATTGTGTAGGATATGTTTGAACGACCGTGGATTCGGATAACGTCCCATTGGATATCCATCATCTCGTCTGTTGAGTTCACTAATTCCACATTCTCGACAACTGTCAAAGCTAAAAGTATAAGAACCTGGTTAGTTAAATAGGAATACTAAGGGATATAGTTATATAGAAACTGTGAGAAATTTTATTTAAGTTGTAGGTAGTTCAAAACCTCTGAGTAATTTTTAATTAGTTCATTAAGCTGTGATTCTCGAAATAAAGATAGAATGAAAATAACAGCAACATGAGAATAATTTCTTTAATTGTTTTTCAAAGCAATAAATCTATACTTATTATATTTTAAGTTAGTGTTTTAAAGTAAATGCTCTTAAATTAAAAGAGGTTTTCTTAGTTAAGGTACAAATGTCTTCCAATGTAAAAAAAAATAAAAAAAATCTAAAAATTCGAATTATATAATAAAGGAAATATATTTAACAGTGTTAGATTAAAACAGTCTTTACTAAACTTAATAATTATATTATTTTTTTCTGTTCAGCCTTTTAAGGAAAAAGGGAAAATTGGAAAAAAAAAAAAAAAAAAAAAAAAAAAAAGAATAGCGAAACGGTAATATGCTGAAACCGTTTTAAAAATCACATGGTCTATTACACTTCTTTTTATTTTAACTACTAAATTGTAGAAAGGCATTAAACCAAATATTATATCTAATAAGTATGGATGTTTACGGATCCATGATCAACATTCGCTTATAAATATAAAAGGCTCTATAAAATTATAACATATACTATAAAACTAACCATTAGACCATCAAACATTTTACCCCCTTCCCCTCTCCCCAAAAAAAAATTCAATAACTTAGGTAAAAACCTCTGACAAATAAAGCGATTTAATTTTTTCCCAAATTTTGACAATTGTAAATCTCAGAAGATTAAACATGAAATAATGCTCTCATACTCTATGTAGAAGATGAGTTGATAAACACCAGTCGTTCTGGATAGTTTTCAACCTCTTTTACAGTTTCCATGCACACTTTTTGTCATGCCAAACAGTCATTTCCTCTTTTAATAAAAAATACATTCCGAACTCTAAACTAGCATTATATATAGATATTTTCTTAGATATTGCCCGAGTTTTTTTTCTTTTCTTTCTCTAGGCGCATCTCGGGTTACTATGTATATAAATCTTTTTCTTTCGTTTGTTTTCACTTGCAACAGTTCAGAAGCTCAACTTCCTAAAAAATCTTATCCTAAATAATTTCGAAGTAACTTGAGACCTCTTAAAAATAAAATTTAATTATATGAAACTATGAGATATCCTCGTCTTCCTAAAAGTTAAAATTTACTGCTCTAGCTCCATATCAACTGTTTTCTTCTTCTTTTCATCAAGGACTATGGGGACTAAGGCACCTCTGCTGCTTTTAAGCATTTTGTACCAACCCCCCATATCCAGAAGAGATTGGTAGTGGGCAGTACTGCGCAGAATGTAAACACACACTAGATCGTGAGAGGGAGTGCGCAAGTCTACCTATAACCACCGAAAAGTTCATTTCTACCTCTTTTTGATAGCTACCCACTACCGAACGGCAGCACTACAGACCGTAAGTGGAACTTCTTAATTGAAAGGCAATACCAAGCAGAAGATTCCAGTAGAAGACTTGACTGGAACTGTCAATACAAGCCTTTCCCGTTAGCCTTTCGTGCATAATTGTAATACGGTAAAGACTAGAAAAGTAGCAAATAGTTTGTTTGTCAGTCATGGGAAAATAGCCATTTGTTTTGTTGAATTTTCCCAAACAGATTTCTGGATTTAAAAATTAAAACAAAATTTCAAGTGGAAACGTGTATTTTTAAGGGAAGCTGTCCATACTTGAGACACTAATGGAAGTATACAATGCAATATATTTAAGACAGACCAAGAAACAAAAACAGACAACCCATGTTCCTTAACTGTCAATTAAAAAAACATCGTCTAAAAAGAGTAATTAGGAATACTACCCAAAAAAAGTTGACACCCAGCCACATACCGCTGAGCTCAACTAAAATCCTCAACCCTCTAGTATTAACCTTTCAATTGTAAATTCTTTTGGAACCTGTTAGATGCAAAATTTGTACATTTTAAGAAAAATCCACTCTCCATTAAAAAAAATACCGCACCAACTGCTTATTTGCAAAAATGTCTATCTAATTTATGTGCTTCGTTAAGAATTAAGCAAATTTGAAAATTAAAGGTCCATTTTTAAAAATCCATCTTACTAACTCACTAAATTTGTGAAAATTACCTTTTTATAACAACGTGTAAGTATTAAACTTTTTTTTAATCATTTTGAATGAAAACTGTGGCGAAAGTAGCACTTTTTCACACTAGTATGAAAAAGTATTTTCTCGTATCGCCTCGTGCTCAACTATTATATAACCTTGGCATTGAAATGACATATTTTCAGAAGAAATTCATTGCCTCGAGTTGCCAACTTAATGCATTAAAAACCTTTTTTTGTACGTGATTATAAAAAATATTGTATGCAACACGTGGGAACATTTTTTAAACTCAGTAAATTATTTGACTCGTCCTATCGCACTCGTCAAATAACCGTTTTACATCCGTTTAAAAAATATTACTTTCCCCACTACTTGCATAAATAACTATTTTTACGATTTCATTGATTCGGTAAAAGCTTTTGAAAAGAGCGCCCATTAAGTAATTCCCAAAATTAGAAAAAAAAAATTATATGCTTCTACTCAAGTGCAAAAGCAATGTAACAAAAAATAATAAAATTTCTGTTGGTCTGTTAGATCTTTTACAGTTTTCTACTTTTTCTGACGTTGTGTAAAAACACCGTGCAAATCTGTCTTTTACTGTCAAATACAAGGCTCCACTTAGGACTCAGATTTGGTTAATAGTGTGAAGGTCATCCAAAAAATGTTCTTTTATAAATGAGTAAATGTAACGGAGAATATGACTATTTATCTCCTGAGATGAATTTTGGAATGCGTGGTGCCGGTTTCCCTACCTTTTCACACTTTCGAGATGCAAATATGGGGTATTTTGTTTTGAGAAATCAACCAGAAAGCATCTTCAATTAAACTATTTAGCAATCCAAACTCCCATTGACTGTGGTATAGACAACACATAGCTTTATGCACAAAAGCATCTTAGTTTCATAAAGATACGTATTTGGCACGCAATGTATTGTACAAGGTGTCTTAATCGAATATACCTAATTTGGAGAGGCCGATATAATTAACAGAAAGTTAGAAAGCATAAAAAAAAACATAAAATTAGATAACAGGACTCCCAAGGTTTCAAGAAAAAAATCAGTGCAGTTCCACTTGGGCTCTTCTGGTAGTCCTGAGAATACACAGCTAGTAGTCCAGTTCCAACTATGTTTGCTGTAGTGTTTCCAAAGTAACAGTAAGAATAGTTAGCAGTGATCATTCAGGAACGAAGATCTTCAAAATCACGGATGTTCCTTGAGTAGACTTTGTCTTTGACGTAGCTCCAAAAGAAAAGGAAAAAAAAACACGTTAGAATGATGTCTAGAGATCTCGATGGTCAGACAATTGGACCTTCGTGTAAGGAATCACTGGCTGAATTACCACGGGCCGGAGAATAAAAATTGTCACCAAAATCTAATAATTCATCACCGAAATTTGACTGACAGTACCGCCAATGTATCGCTAATAAACTTTTTAAATTTTTTAATAGACTTTCAAAATTAGATATTTGATTACTATATCCTGTACTTTAAGTAGCAGCCTGTTATTAATGTTTAGGAAATGAATGTGTAATGTTTGAATACTACACTTAACAATGAATCATAAAAGTTTGTACCATCTGGTGGGATGAAGACGTCAGTATTATATTCTTCACTATTGCCACCACATATCAAGGCGACCGTCACATTATACCGAGTTCCTTTGCAGGGTGTCCTGTTTGGTGGAAGAGGAAGCACATAATCACTGAACTGGGTCGCTGGTTCAAATTTCTTCACGCATTTTATTCCGTCTGGTGGGTCAAGAGCTTTTAAGAAAATCCGTATATCTCCTATCCTGTCGTTTCCTGACCATCTGACCTCAAGCTCGGAAGTGACCGTTACATTCCAAGGTGAGGAGCAGTTTGAATTGACTGTCTGAAAAAAAATAAAAAATAAAGTATTTAGTAGGTAAAATTTAAAACTCTATATTCCGCCTTGCAGAAAATTTCGCTATTTGTAAGAGAGCAAACATACAAAGTTTATTTTCTACACCTTTTCGTGGTAGCAAATGATTGCTTGACCAGCATATTACGGATAAATAAATGTTCTGAGGAAATCCATATATATTGAAATAATATAAAGCAAATCCCTAATCTCTCAATCCAAGTTTTCTTACGAATCCAACCTTGTGTGTATCTATTTAATGCCAATATATTTTTCAAATCAAACGTCTTTGTGAAGTTGTTTTATTATCGCTAGTAGATCACTTTATAAATAAGTTATGTCCCTTTTGTAAAATTTTCAGTGTAATTCATAACTTTGTTTTAATTACATTTCGTAATACTTTTGATATTTGATAAAGTTAATATGCAGATTAAAATGTTTTTCACAATTGTATGATTCATTTTTGTAGAATGCGGATTTTGCAAATACTGGACACACACAAAAATCCTCTCATATAATATTGTATTTTTGTATGAAGAGACTCTTCTTGGACGCTAATTTTTAGTCGATTTTATATTTAAATATTTATTTAGACCTATTGTATATAAATATGTCAAACATAATTTTTCAAAGTTTAACTCACAGTGTCTAAAAAGGTTACAAAATAATTAACAAACTTATTTTCCTTTAAATACCTTATCTTTACTTTACGTACAAGGTTTAAGACATTGAATCACATTCCAACTTAGAATGGACGGGTATTGGTTACATTATAATTTCTTAGCATGACAGAACGTTGACACTTAACGGACAAAATTTCAAAAGTGCATTTGTAATGTTAACACATCAGGGGAAATAATTTATTGATTTTAAAAACACCTTTTCAAAGCTTCACAGCAACTTAAATGTTGAAAAAATAGTATAAAAGTTTCAAATTTCTTCAGAAGTTAAATACATAATAACAAAAGCAATTAAACATATATTATTAAACGCACGCTTATTTCCAACAACAAGAAAATATAATTAACCGTAATCAATACATTATGCATTGAAAAAACATAAAGATAATGCTTGAAAAATTTAGAACAATCTTAAATTTAAATAAAAATAAAGGAGAATAGTTTATAACCGTAATTGCTCTGGCATTTTTTCTTATGACCTCCAAAATGGTGTTCTCAATTGAACGAATAAGCTTTTGAATGATTTCTGGATCAATAATGCACCAAGTATTGTGGAAGACTTCAATTCAGAGACATTAGAGAACTATCTAAAACAAGCACCAGATGTGCCTCATTGTATTGTGGCTGGCCAATCAAAAACTGTGATATTGTGCAAAAAAAATGTTTCATTGCATTGGGTATGTAAATTGATGCATTGCCCTGTCCATTGGGAACTTATGTTTCAGTAAATAGAAACAAGCTGTTTTGACGTATCATATGTAGTCATTAGATGTGTGATGACTGTTGATAATATGTAAGGGTAATTGCTCATTGAAGCAAAATGTATTCCAAATCATCAAACATCATTGAGACATTGCCTTGCCACAGACGGAGGAAATAACGCGATTCCTTCCTAAATCGTACCAGTAATTACCCCAGTAATGCAAACACGGTGACCAATCTCTCCCAGTGCGGGATAAAATATACTGGCAGTTTCGAAAATTTTCGTTGAGTTTGAAAATTGAAATATAGTTTTTATAAGAAAGGACAGAGGGGTATAAAATATGTTTTGTATTGGTTTTGACATGTTTATTTTTACCTTCAATTACCCATATGTATGCATAGGGTAATGGAAGTATAGGATTCGGTAATTTTTTTTAATATTTTTTTTTTTTGCATTTCTCCTGATTTCAAAAAAGTGATCTAGAAATAATGGCTGTCTGTGTAGAAGTGTGTCTGTGATCAGCATAATTCCCGAATAAATTGTCCTAAAATGTTCAAATTTGGTATGAGGGTTAGTGGTGGCCATGGGACCTTCCGTTAAGGTTTTCGCCAAAATCGCGCAGCAAGGTAACTGCCATAGAAAAAGAAGTTTTTCATTGCTTGCTAAAAAACGGCTCTAACGATTTTGATAAAAATCGCTGTGGTAATGCTTTTTAAAATGTTCTAAACATCCCCAACTCCGAAATTCCCGTAAAAATGTTTTAATGGCATAAAAAGTTGAAAAACGAATGCTTTCAACATAAAGTTCTCTTTCCTTGAGTATACCTCATCAACGATCGTTCTTTCTTCTCCCCTCAGTTTCGCTTATAATAAAGGTAAATGACACAAGTCCACGTTTGTATTATAGTGTAATTGAAAGTTGTGCGATGTTCCACACCCCTAGTTTAAATTGTGTTCATTGGGAAAATGATCGAGTTTCAGTCAATATTGGCCAATTACTACCTTGGTCCAATACAGCCTGGGTAGTTCATCTACTTTGCATCACTGAAAAAAGATTATTTATTGTCCAAAAGATGTATAAATACGAGACCAGTCCAATCTTGAATACTGTACTTTTCAATTCGGTTTCTTTAGCAGTTTTAGATCAACTAGTGTTTTTTTTTTTTTTTTTTTTTTTTTTTTTTTCCCCCTTGTTATCCTCTGAGAATTAAATGAAGATGTCATCCTTCGAATTAATCTTTTGTAACTTCTATAATCACTTTCAGACTCCTTTAGTGAAATTTCGGAAATATTCTCGTGCTCTTGATATTATTCGATAAATACTGCACTCACTTTCCGATTTTAATTTCCATAATTTAGTAACCCCATCAGAAGCAGTTGAATATAAAGCTGCAATGTTGACTTTCATTTAAGGATTTTTGTTTCTGACATCACACGTTAAAGTTTACATATTGCAGGATTTCATTACACAAAAAAGTAGAAGTAATTAAAAAAAAAAATCGTTTTGCGTAAAAATTGTAAATGATTCACATGATTTTTTTCTAAAAAAAAATCACTTGTTTAATTGTTCTAAATCACTTTCTAATTTTCCATTGAAATGAATGCCTAATCTGATATCGCATTAACAAGAAATAGCAGTATATAAATTTTCGGAAAGGGATTTATAACGTGCTTTAAAGTTGTAGCAGTTGATTAAGGTTTTAAAGTTCAAGAAATATCACCTTTACAATCGATGAAATTGGTTCTCTGCACCTCATAACATCAATCGAAAATCCATCAAATTGAATGTTATCTCTTCGATAATTGACAGATGAATTGCAGGTTCTGTTAATAAGGAGTGACAACATGTCCGATAACGTTTGTATCGTTTCAAACATTAGCCAATGTTTCAATTTAGTACTAAAATTTATTTTAAGTAAATACATTATTTGTAAGTAGAAGCGTTTTATATTTTAGTAAACCTATAGTTTTGTCAAACCTTTATAAAATCTATCCTGAGAAGAGAACTGTAGATTTATATGTGATGAATTTACTGTGTTTTTTTAATTATTTTATTATAAATGAAGAATTTATTGTAGATTTATTTGTGATGTTTATGTACATTCGTACGTGCGTGCGTTATTATATATCTCAAGAAATTACAATGCTAAATAAATGCAGTAGCATGACATTTTAATTACCTTTATTTAATTGCTATCTTTACAAATTACTTACTTTAAACATACGTATTGAATATATTATTCTTATTTGAATGTTTCAACAATACCATTAACAATGTTTAAATCTATTTGAATGTACATGATGAAAGTCAAGGTAATAACATTGTAGAACTCTTACATCGAGAATAGAAATATGACTATAAAAGCACATTAAAAACATTATAACTCCCAAAAGTGAAAGCAGCTCCCAATTCTATAATATAAAAGCTATTATCTTCAAAAAGAATTGCTATTATCCACGAGTATTTGCACGACCTCTAGCTTATCAGGTGAGGTTGAGGGCCATTATCGACCTTTTCAGTGCAAGCTGTGTACGATAGTCGCATACTTTTGCTCGCTTATTCATAGTAGAGCAGATAAGAGATGTTCTTTTTTGAAGATGTTATCGGCTAAAACAACTTCTGCATTGTTATCATAACATTGGTCGAGTACTGCGTGTTTACGCTTAGGATGACAAACAATCTCACCCCAGGGAAATTAATTGGTGGCGCGAGACAGTTTCGAGTGGAAGTTAAGCTGTGAGGTGGACATTTTTCATTTGGAAATGACATGATGTGGGTTGCTAATTGGCTTTGTTCCAATTAGAGACGGTGCCCATAAAACTATTAAATGAGTTTAAAAAATAAGAATTATGCGAATATCTATGATGTAAGGAAACGTAAAGAAGTACTAAGGAAGTTAACTTGTTTCCATGTTATGTAGTACTTGGAAATAGCGCATAAATATATTTATGAATATAGAATAACGCAATATAATTGTATAGGATTCTTAATGTAGGATTTTTATTATAGGATTCTTAATAAAAGATTTCTATGTCTCAGATTTTGGAAATGTGTAATTACCCGATACAACAAACACGCAAGATTTTGTAATTATAAGTTATAAAAAAAGTAAATTGATAAAAAATACTAGTGGATCCATGGGCAGCTTTCGTATTTAAGATTGTTTAGAGGAATTATCATTTTTTTAAGTTCTTCAGAGTTAAATATTATATTCGATTGCTGAGAGATATAAGATTCTTTAGCTTTCCTTAACATGTTTAAATGTAAACTACTACAAATTTACAAAACATTTTGGGCCATATTTGATTTCTTAACTTCGATTTGAAAACAAGCAACACAATCTACAATTATAAATAAGCTATTTCTCAAAAGCGGTGGTCTTTAATTTATAATTCATTTATCAATTTCATACGTAAAGAGACAAAAAAGGATCACCACAAAAAAAAAAAAATTACCTCCTGAAAAATAAATAACATTGCATAACTACTTTTAAACTCTTATTGGGCAAACCCATGCAGTTTATATATTGCATAACATCCTTAAAATCCTGGATTTGAGAAGAAAAAATAAAATGCTACCAACTTTAACATTATTAATCCATATGTTGATGTGATGATGTATAAGGCGCGAAAACTTTTATTTAGAAATTGAATTACAATATATTAAGGATCTGTAGTAGTACGTACATTGTACAGTACGCAAAAAAAAAAAAAAAAAAAAAATGTGAACGATGGTTATATATTCGATATTAAAAGGGATGTAATATTGCTGATTGCACCATAGTAATTTGTTTTCTATTTTATATGGTACAATTTTCTTTTCTTGAAGGGCTGTTTACAAACTAAATTTAACTCGAACTTTGATAATTTCAATACAAACCCTTGTATTTTACCCATCGATATAGATAAACAACTGGATAGACTGCTCTGATGTTAATGCAAGGAGAAAAATGCGCCGGTGCACACTGTGGTATTTGCAACGAAAAGTTGGCCAAAATTATTTTCGCGCTAAAATAGTGTTTAAATGCGATAATACTTTAATCTATTGAATAAAATAGAGAATTTTCTTCTTTAGATGAAAATATATATATATATATATATATATATATTTTATTAAAAATGTACGTTTTTTTTAATACATTAATATCATTATCATTGAATAATATTAATGGATAATTTTATGCTAAACCATTCTCTACTTGACCTATCATTCATTTATGATTTATCTATATATATATGTTCCATATTAAATAAATATTATTGCATTTTCGAAATGCGCATTGAATTCATTATTAATTCCATAATTATTTGATATTTTAATGCTGTTAGTTTTACACCAAATAGCTTATTTTGCTCTTCATCTGATGACTTATTCGAAGATTTTATTCAGATTCTAATCTAGCTTTATTTGGTTTTGGTATAAAATACTCGAGAAAGAACAGGACTAGTTTATTCTTATGAAAGGGGGTATTTTTTTTGGTGGGGGGGTATAATACAGCGCATATTTATTATGAGCGGATCAGAGCTCAATAGCAGTCTATTTCGCACATCTGTATTCCATTATTTTCTCGAAATTTTTTTTAACTAATTTAAGCAATATACCTTAAATATGTATTCCTTACCTCCTCAATTTGTTATTATAACCACCCAATCAGCAATGAGGCATTTTTTACAACTATGAGGCGATTTAACAACTTTTTATGCATTGGTAGAGTCATAGGATACCGAGGGTATGGATGTACATAGAGTTTGGCTGTATCCATAATGGTTAGAAAATCTCTTTGTATCGATTCTATAACTACTAGATAATATATCTAAAATTATCTTCAATCAGTGTATCAAATTGACATTATATCCCATGGTTTCAGCAACCAGACCATATCGTTGAAAAACCTTCTCCTTGTATTGCATTCATTACTGTTTCCAAATCTGGGTTTTGGTACTTCAATAGTGAAATCAAGCTTGCTTCTGAACTCATCTTGGATTTCAGTTTTTTTCTTCTTAACTCTATTTTTATCTACTAGTGTTCGAAGTTTCTACTTTTAACAGGTCAGTTTGCACGTTAAATAGGGTATGCTATCAAACAAACGAATACGCGCTTGCAAAGTAGATAATCTGAATTGAAGGGCCTTTTCATCAATCTCCTGTGTTTTTGTTAAAAATCGTTTAAGTTTTTGGATGTTGCACCGCATATAACACTTTATGTTTGGTTTTATGTTAGTAACAACATGGAACCAACCATAGTAAAAGATAATGTTTAACTTCTACACCTCCATCATCTTTTGTGTTTTTGAGTGAACCGATTTTTGTTTGGATGTAATCTACCTCGGGTTTTGCTATATTTATGATACCCTTGGGAAATTGTAATCTGATTGTTCGGCTATACTTAGGCGACGAGTTATGGGGTTTTTACAGGTGACTTTTTTCTCAATTGTACTCAAAGAAATCGTAAACGCACCAGAGAACTTTGAAAAATATTGACTTCAGACTCTTTAGAATTTTGAGCTGCTTGTTTGTATTTCATTTTTTGGGATCTGTCACAACCACATTTCGTTATTAATTCTAATGACTTTAATTAAAACTAATTGTTTCTATAACTTTCTGCAAATAATTAAGTATAGGTGTATTCGTGCCTTCTAATTGACCCTGCATATTTATTCAGCTAAAGCATCTGCAACGGTGTTCTCAGAGGAGAAGGGTAAAAATATTTTTTTTACCAATACTTTTTTTTTCTTACTTATCTTTTTAAGAATTCATACTCTTTATAAGTGAACTTATTTTAAATGTACCCTTTGATTCTCATTATAAGCTTAATTTCATTCCTATCTTAACTTTCCTTACATGTCTTTCAGTGGTAAACCAAAAAACTATCTAAAATATTCATTATATTTAAACTTTTTCGTCAAATTAGTTATTTTACGATTTTGCATGGTATTATTCAAATACCATAAGTAATTTTCATTGTTATTTATCATAAATAATCATAAATAGAAAACGAAAGTGAAGTTTCTGCAAGTACGTCAAAATGACGTCATCTACGTCACCACTTGTAATATCCGCATCCGCGAAAATCCCCAAAATGTTTTTAAGGTATAAGGAACTAAAATATGTTGTCTTTAAAATGGTATAAAAACCACTTCTCGATAAGGCTCAATCGTGTAACAAAAACACATATGAAAATAAAATATTGCAAAAAAAATTAGCTGAGTTTTGTGACCGAACAAAATTTAATTTGCTCATTAAATTTAGATAAATTTAAATTTTAAGTGGTAAAATCTTTAAATATAGACTTTCAGAAGACACATATATCGTGTTGAAATTAAAACTGAAACAAAAAGTTTAAAATTTTGCTTGTTAAAATATTGTGATTGCATTGGTAATAGAAAAGAAAAATGCGCACTTCGTGCAAACGTTAACTTTCGATTAATCTCTATGACATTTGAGATCTCAGATTAAAAAAATTGATACGGCGTAAATTTCTAAACTTAATAAAGTATTTATGTGCAAACATTCAAGTGTCTAGGTGGAATTTCGAAAAATCAGCTTTTGGCCAGCTTTTAGAGGAAAATACCCTAGTGTGGGGTGGTTGATGAAACTGAGTGGATGATTAACCAATCACAGTTAACTTTTATTGTTGGATGAGAATGCGAGAAACCTTGTAAAATGCTAGAGTAGATATTTTTTGGCACATTATTGCTAATTAAGGTCTACTATTGACACAGGGTTGCCACTCAAAATGCAGAACAAAATTCCCTGACTTTTCCAGGTTTTCCTGACAATTTTTTAAATTCCCAGGTTTCATTTCAAGCCGAAGTAAACAAAAATGTTTGCATACAATTGCAGTTAAAATTGTAATTTTAAAGAAGGATTATATATAAAAAAAAACTTACGATATTTTAATGCGCATTTTTATCAATTAATCAAAATTTTGGTTAAAAAAAGCGGTAGTCCACTTTTTTGCGGTACAGTAAAATGTTTGCGATTTGTGCCACCAAACACTGATATACTTGCACACGAAGATAAATTGATTAGACGGTAAAAGTAGCAATCTGTGCCTGCATCTACCTGGAGTGAAAACAGACAAAGTATATATAAAAAAAGAGGAAAATATATATGCAGTGTTGTTTTGAACTACAAAGTAGCCGAATAAGAATATATTTGCATACTAATGTGCGTACAGAACAGTGGCGCATATAGAAAATTTTTCTGAGGGTTGTTATAGGCAAGTTTAGTCTGATAAAGCTCTACAAAGTCCATTAAAAATAATGAAATAGTAGAAAAAGAGAAAAATCTCAGAAAAAAAAGCGGAAATCGGTGAAAAAGCGAAAGATTTAGTTTTTCAGACAATTTGCTTTCAACGGGTGCTTTTTACATATTGTTACAAGAAAATATCATATAAAATACAAATATTCAAAACGCAGATGTGCGTTCTGAAAAAATTTACTGAACTTCTTGGGAAAAAAACTTGAATCTGTAGGAAATTCCCTGACTTTTCCAGAAAATATCACATATTTCAGTTTCCCCTGACATTTCCCTGACCTATTTTAGGCATTTTCATTTTCCCTGACAATTTCAGGTTTTCCCTTTTTTCCAGGTACGTAGCTACCCTGTGACATTTCTCCTGTGTACAACCCAAAATGTTATTTTCAATCCTCGGCAATCAGTGTTTTTTATCCACCCAACGGCATCTGGCAACGGTTTCATTTTCCCAGCGTTAAGCAGTCTATCCACTTGTTTATCTATATCGATGATTTTACCTTCTTATTCAGTTCATTACATTGAAAAACAAGCTACTTATAAACTAAAGGAAAATCTCAATATTGAGAAGAGTAGTTTTAAGGTCGGAATGAAAGTGAGCAATGGAAATCGACAGCATTAAAACAAGCGATCATATGCGTGTTTCAAATCCGCTGTCCATTATCGACTCAACATAAGTCTATCCCGATGTGAATTGTTGTAAACTAGCCGTTGCAACGGATCTTGGCTGATCTCGCCCAGTTCTGAGTAAAATATACTGGAAGTTTTGAAATGTTGATGCAGAATTTTAAAATTGAAATATAATCTAATAAGAAAGGACAAAGGAATAAAAAATATGTTTTGAGTTTTTTTTTTTTTTTTTTAAATCGTATTTTAATTTCGAAACGATGCGCAAAAATTGACATGGACAGGCCAATCTTCCCAGAACTCCTGTTTTCAACATTGGCTAATACCGCTGTGCCACTTGGGAAGTTACAGGCATTTGTCTTAAATTGCTAGGAAGACACTAATGCAAACCAAACATAAAAAAATTAACTCAACAATCAAAAATGAATTTTAATGCAACATAATTAACTAAACTGAAGATGAGCTAACTTCACACGCATTTCAATTGAGGTCAAAAACAAATATTATCCTATATTACAGTTGATAATAAGATGGACAAATGTGTGTGTGTATGTGTGTTGCATCGTATCGAAATATCATGTATATGCATGTATCGGTATCGAAATAAAATGCGCTTAAATGATAAACCCTGTTTGATGATATTAACTCTGTACTTCGTTCGTAATATTAGTTAAAAATTAAAAAGCAAAATAATTTATAAAAACCAATGCTATATTAAAGAACATGTCCACCTAATTTTAAAATTATTAGTTTTGCACTTTTATCTAACTTGTTTAATAGGACGTATATAAGAGAAAAGGGGGAATTATTGTTAAAGTATCAATTCCTTGTTGAACAATGGTTGAATTCTTAAATATTAATATATATTTTTTATTACTAAAACTTATGAAAAATCATAATGAAAATAGAATATTTTTGCTAGATATTTTTACAGATAATATTTAAATTATGAAAAGAATTGAAAAATTACAAAAACAATAAATTAAAAATAAGTAAATATTTTACATATTTTATTACTCAGAACTTCTTTTTAAAAAATTTCGACAAATGATATTTTAATTTAATTTTCTTTATCTGTATAGAAAATATATAAATTATTTAATGAATTCTTACCATTTTAAAGTAACACTTTGTAGTGCTATTTTAGCGTAGTTTCTACAAGGGTTACTTAACTGTTATGCAGAAGTCAAATGTTAAAACTAACATTCACAGTGAAAAAAAGCTTAATAAACTCTTAAACAAAATCTGTTTAAATCCTGTTGGTTAGATATTTTACAAATACCATAAAATGGTGTCAAATATCTACAAGAATGTGTAATAAAGGACATTTTAAGCATCTTTGTGAAAACTAACGTCTCTTAAATCACTTATCTTACACCACGCACCTAGTCATGGTGTTGATTTTCTAAGAGTAATGTTGTAACTTTTACGATTATATGCAGGGGTAATCAAGGTTCGGATGGAGATATGAAACTCATAATGTCACCAACATTTACTCTGGTTGGAACATTTAATTTATGCTTAATTTAATAGTTCATATCACTAGGTTGATTTACATGGTAGCCGCAATTAAACTGACGCTGATAAAAGCATTTTAGTGCCTGTAGAAATCAACAAAACTTTATGAAACTTTGTTTTTAAATGTAATTTCAATGACAACCTTTACATAGCAGATATTTAAATAACCACACAATCACAATATTCGTATATAATGCATATTGAATTGTTTTTTCTTGGTTTATTGCTACATTCACAATGTTTACCATGATCTAATTTAGTGATCCCCCAATTTAAAGATGACCGCGTACCACTAAGCACTAAGTTATATAACCTCACGGACCATCACTGTTCACGATGCATTTTAACCTTTAACTGCTGTAAGCGGTCTGACAGACCGCAAGTCATTTTTTGTGGAGTGTTTCCACCCCCTAAAATATCTCATTTTTGACTTTTATATAAATTTTTCGGATACTATGTTTCTTAAACTTTAAATTGATGTTTACCAATTTATTTGACGCAATATAGACCATGTGTTGCTCTTCTTGCACCAAAAACCTCAAACCACCTAACCACAGCAGTTAAAGGTTAACTTGGTTGAATTTCTTATAGGAAATTAAACACGAATGATTTCCCTCTCCCATCACAAATACAATAATGAAATTTTTTAGTTTGTTTCTGATGATAATTAGAGGAAATTTTCGGGCAGATGAAAGATTATTCAAGTTACTTTCCTAATGCAAATTCTTGTAAAATGAAAATCCTCCATACAAGAGCAAAATCAGAGAGAGGTATATTAGGGTCCGAATCCTCACACTAGAACACCCAATAAAGCGCTGTTTTCTTATGTATGAAAAAGGAACACTTAGTAATTATATATAATTTCAAAAGTATAAGTTTGTAATTTACTGTCATTCAGAAGGAGAATGCTGATTGCTTAGTGTGTCAAAATAAAATAGTTGATAGGTTCAAGAACTTTGAAATAAACAGTAGACTTGTAAATCACATAATGCATCACATATTATTTCTGTATTATTTTTTGTCTAAATAAACTGCTGTCATTTATAAAAATTAAAAATATGGAATATGTTCTTTGTCCAAATGTTATTTTTGTATTTCAGTGCTTCGTGATCTTACTTCTTGTCTTTCAAATGCCATAAAATCTGACATATAAGGTTGTTTACAAAATTTTAAAATTATCTGCAATCTAGAAAATAAAAAAAAATCAAGAATTCTATGCAGAAATTTAATTTGAAAACTTGCCAAAAATCAATGAAATATTTTGCCATACGTTGTTCACAAATTGAACAAAATTATTGATTTGTGACGCATGGGATAGGAAAGCTCCCCATAGACGTCGTTTTTTATACAGAGAAATACAGAGGCAAACTTAGTACTTGTTAGAAAACCCATTCCGCTGAATTTTTTTGGTTGCGTCCTAGCCTCCATGGACAGATACACTTACATTTACAGTACATCATTTATTCAATATGCCAACTATGTCACCTCTGTTTCTAAAACATTATTTCGTCACATCCAAATACTTACATGCAAAAAAATTTGCATAAATTTCAATCTAAAAAACATCAGAGGGAAATTATCATTCATAAAACAAAACTTTTTTTAAGAAATTATCAGTTACAATAACTAGATTTTAATACTGTGTAGTTGAAGGATCACATCAAATTTTAAAATTTAAAAAAAAATTTACTTTCGAGCTAAATATTAGTATACTTTAAATAAACAAATTTTAGATAATATACTAAAATTATGTTGGTAAGTAAACATACATTACTGATCAAAATTAAAGCCGTTGCTTAGTATACTCAAATCCATTAAATTTTAAAATGAAACTATCATAAGAAAATCGTAGCTTGTTACGAGCACCAAGTGTGTAGGAGACAGAGAAGTTACAGTCCTATTGACCTTGCTTGCGTTTCCGGCAGGACGTCTTCTGATTCATTCAATATTCACTGTAAATGTTACGATTCTTGCGGGATGTTGTGCTAATTTCTTAACTGATAAACCGATTCACTTTCGAATTTGTTAGGCTTCCTTGCTAAGTAAGGAAGTGGTTGTTGGAATAAGAAATTGTTTCTTTATTCTGCTTTTGTATTCAATGTATGATGATTTTTCGATTTGGATTTGTGAATATGTTGACTCATTCATCAACATAAGCGTAAGCTTTTCTAAAATTTTGGAGGGGATAGTTGGATGATAAGGGGGGAAGGAGCGGTCACGAGCAGATAAAGAAAACGACTAAGTGACGCTTGCGTACATGAAGAAAGTAAGTGCATTTGTGTATATGGTAAAAAAATAATCCTTATTTGGAATATACAAAAAAAGGGACACTTGCATCCTCCCATTGATTTATTTTCTTAACTCTTTCTACTCCTTGTACCCTGGCATTTAAATTAGATTATATTTGCTAATATTTTTATACGTAATAGTTCCGTCTTTTCCGACAGACTATACCGATTTCTAAAGTACTATATTTTTTGTTACTGTTCAAAACTAAACTATGAATGAAATAATTTTGGAGAAATATAAATTGTGATTTGATTATTTATTCATTTAAAAACTGCATATGAATGAATGAATGAAAATCATGTGGGCCTAAGCTATCCATTATATCAACAATCCGTGGGACTCGAAACAATCTGTTCTTAAAAACCATTCTTACAAATTAATAAGTTAAACTAAGAAAATCGTATTTTAAAGATACTAAAGAACATAAATTATTGTTTTGCCACTACATTAACTTTATTTTAAGACATGAGTTCAAAATTTAAAATTTTTGCTGTCTTTTTTTTACTCATCCCCTGAAATTTTCGCTACCTTTTCTCCCATGACATTTTTAATCTGATAGTGTTTTAAGAAAAAATTTCTATTTTACTCTGCATTCTAAATAATACAAATGTCACTAACGCAATGTAATTTTTTAACTTTTTTTTTTCTTAAATTTTGTAATTAAACTAATATATTTTTCGATATATATTGAAATAATAGTTGCATCAATTAACAACAAAAAGCTTCTAATGAAACTGCTCCTATATACTTAAAATCTGTAGAATTATAAATATTATAAGGAAACAAAAAACTTTGCTCTTTTGATTCCTTTACATTTTCTTTTATTCTTTATTCCTAATGGATGCTCAAAACGCATACCAAATGTCTCAGGGGTCTATCCAGATTTTTTTACAGGGTCCTTTTTTTGTGAAGAAAAAATAATTTTGTGAAAAATTTCCAATTTTATCTATTTTTGCAAAACTTTCATGCAATAATAAAAACAATTTTAAATTTTTAAAATCTTCAATGTTGAGTTGGTACTTATAAATATTTACAATGATATCCTTCTACTCCTAGATGATTTAAATAACTCAATTTTAGATGTACATTTTAACATGGAATTTTCTGAAAGGTTTTTTTGTTGGTTGGAAAATTTTGTGAAGGGTCCTTTTGTTGGCTATGGAATTTTGTGAAGGGTCCTTAAAAGGACCCAAATTTCCTTATGCATAGACCCCCTGTGTCTTATGTAATCACAGCAAGCTATAGTGTTTGATTTCTGGGGCCAAATTTTATCTTCACAGATTGTTACTCCATGAAAGTTTAAAGAGAAATCATAATAAAGGCATTAATTTGTAACGCGTTTAATTCAAATATGGAAAAAAACATGAACTGTTTCAAAAGTGGAGATTTTTTTAAAAATTATTTATAAAAAAAAAAATCTTCAAAATATTGAGGGAATGTGGGGCTCGGGTCCAAGTGTGCAACACAAGTTAATGCCTTAAAATTTTTCAGAAAAATCCCATTTTTGTTTAATCACTTCACTAATGTGACTTACAAGTTAAAATAGGGCCCTTTTCCATGTATCGAATGTAAATATTTCCGTAAATAAGTCTCGTCGAGTGGAGTTTCTATAGAAAAAATTCAAAAAGAAAAAACCATATAACGTGACTTGCAATTTGATAATGCTAATCTATAAATGTTACAGACATATGTCAAATATTAATTTAAAAGATGTTTTAGGTCTTGATTAGATAAATAAGAGTACAAAAAAAAAAAATTTTAATTCATACTGGAAGTGCTTTCAAAGTATCGAAATAGTGCTTTCAACTCTAAATTTGCCGGGATTTTTTTTATGCATGCCAACAACCTTAACAGGGGAAGATTTCAGTCGTTTAAACATGTCGCCAAATTGTATACATACTTGGTTTCTAAGCCCGATCTAGAAACGTGTGAAGAGGCGGTCTATTAGTGACAGTTACTGTCACAATCCAACTTGCTTTTAATTACATTCTAAACATGACATTATTATTAATTAATTAATTAATTCCAAGATTTTCAATAATGGCATTTTATTTAATTAATTAATTAATTAATTCCAAGATTTCCAACAATGGAATTTTTTGTTAATTAATTAATTGTTGGAAATCTTGGATATAATTTTTTAATTTTTGTGGGTGGAAAATCTACAATGGACTGATTAACCCACTTGCCATAGCCCAATCAAGCTAAAACTTGACAGATAAAATCCTTGTCGATGAAAATACATTCTATGAAGTTTTGGGTAGAAAAAGATGTTAGTCAATGGATTGGAATCAATAGTTTTATTCGCAAAGAGATGGAAATTCGATAAAAAAAAAGTTGAAATTACACTTAAAGGCGAAAAATACATAAACTTTGTTTTTATGGATTTTCCGGACCCTCATTAGAAAAGTAGGTAACTGTGTATTCATCTATAATAATAAAACAAGCTGTGTGTCTGTCTGTCTGTCTGTCTGTGGCTCTGTGGATCTATAGAAACCTACTTAAAATTGGAGTAGAGCTCTAAAATTTTCAGCATAAGTAGTTTTGGCTTTCGTATTGTATACATCACAAACAGAATGTTAAAATTTTAATTAGTTCGTTTTGAATTTTTTTTTTTAATAAATTAATAAATATGTTACAAAACGATATCTAATAGGGCTACAGCTCTGAAATTTTCAACATAAGTAGTTTTAGCCTTCTGATTGGACTTTTAAAAAACAGAATTTTAAATTTTTATTTAGTTCTTTTTTAATTAATTTTTTTAATTAATTAATAAATATTTTACAAAACGATTTCTTTTAGGGCAAAAGCTCTGAAATTTTCAACATAAGTAGTTTTGGCCTTCTAATTGGACTTTTGAAAAACAGAATTTTAAATTTTAATTTAGTTTCTTTTTAATTAAATTTTCAATTAATTAATTAATATTTCACAAAACGATTTCTAATAGGGCTACAGCTCTAAAATTTTCAACATAAGTAGTTTTGGTCTTCTATTTAGACTTTAGAAAAACAGAATTTTAAATTTTTGTTCAATTCGTTATTAATTAATTTTTTTAATTAATCACCACAAATGAAGGAGATCTAAAAAATCAGCTGCTTATTAATAATCTTCACGATGGCAACTTATAAATATGTAGATGTAGCCAGGTTAGAATCCCACTTTTTGCCATATTTACATCCAATCCAAAATTGCATTACTATTTCCGATGTAGATATCTTTAAACTATGAATATGTTTTGAAAATAATTTATTATAAAATTAAATCTCAGTTTATATCACTAGAGACTTGATAATTTAGAAATAAATTTAGATATATCAAACTTCAATACTTCATTTTGCATTTTAAAATTATATCTTACCTTCTATTAGATGAGAGTTCATTATTAATATTATAAAGACTCCTTTATTATAATCCAAAATTAAAATACAAAGTAATTCGATTTGCCAACTCTTAAGCAACTAGAGCGTTTTGAAAAATGTGAACAAGTACAGTTCTCAAATATAAGTTACCATTCACACATTCGAATCTGGTTAATTTATACACTGAAAACTAATATTTTAATAGTTATATATTCACAAAAATTTAATCTCTACATTCATCATTTTTAAATTGTTAACAAAATATTGATAATTCACTTTATATTTTTTATATTAATATTACGAGATAAAAAGAAAATGTCTTTTAATATCTCTACTGTCTCTCAAGAAATAAGAATCCCTTTAATTCATTTATTTTGCTACTAAATGTATTAAAACATGCTCTTTGATATAATGTTAAATTTGCTGACTGTAATTAAATGTGGGTAGTGTTTTTTATGAATGTGGTGTTGGAATTAAATAATAACCTTTTATAAAGAATATATTCCAATGGTTTTACAGAAAATTCGATAGCAATGCACTTTTCGATGTTTATGTTAATTTATTTTTAGAGCGTATTTATTTTAAAATAATATTTTATCCATATTTAACTTCTAAATTATATCTCTTAAATCTCAAAGCATGAAAACATAACTATCAATTTAAATACATTTAGTGAACCACATAAATTATTAATTTAATAGTTATTTATTACTCTATATCTGACTTTCTAAAAAAATGATAAATTTATATGAAATTACTTACAAATTGTATTTGAAAATTGTTAAATGTATAGTAGTAGAGGTAAAAAAAAATTTAGGTGATATCACAGTGACAATCACGTGAATATTATCAATAGTTAACACCAATTCGTAACTAAACACACACTTTAACTGATAAAATAGAATTACACTTCAACTAGAAGTAGCAATCATACGCATCTAAAATTAAAAATATGTGTTAACTAATTTTTAAAAAAATTTAAAAACACAATTTTAAGAATGTAGATATCTAATAAAAAAAAATTTAAATATATAATACAATACAAATATTATAATTAAATATTTGTATTTACCTCCAAGAATAATACAAAAGTTAATAACTTTTTGTAAAATAATTTAATTGGTTTTAATTAGTTTTTTCGTATGCTCACAAGATTTCATTTATTAATTTAACATCAGAACTACAAGTTTATATTAAAGTACTTAATTTTTCTTAAGTATATAACAAGATGTGCATTTAAATTCAGACAGTTTGGACTAAGATTAAAAAAACAAAAACATATTTATTACATTTCAATTATTTATTATATTGTAAACTAATGATTTATTACATTGTAAAATAATGATTTATTACATTGTAAAATAATTATTAATTACTTTTATAACAATAAAGAGACGAAAATTTGCATATACGATGATTTCATTCTTTTTATAAAATAAACTTTGCTGTCATTGAAAAGTATAAATGCCTAGTGACTAGTGTTTTCATATAACATCAGACAATTCTCTTCTTACCCATGATATGGGTTGAATATATATATCAAACGATATTTCTTAAAATTTGGGTTTAAGTTGTAGAGTAAGAGTCAACTTAAAACTTATCTTTGATATATTCTTTAATTTACCCAAATGCAAACTAAAGTCTATATTGAAAGTATATACTTTTAATAGGGATTCATATTCTAAATGCAGAAACCTGAGACAAACCATTTAACCGTACTGTTACGGAAAAATTTTAAGCCAAACTAATTTGTTTTAAAATTGGATATGTCCAACAACAAAACTGAAACTAACTACTGTACCTTGTTGTTTTCAAAGTATTTCCGATAAATTATAACATCTTTCAACTGTGAAAAACAGTATATATTTCAAAGAAACGGTTTATTTTCTACACACTATTCGAAAATTACGAAAATTTCGTTATTATTTTCCACGAAAAAAGGAAAAAGGCATATTTTACAAACAAAAAATGCGTAACTTAATTTTTTTTTTTTAATTCTTCTGAACCTTTCATGAAAGTTTTCAATTGAGATTCACTAAAAACAATTTATTTTCTTCCACAATCTATCTCAATTTTCGGGAAGAATTGTACAATTAATAACTCGTATTTCTTCAAACCACCCTGTCAAACTCGGCTTACTCCGTACTATAAACAAGACAAACTAATAAACCATAGGTCATTCCCGAAAAAACACCATCTCCCACAAAGCTCACATAAATCCAAAACAATCACATTCATTTAAAAAACAACATATGGCCACCTACCGTAGTGTCCTGTGCCGCAGATCCAATACATATTCTCCCGAGGTCGACAAAAAACAAAGCCAACGCTACGAATACGAACATTGTCTACATTCTTTTAACAGGAGCTCCTCGCTAACCACCCCTTTTGAAACCTCTGCAATTCTGATAAGGGGCAAAGCCAGATAAAAACCAGAGTAGGCTTTGGAGCCCGGAAGAACGAACCCAGCGGAAACGCTATGATAAGAAAGAAGACAACTAATACACATAGCGTCACCAGCAACATGTTTCCTTTTCAATGAACTGTATTTACAATGACTTGCAGTTGTAGACTGCGTAATTTTGTAGATGAGCTTCTTAAAATTTTAATTTCGAAATCGGGTGTTCGTGTTGGGGACGGTTCGTTCTAATGGCAAAGGATGTTTATCTTTCGGTTGTTTGTTTATTTTTTTTTTAAAGTGTTGGGAAATCTCCTGATTGTAGGATGAGACCACGTGTCCACCTGGCAGACAGTTCGTCGTGCTGTTCTGTTACGCAATATGATAATAACGATGTTTTGTGTGTTTTTTCTGATTTTTAAAAGAATATTGTATGCTAAAATTTTCAGAAGTGATAACACTAGAAAAAATAAAATTATTGGTTGTTTTATAGTGCATAATAAGCTATTTTCTAAAAGATTCCTTGGCGTATTTTATAATTATTTTTGATGGCTACATTTTCGCATAGTTTCAAAAGCAACCATTACACTTTTTTATTATTACACTTGTATGACATTTGATATTATATAATTTTGCAACTATATCAAATTGATCTAGCATTATCCACCTCAAGTTACCTCTATTAACAGGGGCTTCACGCAAAACACCCCTTTTGAAACCTCTGCAATTCTGATAAGAGATATTCGTCGGATGAGGGCACGTGCCCATCTGGCGGGTAGTTCACCGTGCTGTTACGTAAAATGACAATAATAAGGGTTTTTTGTGATTTAAGTTTTAAAAAACTATTGTGTGTTAAAATTTTCAGAAATGGCCTAAACAAAATTGAAATATTGTTTTATATTACAGAAAAACTATTTTTTAAAAGATTTCAAGGCGTATCTTATAATCCTTGTCACTGGATACATATTATTATAATTTCAAAAATAAGAGAGCAGTGCTAACTTTCTTCTTTTATATTTAAACTAATATTAAAATGAATATATTAGTATCAATATATGATGCTTTTGCAAGTGCATCAAATTGATCAAGCATTAACTATAATATTCAGATCAAATTTAATCTTTATCTCTTTATGAATCATTTAATATGAAAAGAGAACATGTCAATAGGAGTCCAATTGGATGTGACCCCTTTTTATATTTAAAAGCCGAAGCCCTCGCTCACTCAAACACTAAGTCATTACTAATTATCCCACTTTCCATCTAGCAAAGTTCTGAAATTCTGTACAAGTGTCCGCATGCATAAAAACAGAAGATTCCGATCTTGGCAAGGTAATTTTAAGACGTTTCAAACAAGGACTATCCAAAAGTCTTCTTCCAATGCAGTCACAACTCTGAAATTTGGTAATACTACCTTGAAAAATGTAAGCTATTTTGATCACGATTACCAGATTTTATGTGGTTAAGAGGAGGTCAAAATGTTCCAAACGGGGAATAGCCAAATATCTTACTTTTAAACTAGTCACATTTCGGAAATTTGGTACAAATGTCAAAGACAAGCATAGAAAAAGTAACCTATTTTGATTTTTTAAGCCAACTTTCAGGGGACCAAACGGAATCAATCATTATAAATGTAAATTACATGAACCTCTTTTAATTTCTAAAATGCACGTGGTAAAATTTCGAAGCAAAACACGGATAGTTTTTGTATAAGTAAATGTAATTTTACATATCGTAAAGTGATGACACACAGTGTTTACGTACGCCATTACATAGATGGAATATCGATGATTTTAAAAGTTTCTATTGTCGTCGAAGAGAAGTAAATAACTACTGCAAAATATATACAAGATTATTAATTAGAAATGTAACAATCACGATAACACACTACTAATTTAATTTTTAGAATCTTATTGATAGCAATAACATTATTCGCAGCTGGAACAAAAAATCAAAATTACGGGGGAAAAAAAATGAGTAATATTTTATTTTTTACTCTGTTCTTTTCGTAATACTTTATAGCAATCATGTATCTAGTTCTAGACAATAACATTGGCATTATCTTTATATTTGTCTAGTTTTAAAGATACAAAAACATATGATTATTTGAACAAGACTTTTCCAATATTAAACCAATCGAATAGGAATATTAATATATACTTAATAATGTAATATAGCATATTTCCTCTTCATACAATATTATTTTTTTGTAAGAAAACAATGTAATTTGTATACTTTTAACAGAGAAAGTAATTTATCTACAATTATTTAAGATACAAGTTCAAATTATTAAAAATTGTACCTATTATTTTTCGTCTGTCTTTAAATTGAACATTGCTGTAAAATTTATAATTTTTAATGAAATTCAAATATGTTGCATGAGGAAGTTTTAATTCACGAACATTAGTTTATAAATATTTTTTATTTTTTATTTTTAATGAATTATTTATTATTAATATAATTAATTATATAAAAATATTTAGTATTGTAAATTAGGTAAGTTAATGAACTGAGGTTATACGTTTACAAAAAAAAAAAAAAAAAAAAAAAAAAAAAATGTTGCATATAATACCTGGTTATAGTTTTAATGGTGAAATTATATGTAATTCACTATAAATTTAAATCCAACACTTAAAAAAAAAAAATCAATTAACTGTAACAAATGGACATTTTAAAAGCATTGTAATGCATTTTTTATTTCTCGTTCATATGTTTCAGGACAAACCTGATTTCAGGTCAAACTACTTGGGTTAAAAAATACATTTTTGGACTCGGTCAAATTTTAAGTTATTTTTTTATATTTATATAAATTACATATCCATAAATGAGGCATTGAGTGGCACAACGGACCATCCCACAATTTGATTTTAGCTATTCACATCCCTTTTTTTCCCCCCTTCTATTTTCTTTTTCTTTTTTCAAAACCACTCATGCCAATGAATACTAAAAGTGGTTTATTTACTGACCAATTTATTTTCTCATTAGATGAACCACATTTGATACGTAATATCATGAATGGTTTTGAAAAACAACAGGGTAGAAACAGCAAAAATCAAATAGTGTTACCGTCCATTCTGACGCTCAACGCCTCTTATATGATGACAATTATTTTCTTCACCGATATTAATTTCTTTCAAGTAAATAAAATATTGTTTTTATTCATTTTATTTCCAGGAAGAAATTTTCCAATGAATTTTATTTTAATTTTAATTCACAACATACAGAAAAACTTACCCTACAATATACTTCAAGATTCCTGAAGCAGAAAATAGTAGAAAGTACAATTAAATACACTTTCTCATTTAACATACGATCCCGGATTTCAGAATTGGAAATTAAGGCTATTTTCGTTGCGTTGTTTTAACCATATTTAAAATCTCTATTATTAGATAAAGCATTTTTTCAAAGGCGTTAGGTATTAAATTACACATCAACCAAATTAAATGTTTCCGTCAATCGAAATAAGGGTTTTCAGCAAAAGAATCGGTGATTTCATTTTTAAACACCTGCTAATCGTAAGACACGTCATTACAAAGCCGCTATATTCATCAACCAAGATATAAGCTAATGTATGATCAGCTGTAACAAGTTGCTTTCTGTGCGCATTAAAAATCGTTGACAGTAAAGCTACATGAATCTGTTGGAATGCAATGGAGTGTTAATAAAAAAAAAAAAATTAAAAAAAAATTAAAAAAAAAAATAAAAAAAATTTAATGATTAGGAAGTAGCCATATTAAAGAGATACTAAATGAAAAATTATCACATTAAAAATATTTCTTCACAACAAACTAAAGAAATAAATAATAATAAAGAAAAAAAAAACAAAAAAAAAACGGGATTTCATGTTAAGTTATTTGGATTAACGGGGTTTGACTGTATTATTTTTTAAGCATATAATATCTTGCATGTATAACTGTTCTTACTAAAAATACATACTTAAATATGGCAAAGTTTTTACTTTCACTGAACACAAACATCTTTTTTAAAAAAGGGAAAAAAAATCCTCTTTTAGTTTTCTAAAATGAAGGCCTTCTCAAATATCATTTGAAAACTTCGAAAAAACTACAACACAAACTCCCAAAATAAGTTTATACTCCTAAATACAAAAATTCCTAAATATGAAAAATTCCTAAGTATAAAAATAACATCTAAATATAAGGGAAAGCTTTCATACATGGGATAAATTTGTATATATTTACTCCCTTCTTACCTAATCTGTTGAAGCATAATCAAGCTAAGTTTTTAGTCAATACTAGAAACAACGCAATTTTAATGGCAAATCACTTAAATTATATGAAATAAGTAAAACCCTTAATTTTGCACAACAAACTCTAATTCCAAAATAAGCCCTATTAGTATAATTCTACGTTTAAATATTTTACAAGTCCTGTTGAAAAATACTATTCACCAAATTTATACATCAAATTCTGATCCCATAGTAGATTTGTTTCACTTGTCTTCCGATTGGTCAAACTCGGGCTACTATAAATTTTCTTCCACTTGCTAAAAGCATTCGACACCATTTCCACACGAATTATGAACTTTTATCAGAAGTTTATACCATAATTCCAACCAACTAAAGTGTCCAGCTACTTAAATCTAATTGACAAAACTTTGTTTTTCAACAACAGAGCATAGTTTAAAGTTAAGCATTTTGAATTGTGCAGATTTAAATATGTTCTAGAGTACACTTGTGCTAAACGTTGTTATGGAGCATTTTAGATTGTGTGTTAGAGTGTAAACGCGGCCTGGCATGTTCGTCTCATGACAATATACTTTCTTTATCCTTCAGACCGCCTGTCTCGCTGTAATCTTTAAACCTTGCCACTTAACGATACCCTCTCTTGATCTTTGACAAGTAACGTCGTGTCGTTTTCAATATTTAAGTCATCTGGTACGTAGTTTTGCATGGTTGCAACAGAATCGAAACTGTTAAACAGCAATATTCAAAGCAACTCTAGTGAAAAACTTTATTCTAAAATAATATATGGCACTTTAGTAGAAAAAGGTTGTATAGCAATTTTTTATTCAACGTGTGGGGGTGCTTAAAAGGAAATCGCATTGGTTTAAACTATAAATAGTCTGTAAAACAAATCCAGAACGTTGACAAAAAATTAAATTGAAACAAAGTTGAACAACTTGTTTTCTTCTGTGAATGAAAAAAATGCTATTAAGAACAGGAAACACTGAATCAGTTCAGTGCGACAAAAATGTGTTTCCCAGCATTGAAACTATTATTAGTTATAAAAAGTATATAATTGAACAACGAGGTTTGCTACTTAATGTACTGTGCCCTACACATATTTACCAAACTCCCATAGCAGTAACTTCTCTATACAAAGAAAGACTTGACCCTTTTGAAAAAAGTAAAATGATTATGGGTGTTTGATTTAATCTAGAAGCATTCTCTTTATAGTTTAGTAATTTTAATTGTGTCTCATTGTCGTGACATTACTTACAATGCAGTTCTCAATAATGATATCCAATAGTATTTATCTTTTTAAAATAAACAATTCATACTTGATAGACTCTAAATAATGATTTCAATCATCTAACTTATCATTATTCAATCAAATAAGTATGTTCATTAAAAATTTAAATACTTAGTTCGTGTTTGTGACGTTGAGTCTCAACGATGCATTTCCGTTTCTACAATGGAGTCCATGAAAGAATGGCTAAAATAAGAAATCCAAATGAACACTTCAATATTTACAAAAAGTGAGCACAGACATATTTAAAATAAAAATTCATTCACTCTAGACTTCATTTTTGGCATATTCTTTCACAAAAACATTACAAACTGTGGGTATTATATGAACAACTAGATTGGTTGTTCAGTTTTTCTATAAGTACTAAAAAAATTATGAGTATCAAACAAAAATTATTTCTGTCACACCTTGTCTTTTCCTTTCCTTAGGTAATTAAAGTTTTCTTCTGCCTTGTTTCACCCAAAGTTCCTTCCGAAAGTTGAGAAATGCACATTTTCCACATCCCTCTTTCGAACGTTGATGAAGTATTCACTACTTAAAGGTCTCGCTGAAGTACTTTCTGCCAGATAATAGAAACCAATGATGACAAAGATAGCAATTAAACATAACTGACGAAAGATGGACATGATTGTAGTTGCTCTTCATAAGATATATTCCTCTACAAAGCTGAGCGTTACGGCTAGGAGGTAAATTTTAGTTGAATCATCATGCATTAAGAGCTGTTATAAGACAGATGGCCGTTGATATTTAACAACAGGTGTTCAAAATGCTTTTCAAATCTGGTTTCTGAGCGATTGGCAAGTTATCACCTTTTTCTATTGAATATAAGGAATGATATTGACGATGACATTGCTTCAGTTCCTAATGCATTATGTTTGCATATTAATAGCAATATCAAATCAATTAATACCGTTAAATAGAATTCACTGAAGATCATTATTGAAATTGCTGGAACTCGTATTATAAATCTGGTTTGATGTTTGTTGGTAGATAATTAATTAGTGGTTGATATTTCGTGTTGTAATAATTTATTTGATGAATACTTCCAATGTATTGTTCATTGTATGCATTTAAGTAAAAAATGGTAGGTGTGCCGAAAAGGGCCATGTTTGTTATAAAGCCATCCAATTTTTCCGATCGGAGATTTTATCATATATCGTAGCACTTTCTTAAATATATTTGATGAATAGTTAAATAAATAAGGTAGTATATTGGCGCAAAAAATTCATTCTTTGAAGTATTCATTGAATTTCTATCGCCACTAACTCTAATAATATAATTTCAAATGAATTTTTATTTATACTATTTATTATTATACAAGAATGTAATGCTTGGAATTAAAGACAAATATATAAATATTATTTTAGAGAAAACAAATGTTCATAGTTCACTAACACAAATATTCCATAATACGACAACGAGCAATTAGATACGTGTTACGTATAATTACGTAATAATAATTCATTCGTATCTGTACTCAGAAATCACATGAAAACACCTCCATCCAGCATATTTATCAATTATATTAAGTAGGCCTTCTACCTCCTTGTTTAGAATAATTTTGATTTTTACTTTTATGTTGATTAATTGAATTTTAATATAAAAATTTCAGAATATTGATATAATTGAATAGTTAAATCTTAACTACAAATGAGTAACAAAAAATATAATTTAAACCTTGAATTTTAACACAGTATTTTTTGATAAGAAAAAATAAATTCCTCGCAAACGTTGCTTAAAATGAAGCTTGATCATTTAAATAATAACATACCTAGGAATATTCTGTTAGTTTGTCTTTTTTTGAACAATAAACAAAATTATTCACGAGAACATATAACACTTTAAATAATTTTATGTTTCGGTTGCAGATATTTAATCTTGCTATTTGCTATCCAGGGAATGAAGTTTCTCGGAAACTCCTAAGTGAAAGGTACTGAAAGAATAATGGATAATATTTCAGAATTCTTAACTTCTTTGAAACCGATGTTGTTGTTGACAACTTTAAATCTAGACTTGCTGTAAATTTATTTTCTTTAAACACGTCCTGAGAAATTGCAGGGATCGCTTTATTTTCTTGGAAAGACTTCTTTTTTGTTACAATGCGATGATAGTGATTGTTTATTTTTTGGTAAAAGAGAGAAGCTAGAGAAATGTTCCTACTCACACAATAGTCAATATTGTGCTACCAATAACTGCTTAAATTAGTTTAATATTTTTCTTAAATATTATTTCATAGAAATTCTACAGTGAAATAATAATATTATGACTCATATGTACCTTTCACCTCGGCACTATGAATTTTGAGTCAGTTTTTCTGGCCAAAAGTCGTAAATCAATTTTATGGTAAAAAATTGCCGACCTATATGTTTTGTATGATTACAAATAACAACTAGAATTGTAGAACATAGTGCAGCTTTCAATTGCTCTATAAAACTGAGCACTATATTTAAATTTGACGTGGTATAGTGATATTACCATTTTCATATCTTCAATCATTTGAAAAAAATTACCAGTTTGGCAATATTTTTGACTATAATTCTTACATGGTTCAAAATGGTGTCAAAATGGTGAATTAAGTGATGTACTTTTCAATAATTCTCACATTATTCTTTCTTGTAAGTGAAACAGAGGAGAGGAAGAAAACGGTCTTTGATGAGAGATACTCATGAGAAAAGGATTGTGTGTTAAAGGCATTCGTTTTTCAACTCCGTACACCTTTATAGCATTTTGACTGGAATTTCGGAGATAGGAATCTTTAGAACACCTTAAGCAGTATTACCATATCCATTGTTATCGAAATTGTTAGAGCCTTTTTTTTAGCAAATGCTGTAAAACATTTTTTTTTTAATATTTTCATGTTTTGCGGGTAAACAATATTAACAAAAATCTTAAAAATAAGTCCCATAGCCCCCACTAACCCTTACACCAAATTTAAACATTGTAAGTCAATTCGTTCGGGAGTTATGCTGACCACGTACACTCAGACACAAGGAAACGAAATATCACGAAATACATTTTTTCGAGGCCACTTTTTTTATGTCAGGATGTTCCAAAACGTAGAGAAATGAAAAAAAAAAAAAAAATAATAATAATAATAATAATAATAATAATTTTTGGAACCGACAATTCTTTTATTGTCCTTTTTTAACAAATGGGTAATTGAAAATAAAAACTAACTGCAGTGAATAAAATGGTAAAAATGTGCTAAATAATGTTTTAATTGGGTTTTTTTGTTTTTGTTTTTTTAACTATCACTATTATTGTTACCAATTGCAATTTTATTTCTATGCACCCCATAAAAATATTTTCATACTACAATTCTCGAGCAAAACTAAATAATTAAAATAAACAAATTTCTTTAAAATATTTTCTATGCTACACTGTAATAAGAAAAGATAAGAAAAAAAAATATATCACATTAAGTTATTGATACACACGTTAGGGCATGTGATTTAAAGTTTAATAAGAAATTGTAAAAGTTTGCGACAATGTTCTATGAAATCGTATGGAAATCTTAAAAATCATTTCCTAACTCAAAACAATCGATCTAATCTAATTCCCACTAATTGGACCTTGAGTCAACTTTTCTTCTTCGTCTGAGTTTCATCTGCATTTGCTTCAACTTCCTTAGTTGCAATTAGCAGTTCAAGTTGCATAAGGAACCCAATCGCTTCAAAAGGAAAGTTTAATTTGTTTTGACAACTTTTTTAAAATTTATACGGGATACTATCAGATCCTATGCATCCATTGCTCTGTTGAAAACGTTTTCAAGACTGGGTTGTAGAAATATCCTAAGGGTCTTGTTTCAATTATTTGTTTGCCATGTACTAAAATATGTGCAAAGTTGTATGCATTATGTATCGGGCAAGCTTCTGCATATACGAGAACATTTCAACTATTTCATGGCAACATTCTTCCAGTTCATTTGAATTTATTCCATAGTGGCAGGAAAACTTAAAGTTAACAAAAAAATTAGCAAATATTAGGAATTAATAGACTTATTTTTAAATCCTTTATATTAACTTCGATTTTGTGTGTATGTTTACCGATGGCAGCGGAATATACGGAGGTCTAATTAGCCCCCTTTTAGTCTTCCAATCGGGCTCAAACTTTACAGATAGGTTCGATGTCGACGACAATGCATTTTATCACATTTTAAGGCTGTTACTGTCATTAAAAGGTGGCTTTTACGAAATACTAATAAATCAACTTGCCGTCACCCAATCGCGTTAAAATCACGGAGGGTTATAACAGATTTGAACCGATGATTGTTGAAACTCTTTCCTGTTGCAATTTTTTTTTTTTTTTAATTAATCAATAATAATAAAAAAGCTGTCTGTCTGTAGATCTATAGAAACCTACTTAAAATTGGAGTAGAGCTCTGAAATTTTCAACATAAGTTTTGGCTTTCTAATTTTATGTATGTCAAACAGAATGTTAAAATTTTAATTAGTTATTTTTTAATTAATTTTTTTAATTAAGTTATTTTTTACAAAATGACTTCAAATAGCTTCACAGCTCTGAGATTTTCAACATAAGTATTGGACTTTTAAAAAACAGAATGTTAAAATTTTAATTCGTTATTTTTTAATTAATTTTCTTAATTAACAAATTTTAAGAAAGTTGAATTTTTGCCCTTAAATCACTTATTGTCACAAAACTTAGTAAAAGTGGAAATTTTTGTAACTGTAATTAATTAATTAGTATTTAATAAATTATTTATTATTTAATAAAGACAAAAACCCAGTTAGCTAAAATTACAATTTTGCAAGAATTTTGTCACCCTAGGCGATTTTACGATGTGTTTTTTGTAGATATATATAACCAGAATATCACCCTCCTCACTGAAAATTTGGTTTTTTTTTTTTTTTTTTTATCCCATGTGTGAGAGCTTTCAGAAACTAAAATTTATTTATTGGAAAAAAAACCCGCATTTTTCAGTTAGCAATAGTTCCAAGTAGTTCCGAGTTATTTTATGAATAATTTAAGCTTATGAATATTTGAACTTTAACTGACTTCTGGTGAATGCGCATACTTCCTAGTTAAAGTTCAAAGGCCTCTCATTTTGTAACACTTTACAAAATTGGAAAGAGAAATTTCCCCAGAGAATCCCCTCTCCAGGTGATCGTGAGCTAAATGTATTGCTTTCCTTGTCCGTCTAAGACTCATTACCATAAAAATAACTGCAGGATGAAATTTCGTAGCGAAGCTAGTGTATTAATCGAGTAAATTTACACACACCAAAACTAGGGGGTGTGGAACACCGACGTTAAAAAATACCAATATTAGTCTGAAACTGCATAGAAACTACTTGGATTTATAGTGTCATGTTTAAGATTAATACAAAAATAGCAAGTAAACGCAAAAGTAACATAATTTATTTGCAACATTAAAGATGTGCATTCTTCACACGAAATAAATAAAATATCGAAAACTGTAATTGCAGAAGTATAACGTATACTACTGATAATTAGAAAATTAATAAATATAAAATGTAGGCATTAGTAAACAGTATTCATCAAAGTGTGATTATTTTACAGAAACATTTCACTGTAAACACAAGTGTAACTTGATCGTTGAAATTATTTATAAAATGAAAAAATCACCTGATTCAGTAAAATTTTTAAAGGATAACTTATTGAAATTGCTTAAAAAATGTGGTTTTAAATAAATGTAATTTAAGGAAGTTAATTTTTTTTAAAAAAAGGACACTGTTGAAAACCACACAAAACATATGTTCCACGATTCCAAACAAGTTAGACAGAATAAAAAAATATATATAAAAAATAAAACTGCTTTGTTTGTATAAAACAATATTTCTTTTTGTAATTTCAAGAAATTCTGTTCCTATTCACCCCATTTTACGATAATTCAACTTTGTGCGATTTTCCACACCTCAAGTTTACCTTGAATTAATCTTTGGTAGTTTTCAAAAGTCGTCTAAAAAATCGAGAACTAAAAGTCAAAATGGAAAGAAAAAAATTGTGTGGGGGTTTTAGACCATGGTAAATCTAATGAAAGCAAAAAAAATATATGTTTCTGTTAAAAAAAAAAATTAAATTGTTTTATTAATTAATAATTAATTATTAAAAAAGAAATGGATGCAAAAGTTGATTGCTATTTATGTTTGGCAATTTATAAACTATCTTTTGAAAAAAAAAATTACTGAAATATATTAATTATTTAAGTATTTATGGCCAAAAAACCAACTTTTTTATTTAACATTAGTTTATCATTTTCTTTTTATCATTTAAATTACAAACCATTCATTAGAAAATTACGAATTTTTGTATTTCGACATTTTTTTGGATGCTGAATCCAAATATAGGATAATATTATGAGGTTGCAATTGAACTTTTTAAAGTTTGGTTCTGTTTTAATATGTAGATGACCCCTCATGATAAAAAAAAAACTACATACAGTTATTAAAAACCTTCCACGATTAACAACGGTACCTTTTGTTTGCTATTTCAACAATTAGAGCACAAGATATAGCCATGGTTCTGATTTTTTTTGGGGGGGACTGTACAAAGTGTTATAATTGTTTTAATAAAACGCATTTAACCTCCTCATCTCCATGAAACGCTCCATATCGTCGATGCATATCATCGGTATCTATACCGTCCTATAGATTAATAATAGTGCAAAGTTTGAGAAAATTTTTAAACGAAGTACTAAAAATTCAATTTCAATCATTTTACCGCAACTGAAAATTTTACTATCCTTCAAAAATTACAAATAAAAATTGTTATTTTTTTATTAAAAATAAAATTTAAAATTTGTAATCAGTAATTTATTATTATTTCAAAGTATCCTCTTCGAAATGATGCTTTTGTAAATTTTCGTTGATAGAATTTAAGCATTTAAAGAAAATTTAAATTGAAAGTACAAAATAAAACGTTTCACAATCCAGTTTGGCTGAGCTTTTACTGTCAGAGAAAATTAATTTCCGTCGGCTTAGTGTATTGTACTCCATTTCAGGTCACCGATGTACAGTACTATTAATAAAAAACAGTGCATACTTCAAATCCTCAACTGTTCTAAGTAAACACTTTGGGTTTGCTGGAGGATTTAGGCATTATCAAGCACAAGAGCTTATTCTACAAGGCTATGCTATGTCGCGATATCATTGAATCTTTAAAATATCAGTTTCTTTATCAGATCTTATCTTCTGCGAAATCTGTCAAAGATAAACTGCATCGCACTAGCAATTCGAAAGTGAGAAAACTCGGAAAACTCCCTCCAGACATCTTCACAGTCAACACGAAACTATTTGTCTACCTAATTTTCAAAAGGACACTTTGGTAAAAATGATTCAATCTTCAATACAAATGAGTATTAGGTATATAACTTGAAAACTTTAAAAATAAATTATTGATTGTTTGAAAATGTGTTCCTGTTCATATTCAAGATGAAAACCCTTCTTTGAAACATCACATAGATAAAGCAGAGAAAGATATATAGAAAATCTGAGCTATGGCTCATTTAATTGAGGGCGATAATTAGAGGTCGGAAATATCGATCAAAATAAAAATCGATACTATATCGTTGCATAGCAAAAAATATCGATAAATCGATACATGTTTTTTTTTTATTTGATTTTCAATTTTACTAGAAACAAAGTTTTTCGGGGCAAATTTCTATTTTTCATGATTGCTTTTTTGTAAGGTGACTACTTTTTCAAATGAAATGGATCTATTAGAGAAAAAAAAAAGAAGAAAAAAATTATATTTTCGCTTAATCGGTGCAGTGATTTTAAGAAAAATTTAGATAATTTTCAATATCCTTTAGGTGTACGAGAAAATATTGAATATTGGTGCCATTTTAACTGTCTATCAGTCAAGTTCAAACTTTAGTTTTGAAGTTTTTGAAAAGGGAATAAAGAAAATCGAAAAAACAGATGGAACTACAAAACGATATCCAATAAACTAAAAATGTTTGAAAATATCGATATATCGGTGACTTTTATCGATATTTTTACGATCGATATTTTTACTATTGATATTTTTACTATCGATATTTTTTAAGAAATATCGATAAAAATATCGTCGTATCGATATATTGCCAACTTCTAGTGATAATCGCCACCCACCTTCCCTGGTGGACCCTTAAGACGAAATTTCCTATTGCACTTTATTGGGCAATTTGTTACGTTTTCATTGCAAATACGAGAAACTGGATAAGAATTTGTACCTTGTATACATACAAATGAGTCACTCCAATTAGATTGGAAACCTATGTATTAACTTTTTACTTACTTGACGCCCTGATTTCAAGAATCAAGTAGAGATGGAAACTACTTTTGAAAATGAATCCAGCAACATTATGTTTAGCATTATCAGCTGATCACAAAAATGAAGCGTCATTCGCTGATTGGGTCTGATATTACAAATGTTTACTGGTTGAGATGGATCTGTGTATCGAATTTTTAAAATTAGGCAGAAAAATATATGTGCTCTGAGAACGAGAAAAAGAAATCAAGCCAAGAGCTGCATGCGGCCAGCGGGTTGACGACAGCTGTACAAGGGAATCAGTAACGTACTACATCAGTAACATAACTGGTAGTCCAACAAGAACTGCTTCAAACAACATTTTTATTTTATAACAAAACGTGAAAATATGTATAGTTAAACAATACAGAGAATCAACCGTAAAAAAATACTCTAATATACAACAATTTAGTTTAAAAAAATTTTAAGAAAAGGAATCAGCAATCAAATAAAACACATAATAATCAAATAAATCTAAATAAAATATTCCAACAAATTTAAAGTTTACTCTAAGGATACCTTAAGTACAGAAGGCTTACTAAAACTATAAGAGCCAACATAGATTAAAATACGCAAAAAAATGTATAAATATTTTTTTAAAAAAACTTAATCGAATGAAACATAATTTTACAATTACAATAAAAATTATTATAGTTAACCTCTTCGGTCAAATCTCAGGATCAGCTAGTAAGTTTTTTTCTCAGTATCAAATGCATGCCGATTCAATATCTATCGTCACCAAACTTCGTCGTTTAAAAGCCTGGGATTGTAATTTTTATCACCCAATATTTCACCTCATCGAATAGATCAAAATTCTTGGATCTCTTATAAATTCAGCAAATTGCAGCATCCATTTTTAAGCAATAATTTATTGCAATTACTTAATAATTTGTTTCGGAGATAAATCTAATCCGTGAAGAATCACTTTTTCTTTTTAAACCGGAGATAATAATCACTAAATTGCTGAAATTTATCAAAAGTGAAGTGTGGAGTATTGTATCAAGCTTGGGTTTCAATAACATACGTTATTAAGTAGGTTTTATATTTATCTCTTAAACAATTAAGTTACTGTAGCCAAATTACTAGCTAAATATGGCACAGTCATTGAATTTCCTTCAAATTCTTATCCAATCATATTTTTTACAGTTCTTTAGTAATGTTCGTAGGTTCATCCACGTACTTTTCGATTTGCAAACTGTTTATGAAAACTTCTTTGTTGTAAGGTTATTATAATCTGCAATGATGCAACAAAACTTCCAATAGCACCATGTCCAAGACTTGTGAGTTCATAAGAATCGAATACCAAACCTACCACTTTGTAGGAGACAACTTACATGAAGTTTTCTAAGGAACCACTCATTCGTTGTAATTGATGAAAGACGGATCCCAACAAACCACACATATCACAGAATAAAAATATTTTAATTTCACCATTTCCGTCCGTTATCTGATATCCGCTATCGTTATTTCATTATAGTGGAATGTCATAGGGTGGAATAGCTAATGGCGAAACTTCTCTTTTCTGGAAACGGCTGGAAGGCCCGAAAGCTTCATCTTTGTTGTTGATCTCACCTGAATGCGACAATCCAGACCAGCCATTGCTCAAATCATCAGGGTCAATAATTAAAACGTAAGCGATTAACACCAACCACTTGTAGGAGATCACCATGGTTGGGACTGTTTCAGGAAATAATGTATAACACCAAGTTTTATAACTGATTTATATACAGTCTGCTTTTACTTAGCAGCCTAGAAAAAAAATGGTTTAATTTGAGTTGACATCTGTTTGTGAGTTTCTTCATGTCATTTAAAATTTGGTATATTCAGCAAGTGTTCTTTTGATGATTAACTTACAAATGCTTTTTAGAGGAAACGTTGATATTCAATCAATATGTCAGAGAAAAATTTGAATCAGTGTTGTCGGTTTTGTTAAAAGGCTGTAGTAAAAATGTAATTTTAAAATTAACTTCATTCATAGTATAATTAGAGTAGCTTTAAGCGATTAATTAGCTATAAGCGTGCTTTATTTTTATTATAAATCTAATTTGGCCAACTTTTATGCAGTATATTCTATTTGTGCTTTTCAGACACCAATTAAATGTGCATATCAGAAAATATTAAAACATGTAAATAAGAAACTGTTTAGTTAATTGCATAGTTATAAATAACGTTAGAGTAATGTTTTATACAAAAGTGTAATGTACTTTTTATCAATGATACCGATTTTCCCAAGACTTATGCAAAGTATCTACCCCAAATTTACAAAACCTCTTTTTTATCAAATAGCACGTCAAGTCCAAGTGTTAAAAATAAATGCAGAAAGCGAAAAGTTCATATTTCAAATTTTTTACTTAAGTTTATCAAATTTTAATATTAGCAGCTGTAAAGTCCCCCAATTTTTAAACTTTTAGTGATCTATAACGACGATTTTGTTTAAATTGTTCATTTTTTGCATTCAATCTTCGCCATTGTATAATGGGCTATAAAGATAAACAATTTGTCAGTTATATGAATTAGCTCACAATACAGGTTAAGGGGTACAAACCCTTGTGGCTGATGTTAGATCCTTCCAGCTATTAAGAGTAAAAAAGGTAGAAAATGGGGGAGGGAGTCCACATTACAAAGGACTTCCAACACCGTTAGTAAAATAAGTCATCGCTGTTTCATAATTTTGATAGGGGTAATCTAATGTGATGTGGAAGAAAGTTTCATGAACCCCAAGCATACCTCTAAGTAAAAAACTAGTTTCACCACTGTAAAGTGATCTGCATCGCAAATCAACCTCCGACAAGAACCATCACCATAGAAAATGATATACTCTCGTATGTTAAAGTATTGTTATGAAGTTTTCTCAGAAGAAATGGTGATGCAGTTTTTATTAAATAAAAATTATAATTTATTCTTTCTTCGAAGTCTTACAAAACTTCTCCGAACAACAGAACAGTTGTTATCAAGCTTCAGTACAAGCTTCGGTACGTTCAACTTTGAACACAGTGATAATTCAGGCACAGCGAAAGTAAGCAATATATCCGATGCTTACCGAACACCAAACGATACTCGACTGAACTTGCTATTCCATTTTTTACTTTTTTAAACATCTAGGTCTTTTAAATAGCCAGAAATTTCTAGCAAAATCCAGCCAACCAATCACCTGATCGAAATGCTTACACATTTTCCAATTCATTTAGGTGTTACCACCTTTTTCTAACCTGTATTATCGCTGTTAACAAATAAAATAGAACATTAAAAGAAATACCTCACTGTTTACAATTATATACAGGATAAAATGAGATAAAATAGAACTTTAAAATAAATTCGTCACTATTTACAATTTTATATAGACGATTTTGTAACAGTATGCACACTTACCTCAAAATAATATGAGAACAGTTGCAAGTTATAATAAAACAGTCACATTTGTAATTTATAATCATAAATAGGCAGTCGTAATTAAGATACTAATAGAATATTAGTATAAATGATAGTGATAAAATATTAAAAGTCATGTCACAAAATTAGATGGTTGAGGAAATATAGTTACAAATGTTTCACATGCATTAAGTATATCTAAAAGTGAATCATATTGAATGTCTCAGTCTATAATCATATCACTACTATCATTAAGTTATTTCCGATAGTAGAATTAACCATTGTAAATCAATGGAAAAAAACAAAAATATGTTTCTTTGGCATTTTAAAAATGATTTATTAATTATTTAAATTAGTAATAATTAATATTTATTTATAATTTAAAAAGACAAAAACCTACATATTATTTCTTTGGTCTGGAAAATAACTATCATTTGAAACAAAATTTAATAAAATACTATTAAACCACTCCTACATGACTGGTAAATTATTTTACCATTATAAACAATGACCAAAAATATAAATACATTTAACATTAGTCGGTCATTTCTTTACCATCACATCATTTACCATCATTAGTTAAAAATTTACGATGTTTGATAAGACATTTTCTGCATGCTAAATCCCAATATTTTTTTTTCTTTCATCAATTAAAAAAAGTCATAAAAATTCAGCATTTGGATATTTTTTTTCTGTATAAATCGATTTATGACATGTCTAGAGTTTCATTATGCTTTATAGTCAAATTATCCAATACTGAAAAAAATTCACAGTTCTTAAGAAATCTCAACGGTTAAAAGGGTTAAATAACCTGATGAAATAGGTGAACGTAACTTTTTTGATAAGTAGCAGAATTATTTTTGTATTGATAAAAGCTTTTTTCGCTGCATTATTAAAAAAATTTCGAAAATATTATTTTAATGATAAAAAAGGTACCCAAATTGTGGGGGAAATTTTGAATATTTTATCATTTTTAATAAAAAATTACTAATGCTTTTTATTATTATGTTGTTAACTACCGATGATAGTCTATTGAGTGTTCCCAGTGGCTCGATTATCTAACTTGGCGGTCCCATGACCAGAAGGTAGTGAGATCTCAAGCTTGCAAGCTGCCATAACACTTTTACATCAAATAATGGTAAATGACGCATGTTCATTCCGTTGAAAACACAATATTTCTACAATGTGAGGACCTGGATGTCGGGAGAAAGGTGCTAAATCATATGTTCACAACTCGTCGTTTGACCAAGTCCAAAATTTTCATGCGTAGTTTTAGATATTGTTCTTACAATGTTACGGTGCAGTATGACCCTCGTGTAATCTTTATTGCAGTGATATTTTTTAAAAAATCTGCAACTAACAAAGTCGTTACAATCCTCAATTTTATTTTTATAAACAAAACCTCTATATTCACTCACTTTAATAATAATAATAAAAAAAAATCTGCAATCTCTTTAAAAGAGAAATTTTACGCATATTATTAATTTATAGTAAAGCCGGTTAAAAACAAATTCGTGACTATAGTTAATATTCGATTTTATGATGCACCTAAACATTTCTAGATATAAAGGATGAACGAAAATCGAACAAAATTTGGCCTCCGAATATTTATTGCGCTGGAAATAAAACCTCAAAAAGACAGCAAGACAAAATCTTTATTCTGAAAATCTACGAATACCATTTACCAAACAAAACATATGGTCTCTACATCGTTCCTTCCATCTTTCCTCGATCCCATCTTTTCCAACCCTAACATCGCCAAACGAATCACTCCAACAAAACCATCCCATCAACAAAACACCGATCTCCTGTACAAAAGAAAATGACCAGACACCTAAATTAGCCCTATCATCGGCTAATTCTCTCTCCTCAGCACTCAACTTCACCAAACCGCCGGCAGGAGTCGCTGTCTGCGAGGACCCTGATCCCTGTTTTCCCAGAATCAGCCCTGCATCCGCCACAGAACAACTCCCCTTATTCCTTCTCCCTCCAAGACAGCAGACGATAATCGAAGAGATCAATCCTTATGGAATCGTCTGAGAGTGACCAGTCCAGTGGATGTCGTCCGAGCCCCCCTAGTGAGTGACAACTTCTCAAAATTATTGTTTGAAAGTGAATGTAACAAGTGTTTTTTAGAAAAAGTGGTGACATCCCTATTGGGCGATCGATTAAGGTTGCTTAATCTCCATGTGCGCTTATGTGTTTATTTTTCTTCTTGGTACCTCTTTTGTTGTGGTTTATATAAAGGGAAGGTTGTTTTTGGTATCGTCCATTTGTCGTGTTGTTTTATACTTAAAGAAGTTTGTTCCAAGTCCGTATTGTTTGAATGTAGGGATTTTTTTGATTTTTTGTGTGTAAGCTGTTTCGCAAAAGGACGCCTTCCAGATGTTTTGTTCAGAGTTAGAAGCAGGATATGGTATTTTTTAGTAAAGAGAAATAGTTATGTTGGACTTATTAAGCTCATATAATTTGACATACATATTCTACACTATTTTCAGCAATAAATAAATAGCTACGGTGTTTTAGATTTGAATGAAGCATAAAGCACATCAGGTAGAAGAGTTTTTAATCGATGTCCATAAATCTGAAACCAAGAAAATTATCATTGATCAATGACATTTTGGAAAATTTATGTCGCTTACGATTTCTTAAATTCTGAAATGAAAATATTTTGTGTGTGATGAAACATAGATGAAATACGGTTTCTCATAAATACCTCAGTTCTCAGTTTCAATCATATTTTTCTTGTCATCAAGTATTAATTTCAGAAAAGGTAATCGTGACTACTGTCATTATTATTTCAAGCTGCGATAATAATGATATAATACAATAAATTTTATCTATAGGTCGAAAAGGATGGCAGCATATTAGTTAATATACCATCCAAAACAAATTCCGCCTGTTTAGTAACTGACACGCGGTGAGAATAAATAAAATAAATGGTGAAAATAAGTTTCTGAAGTTAAGGATTTGAATTAATTACAGGGAGGGATATATATATATATATCAAGGTAGGATAAAAAAATCTAATCTAATATGCCAAAAAAAATATATATATATATATTTTATATATAATTTTTTTTTTCTGGCATGTTAGATTAGATTTTTTTTTTTTAACCTACCTTGATTTTTTTTTAAATTCTAATTGTTTTTTTTTTGTGTGAAATGTTAGTTTCTATTCGAACGATTAATTTGAAATTTATAATTTATACCAACTTATTTTTTCTTGTCAAAGTAGTGTTTTTCTCGGATTTTTTATATTTAAAAGCCATGTCGTTGAAAGTGCCCCTTTCAAATTCCTGGGGACTCCCATGTTGTTAAATAATAGTGTCCCAAGGAATTATATGCCCATTTCACTAATTGTTCAAAAGAAAACTGTTTTATTTTCGGAAACTTAACTTGATTTTCATTTTCCTAGAATATAAAATTCTAAATGTGGTCTGAAAATTTAAAAAAAAAAAAGTTATATATGTATTCTTGAGGTTTGATAATGGCATTATTTATAAAATACTTACTACAAAGAAACTACTTAGTGCATAAGACGTTCTTTCCTCAATGAAAATTTATTTATTGGGATAATTTCAAACAGCAATACTGTCAAATTGACAACCAAAATTAGGACTTGAAAAGTGGCTATAAAATGTTTGGTAATTTCAATTACTTAATATCATTTTATTAATTGTAGAATTTTATAAATGAAAACGAAATTTCGTCATGTGGCTTGACATACGATTTCATTATTATAATACTCTATCACTTCTCAGTAAAACCTGTTTGAGAAAGAAAACTTTTATACCTAATACTACATTTTAACACATTCGATAAAGACATATTAGTTACATACGTCTAATTTAATTAAATTTTACTCAGGTCCTACTAGAACCTAAATAATGGTCTGGAACTATTTATTTTATAAAAACGTAAACGTAAGTGAATAATTTTCCGAAAATTAATTCACTTAATGGACTTCTACTTTTATTCATTGAGCAGTTTAAGAGAATCAAATTAAGAATTCACTTAAGAAGATTTTCCTCCGGCACATTTTTGTCTCTTTGCCAGAAATTTTATCTCTTGAGTTAGTTACTCTTAAACGTAATTCGGTATGTCACACATTTATCAGACTGTCAACGTTCCATTTATTTAAACGCGTTATTTAAACGTTATTATATATAACATTTTGTAAAATATTAACTCACTTCATTTAACGAGCTTCCTCTTAATAAGATAGAATTCAATATCAGTAAAATAAAAAATTGACAGTTATTTTTTTTCCTTAGAAAATCAAACCATTTGAGATTCAAAAGTACTTATATTGGAAATTAAACTTTTCCTGATTGCAAGAAAGAACTGTTTTTACACACGCAAAGTGACTTTTTCGGTCTAAATTTCTTTCTGAATTTTGGTGTATGTTCAAATCAGAATTATTTCTATATTGATGCAACTTGTTTAATTTTAACTGTGATTATTACTTTCGGAAAACTTCGTATTAAAATTTCTGATACCAAAACTCTTGGTTGAAGGACAATCGTAAATTTTCGTGAGACCTTTAAATTGAGATGTAAAAGTTATCTATAGAAGATGTTTTGATTGTTAATGATATTATACCTTCAAATTTTCCAACTATTATGGCAATATCTTTTAGTTAAATTTCATTGTAATTAGCTTACCAAGTCCATCAATTTTAGCAATGTGGCAAACATTTTTGGCATTTTCATATTTAGCTATACGTTTTACATTCCCATTTAAAAATAAACGTACTTCTGGTTGAAATTTCAGAAATTCTGTTTAAAATTTTCATTTACGCAACTCGACATTTAGCGTATGTTTTCTAATATTTTTAATTTATGTTTAAGAATGTGGCGCATTAAGGTCAGATTGATTTAATTCGATATCCTGAACTTAACATTTTCTAATTTTTCCCTTGACTTAAATATACTGATTAAGCTCTTATCTAAAAGTGACTAGTGTTCTATATAGTATAATTAAGCTGTACTAACTGATTTTTTCAGAATAGCAAATGAAAATTGATGTACACAAATAAAAGTCTCGCTCAGTTTTGTGAAATTTAGAACTGGGGTGACAACCAATGAAGCTTAAGCGGTTTTTTTTTTTAATTCAACTTGCATATTTTTCAAAAGCTTAATACGTAATTTAATTATTTCATTTCGATATCAAATATATTCAATATACGATATAAGGTGAAATCAAACAATTTTTGAAGAAGTGTCAGATATACTTGTTAAGAACTGCAAATCACTATTTTAATGATCATTACATTCTGTAACAATATACGTGGTGTGGAATCATTTCATATTCTCAATGTCATTATATTTATCATACAATTTATGCGTTCTCGGATAAATTCTCTTTACGTGGAAGCAATACAAGAATATTAATTTAATATAATATAAAGAGTGTACTGAGTAACAATCTTATAGTCTGAGAAACGATTACAAGTTTTGGTACCCTATCGAATATCATTCCAAACTTTTTATAGAATGTGTAGAACAGTTAGTAGATTATGAATGAACTGGTCTGCCGGAAGAAAAATGACCGAAACTAATAAAAAATTGACTTTGAGAGAGTTGAACTAAATCCGATTGCCAAATCTGTCATAACTTTCCAAATAATAAGCATTCTTTTTTTATTTGGTAAACCACAGTTCTTTAATTTTCAATGAGGAAAGTTGAAGACGAATTAGATCTCTGGAGACGTCTTATTTGCATCTTTTAATAGACAGCCAAGTTGCTCCTAAATATTACGTCACCAGTTACATAATATTTATTACATGCATACATATTACATGTCTGACGATTGGAATCAGTTCAACTCATTCAAAGTCAATTTTTTACCAGTTTTGGCCATTTTTGTCCCGGTAGACCAGTACACTCATAATCTACTAACATTCCTCCACATTGTATAAAAAGTTCAGAATGATGTTTGATGGAGTGCCTATACTTGAAGTCGCCTCTCTGTCTATTAGAAGTGTAGCTTTTATTCAGCATTCCAACTAAATGAAATCATTAATGAAAATACTTCGAAACGTAATTAAAATGGAATCTAATTGGTTTAACTGTAGTTGGAATTCATTAAAAGTTTAATCAATGAGATTGATTAGTTGCGAGGATTCGTTATAATTTGAATTCCAGGGTCATTAAGGAAAAGTATTTCAAAGTTTAGAAAAGGTTAGAACTAATTGATGTATAAATAAATGTAGGGGTGTGTGTACTAAAAAAGGCACTCTGAATTTCCGATAACTTTTTCAAAAAATAATCGTTTTGATTGCTCTGTATCATTTTATATTTCAAATCATCATTTTTATCATTTTGAACCTTTTTATTATCTCAAAAAAAAAAAAAAAGAAAAAAAAAAGGGATACATTTAAAACCGCTTATATTTCTGTCAGCCTGTCATAAATACAGTCGAACCCCGCTATAGTGAACCATCAGCGAACCCAACAATAAGTCCACTATAACCGATTGTTCACTATATCCAAATATGAAAAAAAAATAGTTTTTTAATGTGACAATAGTATTGCTGAAAATAGTAATTGTGATAATTTGCTTATAAATTATTACTTAAGTAAATAGATAATTAATCAAATATTAAAAAGAAAAATAATTACATAATAACTAAAATTTGATTTTACCTTTACATTCTATGGAAGAAATTAGTTATTTTAGATTGAATATAATTCGATTTTAAGTAGAGTTCATCAATTTTCTTATCAACAGAGAATCCATGGTTTTCTTGTCCAAATTTTTGGTAGAAAATTTTTTTCCAAAATATTTCCATTTAACAAAGTTTCTTCCACATTTTCTCTTTCAGCCCGACGTAGTTTCTTTGAAGAGTCCATATTTTTTTCGTGGACAGCAAGAGTATCACTGCGATTTTTTCAAATGCTTGCAACTGTAGATTTTGATAAGGAAAATTCTTTGCATATTGCCGTTTGATTGGTGCCATCTTCAATACGTTTGATAATTTTAACTTTATCCTCAATTGAAATGCTTTTCTTTTTACGGAATTCGCCATTTTTACGCAATTTTTAGCTGCTCTTAAAAAAACGTCTGCTTATCTCAAATCGTTTATATGAATATAAAGAGAGCGACAATAAAACGAGGGACAATTGGAGACTTTTGGTCTTACCATTTACCGATTGTAAAAAATAAGTGCTTGAAGAGAGAGTGGGGGGAGGGTGTTTTACAATAGTGGACAGAGGCTTCAGCCTAGAATTGGAGGGAGGGGGAGCTGAAAAGAGGAGGTTTGTTCCTTCAACCGGGGAGAAGGGAAGAGGAGAAATGCTTCTTAGCCAGTTATTCCCATTAGTTCAAGACGATGAGCATGAAAGGGTGAAATTTGACACAATGTAAAGGAATGCTGTTATTTGCACTCCCAACTTGTTCCAGTTTGAAGTTGGAAACTGAAAAAAAATCTGTGGAAACGAAATTTGAGTCCACTACAAACGAACTACCATTTCCCCAGTTGTCCACTATAAAAGCATACAAAATAACATTAGTTAAATAGAAATTCGGTCAGGATCACTAAAAAAGTTCACTATATCGCGTGTTCATTATAACTAGGTTCGACTGTATAAAAATCAAGTTTTTGTCATACACTCTAAAAATAAATATATGAATAGTAACTAGTTTATTCACCGACATGTTTGGTTTTAACCACTTATATATCTGAAGTTGATTAAATGTTCAACATTACATCACATTTTCTATTTATTATCTTTTAGATCTTTCTATCAATTATCTTTTAGATCTTTCTATCAGTTATCTTTTAGAGAGTGAGATAGTGAAAAATAGGATGAGTGGGAAGGGGAGAGGGACAGTTTTACTCTGACAAATTATTTAAATACTTAATACCCAAAAAGCTTTAAAAAATAATATTTTGGAATTTTGTTGTATGATAAATATTGAATTTGTGTTAGAGGTCTCTTGAACAAGTCGCAATGCTAACCAAAATCGAGAAATTTTACCTACTTTGTGTATTAATTAGACGATTTGAATGAAATTTAAATACGACTAGTAAACATAATCTATCTAAAGCACGCCAATAGAGAAAAAAATACGAATTTTTAACTTTGTTAGTTTCTTAATCAATACTATTGCTGTTCAAAAAAGTGCTATCAACTGAGGTATCTGATATAATGTACTTTGTAAATGTATATAACTTTGTTAAAGTTTTATTTTCAAACAAATCAGTGGTCGCCATTTTATTACCATAGTCCTAATTATCATTCGTTTATTCAAACCTGGAAATTGCAAAATTTCATCATTATGTCACCAAAATATAAACCATTCCCCACTCTGTTCTGTTTTATACATAAAATTTTGCATGGCACAATTCCAGAAATGTCTTATTTTTCTGCTTTTTTTTACCACTCTTCCTCTAACAAATAAAAAAATGAATCGGTTTAAAAACTTTTGTGATATCTCGTGTAAAGCTGGAAATAGTTTCAGAATACAAGTCATGTAGTTGGATCCTATTTCTTGAGATATTGTTGCGTGAAATTTTTTAGTAAATTATGGAAATTCCTTAAAAATATATCCTAGTGCAATAGAAATGAAAATGCGAGTCTTAACGCACAAATATTTTACAAATAATTATTTTAAAACGTAACTTCCTTACATTTTAAGTTTGGTAAAATTTGATTATTCTATATCCTAGTGCAATAGAAATGAAAATGCGAACCTTAACACACAAATCTTTTACAAATAATTATTTTAAAACGTAACTTCCTTACATTTTAAGTTTGGTAAAATTTGCTTATTCTATTTTATTTTTATATTTCTCCGAAATAATTTTTTTATATCGTACAAGGTTTGTGGATACCGGCAATTCTTTAATAAAATAATAATTCAAAATGATAAATAATCATAAAAACACATACGTTAACAGGTATTGAGTAAAACCGCTAAGATTCTTAACAGCAGCTTATTATGCATATGAATAAAAGTTCACTTTACATTCATTGCGTTAATTATGGCACCGAATGCTTGATATATATTCCTCAACATTTGTCACCATTCGGCTATCTGATTTCGAAAGTTAACAACAGATACAATTTATTTCAAAAGTTAAAAATAGATATAATTTATAAATAAAAAATATGTAATAACAAATGCAACTGATTTCAAAAGTTAAACACAGATATGATTTATTTATAGAAAAATATAACAACCCATTCTACTGATTTCAAAAGTTAACCACAGATATAATTTATAAACAGAAAAATATAATAACAGATACAACTAATTTCAAAAATTAACCACAGATATGATTTATTTACAGAAAAATATAACAACAGATTCTACTGATTTCGAAAGGTAACCACTGATATAATTTATGAATGGAAAAATTTAACAACAAATACAATTTATTTCAAAAATAAACAACAGAGATTTCATAGAAATATGGATGAAAACTCAAAGTTTTTGCCAAAGTTTATTTACTTTTAAAACAATTGTTTGTTATAAATTTCTACTGAAGAGTTGATATCATATTAAGGGAAGGTGTTGTTCATTTGACCACTTTATAAAGTTTCAATTTTCTCAACATGAATATTGAAGCTAAATTCATTTTTCTTATTTTATTCTAATTACTATCATGTGGTTTATCATACATAATTTTTTCAAGTTCCCAATTTTACTTTTATATTTTTCTAAATTTAAAAAAATAATAATAACAGTGTGGTCAAACTTACAATATATAGTTGTACCTTTGACCATAAATTGTTGTGCATTTAACCAGTGAATTATATAACACAACAATGAAAAAAAAAATCATTTCATTCCATGCAAATAATCACTGTAAGTCAAATGTGTATAGGACCCAATAAGAATGTAAGAATGTTATTAATGATAGTGTTTTAAAAGTTTTTTATTTGTTTATTCGGCTTTATAGGATGATAGTCCAAATGATTAACATTCTAACTGTCGAACAGGTCCACTATTAGTAATAGGGTTTGGAAATCTAGCCACAATGTCTTCTATATCAATATCATACAACTTTTTCCTCTTTTAAACTTGTAAGTACCTTTGACCTGATCAAAGGAACAATAACTGATCATGTTCAAAGGTACAACACTATGACAGTGCAAATTAAAAAATATGCTACTGTTTTAGATAAAGAGTTTCAAAAGCTCTAGAATATTTTCTAAAGTGTATCGATATTAAAAGATTTTCATCAACAAAGACATATAACATAAAATATTATTTTGCAAATAATTATATAAAAAAAAAAAAAAAAAAAAAAAAAACTTAAATTTTTTACGATAGTATGGATAGATACGAAATGGATTATTATTATTACTCACAAAAATCCTGCATTGTTAAAATAATCAACAGCAGGTTGCACAAACTCTCTAAACTAGGAATTATGTCCTAATGAGATAAAGCAGCCAGTAGGCGAGCAAAAATCTCACACCACCCAATCAATCAATCAACTATGCCCTAATTATATTAAATTTCATAAGGATACCCCAGGAGAGTACCCCAGGCTTGGTGGACAAAGGAACAATATGCTCAGAGGTACAACACCTTCCCGTACGTTCAATTAAAATTTCGATAAGATATGGAATTTAGTTTTGACTTTGATTTCACTTGAATTCAATTTATTATATATATTCAGCCATTTAGTCGTAACGATACCTCATCACAATATATTTCAATACACATCTATTCAGAATAAAAGGCAAATCGATGCAAACAAAGAATAAACTTTAATACAAACTGTCACCATCTTTTAAATGCTGGGAAGCGAACCGCAACTCTGGCACATTTGTGTGACATGATACACAAACGAAAATAAGTTTCACGTGAAATCTTGGGTGTAACACGCATCAGTTGGTTTCTCGCAAAGAAAAATCGAGATTGCGTGCCGTCTTTTGATTGATCGCTCTCATCCAGCAGAAAAACGGATATCGAAAATTCGACTTATTTTTTTCATTCCATTTTATTCTTTCGTGTTCTATGCTGGGGAGTTACCTCGCCTGAAATCTTCTTTTAAGCCCAGTAATCCACGGAAGCCTTTCAAACTTACCACGGGAGATGGAAACCGATTTTAGAAAGGGATTGTTAGCTTGATTGCTTTCGCTGCTTGTTAGATTGATTGAAAGTATGAGAACTTTTATAAAATGTATCTATTAATCATAGTGATAATAATTGCTTGCATTAGTTTATCAATTTTTGAAGTTATATATTAAAATAATAAGGTTAATATTAAAGTTATATATTAATATAGTTTATTGTACATGAAAATGGATATAAATACTTGGTAATATATTATTTGATCTTATAGGAAGTGGATCGTCAAGTGTTTATATGAGAAAAAAAACTTAAATAGCTAATACAAATTATTAATAATAAAGGAATTACAAATAAAAGAAGTAAAATGTAATTAATCCCCAAAAGAAAATTAATAAGGAATTTCAAAACTGCAATTTGCTGGAAATTTTTAATGGATTTTACTTGACTCTGACTCGTGACAATTATGGAAACTAACAATTATGAGGAATCTTAATCTGATGGTCAGATAACAAATCAGAAGAGGATTGAGGATTATAAAAATTTTGATACCTGTCATTGGAAATTATTGCAAAATCAAAAGAAATATATTCTGACTTTTTTTAACGCACTTAAGTATTACAAGTTAAGTGATTTAATAAGTAGGTAGTGCAGTTTCATTCAATAGCTGAGATCATTACTGATAAAGAATTTGTACTATGAAATTGTAAATGGGTAAAGCATGACAATTACTTGTGATAATCTTTTACATTATTTGGGTATTTTTAACCATATTTAATAGTCTGGAATAAAGTTACTACACAAATTCAGTTATAAGTATAAATAAATACTTTTAAATAAAACATTAAAAAAAATATGTAAAATCCCAAATGTAAACTTCCATTATCAACTAGCATACTTTTGAAGAAAGAAAAAATAGCACAAAGCCCATCCATTTTTCCTTAGCATACCCCACAGGATAATAAATGTTTGAAATAATTAATGATATCAAATAATTCCTTTATAATTTCCATAGTCAAACAAATATTCAAATACCATAATCACTGAACATTACGCATCACAATAATACGGCCGCCTGTTGTTTAAACGTAGCCATTATTAAAAAGCAATTAAATACAAACTTGTAAAAGTAAGAAGCATTTCATTGGCATTTTAATTGGACAAATTTTAACAAATTCCTCATGTAATGCATTGATAAATTTTCTAATACAATACTTTACTGAAAGAACATTTATTATAAAGTATAACGGTTTTAAAAATGAATGGAGGACATTTTAGAAGGAATTGCTAGTTTTAAAAGCGAACTAATTGCTTGTTTTCTTGTCCGATCCTTTGGAAAATTGTATTATTTAGTCTTGAAATACGTAACTTTTATTTGACTTCATTACGTCCAAGTTAATTACAGATTTTGTGATCGTTAAATTTTATGCGCTTTCTTCTAGTTAGTTATAATTTAAATATAAACGTCTGGTCGTAAATAAGTAACTATGCATTCGAAATGTATTTCATTAATGACTTATATTCATTAAAGGATACACTCTCATTATTCTAATAAGTGGCATTATATATTTTAAATCTCTTGAGAAAATGTCACATAAAGTAATTTAAATATTGCAAGATTCTATTTTAATTCAATAGCAAGGCACCAAATCCATTTTTTATAGCAATTATTGTTTTTGTACACTTTAAAGCCTTCCATTGTTTATGTTAACGTATTTGTAATGATTTTTTACATTCTTTATCTTATTCTTCCTGACATAAAATAATTCCATTTCATATATTTAAACAAAAAAACCATACGTAAACAAGTTATAATGAAGAACTACAGTCAATTATTTATTCGAAAAAATTTAACTTTTAAATAAGTCGTTAAAAAGGTGTCATGGGTTGTAAGTTTTTAATAAAACATGACCTCTTTTTACAATTAGATATTGAAATGTAGATCCCACTCGAAATACATAAATTGTGGTAAGAAATTCGTTTTGCATTTAATCGATTTTAATTCCTGAAATATGTATCAATACTTTCAAATTCGTCTACAAATTCGTTAAACTTGAGTAATAACAAAAACTACTTTCAGTTGTTGCTACCTTATTATGTTATATATAATTTAAAATGTTTACAGTTTTCTAAAGAAATTTGTTTTTTATTTTTGCATATTACTTTTAGCTTTTTGGTGTAATTTTTTCCAGCTATCTATGTTGTCCTTGAATTTCTTTTCCAATGATCTACCTGATGTATTTCTTTTTATTATAATTATTTTATTTATCCCCCCCCCCCCCTCCTTATCATCTCTATTATTGCTTGGAATAAGTCAATTGTCCCCATCACCTTCCATCTATATTCATATTACACAAGCAAATGATATTCTATTTGGACATTTACGCAACATTAACTTAAAAAGAAGCTTATACAAAGACTCTAAACAAGATAAAAATGTCCAGGCAAAACTACAAATACTACAATCAAGTACAATATGTAAAATGAAAGATCTCGACGAGACGAATTCTGCCATAACATATTCTTGTATGGCAATTCATCAGGAAGATACTAGTTAAAGTTTACCGAAAATTCCGACTGGAATTTCTTAAGCCTAAACTGTAAATGGTAAATACATTTGTCATAACATCAGTTTGAAGATCTCAATAAGATTCATTGTATTGCATACATTTTAACCAAAATTGCTTGAAAGTTTGACCTGAAAAGTACTTTCATAGCAACTCTAGGCCAAATAGAGAAATCGGATTCAAACTTGTTTAGACATATTACTAACTATATCTCCAAACTCGCTAAAACTGTAGGTTCTGACCTGATTAGCCGTTTTGTGCACAAGTATAGGTCGTTGAATGAACAAACCAATCAATCTCCAAACTCGCCAACCTGGCAATATTTCTTATTTAAAAGCTCTTAATTGGCAGGGAGTGTAAACCTTAGCGGGAGAGATTTTTTTAGGAAATGTCGCCAAATTGCATGCGCTTTGTATCTGAATCTGATGTACCGCAATAGAAATATATGTATGAACAGTTTTTTAGTGACAGTTATAGCTATGTGCGCTAACTCGGGACTCCTAGATCAGAAGGCAGGCGCACTAACCACTAGGCAAAAATGATCACTGATGCCTAGATGTTGTATCTGTTATTTGTACACGAGACAACCACATAGACCCTTCCCAGTGAGCCGCGAAGGGTCGAACGATTGCTTGCGTGTGAGTCGAGTGCGTTGCGTGTGTCAGTGAGTCGACAGAGGTTGCTTGGTGTATGGCAGTGAGTCGCCAGAGGTGCTGAGGTGGTAGTGTGAAATCTTGCAGTAGATGGAGCCACTGATGTGTTCGTATATTGAGGTCACTAATGTAGCGATGTGCGTTAACGGGGATTCGAATTTCTAGACTCCTAGATCAGAAGACCGGCGTGCTAGCCACAAGGCAAAAGTGATCACTGGTGCCTAGATGTTGCATATGTCATTTGTACACTAGACCATCACATCAGTGACATCGCAATCCAACTTGTTTACTTTTGCAGAACTTAAGAATGTTAAAAACATTCTCAAACTATAACAATCTAACCTCGAAAAGGGCTTCAATAATCCAAATGAAAGTTTCATATTATTCAAGCGCCCATGGGAGCCAAGCTCCTGCATAATTCAACGGCGCCGCTTCAATGTGTCTTCTTCCGGAAACAAGCAACAAGATGAAGATAAAGAGGAGTTTCGAAAAAGGGCACCTGACGGGATTCCCGGAGATAAATGAAGCTCTTTAAATCTCTGGAACGCTGCCAGACCAACCGACCCTCTGACCATTGTCCCCTGGCGCGCGGTTATTTAAATTCTGACGATATACTCTCACTCTTAAACATGGTGGTGGGATACTGGTAATAAAGACCGTGGATGCAGTTTAATTGCATCGTTATGTTCTGTGGGTTTCTTAGGAGAATGAAACTTGGAAGAGCCTTAATGCATTCGTTTATATTCAAGTGATGAAACCCGGGATTTTAATGGAATAGGTTCCTCTCTGAATTTTCATTCGGAACTTTTAGTTTGGATTTTTTTCTGTATAAATTTGCACTTTGAAACATACACAGCCATTCAACTTTAAACAACAAACAAAGATGAAATATGAGTATCATTTCTTGAATGCTAAATAATTTTCAAAATTCTAACTAATACAAACAACAATACTGCTTTAACTTTGGTTGCCACTGAATGAAAAAAATTTAAATTGAACGTGTTGTTCTTGTTTTTAGGTGCCGAAATTTTCTTTGGAGTGACATTTTAAAATCACCCAAACAATATTCTATTACCATTTTTAACCCTATCTTTAGACTCCAGTGTGATGCTGGTACGCATATACCCCCCCCCCCCTTCTCCCTCTTCTCCACTTAATTTATAACACTTGATAAATTATAATTTTCTACGAGATATATGGTGCAATTAACTTATATGGCATAAGTTCATATCAATTTAAGATTAAAAACATTTTGTCTTTAAAAATTAATTAATAAAACAATTTTTTTAATTAGTTAAATCAAAGCATTTTTTTCCCTTCTTATATTCAATATGATAGGGCAACATATTTTCCTTTCCTTCTAACTTTTGGTTGCCAAAATATTAGCGATTACGCCAAACCATTGTATTATAAGAGCTACCAACACTCAGGATGTATATAAAACAATCAAGAAGCATCGGTCAATCAATTTCTAGCATCTGTGAACTATTCTCCTCAATATTGAAACAAACCGCAAATAGATTTACAGTCATATATGACGTATTTTCAACGTACAGTTAGGAATTTTCGATTTTAGGGCATATGGAATTTGTACACGAAATTACTTGGAAAAAAATTGAAGATGTTATTGAAGATATAGTTTTTGCTAAAAATAATATAGTAGGCGACACCTCAGTAAATAATTTTTTTATGCAGAACAACAGAAAGTCGTACGTTTTTGCTGATTGCAAATTTTTTTTATCCATAAACATTTACAGTAGAAACTACTCAATACTGCTATCCAAAAGAAATGAAAGAAAAATGTTGCAGAATCAATAATACTAAAATTGCAGAACTGAAATTCTAATTTCAAAAATAGCAATACTTGACATCTTAAAAATTCGTACGTTTCCTGCTTTTTATTCAGAATTTTGTTGAGAAATTTGATAATAGTGTTTCATATCCCTTCGGGGAATGGGATTCGTGACATATTTAAAAACAATTAAATTTGCAAAATTTACAAAAACTTCAAATAAATATTTAGATTTTTTGTTTAAGGAAGATTAATTCGATTTAGTTTTTAGAAATAAACATCTGGATCCGCTTTTTCGGAAGTTTTCTTTGCATTTATTTCAAATTAAGTATTAGTGTGAGAGGAAAAAGGATCAGACTCGGTGCAGGGTTTCGTAATATTATAACAGATGATTAAATTATTTACAGATGAAGAACAGTGAAAGTTTAACACATTAAAAAACAGTCCTACGATATCACAATGGACAATTCCCACATTTTTTTTTTTTTATTATTATTATTATTATTATTATTATTATTATATTCTAAATGTTTCGAAAAGGCTATAAACATAAAAATGTCTGCTCAATGCGCTTTTTCTTTTCTTTTTTTAACTTGCTATCAAAATTACTTTGTTAGAGGTTGGCGAGAAAACGGCTCATTTCGTTGGCATTGAACGTGACGTAAAGAGATCTCAAACATCTTGGCTTGAAATGCAGCAGCGGAAACCAGATTTGCAAGTTTCTCGCAAATCACGCAATAGCCTGTACGGAATGTGGCAATGGTCTACTAACGCCAACTCTTTTAACTATAGCTATTTGGCAGAAATCTCACGATAACCATAGAAACACAGGGAATTCTTTACGTCACGAATTTTGTAGACTGTTTTGATCAGACTGGTTTTGGGGCATTTTCTTTTCTTAATATTTAGATAACTAATTTTTTGAAAGAAGTTTTGTTTAAATATTTGGAATCAGAAAGAAATTCTTCATAAATATGTACTAATTTCACTCGTTTTTAAAAAATGCGAGAATTGTCCATTCTCTCTTATGTTTCCAGTACCGTAGCACTCCATTGATCTCAACCAAATCATCACAGAGAGATGTTTTTTCTTCAAAAGCCTAATTCCATCTCCTCCAAATTCATAGTTGTTGTTCGGAGGCTAGCGCAACGCAGACTGCCTGAACCGTGGCGCTTGCTTGCACAATCACGGTCGCTCCCTCCAATTTGGAATCGGGTATTAAAAATCTGGAAGTGAAAGTAATATATGTTTATTAAAATTTCAGAAGGAAAGAAGGGCCTTTAGCTAAAGTCAATTATTAAGCTGTCAGACTTTCACTTTTGTAGGCAGGGGCGTAGTGGCCATAAAGTTGTCCGGTTCAATCACCGGGCCGGTCAGTGTCTGTAAAAAATGGGCTGGTCTAATACGGCAATACGGAAGGGGTTTTTTTCTTTAGTTTTTCAATTATTTGCCAATATAAATATTTGCTTTTCTTAACGATTTAAAAATTAAGTTCAATGATTTAAAATCTCGAGATTTCCAATCTCTTAGAGACAAATACAGAAGCAATAGAGCTTGATGTAAATTCCCTCCTACAGGAATTTCTAGTTGCGGCTCCTGGTGATAATAGTTTATATGAAAAGTAGATGTACAAAGCTTTATACATTATCGTGTCACTTTTTACTTATTTTATAATCTTTAGGTTAAATATATTTTACTATTTCGGATGTCACTTTCTAGTAAATCTACTAGTTAAGTTAATGGACATTTTTTATTTTACAACTTAAATTTCTTTGTTTTAGTTTTTATAACAAACTATCAATCTATATATATATAAAACTGAGTTGTCTGTACATCTGAACCTTATACAAATTCACAGTTTTGCACCTAGAGGTTCGAAATTTGGTACATAGAAGCTTTAGTACATGGAGATTGTAAAGAAGAACTTTTGAATTCGATTAAAAGTTGCTTTCATTAAAACTTAATGACATTAAAAAATTTTGAAATGACAACGATACTTTTTTATTTTATCAGAATAAAACCAAAAGCTATTTTAATGTGTCCCCCTTATTTTTCTGATTATTTTTATGTATTACAATCATCTGTCCGATAAGCGTTTTGAATAGTATTACAATTTTCCATATATTTGCAGTAAATTGACATTCTGAGCATGCGAGGTTTTAGCGTAATGCGTTACAAATAGTATTCTGAATGTAAACATAACGGCTTAGATTATCGAAATTCACCGAAAATTTTCAAATCATTTCGACATTTGTTAATTTTTCTTTTTAAAGTATGTATCCTTTCCCTTTTTCCAGAATATCAAAATTCCTTCTTTGGATTCTTTTTATTTTTAGTTGAGTGTTTTTTATACTGATGTGTATCGAAGTTTAATATTATTTTGAATATATTTTTTGTATTATGTATGTTTTATTATTTACACCATACTAGTTTACAATAGTATTTCATTTTCGATTTTATTTCTTTGATATTTTATTTTGGTCTTGATTATAAAGTTGGTAAAGTGCCGGGCATGGATTACATTTTTCTCTGTATACTAAAAATTTTTTAAAGTAATCAAAACTTTTTTGGTTCAGATGTAGTAAAAGACATTTCTTTGGCGCGATTTTATTTGGTGCTTTTTTAAAGTTAAATGCGTTTTATCGCAAAGATTTTTATTTTCAGTAATATTTTAATTGTATTATTATTTATATTTTAACTTAAGTTGGCCAAGTACCAGATAAAAATCGCCAAAAAGAAGACCTAAGTAATCCGAAATAACAACTTTAAAATAATTTGTAATTTCTATATTTAGAATTGGCGATACATTTATTTGTCATTTCAATGGGTAAACATTTAGGCTTGAAGCCCACTGGTAACCGCCTAACGTTAAGTACCCTTAATAATTTATATTTTAACTTAATTTTAAGATTATCAATGTTTTAATTTTTTTAGTTATCATGTTTTTGATTTTTGCGATTTTTCTAATTTTTAAATGAAAAAATCGCCAAATGCCATATACTACATCTGTTCCACTTTTTCTTAAATGTAAACTTCTATGTCTTTCAACAGGTCCCCACAGGGTGGTGTCACACTGCTAGTGATTTATAGAAACCAAGTTCACTCAAACGATGTATAAGAAGTAGAGATTTCAATATTTTTTATAATCACGTGCAAAAAAATATTTTTAGAACGTATATGTATATTTATGCTGACAACTCCTATCTATAAATCTTTTCTGAAGCTATGTAACAATAATAAATACTATAAACTATGCCACTACATTATATAATACTCTATATTAATCAAAGCAAAAAATAGTTATTAATTTGTAACATGTCACTATTAAAAAAAATTAGATTAATAGATTTTGCGCTAAAGAAACATTTGCATTGGTAATGTTTAAAAGCTGAAAAAAAGTTATTTAAAAAAATATAATCTGATGTTTACACACCTAAAAAATCTTAAATTGCATCATTGCGATGAATCACCTTTAATAGAGCGATTTTAGAATTTTGCCCGAGAGGTTTTCAAACATTTTCCCCTCACTGTAAGATGGGTTGGTAAAGAGAAATAGTGCTTGCAAAAATTAATTTTTTTTTGTCACAGGCAAAAATTAAAAATTTCAAAACATGAGGAATTAGACAGTGAACGAAATTTTAAGTTAATAGCCGTAATGTTAAGTGTACAGGAAAAGGAAATATTATTCTGAAATATAAAACGGTTTCCATTCGCCCTGTTTAACGGAGCACTCTCATCGTTTTGTTATCCTATAGTTATTCAACTCCACAACATAATACACGATAACCGAGATATCATACGACGGCCAGATGACAGATACATAAATTAAAGACCTCCGACCACTTTACTTAAACGGAATCAATTTGCTAAGTCACTCTTCTGAAACCGTCAGTCGTGAACGTGGCAGTGAGATACTATCAAAATAAAAGCCTTTCAATTTAGAACGACCATTTTTATTTTCCTCGTGATGGATCACGTGTCACCGTCACGTGGTCTCCCGAGATGCATTTTCCCTTCCGATGTCAGTTAGTCTCAATTAATAACCAACTTTCGCTCCTGCTATTGGCAACAGTAAATCCTCTTTCTGTATGAAGCTGCCCTCTAAATTCTCGTATAATATTCCCATCCAATGTTTTAGCCATGCAGGTTGTTTAGTAGGGTTTCGTAGTAATTCAGGGTCAGTTTATTCGTCGATTCAATTAATTTGAAACACGCATGGGTTAGGGAAAGCCAACCACATTATGAAGATGAGATAACGGAATAGCATGCACGCAAGTCAAGCGGGAATTTATTGTCATAGCCTAGCCATAAAACAAATAGAAATTACTATAACATATTTTCCTCTTCTGTTTCGAAAAATAATATGGGAATGGCCATACTCATCAAATGAAAAAATAATATAGGAACGGCATTACTCTTCAAATGAAAAAATAATTCTTCATATTGTATTTTGTTATTTTACTCGTCATGACATAGTTTCAATAAACTAATTGCGGTCTGGAGAGGCTCTCGTCTAATCATATATTGATGTTATAATCAACAACAAAATTGACAATTTAACATGTTAAAAAAAAGCTATCCCCGATTGGGGGTACTTTTCGGCAATTTTGGCGTCACCACTTTGTAGTTTTGGCTGCGAAATTTTATTTTGCACTTTAAGATTTTAATTTTGTTAAGAAAAAATAAATATAAAATTTTTACGGCCTTTGCTTACGCTCCGAGTCTCAGTGCTATAAAAGATATAAATGCCAAATTTTAAGAAGATTAGATAATATTTAGAGGTTGCACACTTTTATCAGTTTTGTAAAAAGAGTCGAAAATTTGATTTTTCAATGTTAATTACTTTTATTGGAAAAACCAGAAATCACAAACTTAAAATAATATTAAAACTATACACTGATATTAATACATAGTATGATAGGCAAAACCAAAGCAATTCTTCTTTCTGCGGTATTATTGACCACCTTAAGAGCGTTTACATGGCTTCTTAGAGAATCACTACAGTGATTGTTACGACGGGGATCCCTAACAATTCCAAGAACGTCTTTGTTTTATTAGTAACAAAATAGCGCAGTTCCTTGCCTTCAAAAACTAGATTTTTTTTTTTTTACCCTCTAATCGTTTCATTTCCTTTTCCTACGCAAGTTTGTTTTCTAAATTTTTAGTCATGTTTTTCTGATCAACTGAATATCACGTTTATCCAAAAATGCTAATCCTACGCTTGTTTCTGAAAGGTACCAAAAGTGCCTCTTAGCAATTGTGAAAGCAGTTTTTTGTACGCCTGCGTCTGGATAAGTACTCAGAAACTGTAGTATATCCAGATCTTTCTTTGGATTTTATCGACTTACAATTGCCTCGTTCCAAAAGTGAACATATATATATGAGGCTGACAAAATGTGCAACCCGTTTCATCCCTTTCAATTCTTGTTGCAGAATATTCAAGAGGGCAATTTTAAGTGCATGTATTGCCTTTGCCATCCATCTTGCTTGATTCAGAGCTCTGGGATCCAGAAACTGATGTTATTTTTATACCAACCTCCTAGGTACAGGAGTGAAAATTGTAACAACTATTTGTAGCCTTCTTTTAGATGGCTTCCGTCTCTTAGGACATTTTGATGTAGTTAACCATTTTCACTCGTTGCTCTTTTAGAAAACCTTGAAAGGGACTTTTTTCATCTAGCATTGTCGTATATTATTTATCATGTGAAGAAATACATGAGAAACCCATTATTACATAGCACTTCAATATTAGAAATTTTACTTGTTTAAGATAAAAGTGATCAAAATGTGCAACCCCTAAATATTAACCAATCTCCTTGAAGTTTGACATATACATCTTTTACATCACTGAGACTCAGGGAGTAAGCAATGTCGTATGAGGGACTGAGAAGCAAAGTCGTATGAGGGACTGAGAATTAAAGTCGTATGAGGGACTGAGATACTAAAGGGTCTAAGTGATTTTTCTTAATTTTTGAGAAAATACTCTTTAAAGTTTCTTATTTATATTAAATTCTATGAAAACTAGAGATATCTTCATACCAGAAGTTAGTATTTGACAACAAATAATTTTCATACAAATTTTATATAAATAAGAAACTTTAAAGTGTATTTTCTCAAAAGTTAAGAAAAGTCACTTTTGGTCCCCTTTGCTCCATCTTGTCAGTCCATCATATAAAAATCACATCTTTGGGAGGGGGGGGGGGAACTCTTGCACATGACAGATAAATGGACATCGCCTTTATATGAGTTTAGCTCGACATAAGTATAGAAGCTCTAAAACTAAAACAATAATTTTAAACTGATCAAATATGTAATTTGTAATAAAAAAATATCGGTATTACTTACAACATTGTTTCTAGTTAACTGTATTTTGATCCCTCTAATTGCAATTAAACTTTAAAAAATTATTTATTTTTGTTCTTTCAAAAAATATTTGTTTTAGTGATATTTTTATATGTAACGAGCTTTTTACCAACTTGTAAATTATCCTATCCTTTCCATAGACGACCACTCCCGCCCCCAGCTACCGAGCGCGGCAAAAGAATCAGACACTTTCCTCTTTTCCAGAACAAAATAATTCCTTTCCTAACACAATCCCTTAAGATCTTAAGCTCATAGATTTTTTATCCTATGATACCTCAGCACACTTCGTGATGGCTTTTTATGCATGTACTCTTAAAATATTATACACAACTGTGATATAACGTAGAAAAGGGGACTTTGGTCAAACCATTTCGAACTGATTTTGCCAATCCCGGAATACAGACATTATAGGTATATGTGTTTCAAAAATCAAATTTGAGCTGTTTATTAAAGTAAAAAGAATGAGGGTGAAAAGTAGACCAATAGTTATTGAATTTAAATAACAGTCGGTTACTTTTCACTCCGCATTGCGACACGGTTAGTTGATTGATTGGTTTGTGCACTCAATGACCTAGACTTGTGTACAATAACGGCTAATCAGGCTGGGGTCTACAGCTTAACGTGGATTCCGAACCATAACAAACATCCATGCCTAACACGGAATTCGAAAATAGCCCCTTTGGTATGCGAAGGCAACCACATAACCATCAGGTGAGCCGCATTACGATATAATCAATCGTTTTCTATTAAGAGGATATGGAACTTTAAAAAGAGCTTCAAATTATATTATAAACCTATTCTTATCAAACTATAACTTATGTAAACCAAAAGTGAATATTTTATTCTGCATTTCCCAGTTGAAAAGCATTTCCATTCAATGTGTTTTTCTTTCTATCGTCTGATTAAGAATTTTGAAGAAGCGCCTGCTGCTTGACCAGTTACAACTTCTAATTTTTAAATTGCTGAGTTGGTTTGTCGGTTGCTTTTCAGGTGTTTCTTATTTGCTTCTAGAATAAATATTTATTTTATGCAACAGATCAGCAAACTATTTCAGGAAAAATGTCTGCATTTTTCATGTATATTTGCTTACTGAACTCAGAAGAAAACAAGCTAATAGACGAACCCAGGGAAGCAGAATTTTTTTAGACAACCTCATAAAAGTTTATGTCTAGTTTGAGAGTGATATTGTAAATTACAATACTTGTCATTTGTTTTCTTATTCTACAATAACTCAATTGGGAACATATGTGCATATTTTTGAAGTAAATAATTGTAAGTTACTGTAGAGTTATCCTTTTGTGAAAGCGTCTGTTAATAATTCTTTATACTTCTGCTTTCAATTATGAATCAGGAAATCACACCATTAAATTCCGTGGAGGCTAGAATAATTACTTGATACCTGATTAAACCTACATTAATACTGCAATTCGGTGTTTTTAAAACTGTAAAAAAAAATGAAAAGATACTGTTGTTTAAAGGCCACTTCTATACACGTGATGTATATTGTGATCCACCAGGTCCAGATATTAAGCATTTGCAATTCTATTTTATTTATTAACTGATGCATTTCAATCTTAGGGTTAACAACTAAGACCCTGTTTATTTGAAATTTCTATATAAGCAAAAATGTTGCCACATTGGCATTTTTATGATACACTTTGCATGAAAACTTGTCACCAAATATCCAAGTTCCAGTTCTCTATCTCTATCTGAAACCAATAGAGGTCGGCGATATATCGATACGAAGATATATTTATCGATATTTTTTTTTAAATATCGATAGTGAAAATATCGGTACAAGTTACCGATATATCGAAATTCCTACCATTTTCAGTTTTTTGATGATCGTTTCGTAGTTCCATGTGTTTTTTCGATTTTCTTTATCACCTTTTCAAAAACTTCAAAACTGAAGTTTGGAATTGGCTGAGAGACAATTAAATGGCGCCCTAACTATAAAGAAAACATAATGTAATGGAAAGATAAGATCATTTATTAGTAGTCATTAACACAGCGACGTTTCTGTTGCCAACGTGTGCATGGAATTTGCATCGAATTTGAAATATTAAAAACATCTTTATCAGCAAAATATGCGGTAAACTACTTTTCAAAATGTCTTCTTTAAGAATAAATGTGAATTTATGCATCCAAATATATTTTATTTATTCTGATTGATAATATAATTTATTTACTAAAACAATTTTTATAATTTATTTATGAAAACAATTTTTATAATTTATTTACTAAAACAATTCTTATAATTTATTTATTAAAACAATTTTGGCATGAATTCATGAAAAGTAGAAATTTGCCCCGAAAAACTTATTTCTGACAAAATCAAATAAAAAAAAAATCCTGTATCGATATATAAAAATGTATCGATATTTTATCGATATTTTTTCTATGCAACGATATAGTATCGATATTTATTTCGATCGATTTTTCCGACCTCTAGTAACCAAGATGTGAAACTCCCAGGTCAAAGACTTCTAGATGAAACTTCAAACTAAATTTTAATTAATCGCACAAATCTTATCCAGACCTTTAAACTGATATGTGCCTTTTGTATAAGCTTCTATTGGGTCGCAAACTAAAGTCAATAAAATATAATTTTTCTGCTATTTTAACTTTACCTAACGTAATGGACCGAAGTTGCACTATCTCCTTACATCTTAACATTATACAAATGGATGTTGAAACCACAAACTTATATAATTGAATCAAGTTGAAGATAGTTGGAGAAATCAAGTTGAGATCATTGAAGATAGTTGCTATTTGGAACTTCCTCGAACTAAGAACTAAACTCCATTATGCATATCGCATTGCAAATACTTCCCTTCTCAGAACTATAGCATAAAAACAATCATGTTTTCATTTAAATAAATGCTATAGGGTCATTCCTTGTCAAATCAACACGGCTTCCAACCCGACCCCTTTAGAATTTCATGAAATTTGGTTCACTTATTAGATTCATAGAGAAAAGAAAAAATGCCAAATATTAGGTTTGAATCTCGTTTGGTTTCCAAAATATAGAGTTTCAAAAATGGACCAAAAGTGCAAAATTTCGTATTTTTTGCTTTACATATTTGGGTATAATTTTTTCCCTAATTATCATAAAATATTGGTTTTGGTGTCAAAAGAAAGAAAAAGATTTGATCTTTCTAATGAAGTATCATTTACGTGTATTTTTTAAATTTTCATTTTAAGGCCAAAAAGTTTGACCTTTGACCTTGAATATCTCAAAAAAGGGTATTTTTATTTTTTTCAAAAAAAATATATATTATTCGTACATCAATTTTCTTCACAAATATATTAGTCTCATTTTGGAACCGCAATTGGATGTCAAGTTATAAATTTCAATCGTAACTGTAGTCCCACTCTTATCCTACAAAAACTGTTTATATGTAAATAGCTTTTCCTTTTAGAATCTCTTTATATACATGTAATGCAAATAAAACTTTAGCCTTAATTATTAGCTAAAAATTATAATTATTTATCTTTGATTTGTTATAACTTATTAACTTTAAGAGCAAAAACTAATTGTTTACTTATACATTGAAAAAATTACATTTTTCAGCATTGCATTAAGTATGCAAACATCGTATTAAAAAACGTGACCTAGATAATTGGTAATAATGAGCTTTTGAGATAATTATTTAAAAGGAATGTTGCATGCAATCAGAAACATTTGTTCATACAAATTATTTGGAAAAAATTATATTTCGAAATTAGAAAACAGAAATACTTACAATTTTTCTATTGATACATTATCTTTAAACTAATGCTGAAACTAATTTATCAGATGCATAAGTAACTTCCTTACATATGTAACTTCTATTAATTATTGAGAATCTTTTTCACTTGATTCATTGCATAGGTAACTATTGATTTTATAATTTCTTTTTTTGTTTAACTTTTTTTCGACCATGGAATTAGAAATACATTTTGCACAGAAGTTAGTTGACAGAAATGGGTCTGAATGCATGAAATTTTTAAGTACCTGAAATAGTTCGGGCGGTTAAGAATCGGTTCTGAAGGAAGATTTTTTTTCCTTTCATACTGTAAGGAAATTACATATGCAAACTGCATTCCTTCAATATTTTCAGTTGCCCATTCAAATAACTGTCGAGAAGTCATTATCTGATCTTTATATGGGCGCTGCAAACTGGCACGAGCGGCTAGCCTTTTTATGGTACATCCAATGCCATATGAAACTCCTTTACCATGAGCAGTGGCAAAAAAATTCCATTCTGCTTGAATTCCAAAATCATTTTTATGGAAACACAGGTTTATAAAAAAATTTCGATTTTTGTAGTGAGAAGCTGCACCATTAGAAAAGTACAAAAGTTTGTAAGGTTTCACATTGAATTTTTTCCGATGAATTCGATCAAATGTCTTTGTAATAAGTGAACTGCTGTTGCGTCATGGTGGAGACAGTCAGAAACTACTAAGAAATTAAAATTGCCTACGACTTGGTCAGTGTCTCTTCTATAATAAGCCACAAAGGGATGTATTGTCACTTGCGAAATATTCCAGTGGAATCCTTGAATTGCATTTTGAAGAATAAAGGAGTAATTTTCAGAAAAATCACATCATTATACTCCTTTTAGTTAGTAATGCGGAGTATGCTTAGTAATTCATATAACAGGTATTTTTTTCTACATATGCTTAGAAATTTAAAAGCATTTGAAATAAATTTACCATTTAAAAAGCAATCCTTTGATTTTTGCATTCTAATATCTAACAGAAAACTTCGGAAGGGGATATATTCCCATATATTTTCCCCTGGCTACGCCACTGAATGAAAGAACCAAGATGAAAATCTTCACCATTTCCTTCCTTTTGAAAACTAGTCAAATTACACTCGATTCCCTGTATATTCGACTGCATTAGAATATGCGAATATGGGATTCTTCAGTTCGCACTCAAAGACGATTATTGCGTGAAATTAAAGACACTAGTTCACATTTGAATTTATATTTTGGCATCCCATTGCGGTCCCATTATGAAACTAACGTATTTGTGTAGAGAATTAATGTAAGAATAACATATATTTTTTTGAAAAAAATACCCTTTTTTGAGATATTCAAGGTCAAAGGTCAAATCGTTTGACCTTAAAATGAAAATTTAAAAAAATATCCGTAACTAATACATCATTAGAAAGATCAAATCTTTATCTTTTTTTCTTTTTTTTTTTTGACTCCAAAATCAATGTTTTATGATAATTAGGGACAAAATTATAACCAGATATATAAAGCAAGAAATGCGAAATTTTGACCTTTTTGCCCGTTTTTGAAGCTCCGCATTTCAGAAACCAAACGATATTCAAACCTAAAATTGGCCATTTTTTCTTTTCTCTATAAACCCAACAAGTGAGCAAATTTTTTTTAAATTCTGAAGTGGTCCGGTTGAAAATGTCACTTTTTTGTGTTGATTTGACATGGAATGACCCTATAATAACAATTTTCATTTTTATTGAGTTAACTTCACATAATCCACTTTCAACTAAAGTGGTTTCGGTACTGAATATCGTTTATTAACATCATATAACGTGATTATTCGAGAAATATTGAAACTATTATTAGAATTTGATATATTCGCACTTTTTTCTATTTAAATGCATTAGATTAATGAAGTGCATCACGTAAAGTGACAGGCATGAAATCGTAATTGCTTGTCAAATTGACAGAAGGGTCATTAGTTAAGTTTAGCTTACTCAAAAGTTGTAAAATAAAAAGTCTGCGTCCCCCCCCCCCCACACCCTTTTAAGAAATGGATGAAGTGCTTTCTTATTTTATAATTTTCAAAAGAATGAACCTAATCGACAAAAACTTCTTTATTCAAACGTCAGAATAAAACAGTAAATGTTACTATAGCATTTAGGTATTAGATGACAATTATATGTTTTATCTGATAAGTAACTGTGTCTGGGATGTTAGAAATTATTATTTTCAATATAATATTTAAAATAAAGACAATAAAACTCAAAGACAGTATCCATAAAATTCCCTTTGGTATTACAGGTATAGTCAAGTAAGGGAATTCTTAATTATGTAGTCAATATTTAAAATCAATATCCTGAAAAGAACTTATGTCCTTTTCTAAATCTTATATACTGCACACTAATATAGAGAAAAGAAACTTATGCAAAGACTCTTTCCATCTATCTGAAATCAACATTCCTAGACAAAATTATAAATGTTATTAACACAAGATATATGTCCCGTTGAGACGAACTCTCATACCAAAATTCAAGCTACCGAAAATTACATCCGGCAGTCTATTTAAAAAAATTTAAGCCTAAACTATAAATTTTTGCAAAATATACGTTTTACTGATGAGGTAGAGAGCTTTACGCTATTCTTAAACTAATTTAATGATGATGCTATTGAAATAAAGAAAATCGGAAATGAAAACTACAATGCTTCACTTCTTTTTTAAACTGTAAGTGGTGTTATCATCCAACAAAGTATCTGTAACTAATTTGAAAAGAAACTTCGTACTGCAGTTCATATGGTTAGTTCATAAAATACGTCTAGGTCATAAAAAATTTGTATTTAAAAAAAAATTCACTCTTCCAGTCAATTACAGTTCATATAGCTCATGCAGTTTATATGGCTAATTCGTAAAATATAAATAGGTAAAAAGAAATGCATTTGTCGCACTTTCAACCAATAACATTTGTGTTCATTTTACATCCGTGAGTCAAAGATAGAACGTTTGTCTAGCACATAGTAGTCTCGTCCTGTATTTCCATTATCGTGCTCTGAAAACTTCTTTCAGAAAAGAGCTCCCGAAAGACCTCTTCTTATTTTGACTTGTGTACTGTCTCGTTTGTCAGCACATCTATTGGGAGTTTTTGGGCCTTTTCCATAAAGCAATATGCAAATAAGGAACAGATTCCCTAAAGATCATCTCAGATAGTATCTTCTTCATCTATGACTCTAGTCTAAATTTTCTCATCAAGTCATATAGTTATAAGGAGGAGAAAACTTTCATTCTTAAATCGTGGCGTGTTTCAAGACTCTAACTAGATCTTTGAATGACAACATGAGACAAGCAATCTCAAGTTATAAACCCTGAGGAAAATTCATACTTCATTCGAAATAAGTCCGTTTCAGAAATTCATAGTAACCTATCTTTGATCAAATCCGAAACTTAATTACCATTCGAAATAAAGCCATCAAGAAACACACAGGTCCCTACCTCCTGCCAGTTGTATAAGATCTCCATTCCGTATCGACCGGAGGCATTAGCTTTCCAAGGTGGAAGAATGTCCATCATACATCATCAGCAAATGTGATAGAGGATCGGGAAATTCTCTCCTTACACGCGTCTTTCTGGAAAAAAGATCTCTTGCACGCGAACAAGTCTTTAAGTGGGTGTGTGGTAAAAGAAAAGTGAGGGTGTGTTGATGAGAGCTACTTTAATGCAAAAATATTTTACTTTGTTGTGCATATTTTGCAGCACACCTCACTTGTGATGGAGGAGTTCAAATAAGTTCAATTTGAGGCGGACGTCAACTAAGCAAATGTAAATGCCCGAAATCATACCATAATAAGTTTATTCCGACTCACTCAATGAAATCGTGCAGGAATGTGAGACGTAAAAATACTAAGTGGTTGCAAGTAATTAGTAATGGGAGATACTAGTTGTTGAAAAATAGTCGGATTAAACAATTATGTTCCGTTACTAAGTAGTATGCAACTACTTAACCAATTTTAAAGAAGCTCATATAATTCATTGGTTTGCATTATTAGTGAGTATGAACACTAATTTATAATTAACCGTAGCGAAACCTATATGCGAGAATGAGATTTGCATTTTTTTACACTACATTAATATTACATAAGAATTCTTACTATACCGTATAAAAAATTATATCGTGGGTATATTGAGGACTACAACTACTCATTATCATAATTTTTTAACTACCGTTTTTTTTTTTTTTTTTTTTTTTTTTTAATTTAATTATGTTATTATTATTTTACATAGGAATAAAGTTGCACCTAGAATTACTTTATTGTTTAAGGTCAGAAAAACTTGTAACGATCAAATTAAAGCAATTAGAGGCAGTTAAAAAAATAATATAAAATTCACAGTTTTTGTTTTGTTACTAAAATCTTCAAGCTTAATAAAACCTATCCCAACCTTCATCTCTTAACAGGAACCATAGAGTTAGGTAGGCTATTGAAGAGCCTTAAACTTTTAATCTAATGTTAAAATAATTAATGTAAGCTCAAATCAATAATATGTTATTGTTATTATTTTTAAGAATCTTTTGTATGTTCTTTCCATGATAATTCCTGATTTCTTTTACTGATTGGATATCTGTATAACCATATATAAATAATAAAATATTATTTAATATGCATAATATATAAATTATTATCTCAGCCTCTTTGCTAATTCAACTTCAAGTTAGCATACAAACAGCCCACATGACTTTTTATTCTGTAAATGATTAAAGAGACTAAGTTTAAGCGCATAACATTCAATAAACCACCATTTTCATATTTAAACGCATTAATAAGGAAGTAGAAAGTTTTTCAATTAACTTAACGAGAATGTTTTTTCAATGTTCATCTCAGTTCTTTGTAATCATAAACATAGAATTTCACAATAAAATAACCGTCTAGTTAGCTAATAATACACCTAAATACCTCCTCATTCATTCACTCATTAGAATTTTCAGAAACGTAATTCCCGGACATTTAGTACGTGCCAAACAAAACAAATATGTTTCCATACAAATGACCTCATCAGGTGCAACGAAACAACTCCAAAATCCACTAAATTAGTCATTGTGAATTGAATTCAATAAAAGCAGGCTGCATTCTTGTCACGAACATCAAAATGTGTTATGAAAGCTGTTTTCGGTAATGGCGTGGTGGAGTTTTGTTTGAAGGATGGGTGTGGAGAGAATGCTATATTTAAAGGACACTTGAGAAGTTGGATGCTAATTAGGTGATGAGGTGTCCACTAACTTCGGTTGACGCCCTTCTAGATTATGCATTAGCATCTTTCTCTGCGAACTTCGGCACTTTCTTGGTATCTTGCAACAAACTGGCATTATTTATAGATGGTTTTTTACTAATTCTATATTTATACAACTTAGACGAGATTGTACTACAGTCACGAACATTTAACATATAAACGTAGGTTTTTTTAAGGGTGCGATCAAAAAAAGTGGGGGCATGACCAAAAGTTGGTGAGATGAAACGTTGGTGGGGGGATGCCCAAAAAATTGGTCCCCCTCCCCAATCTTCAACGATAAATTTTATAATTTCGTAACTAATAATAAAAATATTAACTAGCAAGGAAATAATTTATACTTCCTAACACTAACATTGAACAAGAGTCCGAAATTTAATGAATATTCTGCGACTTAGTTTTTTTACTTGGAAGTAAGAGATAAAGTTAAGTAATAATTCAACGTTATGTACAGTATATTTAGATTTAAATAGCGCTTATTATTGATGTGCATACTTTCATAAAATTAAATTAATAGAGAATTCTATTTTTTTTTTTTTTTTTTTTTTTTTTATAGCTTGTCTTTATATGAAGCAAGAATATAAATTTAACTTGAAAGAAAATTCCTCCAATATTAAAAGTTGATCAAGTAACAGTATTTGTTAATAAAAATATTTATATCTTTATAATAATACTTACTACTATAATATATATATATATATATAACTAGCTGTGTGGCCCCGTGCTGCTGGGGACCCGCTGAAGGATATCTATCTGTTCTGTGTTTTATAGACGCGGAATTTCTTCGGATTAATTGTTGTTGGTGATCAGCTTCCAAAGTACAATAACAGTTTCATGTTTTGGTTCATTTTGTAATAGCGAGCTCTGTCATTCTCCAGTTGATGCTGTTTTTACAGCGGTGATGCTGTTTTTACAGCGGTGATGCCCTAGTTCTCTTGGCCGCAGATGCTTTATATTTTGAATCTATATTCATTCTTCTCTTTGGTGGCAAATGTCGAAATGATTTGAAAGTTTTCAGTGAATTTCATTAATCTTCGCTGAATCTACGTTTTAGGTTGCAAGTGTGAAGTCAAATTGAGTCTAAATAATCCTTTGCTATGCCAGATTCTATGTATGTTTTGACTCACTCTCATTAAATAAAGTTAGATTCATAATTTTAACCCTTTGCACTCGAGGCCTTTTTCGCGCTGAGGTACCAGCAACTTGAGACGTTTCGCGGGATTTTTGGTTCAATCCGAGGTTAGGGATTAGCTTCATAGAAACTAAACAGTCATTGGCCTTGCATCGAATTTCCGCATCAAACCTAGTGGTCTTCTCGAGTTGCGGCATCCAATCATGTGGCCTCGAGTGTAAAGGGTTAAAAAAGCCAGCTAGAAAAATATAACCATTAAAAATTTTGTAAACGTAGAAATAATATTACTGCTATTGCTTAAAAGAATTTTGTATATATTTTTTTAATACGTACAAAACACCGGTGAACATACTCAATAAAATATGCCTGGTGTCTATAGTGCAGCTCCAGCTTCTATTTTAAAAACAAATATTCAAAGCAATGAATACAATGGCTCCGCAAATTATCTATTTGTTGACCTCTGTTGTTCGCTCGACGATTCCGCATTGCCAACCGAACTGTTTCACGGGCTGCTTCACTTTGCTCTCGTGATTGAGAAGCACGAAGTCGAGCCATACTATCGCGGCGCTGTTCACGTGCAATTTCTTGTTCTTCTTCAGTCCTTTCATTTCCAGTATTTCGTATTCTTCTTGCATTACGGCTTTGTCGGGAAAGATTCGATCGTCTTGCTCGCGGCATTATTAATTAAACTTCACTTCACTTCAATTCACCTAAAAATTTATTTCAAAACTCAAATTTTCAACCATACCGAGTTTTATAAATATCAAATTGTCATCTATACGTCATTACATAGCTGTCATTATACGTCAATTACATAGCTATCATTTGCGTTTTGTTGTCAAGTGACACGGGAACGCTGTCGAACGGGATAAAAAGTATCTTATGTCCGTCTCCTGGCTCTAAGCTACCTCCATACCAATTTTCACCCAAATCTGTTCTGCCGTTCTTGAGTTATAAGTGGTGTAACTAACACGACTTTCTTTTATATATATAGATATATCAACTACTCTCTCATTGTTTCCGAGCCTGATTGTAATTATAGATGACGTTCTTTAGTAAATAAAAGCTGTTTTTAATTACGGCTCATAATTTATACTTGCTAAATGTGTAAAATTCCAAAAATATTATAGTTATGTGGATTGTTGTGATGTGTGAGTTCTGGGCTAGTGCATGATAGGGATAGGGAGAGAAGTAGATTTTTTTTTCCTAAGTACTCTTCCTATTTTTCGTTGACTCCGCCGCTCAACCGTCTGCATTTGCCAGTTCAGGGACTCTATTGGTGCGGGGCTTTGAGTGACATTTCACTAACTAAAACTTCTCAAAACCCGAACTTAAAGTAAATGATTTTGAGAAACCAAAACTTTGTAGTTGGACATTTGTAGAAAGTTCGATGAACTTGTGAAAGGCAAGTCACCACAATATGATTTTATTTTTCGCATGTGCTAAAATTAAAATTAATCTCCAATCAACTGTAAATATCGTAAACTTTGAGAAAATATCTTAAAGTTATCTTAAATTTTTTATAAGTAGCTTATATGCACAACTTAAAAAGAGAATTATCGCTTCACTCATAAGAGGAATTTAAGTCTCTGCGAGACATTCTATAATTTATGCCTATAAAAACGTGTATGAGGATAACCATGGTTGAATTTGTTTTATCCTTGGGGGGGGGGGGGCTACTGGTTTCATTCCATAGAAAAGAACAAAGTGGGTTATTTTTTCTACTAAAATTTCTTCAACCTTAACCATAATTTGTTAAAATAAACTCTTCGTTTTCGAGTAAGCTTAAAAAACATTGCAAGAACATTTTTTGTCTTCAAAAATATAATGTGTCGATTTATGTTCCTTGAAACGACAACAGCCATGTGATATTCAAATGGTTGGGAAGTTTGAAAGTTTTTATTACCAAAGCACCAAATTTATAGTTGTGTAAAGTATAAAATATATTTATTTCAGAGTTATTCAACATCTTGTAAATTATTTAGCATACAAGCAATTCTTTATGCTCTGGCTTGTCTACTGAAATTGAATATATAGTCATTAATTATTCTGATTAAATAGAAATTTGAAATTTCATCTAAAAACTTATGTAACATATTCCTTATACTGTACATTTTATTTATTGTGCTTTGAGAAAAGAAATAAGAAACTCGAGTAGCATTTTCAGTACATTGTCAGCTTTTGAAATACCATCAATTATTCAATCAATAAAAACACCGCCAAAGCTAATCTTTTTAGATAATGACACTCAAAATATAACAATTTTACAAAAAACGCGGCTTAACCAATAAACTCTTCATTAAAATGCAAAACGCTGACGAAGAAGTTTCACTAACAAAAACGTCACACACATTCTAATAACGCACCTCTCCCAAACCCCTCCGGAGAACATCCAACAAAAGAAGGTCATGAGGCAGCAGCATCCCTAAGAGATCGTCTGCGCGTGGGAAGAAGGGGCGCATCAAAGCATTCGATTTCGGACCAATTACTCCCTCCTCCTCAACCTCTCTCAAAAATCGGAACCCGATTGGGGTCAATTGACTACAGGAAACTGGAAATTCATTAGCCCCTAGAAGAGAGCTCAGTTCATGTCCGGTGGAGAATGATGATTGTTCGGGAGTTTGTGCTAGTTTCGTAGGAGGGGGTTTTACTCCTAAAAAGGGGGTTGGATGGATATTGATCGAGGGTGCGCGGTCGATCGATCTCTCTTAGCCGGCCAAGGTCGTCTGTTTGTCCGCATACTTGGAATGCCGAGGCGACACTTGTGGCGCGAAGGTGTCCCGTCTTCGAGATTTCCGGATTAAAGAAATGATTTCCCGAATTTTTACAGAACATTGTATGAGAACATTTTAAGCTATTAAAGCATTTTAAGCTATTAGAAAATTTGAAGATGGAGTATTTTAAGATATTTGAACATTATTAAACTACATTGCATTGTAACATTTGATGGTATTCCGCTGCAAACTAGCAAACCGTATGTGTAACATAGTTTAAAATATTCTGCTAACATTAGTAATGAAACTTTATTTTACATCAAAATGGCGTTAGGGATACATTGAAACCTTAGAAGAACTTTTGCAATAGAACTTATGCAAATGGGCCATAACATGGAAAACAGGACATCTTCAAAAACAAAAATATTTTTGTAGGTGGGATCGAAACTGCCTAGTTTATTTTTAAAAGTCTAAGCTAATAGCTAAGAATATTTTTCCATTATTTTACTGTTTTCAGGTGGAAACTGTCGTTCCAAGATGGACACTATAAGCTGAATGTCATTAGGATGAAACAGTGTTGACTTTATGAGCTTCCACTTTATTTTGTGTCACACTTACAGCCACTTTTGCTGTTTTAGTATAAGATGCCACTATTTGCTTCATTAAATGCATTGTTTCAGAGAGTTTATTTCAATTTAAAATGTATAAATTTAAGAATTCAAATTAATACAAATGCATGTCCCCCACGTGACAGAAATTACAGTATTTTATGGAAATAGTATTGAACCAACTAGTTTAGCTTGTTGTGTAAGTTTTTAAATGACCTAAATACATATAAGATTCCCCTAAAATATAGAATACCAATTTCATTTCTGTAATTTATTATAGAGCACTTTATTCTGTCCCACACGTGACATCAAATTTGGGATATTTCAAATATAAATGTTTTCAAGTAAGGAATTTTATTGTTATTAATAGAAATGATTTAAAATAAAAGAACAGTTGATAAGTTAGGGAAAGTCGGTTTCAATGCGACGTTTATTATGATTAAATTTTGGATAAAAGTTCATTAAATATAATTAATTAATAATAAAATTGAAATTTTATTTCAATAGTTGTTTTAAGTAAAATGGCAACAAAAATTATTGAAGATAGAAATGGGTCTTCCAACCCACTATCCTCTCTATATATATGTATAATATTTTAAAATCCAAGATATCCATTAAATTTAAATCCGAATCCATTAAATTTCCCCATCCGAGTTAAAAAGAAATACATTGTCAAACTTCTATGCATGTAGTCGGAAAAGTAAACGGGAACAAGTTTAAAGTGGAAGTACTTTGTTACTTCTCACTGCATGGGAGTGTTGAACAGAGTGGGTGGTGAATATAAAGAGACTTGCACTTCCAAAGATGAAGAGCCAAGGGTAGATACACACTGTCCAATCCCTCAAAGGTTTTGCTAACTTAGCAAGCTAACTTATAAAAAAACAATCTTCTACAAAGGAAATTTTCACATAGAGAAGGAAATATGAGAGAAAAACCCATGAAACAAGTGAATAGTAAAATAACAACGCAGGGCCACGCAGCTTGATGCTAATAATAGAGGCTCTTACAAATTTTTGACCTATAACACAATAGTCAAACATTACGAAGACAATATTATGATTTAAATACTTGATACTTCTATTTGTGTTGATGTGTGTGAAATTGTGTTTCTCTTTTTATACATATTTTCACTTAATACTAAAAGAAGAAAAATCCAATAATATTAACTTATTTGCTATTATTTTGTCTATTGACACACAGAGTGTCCCCATATAACCAGGCCGACCTTTATTTTCGACACCGTTGTTCTTAGACGCATAGTTCCTCTTGAAGAAATGTTTTAAATCGTTAAAAAAAATTTACTGAATAGTTTTTATGTTAGGAAAGGGGTTGGTATAAAAATTACAGATTGTAAATTTTACATGGTCCCCAGATCCCCCAACTCATATTTAGAAAAATGTTGCCCATTAAAAAACATTTCGAATAAAAAAAAAATCGAAATTTGTTCGACCTATAGCCACGGTGTTATTGGAGTTTAACGCTATTTGGGGGGCACGTACATATATTGAAATGAGAAAATATCGTCCTATCAGAATAACAATGAACTTCTAGACTAGATTTGACTATGGCGAACAAATTGTTGTTCATCTCCTAAAATATTATAATTTTTGAATAGAAACTGCTTTGAAAAAAAAAATTACAAATTGTACAACACATAATAAACAGCAAACAAGCTTATAAACAATTTTAATTAAGTAATTTTAAATAATAACATAATCAGAAAGCAGCGCTTTTTGTTAACACAAACAAAAATAAAAGGTGATAGAAAAGAACAAAGGGAAAAGAATAAATAACCTCTTTCTTAATTACATATGCTCGAAGTGTCTTCCTTCGACTAAAATATCTAAGCGCACACGTAATTCAAATTCATCTTCAACATTTTTCAGCATTACAGGCGAAATACACCTGACAACGGATAAATTTCGATTTTGCACATCTAATAGACTCGTCGATTCTTTTTCATATATTCATGGATTTTTTCATGGACGTTGCTTTTCAAAAATTCCCAAAGAAAGAAATCTAAAGGATTTAGATCTGGAATCTAGGAGGTCGTTCTACCGGACCCCCATAGCCTATAATGTTGTCTTGAAACATGCTGTGTAGTACTTACTGTTCGGCAAGAAGCTGCATTGTGGGGCAGTACACCATCCTGTTGAAACCACATCTTTTTAAGGTCTGCTAACACGACATGGTCATCCAGAAAGTCAGATCCCTGTAACAAGGTCCCTGTAACAGGTTCACATACTTTTTACCTGTTAATGTATCAGCAAAAAAGAAAGGTCCTACAAACGCTCCCTTCCATATACCACACCAAACATTAACGGACCATCGCTGTTGATGCTTGTTTAGTCAGATTACATGGGGATTTTGTAGGGACCAAAAGTGTGTGTTTTGCCTATTACTACCTCAGTTCTTGAAAACGTGCATTCATCAGAAATAGAATGTTATTCACAAATGATGAATCCAATTCTAGCTTGTTCATGATGAAATTGCAGAAATCAAATCGTCTATTTTCATCCCCGGGCAAAAACTCCTGCACCAATCGCGGGCGATAAGGATGTGCACCGTGTCGGTTTAAGACTCTCCACATAAAGGTTTTTGAGTATCCACATGCTTCACTAATGTCCCTGACACTAGACTGAAGGAAATCAAGAGCATAGCCCAAAAGTACTTCGTCATAGTCAACCACTCTTGAATTTCCCGATCGAGGACATCTTCCTATGCTACCCGTTTCTCGCAAATGCATTACGACATTTAAAATCGTATCTTTAGATGGATGTATACCATTTGGAAATTTAATTGCATATTGTCTTGCAGCCTCTCTCTCATTTCGATTACATAGGCCGTACAGAAGTAACATTTCTACGTACTGCTCAGCAGTGTACATTTTAACAACGAGGATTGACGAAATAGATAAATATATCTGGTATTGGTATGAGCTACTTTTATTCTGAAGTGAACTTACATTATTGGTTTTCTACCTACCAATCACTAATCTGCCACTAAAATTTGTATAGGAACCTGCACCTGCAAATCCCGCAGTACTACATGCTAATTGATACATAAGGATCGGAAATACCCGTCCCCCCCCCCCCTCGAATGAATATATATATATAGATTTTCCGAGATTTCTAAAATTTTAGGAGTAAACGAAAAATGTAAGTACAATTTTAGGAATTTTAGGAAGAAACGAAAATTTAAGGAATTATAAGAATTTAGGACGAATTACACGACCCCTGCACAGTACAAAAGTGTAAATTTGTTCTGCCTCGAAAGATTTCATTTTTGCTTTGATCGTACGTAGTTGAAAGATTTTTGTTAGTTTCAGGGGGTATAGCACCTATTATTTCTTGCAAACGAGTTCAGCATCCACAATTCACTAGAGATATTGATAGATCGTATTCATGCGTTTTATTTCGCCATAATTTTCCGAACGTAATTGCTTTCTCTCTGTATTTCATTTTGTGTACATGCCCTTAAAATATGTTAAAGACCACGGGTGTAAAGTGGTTTAAGTCACTAAATTGTATTGTTCATATCTCCATGAATATTAGTCTGACAAATTTCAATTTTTTGTTTGTTTGAAATGTTTTATCATGAGCAACATTTTTCTAAATACGAGTTGGGAGAACTTGGGACCATTTAAAAATTTACTATCCGTAATTTTTTTATCAATCCCTTTCCTAACTTAAAAACTATTCAGTAAAAATATTTTAATTCACATTTCTTCAATTGGGACTATGCATCTAGGACCAACGGTGTCGAAAATAAAGGTCGGCCAGGTTATACGGGACACTCTGTATTTTATAATAACTAGCTGAATACCCATGCTTCGCTACGAAATTTTAACATGTGCAATATTTTAGTTAGCTGTGAAGCTTCGCATTGCGGAAATCTGTCATTCATGTATAGGTCCCAGTTTTTGGCACTTCGCTCGCAGGAAGGTTCATCGCTAGGCAAAATCGAACTCGCTTCGTTCGCTGAAAAGTTCATTAACACATAAAAACAGACTTACTTCACTCGTTGAAAGATTCATTGATATGAAAGCATAGGCTCTCTTCGCTCGCTAAAAGGTTCACTGCTGTGTAAGCATAAGCCCGCTTCACTCACTAAAATCTAATTGCTACGTAAAGCCTTAATATTGGAAGCCTCTCCCTTTCGAGAAAAAAAAAAATTCCCCGTTAATACAATAATACAACACCCCTTTAAGATTATTTTAACACGTGTTTGTGAAAAGGAAAATTAGAGGCCGTAACTACTTATGTTGAAACTTTCAGAACTCTAGGCCTATTAGAAGTCACTTTTTGTGAAAAAATTAATTAAAAAACAAATTAAAATTTTAACGTTATTTTTTTCAGTCCAAGTAGAAGGCCAAAACTACTTGTGTTGAAAATTTCAGAACTGTAGCCCAATTACAAATCGTTTTCTAAAATATTTGTTCAATAATTAAAAAAATAAATTAAAAGCAAATAAAATTTTTAAATTCTGTTTTTCAAAAATCAAATTAGAAGGCCACAACTACTTTTGTTGAAAATTTCAAAGCTGTAGCCCTATTTGAAATCGTTTTGTAAAATATATATTAATTAATTAAAAAAAATTATTGAAAAAGTACAAAATAAAAATTTAAAATTCTGTTTTTTAAAAGTCCAATCAGAAGGCCAAAACTACTTATGTTGAATATTTCAGAGCTGTAGCCTTATTAGAAGTTGTTTAGTAAAAAAATTATTAATTTGTTAAGAAAATTAATAAAAAAAATTAATCAAAATTTAAAAATTCTGTTATTCAAAACTACAATTAGAAGGCTAAAACTACTTATGTGGAAAATTTCGGAGCTGTAACTGTTTGAAGTCGCTTTGTAAAAAAAAATTAATTAAAAAATAATTAATTAGTATTTAACATTCTGTTTGACATGTATACAATTAGAAGACCAAAACTACTTATGCTGAAAATTTCAGAGCTCTACTCCAATTTTAAGTAGGTTTCTATTGATCCAAAGAGCCACAGACAGACACACAGCATGTTTTATTATTATAAATAGTTCATCAGTACTTTCACATTAAAACAAAATTCTTGGAATTGATGAAGGCATTGTATTTTTATTAAGTGGCAAATAAAATCACATTCTGTCCACAAGTGATATTTGTTTATAAAAAATTACCGGGGTATAAACTTACTTTTTCTCCTAAAAACATTTATGAATTATTAATGTGAACCAGGGAGATACATAAGAAAATGCCAAAGTTACTAAACTATAGTAGAATCAGACAAATTTTTGTTAAAAGGACATATAATGAAAAGTCTTGTCCATTAGTGTGTCCTGCACGTGACAGTTAAGATTAATTAAAAAAAACTTGGTGTTTAAAAAGTTCATGAAGAAATTCTTGTTCTTATAAAATCACCCTACTCACTGCACATATAAGGCGATTAAACACATAGAAGGTGTTCAAAGTGTTTCATCTATCAGAACAGACAGGTAAACAGATTTAAGCAATTTTCTAAGTCATGCAATAGTTGAAGCTAGGGAAATGAACTATGGTATCTCGGAGACAGTTAGGAAATATATGTTTTTGGTACTACAATTGTATGGATGCACAGTAAGTACAGTAATTCAAACAAAAACTTCTATTTTAAACTGCACGGAGATCATGAGATCATGAAATGACTTTGGAGTACATGATAAGAGTAGAATGATCGAATTCATTGCTTATCCCTCGACAAACATAACATTAAATCCATTTGACTATGGAACGCTAATTTCACGACTTATTATCCTTGATGTACAATGAGGTTTTGTACCCTAGTCTTCTGGCAGTTCAGTTTATGTTACTGTGTACCAGAAAATTAATGCGTTAATATGCAAAGCAATTTACAAATATTTTCCTTTTTATTTAAAAAAAAAAAAAAAATAAGAAATGTTTTTAAAATGCAGTATTTTTTACGAAACAAAGACAAGGTTTTCCATCAAATGTTATTTAACTTTACAAATAAGTACAATGGGCTGTTTTGTTTCCATCATCAAACAAATTTCACTTCTATAAACTTCCTTTCTATTTGCTGAGTAAAATTTTCTCTTGTTTATACTGATTGTGAGACGAAAGGTGCTTTCAAAATAATTTGCTTGAATGTCCAGCTATAAAATATCAAAGATAGTATAGTCACTACTGGGATTATGAGTGTCACATTTTTTTTTCAACTGCCTGGTGGAACTTGTTCGGATTTTCTCCCATTCGGGACGTAAATTTGGGGGAGTTTCACCTTGAAAGATCTCGCGGAATGCTTTCATCTCTTCACACTCATTTCAATACTGTGCCAGTAACACTCTTAACTTTTCCACCTTGAAATCTCCAATACAACCAAATACAAAAGAAACTAGGGGTGTGGAACTTCGCACAACTTTCAGTTACACTTTATTACTGATGTGGATTGTGTTATTTACCATTTTTAAGTTTCCATCATTCGTTTCGCCATTTTGGCGATATTTTTTGCGATAATTCATATATGGGTCTTAAAAAAAAAACTTCGCAAAATGATGTTTTTGGCGGTATACTTTTCGAAAATTCCTTCCTTTGTTATAAGTGAAACTGAAGGAGAGGAGAAAAAACGATCGTTGATGAGCTATGTCTAAGCTAACAAGACTCTGTGTTGAAGGCATTCATTTTTCAACTTTTTCCGCCATTAAAGCATTTTTACGGGAATTTTCGGCTGCGGGGATGTTTAGAATACCTTAAGAGGCATTAGCACAGCAATTTTTATCAAAATCGTTAGAGCCCTTTTTTAGCAATCATTGAAAAACATGATTTTTTCAATGGCAGTTACCTTATGCGCATGCGCGATTTTGACGAAAACCTTAATGGTAAGTCCTTGGGCCGTCACCAACCTGCTCACCAAATTTGAACATCGTAGGTCAGTTTGTTCGGGAGTTATGCTGACTACGTACACACAGACAGACATTTTTTCTAGATCACTTTTTTGAGATCGGGATGTACCAAAACGTGAAAATATGCAAAAAAATCGAACTTTTTTTTTGACCGAATCCTGTACTTTCATTACCCTATGTATTACATATGGGTAATTGAAAGTAAAAATTATAAATATTTTTCAAGTAATAAATTACTTACACTTAAATTCTAGCAATGTATATTTCGAAAAGCATATCCAACCCAATTCTTTTCTAGTTTCACAGTCACTGTAGTGAAAATACGAGGTTTAAATGTACAGTAAAACCCCGATTATCCGAGCCCCGGTTATCCGAGTTTCCGCTTTAACAGAGCCAGATAATATTTCTTTTACCCCTGATATTTTCCTTTGTCAAAACTAGTACCGAAAAAAATTGGTACTTGATCTCTCAAACACTCAAGAAAACAAAATGTTTACATTTCTTTTCATTGTATGTCACTGCTCCTCCGAACTCTTTAAGCATTACTATATATTATTAATTGCATGTGGTTTACCTATAGTATAACATTTGTACTTGTCAAAATATACATTTAAACCGATACGATTTATTTTATTTTTAATTTTAGCTTTAACCGAGTTTTTCGGTTATCCGAGTTTATATTGGTCCACATTAACTCGGATAATCAAGACTCTACTGTATTCATTATGTAACAATGTTAAAAACATTCCTAAGAAGTTGCTTATAGAAAATATTGAATTGTATAAAAAATATCTCTAGATTTTAAACATTTTGACAAGCATTCGTGTGAAATGTAAAAAATGTATGAAACCAGGGTGTTCCGTATAAATTTATGTTTTTATTTTTTAGATATTTCGTGTGGATTATATTAAATACAAATTAATAAATTTGTTGTTTTAAAAGTATATTTATTATGAGCTTTGATATATATTTTAGATGCAACAGTTTCTATCGTCTGATATTTATAAATTGATCCAATATTAATAAACTCAGACCGATTCCTGAAAGCTTTTTTTTTATACAGATACAAATAATATATGAGCTTGTTTTATTGTAGTAACAGCAACGAATATTGCATTTCATTACATTTTCTTATGGTATATTTTTCAACCTACGTCGCTGGAAAAAAAATGAAAGTATCTTAATTATTTATTACATGAAAAACATAACTCAGCCTACTTTTTTTTATAAATAATGTTTTATAGTGTCAGTAAACTCTGAAATAATTATTCTATGCTTCTTTTCATGAAAATTTTTCCTTAATCCAATTCGTTGTAGAAGTTGTTCCACGTTCGTGTAAGTTGTTTCACAAAACAACTATCCAGTTCCAAAATTTAATATTCATAAGTCTATCACTAGAAACTATTTACTTGAATCTTATGTACGGAAAGGACCAAACTAAATAGGAACATCGGTTCTTTTAGACCAGCGTTAGCCACTACGCGACCCACGACACATTTTTCTGCGGCCCGCCGACACCACAGAATATATAATAAAAAATATAAAAAAATAAAATGTCACGGTACTGATTTTTTTTTTTTTTTTTTTACGTAACTGTAATTTACCAGAAATAATATGTGTTAACTATGTAAAACAGAGTTCTCCACTACGTGCCCAAAGAAAGCATATGAAGAGGCTTTCGGCTTGGTGGTTTTCATCAAGATTGAATACAGGTATAACTTAACTGAATCTTATTTGGACAATTTATTAAAATTGACTGCAACAAATACTCAGAAAGACATATACTCTATCATAAAATAAACTGAACGATTTCGGCCGCAGTCGTCTCACAATTGATATCGCCTAAAACGGACTTATCCTGGAGTACAGTTTAAATACTTTTATTAAAAGTTAGGTCGATTCGCATTGTCACGTTGAAATAAAAGATTCACTTCTTTTTTTAGACTTTGTTTAATTAAAAATGAAAATTATTACTTTTTGAATTATTTGAAAAAATAAAATAAAATACCAATTGCAATTTTACTAAGATATATAAAAAAAAAATTCCAGTTTTCAGAAATGCTATAGATTGCTAAATCAATATTAATTAAAGATACATATTTTGGTGTATTCGGCGCGCGAAAAGCTCCAACATAAGTCTTATGGCCCGCCTCTAAAAGTTATTGGCGAAGGCTGCACCCAAGTCCACACTGGGTTTTGAAGAAACGGTTACGTTTTGCAGCACTTTTTGTTACCAGGTTCTGCAATAATGAATTATTGTTGTCACATGCAGAATTGTTCTTGTCACTTCCATTTCTAGAATAGTTATTTTCCTCGTCACTTACTCTAATAGTATCGATAATTTTAACAATAGATAGTTAAGCTGCTGTATCTTCAATGTTATAGAGGCTACAGAAGGAGCAAACTTATACTTAGATTAGGTCATAAGGATCATATGGCTCAGTTCTTATGCCTTTGGATTATCTTTCTATCAGGTTAACTTTAGAAGTGCCATAGTAAATATTTTGGAAATTCAAGAATAAATATCTGTCGAAAACAACAACAATTCTATTTACCCTCCTATGAAATGTTTCGTATAATGTTGGATCGATGCCAGAATGTTTCAGAAAAACCCTAACCCTAATGGTTCCTAACCTTGAGGTGATCCAAGTCCACTGTGTAAAAGTGTATTTATTGGTATTTATATTTGTTACGGTACTCGTCCCCCCCCCCCCCCTTTCTCCACCTCTTCACTGGTTATTAGCTACATATATTTTTTTTTGGCATATTGAGAAAATTAATTACGATTATTTTCCCAATGCTTAATGTCAAAAAGGAGAAATTCCCCATTCTGCATACCAGACTGTGTCATTGGTAGGCAAGTACGTAAAATGGTTAGCACGCAAAAATTAATGGGATTGTCAGAATGAATTCTGAGATGCTGATATTCAAAAAGAAAATAACTTCAAAGAATTGCTTTGATGGTGCCTCAGACGCATTGTATTGCAAGCCTTTGCCACTGTGAATGTTTTCCTAATCCCATAAAATTGCAATTACCTCCCCTGACCACTTTGGGTCTCGCGGATCTCCTGTGGTCCCACGAGCTAAGAACAACTGCTCTAATCTCAAATCATCATATAGTCAAACTGTCAGTAGCACTGGTCTAGAGTTTAGCCGTGATTTCAAAAGTTTTCATAAAATTAACGATCGCAACATACTATTTACTTTATCAAGTTATTGCGTTTTTATGTCAGAAAAATTATTATTTACTTTATAACTAGATAATAACAATGCCGGCTAATAACAATGGTGCACTTTCTACTGAAAATCTTCATTAACATTTACTGACAAAACTACTTCTTTTCGCAGTGCTACTGCCAGAAAAAATAAATTACTGCATTAAATTAGCCAACCGTTCCCGATAGTCTTTTATCTTATTAGAAATTCCACCACTAAACTTTTGAATTTAAAATTTAATGAAGACTAATGAATGCGAATGAAGTTACTAAATAGTACTTCTTATTATCTAAAAACATACAGTGAGGAAAAATACTTTAATTAATTGTTTGCATGCAATTACAAATTAAACTGTCTTATTGAATTTTAAACTAACTTAAAATTGCAATATAATTTCTTTAAATAGTTTCTCTCTCTTTTCTCAAGTTAATCGGAAAAAAATATGTTTTAAAATAATTTCATTATTCAGTAAAATGACTGCTCCAACAAGAACACAACTTAAGAAAGCACATAAAATATTCAATAACCCATATTTTTATCATAAAAGCCTCAAACCAGGAATCGCCTTTTTATGGAAGCATCAAATTTGCTTCTATAATTATATAGATATATTCCTTAATTACCCATTCCCATCGTAATTAACCTAAATGCTTTTTAAGTTTGCCTTAGGGAATCAACTATCTTGACGAAAAGCTTTTGACTTGTTTTAGTTTTGTTCTGTAAAAATGGCTTTCGTTAATAGTCTCTAATTATAAATTCATTTTTGCATATTAAAATTTTACAATTCATGCATTTAAAGAAATTATCTTTTTATAAATTGAAGTTCTGTTACAACTTTCCTTTAGAAAAGGGAATTATTTGTGGTTTCTGTGATAATCTATCAAATCTTTATAGAGGGAAAAGTTAAATTAATGAGACTTAAATCTGTACTGCGGTAAAAAGTACTATCGCTAATCACCTTTTAAATTATATTAACCCAATTATTAAGAAACTATGATGAAAGGTCTTAAGTACGTGTTTTTCAATGTTCACCAGATAAAGATCGTGTGTCAAAATCATTTGCTCAGAATCTCAAATTTTTAGTAAAGTTACATATTACAACTCAATTTTTATGGTATTTTAAAATGTATCCTTATTTTGGGTAAGTTATTCTACTTGACGTGTTAACCATTTACAATAATTTGAAGAATTTAAATAAATTTCGAAAAAAAAAAAATCTTTAAAAGTAGTTTTTTGTTCCCCAACAAAAGTAACTATAAAAAAATTAGTTCAAATACCATGGTTGGAATATGAATGACTAATTCATTACACATTTTAGCTTGTATTAATGTAGAAAGAAGTTTATGAAAATACTGTCTGTCTATCCATTCACCTGAAGTAAACATTTCCAGTCAATGCTAAAAAAGCTACAAATATTTACAATGTGTCAAATGAAAGGTCACATCGTTATGACTACCCATTCAAAGTTACAGACATGCGTGATTACCCATTCAAAGTTCAATCGGAAGTTATGACATTATATCAATTTGCTATTCTCCACCTGAATATTACATGGCTACAGACAAGCGTGTTAACATCAGTTTGTATGTATCAAGAAGATTAGTAGGATTACATAAAACTGAACTAGAAGCTCTATTGAAGTTCTTTAAAAATCGATCGAAAGAATCATTCTATAGTAACCTTATCTTATTTCACATATTGGTTGCAAACTGAAATATCGAATTAGAATTCAGATATTCTGCGATATCATTCTTTTATATAAATAAATTGGCAGGGTTTTTGTTTATCAAATTTTGGCAAGTTTTGCAGGCAGGGTCAGGGTTATTTTCAGGTGGGTGCAGATTACACTTATAGGCGATGCAAGGGGGTTAAATTTTATTCAAACCCTAATTTTTTTTTATTGGATTTCCTAGTAAAATGTTAAAAAATAGTTATGCAATAAATTTCTGTTCCGTTGAATATATTAAAACCTCTTTCATACCTCTGTTTTTCAGGGATTCATACCACTTTTCTCAATTTTAAATTTAATTTTCAAACTCCAACCTCTTTCACCGCCCTGACGGCATTCATGCCCATATCCATCATAGAAGGGATATATTTCAGTCATTAAATATTGCCGAATTATACACATTTGGTATCTGATTCTGGTATGCTGTTATTAAATATGTGCAGAAGCTATTTTTAGTGATAGTGACTGTCATAGCCCAATTTATTTAAGTTCCAGATGAACTTTAAGACAAATCATTTTGCACTTTATGGAAAGTCAAGTGACAGTAGTATTAGTCATACGTTTTAAAACAAAACTTAGTCATATGTTGTGGCCAAAATTCATTCACAAATTCATTGTGATCAAATTTTACTACGTATGCAATAATTTCTTCTGGATAGTGGGCAATATTAAAGCAAACGTAGATAAAACTATGATATAAATTTCAATCGATAGCTAAAATGTTTCAAAGGCGAGGAATAAGAATATCTAAGACTTTTTTTTCTTCTTTTAAATCCAAATTTAACAAAACAGAAGATTTCTTAATTCAAAATTATAAAAATATTGACTATAAAAATGTATTCTTTGGTTAATTCAGGTTGATCATTGATATTACAAAATTCCAACCTCTTTAAACACTTTGCTATTACATTGATCTAAGTGAAAAGTTGAAAAATTAATTCTTCAAAGTATTTACTCAAGTTAATATATATTTTTTAGCATAACTACTTGATTCGATTGAATTATTTTCAGCTCTTTTGTACAATAAATAGAGGGATAAGTTAACTTTTACTAATGAAGCCTAAAACAAAATTTATGACATTATATTTATAGTATCATCAAAGTATCAATATTTACATACAGGAAAAATTTTTAAAAAAAAATCTACATGAACTGTCCAAGACGAACAAACTAGTTTTCAGAATAATTTTTCTAGTTGGTTCAAGAAACATTATACTTTGTTTTTCCTTTAAATTTTACCATCGTTCTTCATTTTATTTTTAATTTGCAAGAACAGGGGGAGGAGGGGGGGGGGGGTTGTAAGTGCTTTTGAGCCTCCTTGACGTCGTACATGAGTGAACCAAGGAGTTTTCATTTAATCAAGGATCCAGTTCCGTATAGTTTCTTAATAGATTATTGTTTTTATATTAAAGAAGTTTTAATGACTGTATTGACATAGACATGAAAATTCTTTCGTACAGAGAGCAAAAATATCCTCTCAAACATAAAAACAATCACCTTTATCATTCACCATTCGTTTTAACTTAAGTAAAATTATTTCGAAAACGAGAAATGTTATACTCAAAATAAAAGTACTCGTGTGTGCGTGCGTGCGTGCGTGTGGTACGAAACAACCCATGCTATTCATTTTTAATATTCTAGATATAAAAAAAGCAGTATCATAGGCTCGTATGTTTTAGTTATAGGTTACAAGTATTTCGTAATGAGAATTTTATCTGTTTGAAATTGTCGAGCTTTTTTCACTAACAGATACAAAAAATTTAACCCCTGCAAAAAAAAAAAAAATATATATATATATATATATATATATATATATATATATATATATATATATATATATATATATATATATATATATATATATATATATATATATATATATATATATATATATATATATATATATATATATATATATATATATATATATATATATATATATATATATATATATATATATATATATATATATATATATATATATATATATATCGACTATTTTGAGGAAGAATAAAACGAGTTTACACCTCTCAACAATAGAATAGAATATCTGACTCGGATGAACTTTCACACAAAAGTAATTGCTCTCTAAGCAATATTAAATACATAGACTGTCCGAGGGTCCTAGTCATGAACTACTGCAGTTTTGAAAGTCTTGACATCAAGCATGAATTTGTTTAAAAAAAATCTAGACAGATCTTAAAGATTTAAAATACTTCATGTGTATTAAACTATAGGGGAAAAGTAAGAGGTGTCTGATAGTAAATTATGAGTTCAAAATATAATTGCTGACCGTTTCTTTTCAGACTGCCCCTTGTGATGCCATGGGTAGCAGTAGCCAACACTACAGGGATACTGCACCATCGACTACAGAGGACTGGAAAAACATCACACCCAATTCTTCAGTTACTGAAGGTTAGGCTCATGTTTGAATATAAGTTTATTCTTCTTGCTTAACAAATTTTAAGCGACATTACCAGTAAAATTCTAGACATTTTCTTTCAGTTTTCTTCATTAATCTTTGACAAGTTTAGTTAATCTGTTCGAGCATTCGATTCGCTTTTCAATCACCCCATTAAATCTCAAGCACGATGTTCTAACAGGGTTGAATGCATTTCAAATATAGAATTCGTTGATGAACACTAAATATTTTTTAAAAGCAACTCCGTTTTGTAATTAAGGTGAATCAACCCAATCTCAGATGATTATAAAACTGTTATAAACTGTTTTCAGTGGAAGTGTTTTGCAACTATTCTCCCATGCATTTTGAATTCCAAATTCAATTTTATTCAGGAAAATTCGGTACTCACACATTATAAAAGGTTGTAGCTTAAACATATAACTACAATAAATTAGCAATTGGAAAATACAACCGAATATTTATTGAGTGATTGACTGATTGACTTACTTATTTACTTACTAACTCACTTACTTATTTATCTATTACAATTACTTACTCTATTTTGAGTATTTTTGCAACTTAACGCTGACTCCCTATCTCAAGTAGTTTACTGACGTAAACAACACACCAACCTTTTTTGGGACAATCCTGCATAGTAGTAATGATTTTAAATATTTTAAGGGGGTTAATTTTCCAAACTGTTTGAAATACATTATTTTCGACAACTTTTTCAATCTCACATTTTACCATACCAGTTTCCCATTAAACTATTACTATTCGGTATTTACTAGCAAATTTAAAGCTTCCAATGATTATTCGTGTTATTTTGTGGAAATGTTCTCCATTCTTAAGTAGATGTTCTTTTTTTTTTTTTTCCAAGCAAAAAATAACCCTACTCATCTTAATAACAATACCATTCATGCTCATAGATGTATCCTGGCTGCGCGACGTCCATCCTCCGGACTGGGATCGCGTCGTGTGGGAGCTCCGTTGGGCATGGGACGTGCACGTGTTTGGTCTGGCCAGTCTCTTCACCATGTTGTCCGTCCTCTGTCTACTGACCGTCCTCCGCCTCAAGTCGCAGCTCACCCAGCAACCCCACATGGCATCGGTCAACATCTTCCTGGGAATACTCGCGGCAGCGAGGTGCATCGTCCTATTCTCAGATCCATATGGAGCAAGACAGGTGAGGCACACTTCGCAATGTAAGGCTGAAAAAACATGGAAGCAAATGACTACCAGGTTAGTTTTTCAGAAAATGGCTTCAAAGTTTTGCCTCTCTATAAATCATCATATTGGTACTTATTGGCTCTTTCTGCTTCTAGTAATGAAGTGAAAAATTAATTTTGTTGTCTGTTTGTATTGTGATAAAATTTGTTAAACAAATTTCGCAGAAAATAAATAGCTCAAAACCCCAACAATTCAGATGTTGGTTAGCTAAAACGCCACACCAGACTTACTTTTAACACCCCGAGGTAAACAGATAGCAAAAAAAGTCTGAGACATTTGATTCCTATTGGTTTATAGAAGTAACTAAAAGAATTGAAAGCTAGTCTTATTGGAAAGTGAAAGCAGAAAAAAAAAAACACGAATTATCCACGTAACCAACTCTTTTCTGTAGTTATCACACGCAACAGTCTATGCAGTTACAAATTGCGTATCGATGTCTAAAAGCGCATTAAATAACTGTAGGTCGATTTGTTGGTCCAAAAGAGAAATTAATATTAATGTAATAGTGGAGTCTAATTTTCTCCTCCTGTAAAAACATTATATGTCCCTTTCAAATATTAATTTTGTGGTGCGAGTTTTAAAAGAGGTATGTTTTCAGAATATCTCTTTAGTGTTAGAAATCATCTTTTTGGTGTTTACTAAATGTTTACTGAAGTGGACATACAAAGATTGTGCTTTTCACCATTGATATTAATAATTGTTCACTGCCGCGTGAATCACTGCAAACTTTGTTTCTGCCAGGCCCTTCCCGTGGTGATGCTCCAGGTGCTGTGGGACCTTGGCTACCCTTGCTTGCTGTCTGCGTTCGCACTCCTCCAGCTGTCGTTCGTGCGCATGAGTCAGCTTAAAATGGGTCGCCTCAACACGGAGAGCGCAGTCACCATCGTCATCACATTCCACTTCTGCCTCATCATCACTTCCGGGGTCCTGGGGGCTCTGCAGCATTCACTCAGGGTAAGAAACACAAGGAGCACACTCCTACGCTATCTGATTAAGATATTAACTAATAAAATGATTCGTTCAAGTGAAGCTTCAGGCTGTCTAGTTTATATTTTACTGATGCACTTGGTTAGAGTCAAGACCTGATTTAGAAAATTCAGAATAATAAACGCAACACTATTGATGAAAGCCTATTCCATAGAAAATAATACACCAAATACCACCAAAAATTAAATGGTTTATTAAAGTGAACATAGGTAATGTTAAGGTGCTGTTCCCTTTGGACTGCTGATGTACCATTTGATATTCATCGACAACACTGTACAGGTGATTGCTAGACTTTTGAAGATTTGTTAAGATTCTACATGAGTAAAAGTAACGTCGAACTATTAAGATTTTTCGCCATTTATTAGTTATTATTTTCTGCCTATTTGTGTACTATCATCAAACAAACTAGAGTTATACTTCTTACTCGATTTCTAGAACCGTTAAGAAGAATTGCGTTACAGAAGAATTGAGCAATTAACAAAATATAATCAATTCCAATGAGATTTCTATTATTAAAATTTTGATTCTGAGGACTTGTAACGTATTTAATCAGACTAATGTTGTTTATTTACAGCTTTGATGCTACATACTACTCCTATTCATTTTATATAGTTCATGCGAATGTTCTCTTATTTGTATCTATTTTCGATGGACAGATAGTGTGGCTTCTGACTCAGGCTGCATTTATCATATGGGGAGGATTCCTCTGCTTGTCATCTCTTCTTAGCTGCTTAAAGTTGCTGAAATCCATTGTCAAGGTGCCCCTACAGTTTCTCAGACAGGTGGGGATAATCTAATATTTTAATTGTGATTAGGTAATTTTAAAGTTACATTACCAAATAGAAATAATTATTTTATCAATCAAATTTAATAATTAAACCCTTTATGAATAATTTACTCTAACTGTTGTTGTCACTTCTATAGAAGAATAAAAAACATTTGCTTATGAAACCCCACCATAAATATAATATTTGAAGCAACTTTTAGTCATTTACATCTTTAGAGTATAATGCCTCAAAACAATAGTAATTAAACTTTAATGCTCGAGATATCGGAGCCTTCTCATATTTAGACCGTCAATACATGTCGTTATAGAAAAGCCAAATAAAAATAAAATAAGAGTTGTTCCTTTGTGTCAACATAATGAGGTTCACTTTTCCGGCACATTTTTATATGCCGTGTATACTTTCAAAAAGAAAGTAAAACAAGATGGATTGTGACAGTAACTGTCTCTAAACAGCCTCTTCTAAATACATTTCTATTGCGGTTATTTAAGTCCAGATACAAAGCCAGAACAATGCCATGACTGACCATGTGCAATTTGGTGACATGAATGAAATAATCGCTTGTTAAGATTGATGTTTTTCGTAAACAAAAATGTCGGTAGGTTTCATCGGAAAAACTTGTCATCGAATATTCTATCCAAGTTCTTATCCAAAGCCTTTATTGTTTATCAAGATATGAACTTTCCATAAAGTTGTTTTCTAAGATTAAAGTGATTTTTCAAAGAATGAATAAAATACTAATAAGATCTATTTTTTAAATCAAGAATAATTTGATTTCTGAAAATGATATTTTATTCTCTAACTTATGCTGATTTAGCCTGCCAGTATAAAGAAATAGAAAACCAGAAATATATGTATCCTCCATGAAAAACTATTTTAATTCTTCAATTTATTTTAATTTTTCTCTTGACCTTCACTCAAGTTCTTAACCTTCGTACAACCACTATCACTTGATGAGAACACAAATACATAAATGAAATTTAAAAACTTTTGGTTGTGATCAATTTTTTTGGCCACAATATCTGCCTAAGTATTGTATTAAAACATAAATTTTTATACCAGGTATAATACAGCAGTAAAAGATCATTAGCACTTAATCTACCAGAGTGATCAAATGACCCTTTTGACCTCTTTTGCGACTTGAACCCTTTATAAGGCAGTGAGAAGTATACTTGCCAACTATTCTGAAATGTCATGGAAAGTGATCGATTTAAACTATTAAATTTTTTAATACGAAATATATCTAATTTATAATTCCTTTTGTAGATTTTAGTACTTGCAAATTATACTTCATTATTATCATGTAATGCGATATAAACAGAAATGCAAAACATAAGATGTCCTACATTTGAATAGTTCCCAGTGGGCGATGAGAGACTTACTTCCCACCAAAAAAAAAAAAAAAAAAAATGGTTTCAAAAATCCAATTAATTTTAGGTAATAAGCTAAATTAATTTCTTTTTATAAATCAATCTCAATCCCAAAAATATTTTAACATAACACTAGTAGAAAAAAATGGCCCAATAATGGGTTAATCAAAATTGTTAAATTCCAGGTTTTCATTTTCCTTGAACTTGCACGATTTTTTCTATAATATAAATCTACTTAATTTTTCAATATATATATATATATATATATATATATATATATATATATATATATATATATATATATATATATATATATATATATATATATATATATATATATATATATATATATATATATATATATATATATATATATATATATAGAAGAAGAATTGAAATATAGTAGTATAAGAAAGGATAGAGGGTTAAAAGCTATGTTTTGTGGTGGTTTTGGCTTGTTCATTTTTAAAACAAATCGTGTATTTTGGAACGATGCTCGAGATTTGGTATGGACTGACCAATCTTCCCAGAGCCCCTGTTACCAACATTGGTTATATTACTAGCTATTATACCAGCTTATATATATATATATTTTTTAATTAATCATCAAAATTTAACGTGTTTTTTTTTTCCCCACTTAATTATCACTAAATTTCCCTTAAAACTTTATTGACAATATTTTATTACCATTGCCATACCTAGTACAAAAATTCCAATATTTTGAAGCAATACTTCTGCAAATATTATGGAAAAACAAATGAAATTAACCCATATTCTTAAGGAGGTCTGGACTCAAAATTTAAAAAATTCTCAATTTTTTTATTATTGTAAGAAATAATAGAAATATTTTTGAATAAACTGACACAATTTTTTTTTTTTTTTTTTTTTTTATCATTAGTAGAATATGAAATTTTTAAGTTTTTGTTATATGACAACTCTATCTCTGACATGTATTTTGAAATTTTGAAACTGTTTTTCTCGGTGATGGCTTTTTGTCCCTTTTTTGAATTTAGAAAGATATGACTTAAAAACTAATTGTTATAATTGTATGAAACTTTCCACAGTTATTTTTTATATATATTTCTTTAATTTGTTTTCAGGAATTGTGTATTTTGATTTAAACTTTTTAATAATTATTTAACTTTTAACTTAATTAACTTGATTAACTTTTTTTTTTTTAGATTTTTGACCTTAGCATACTATGGGTTTTGTATAGTTTTTGCAAAAAAATATTTTTTTTGTTAAATTTTTTCTAAATAATTTATTGAAAAATCATGTATACAATTTACGATATGAATTATAAGAAGTAATTTAACGCAAAAATGAAGTGATTTTTTAAAAAAGTTTTCTAAATATATCAATTTTAAGACATGTCATCGTTTCGAATCATTTTTAACTTTTTTTTTTTTTTTTTAAATTTAATTTGAAAATTTAAAATAGTTGTTTCAGTTTCAAAGCATAATACAGTACTGTTTAAAAAATTTCAGAAAACTATTCTTAAAAGTAAAGATTTTATAATTTTGAGTCCTGGACCTCCTGAACTGCAGTTGCCGATGTGTAAGGCCTCGGTTACGATACGAGCGGTGAGCTGTGAAAGACTTATAACAGACTGAGGGAGTTGTTCTGGCCACGATGAGAGTGAAGGCGGTATTTTCTATCAATTCCTAACGTGACGTCATCCAGCGAACTAGCTGAGTCCTTCATTTTGAGTGATTATCCCACACAAGATGAAGTATCTAAAACAAAATTGTTAAATAGTGGTGAGATTATCACAAAACATCACATAAACATACGTTTTTTTAAAAAATAATAAAATAATATTTCAAATATAAAACTTTTTTGAATCACTGTAAACCGTAGCCAGATCACCTTCCACCCTTTCTATTGTTCTCTCAGTCTGTCTCACACCGCTTGCATCGTACCCGAGGCCTAACAGTGCAATGTTTGTAAGATGCCTGAACACTTGCGCGTGGAATGTGATGGTACCCTTCTATTTTAGCAGGTGGACCCTGGCTACGAGATCACCAGTATCCAGGGCATGTTCAGCGAACAGCAATCGCAAGACACGCAGGGACCTCACCAGCCGAGGATTCGCATCACTGACGTAAATGAACACACGTACAGTTACGCCAGTGAGGGCTCACTCGCCACACACAGAGGGATCGTCATGTCGCAACAGCGTGAGTAGAGCATCGGATATAGATATATAAACAGTTGGATAGATTGCTTAAAGCTGGGGAAATGAAGCCGTTCCCAGATCGTTGGGTGGACAAAAAAAATACAGATTGCCAAGGACTGAAAAAAAATCTTTGGTTGGACGCAGCAGAACTGTTAATAGTAGACCTTAATTAATAATAATGTGCAAAACAAATATCTACTCTAGCACTTTACAAGGTATTTCGCATCCCTACCCAATAGTATCCAAAACTGGAGATGCTCTTAATCAAATTAAACATGAGACAAACAGAATCGAAAGTAATTTTGATAATACCCACATTCTAATTCTAATCTAAACTACGAAGACATGTTTGTTTGATATATAAATGTGTGTGTGTGTGTGAAATAAATAAGTGTTTCAAAATTCATCTGGAAGTACCGACTTGAAACACGGGAAGTTTTGACCACAAGGGTGCTATCATAGAAATTCATTAGAAAATATACAGTTTGGCTCCGATTTCTAATATCGGGTTGGAACTTGAGTGATTGCCAAAACATTTCAACTCCAAAACCACTAGTTTGGTGCCATTTTCGTAATTAATTATCTATTTCTCTTCAGGACTTTATTTAGAGTTCTGTGTGGCGTGAAAATATAGAGTTAGGTTCTCAAAACTACGTAAAAACTAAACTAACGTAAATCTACGTAAAAACTAAACTAACGTAAATCTACGTAAAAACTAAACTAACGTAAATCTACGTAAAAACTAAACTAACGTAAATCTACGTAAAAACTAAACTAACGTAAATCTACGTAAAAACTAAACTAACGTAAATCTACGAAAAAACTAAACTAAAAAACTCAAATATTCTCAACGAGCATCTTCTTTGATAGATATGAAATCTCAACACATATCTTATGAAATCTCAATACATATCTTCTCAAATGAATTCTACTGTTTACTGAATTGTAGTATGCCGCCGTATCTAAAGTAGCCTTCAGGAATTCTACACTGGTGTGTAAAACTTAAGCAACAGGTGGTTTTTTGCCATAACTCCACGAGAAATCATCTGAGAGACATGAAATTCAGAAATGAGGGAGAGTATTATGCACGTAAAGGATGACGAAAGTATCGGCGCTGAAAAAGGAATACAATGCATACAGTATAGAATCAAACAAAAACAAGCTTTATTGAAAGCATAGTATCGTGACTCATGATTGTCTATCCAAGAGGAAGAATAACAAGCAGATGTTCCTTAATAGGGGATATGCCCTCCCCTCACTGCAATGGTTGCTTCGCACCGTGTCCGCATACTCAGAACCAGCTGGTGCAACATTTCTTGCGGTAGGAGTGCCCATTTCTCAATCAGCATCTGTTTGAGTTGTTGGGTGTTCTCCGGAGGATCTAAGCGTGCTGCAATGCGTCTCCCCAAAGCATCCCACACATGTTCGATAGGATTTCAATCTGGGGAGTACGCTGGCCAATCCATTTGAGTGATATATTCACTTTCCAGTAGCTCCTTAACAGTAAGAGTCTGGTGTGGCCGTTCATTGTCATCCATAAAAATGAAGTCTGGGCCAATGGCAACAATGGGAAAGAGTACCTCCTCACAATAGCGATCCCCGGTTACAGACCCTCTGTCGAAAACGTGGAGCTCAGTTCACCCGTTCAGCATAATGCCTCCCCAGACAAGAGCTCCAGGACCATCGTTACGGTGTCTTTCCTTGATGTTACTGGGATAAAACCGGGTCCCGATCTCTCTCCAAATCAAAACTCGTTGAGAATCGCTTCCGGTACTGAACCGACTCTCATCCGTAAAAAGGACACGACTCTATTGATCAGTTGTCCAGTTTTTGTGCTCTCTGCACCACTGTAAACGGTGGCGTCGGTGGCCAACTTTCAACGGGAGGCAGCGTTTAGGACGGCAGGCGAATAGGCCCCCTTTGTGAAGGCGTCTGGCCACAGTAAACCGCGACACTTGTTGCCCCGTTGCTGTACAGAGTTGCTGAGCAATGGCGCTTGCTGACTGCTGTCGGCCTCTTTTCTCCTGCAGGACGATATATCGGTCATCCCTTGCAGTTGTCGTCCTTGGGAGGCCACCACCAACCTTTTTAACAGCTGAACCTGTGGTTTGGAACGCTTTCCAAGCTCACGAAACGACACTTTTGTTGATACCGAACTCTGCAGCTACACTGGTGACAGTATGCCCCTCCTCCAGCTTTCCGATCATTCTTCCACGTGTGAAGTCGTCCAGGTGATTTCTTCTAGCCATATTTCACGAACTGACGAACTGGCACTTGCAGCGAATATGTTGAATTGAGTCTCAGTCCTTCCTTTTATTCTACTGTTAAGCTGCGAGCGCCGACATCACGCGTTTTGCGTACGCTCACGTCGCCTCTGATGTTTCGTTCCTGATATTTGCATACGCATGGCGTTTCTACTGATCTCCAGACCTCCTTTTCTGCAATTTCATGGCTATCTGCTAAATTTTTACATTGTTGCTTAAGTTTTGCACACCAGTGTATATTTCTTTCTTAACAGAATTTTGTAATTATTCGAATAATATCACAGAATATACACGGGAAATTTAAATGTTTTAAAAGTAATAAATGACTACAGAAATCTCTTCAGCGTTTTCCTTTCACAACTTTTAGTATCAAATCACACTATTATTCCAGTTTTAAATCACCTCAACTCAATTTAGAATTGAAAAATATTATTTCTTAACAAGAAAGTGTATCCCGGGCAGGTACCTAGTCTACCAATATGAGAATTAGCTATGCAATTGCATAACCGACCCTTTTAGTGCCCATTTGTGTCCCAACCCAACTAGTTTTATAATTTAATTTTAAGGTTAGCCTTGTATGAAAAGAGGACTTTGCTGCAACATGTTTCTATCTTTTACTTATAGATGCCGATACTTCCCCTCTAACATATCTCCCTCCCTCCTCTCCGAAACATTGGAATTCATCTGAAGAGAAGAACGCAATGTCACCAAATGAAGATCCCGCTCTCATGAAACCCCTCATTGTAAGTCTGTTCATTCCGTACTTCAAGTTGCATAAGTAATATTTCAATTTAAGACAACGTTTAACTTTCAATTAGTCGATACGTAAAAAAAGTATTGCATTGGCATTGATGGATATTGATTTTTACTTTCCCCAATATGTAAAGTAATGTGATGAAAATATTGCATTGGGGTTCAAAAGTTAATATCGATTTGTTTTAGTGAATCGCACGTTCTGATATATCCCAAGTCTAAAAAGTGTTTTTTTGGAAATGTTCTTTCTGAACAATTATAACCAGAATGGATCGGAATGTGATATTAAAATTTACGGAATTGCTAGTAGTACCCATGAATTTTGACTAAAAGGTTTTCGTGAAAATTGCTCCGGCAAAGATATTTCGCATTGAAAATTTTTGGTTTTGCAGTAGTCAGACAACGGCTAGGACGATTTTGATCCAAATCGTTCTGATAATGCCTTTTCATATGTTTTCAACATTCCTTCTTTCGAAGTTCGCGCCGAAATACGTTAAAGGATTAAAAAGTCAACAAAGTAGAAATCATAGATTCTTCCAAATAACCCCCAAAATAAGTTATTTTTTAACAAAGTTCCTAATTTTTTTTTTTTTTTTAATTTAAACAGTAAAACTTGTAAAACCGTTTTTTCTCTTCATTCCTAACTTTTGAAATAAAAATTCACAGCTCATTTTACGAAAATTTGATTACATATCACGGTCCTATTCCTTTAAGCAGCATTTACATAAATATTCACAGGCCTCTAATTCCTTGGCCAGTGAGTTTTCTTAATCGTGTCAAACAAATTCATTATATTTTTACTCATTCTTCAGGCCGTTCATCGTTATCAAGACGAAGAGAAAAAGGTCCAGACTCCAATGTCTATCTCAACGCTGCAGTCACCACAATCCTCAACACCCCAACAACAGCTCAGGTAAATTATTCATCATTTTTAAAAAAAGATACAATGATGAGATAAACTATTGATCTTTTTCTAATAAAAATTTAATAATGAATTAAACTGCTCATGAATTTTTAAACATATATGTGATGATAAGGTAAATTATGCATAAATTTTTTATAGCAACGATGCTTTGATACGGTAAACAATTCATCCCTTTTCGAACAAATACCAAATGATGATTACTATTATGCGCATGTCAAAGGTAGAAAAAGAAACCAAATTAAATGAATACTAGAGGGTTTTTTCATAGATAACGTCGAACACAAAAAGTAATTTGAATATTTTCATTACGACCATTTTGCTGCTGAACTGGAGTTTAAATGGATTCATTCAGGAGTCTTCAGGATTTCATTTGCCATAAATATAGCTGTTAAGAACTTTGCGATAGCTATAGTATTTCCTTCGAAAGAGAGTTTCTAAAATAAACTTTAATGGATAAAATTACTATGTTTACTATGACCCCCGATACACTCCGTTCCTATTTTTAAATTATACGTACATTAAATTATTACAAAAATACGTATGCATTAAATTGTTTTTATAATAATTATAAGTATGCATTAAATTGTTTTTATAATAATTATGCGTATGCATTAATTATTATAAAGAACTTAATTAAAAGGCAATTCATTGGAGTTTTTAAAATAACCTACTCATTCAGGGGGATGATTTTTTTTTCTCTGGATCAAAAACAATCTAGATATATTTCAACTACAAAATAAAATTAGAAAAAATTGCTTTTATTATTATTATTATTTTCAAATTAGTTAAGCTATTTATAACTATCATGAAAACGAATGCATCGCAGGCAGAGTAAAGAGTGAATCATATGACATAACTAACCAAACTTTTTCAGATAATGTTATAGATGTGCACAATTTTTAACCCTGTAGCTATGGAGTCAGGAAAATGTGTCAAAAATAGAAAACGTGTTGTATTCCTAACTCCCAAACTGCTGTTATCCCATAGTTTGTTTTCTATAGTGTTGCTGTAATCGTTAACTATTGTAGGTTTTTTTTCTTTTGTTTCTTTTGTCCAATTTTCAATCTCAGTCATCTCTACAGTACTATATGCATTTGATAAAGGAAAATAAACTCAGTTCGGGTTCAACGGAATAGTTTGAATTGGTTTATTTGAGTTTACTCGAGTAAGAACAACATTAGGACCAATGTGAGACGAAAAAGAAAAACTGATTTTTCTCTTCCCCGAAGTCAGTTCGACCATTTCAAATTTGTTCGGGTGGGCTGCCCGAACTGGATTCTGCTGACACTGACAATTAGTTAATCCTTTGTCTAGACAGTGTAAATAGAATCCGAATAACTAACAAAAGACATTATGCAAGTTATTTTTACGCCTGTTAGTGTAGCTTTGTGTAAACACCGTTCCAAAGACATTCCATTTACATTAAATACAATATTAAATCTATGAAATGAGTTTATAGCTGTGCATTATATCCACATTAGTAGTATACTTAAATTATTCTTAAATATAATTATGCAGGAATAATATTAATGATTCATCAATGATGTATCGCTCACCTTTGTATATCTTATAAAATCTACAAAGCTGAGTAGTACATAATTGATGAATCATTTATAAGTTAACTTCGTGTCGTATTTTCAAATATTATGTACCGTTAAATAATATAAAAAAATTTACTTCAAAAATGTTATTTAAGTTACACAAATTAATTAATTAAATAAATAGTTGTACATTTAAACATTCTTACAAAACAATGGTTACACTGCTTTACAGAACCCAAAGTAAAGTGGTGACTTGATTTTCACACTTATATTTATTGACCTCGTTTACAATATCGATTTTAAAACTCACATTTGTGCTCTAGAAACAAAGAACAAGAATGCAATTACTTTAAGTTGAAACATTTTATAATGCATCTTTTTTCAAACAACGCCGATGATAAAGTTTTCATGTAAGTAATCAATATATCAGTAAATGTATCATTTAATGATGCAAATAATAAAAGCATGATAATGACCTCTTATTTTTCAAAAGCAAACAATGAAACGAATTCAGTTAGATGAAAATTATTTCTTTTAATGCCATAAGTCATTGAGAAAATACATGCATTGCCATGATTGGTTTCAAGCTCAATCAATACTGGAGTTGGGTTGCAACGAGAAAAAGTGGATTTCGCCGAAATATCGACTATTTTTTCTATTCAAATTCATCACTATTTCGATACAAAGCTTTCATTCAGTTTGGACTTAGTCAATATTGTCATTCGGCGTCTAATGAGGTGAAATGTTGCGTGTTACAACATGATATACATTTGTCAATATTAAAATTTCTCTTTTTTTTTTCTTCCCTCCTATATATCTAATTTATGGTTATGAGTGTTTCGTAAAATATCCTCGTAGATAAAATATCTTTTTGATTTCGTAATCGCATTGAATATAAATTGACCATAATTAAAGATATTTTTTAAGCCCGATAGCTGCACTTTATTGGTCCAAACTCAACTACAACTTACCCAGGTCGCACAGTGGTACTGGCTAATGTGAGAAACAGGGGTCCTAGGAGAATTGGCCAGTCCATGCTGAATCTCCAACATCGTTCCAAAATACACGAGATTTTTTTTTTTAATAAACATGTCAAAACCATCAAAAAACTTATTTTTTATCCCTTTGTAAAATACAGAAAGTATAGGTGTATTTTGTCCGTATATAAACAGAACAGCACGACGACCATGTTCTTTCCAAAGTTTTTTAATAATACAGTTAAAGTTACAGATACAGATATTTTTGAAAGTAGGCGGACATGTCGCGCCATCTATTGGATATATCATCAGCTGCAATTGGAGATGTAACGGTATAGTGGTTAGCGTGCTGGCTTCTAGACCGGGAGGTTGCGGGTTCAAGTCCCGTGTATGGCATGGGTGTTTGTAAATGTATGTTGGCTTGTCTAATGACGAATGTTTCGGCGCATTATAGCCCTCGTGTTGCTGACGGCGCCAGATAATCTGAAAACAACCAACCAATTGGAGATGATGCAACACCCTTCGTCTTTTTTCATTACACTAATTTCAATTTTAAAACTATGCATTAACATTTCAAAACTTTTAGTATATTGTATCCTTAGCTGGACGAGGTTGGCCGAGATCCGTAGCAAAGGCCAGTTTAAATCGGGACTGACTAGTGTCGAGCCTATATTAGCCAGAGGATTTGTGCTTCTGGGGTAGTTGTATGTAATTTCAGCAAATATTTAGATTTGAATCTCACTAACCCCATCAATATAAATTTCGTTTACAGGATAGGCTTAAGTTTTATACATGAAATAATATTTCTTCTTAGCATACTTCAGTTATAAAATTTTATTTAATAAACTTGTTTTTTTACTTCAATATCATTCATAACTTTCTTTGTTTCAGCCCCCACGTAACCCAAGTTCACGTGGAGGATTTTCAGTTTGACGCCCGCAAATTGAAACGCCAGTCCCGGAGCCGACTCGAGAAGCAGCTCCGACGGCTGGTGTGTGCCGCCTCCCTGGGGGTGTTCCTCTGCCTACTGAAGGCCTACGACGTGTTCGGCCCACATGGCCTACTCTACTACGGCAAGCAGCCAACGGCCATCCTACCTTGGTTCTGTTTCCAAACTATAAGCAGGTGGGACACTCGCTACTTCGAATTCATTTTTTTTTTATATCAAGTTCATGGTTAGACATATAGTAGGTAACACAAAAGTAAAAGAAAGTTTGACAAAATCAATAATTCGCGAATAAATGAAGGTAAGATGGTTTTGTTTTCACAGGAATAATTAAAGAAAAGATCCGTTTTTAACCTAGAAAGAAGAAGTTGGGATTTTTTACTTTCAATTACCCTATATGTAATAACTAGCTGAATACCCGTGCTGCGCTACGAAATTTTACCATGCGCATTTTAGCAATCAAAAGACATTAATTTATTTTACACTTCAGACGCTTGTTTCCATTTCGATCCCGACAATTTGAATTATCAAAATAGGAACTTTCCTTGGTTACTATTTTTTTTCAAAATTAATAATTGAGAATATATTGGAAATGAGACATTTGAATATCCCCTTAGAAGTTACAACCCTTTAGATATTTTTAATAATTTTAACTAATAACTAATTTCTTCTATATTTGCCCTTCTTAACATTTGCACCAAATATCAGAATTGTGATAACATTGGAAGTGGGTCATTTTGGATATCTCTCGTTTGGAACGTTTAACCCCTTTTCCACCCCTTAATGAGGGTTAATCTTGATCAGAATAGCTTACATTTTTATGTTTGGCTTTTTTGTCATTTGCACCAATTTTCAGTGTTGTGACCATGTGGGAAATGGGGCATTCGAATAATAGAAATCGGAATAGCTTACTTTTTCTACGTTTGTATTTGTTGATACTTGCACCAGTTTTCAGAGTTGTGACGAAATGGGAAGTAGGATATTCGAATATCCCTTGTTTGGAACGTTTAACCTCTTTTCGACCCCTTAAAGTGGGTTAATCGAGATCGGAATAGCTTACTTTTTCTACGTTTGTCTTTATTGATATTCGCACCAATTTTTAGAGTTGTGACGAAATGGGAAGTAGGACATTCGAATATCCCTCGTTTGGTACGTTTAACCCCTTTTCGACCCCTTTAAGTGGGTTAATCGAGATCGGAATAGCTTACTTTTTCTATGTTTACCATTTTGTTGATATTTGTACCAATTTTCAGAGTTGTGGACTTGTGGGAAGTGGGAGAATTAGTAATGAGACAGTGAGGGCTTTGCCTTATATATAGAGAGAGAAGAGTGATTGAATAGTTATAAAATCGTAACGTAATTGAATAGAGAAATTTGGGGATGTGCCACACCTTTATTTTTTTTATCAAAATATAGCTTTGTAGGTATCTGTAAGTAACTGTTCAGTGTTAATCAAGTCGGCTTGAGAAACTAATCCTAAGATTTTGCAATCTGTTGATAAAATAAAATGCTTATTTATTTATTTATTTATTTATTTATTTATTTATTTATTTATTTATTTATTTATTTATTTATTTATTTATTTATTTATTTGTTTGTTTATTTATTTATTTATTTATTCTTATTCTTCTTATTATGGTTTTGTTTATTATTATTTATTGTTATCATTACTATTTATTCTTATTATTCGGTCTCCCTACATGTTACGTCTCTTTTCTTCAGTCATGCTTCTTGCTTTTCTTACATATGTATAGCCTCAGATTTCTGGATACTCATTTGAATACATCTTAAAAGGAATTGAAAATGTGCCCTGAAAAATGATTTTTGGAAGATGATTAATCTGTTTTCAACATATACTTTGTATATGCTGCTTTTGAAATATGAGTAATTATGATTTATGCGTGAAACTAAAGGTGCTTTATTTGTATGTTGGCAAGGTAACAGGATGTGGTAGAAGCAATGTGAGTTCGGTTTTCAGAGTAATAATATCGATGAACTTGCACAATAATAATTAAATGTATTGATTCCCCAAAGCTCACGAGACATTTGTGGTATGATTGGACAAGTACTAAGATATTATTGTTTGTTCCATTATTCTGAATAGGTCTAGAGATTCCCTGGAATATACTCTTAAATATTTTTCTATACAACGTTAAAACATCAAACAGCAAACGAACTTAAGCTTGATCTCTTTTTAGTAATTGCCATCTTTACAATGTAAAAGGTATACTGTACCGTCATCAAGAACACTGTTTCCATAGAAAAGGATCTTTATTGCACACACATTGATGAATCACGGGACAAGGCACATTTCACACAACAAACACGAAACATTTAAAATTTAAGAGAAACAATTATAGATATAAAGATTTTGCCATTCTTCTTCTTCCAGTCGTCTAGTCTCGTCTCGTCTCATCTCATCTCATCTGTCTTCAAAACCAAAACAGGCACACCAAAACTCTCGGCAGCGCCACCCAACGAGACAAAACTAAGTTCTCTATGATGTTACAGTTCTTCCCCCCTGGAAGAAACTTTCTGTCCGAGGTTATTGCGAGGAAAGAAAGTTTATACAATAGTTACTGCAAATTATTGCAAAAGAGTGTATCCTTACCAGTGGGATCAGTGCAGAAAAAAAAATTCTAAACTCAATATATAGATATATACTAAACATACATAAAATATGGTTATATAATAAAAGCAACACATTTTTGAACAATTATAAAAATGAAAAATTTATCAAGCAGATTCCTCAAGAGTGTGGATCCTGCTTAACCCATCAGCATTTTGGTGCATTGACCCACGACGATGTTCAATATCAAAATTAAAGGGCTGTAACGCCAGTGACCAACGCATGAGTCGAGCATTTGTGCTGGCATGAGAGCTCAACCATACTAACGGATTACGGTCCGTGACGATTGTGAAATAGTTTCCATCAAGATAACACCTGAGTTTTTTTATTGCGAAGATGATGGCTGCACACTCTTTCTCACTCACACTGTAACGTTTTTCTGCACTCGAAAACTTCTTACTGAGGTAGATTATTGGATGATCGGAACCATTGTCCCCAAGCTGGGACAACACTACTCCCATTCCGCTGTCCGATGCATCTGTTTGCACTATAAATGGTTTTTTATAGTCTGGTGCATACAGTATGGGAAAATTACAGAGCGATTCCTTCAGTGCAACGAATGCTTTATCACAGTCTGAAGTCCAATTAATTGTTCCTTGACGCATTTTCCCTTTCAACACATCCGTCAAAGGGGATGCAATGGACGAAAACATAGGCATGTAACGACTATAGTACCCAGCCAAGCCGAGGAAAGCTCTTACATCAGTTTTGGTCTTGGGTTGAGGAAAGTTCTTGATTGCTTCGATTTTCAAGTCTGCTGGCTTCCTGCATCCCTGTCCAACGATATGTCCAAGATATTGTACTTGACCGTGCGCAAACTTGCACTTTGACTGTTTGATGGTTAGTCCAGCATTCTTTATTCTTCCTAGTACAATGTCGACCTGTTTCAAATGCTCTGGAAAGGAACTTGAGAAGATCGCGATGTCATCGAGGTATGGCACGGAAAACTCTTCACATCCCTCCAAAAGTTGCGAGACCATTTTGCTGAATTCATAGGGGGAATTTTCAGGCCAAATGGCATCCTCAAAGGTCTGTACGTACCAAATGTAGTCACAAATGCAGCTAGTCTTTGAGCTTGTTGACTTAGAGGAATTTGCCAATACCCCTTTGACAAGTTCAGCATTGTGATATATTGGGCCGATGAGACGGTTTCAACTCTTTCTTCTATATTCGGTAATGGGAAAAACTTAGTCTTTGTGATTTTATTAAGATTTCTATAACCAATGCACGGTCTTGGGTCTTTTCCAGGCCACTCAACCAGAATCATAGGTGAAATCTGAAAACCCGACTTCTATTATCTTCATATCCAGCATCTTTTGGAATTCAGCTTTTAGGATAGTATTTTGTCTGGGCGAATTTCTATAAGGTTTGGAAAGAAGTGGCTGATCGGTGATAAGTTCAATATCATGAATAACTAGATCAGTCTTCCCAGGAACATTGGAGAAGCACACCTCATATTTGCAAACCAGCCTTTTCAGTTTAATGATTTGATCCTCATTTAGATTAGTTTCCTTATAATAGTCTTGAAACATTTCTTCAATATCCAAGATATTTGGGTTAGAGTCCACATAAGGAATTTCCATTTCGTCTTCATCGACTTTTTCATCCCTTTCACTTAGTAGAAAATTCACCAGTTCAGATCTTTTGTAATAAGGCTTGAGCATGTTAATATAATACACTTTGGAAGTTGCCTTTACATCGGGTAGTTCTACTACATAATTTGTTTCAGAAAGTTTTTTTAGGATAGTTCCGGGTCCAGTCCAATGAGGTCTCATTTTGTTTTCTTTAAATGTAGAAAATATAAGCACTAAATCACCCTCACGAAACTCACGCTTGACTGCCCTTTTGTCATACCAAGTTGTATTTCTCTGTTGTGATTCCTCCATCTTGGCTGCAGCAAGCTCTTGACAGCGTTTCATACGATTTATCAAAGCAAAAACATATTCTGTCACTGGTTCATCTTCCTGGTTCATACATTTTTCATACAACAGTGTCAGTGGAGTTCTCAAGTTTTTACCATGCACAAGTTCTGCTGGGGTAAATCCTGTACTCTCATGCGTTACTGTCCTTAAAGCAAATAAAGCTGGATATATAGACCTTTCCCAATCAGTTCCTGCCTCTAAACACAACACTCTCAAAATTCTTTTAACTGATCGGTGAAATCTCTCCACTGGATTACTCTGAGGATGATAAACAGAGCTGTGTACGATGGTTATACCAAACTTCTCTAAAAATGTTGTGGTCAGTTCACTGGTAAAAAAACTTCCTTGGTCCATCTGTATAATCTTCGGGAATCCCATTCTACTAAAAATCTGCATTAATGCATCAACCACTGAAACATAGCTGATATCGTCAACAGGAACAGCATCCGGGTATTTCGATGCAAGACTCATTGCAGTAATAAGATAACGTTTACCACTTGGAGTAACGGGAAGAGGTCCACAAGCATCGACGTTGATTTTTGAGAAAATCTCTTGTATCACAGGAACTATCTCCATTGGAGCTTTCTTCTTGTCATTAGGTTTTCCAACCCGCTGACATCTGTCGCAACTTCTAACATATTCTTCAATCTCCTTGTAGCACTGGGGCCAAAAGAAATACCTGGAGAATATATCTTTAGTTTTTGTCACTCCCAGGTGTCCTGAGGTTCCCTCGTGGCACATAGCTTTTAAATCATCTCGATATTTTTTTTGGTATGACCAATAAGGGTCTCTCCACTCCTAGCTTATCAGTTTTCTTCTTTATAAGTATGCCGTTTGAAAGGATTTCAAACTCTCTTCCAGGATCTCCAGGTTGTTTTAGCTGCAGTTTTTCAATGATTGACTTCAAAACTGGACAGTCTTTTTGCTGAGATGCGAATGTTCTAGAATCAACTTTCAAAAGAGACAAACCCTCGTATTCTTGTTCTTTAGAAGGGAAGGAAAACAAATCGTCTTCTTCGATCACAATTCCTTGTCCTTCATCATCCACAGGGTTGTTATCTTCAGTCATGGATTCTTCGACAGCGTCCATTTCTGATTCCTGTGCACGCTTTTGGGCTCTGGTTTGTATGGCATTCATCTGATATTGAACATAGTCATTTTTCATCATCTCTAAAAGAGCTGCAGTTCGATTTCCAAGCAAGTATCTTCCTTTGTCAACTTGACTCCAAACGACAGCAGCTTTGGTAATCACATGACCAAATTCCCCTTTCAATTCCACTTCTGCTAATGGCAAACAAACAGGAGCTTCATCCAAAGGTTGTTGAACCCAGATGTTTTCGCCTGTGAGCATTTCTGGTTTTATTCGATTCCTACACACCACATCAATACTGGTCCCAGTATCACGAAGAATTTTCATCTGGAAACCATTCACTTCTCCTATGTAGGTGAAAGGTATCATCGATTCATCGTCCTCTTTTATAATAACACGATTGAGGTTGGAGATGTTTTCTTGATTTTTCTTCAACAAGGGACAATTTGGACGCAAATGTTCTGTTGAATCACAACGATAACAACGTGGTTTCTTGCGTCTTTCGAATACTTCCTTTAATTTATTTGTATTTTCTGCTTCATTTTGTTCCGGCTTTGGTTCTCTTGTAAAAGGTTTTTTCTCTGTGTTGAGCTTATTCTTCCAAAAGGGAACTGATTTTTTTCCAGGGACTATAGCCTTTTTCTTTATGAGACGTCGTACAGTATCATACTCATCTAATTTTTCAGCCAGGACTTCAGGAGATTTAGTATGAGCCCACTCATCAATAAAATGTTCCCTGATTTCAGCAGGAGTTCTGCGCTTTATCTGGTCTGTAATCGTTAAATCACATAATTTTTTAAAGGTATCTACTTCCAACCCTTTTATCCATTCTTGGAAATAATTTCTCAATTCGTAAACATAGTCTTTCCAGGAACCGTCAGTACTCTTGTTGTGTTGGCAAAAAAGTTGCCGAAACCTCTCGGGTGTCAATTTATATCTTTTCAACAATATCTTCTTAACCTCCTGGTAATCAATGCAGATTTCATCAGACTCTCTGGCAATTAATAAACCCATTTCATTTGGAAGTAATCCAATTAAGTGGGACACCCAGAATTGTTCAGCTAATTCAATTCGCTGAGCTTGTCGTTCAAAGAGAACTAGGTATAAACTGATATCACCACTCTTGGGATCAAACTTCAGCATCAGGTGATGCAATTCCCACTTGGGCTTTGATGCACTTATATTTGCCTCGGGTCTATTGTCCAATTCAAGTTTCAGTTTTTGAAGCTCAAACTGGCGTTCTTGTTCTAATTTTTCTCGTTGCTTCTTTTCTTCATTTTCTAGCTTCTCTTGTTGTATCTTTTCTTCTCTTTCCAATTTCTCTTGTTGTTTAATTTCTTCCCTTTCTAATCTCTCGTGTTCTTCGATTTGAATCTTATTCGAAATGATTGTTTGTAACAGATTTTTCACAAACTCTTCTTCATAATTTTCATGAGACTGGATGGCTTTCTTTAAAGCAATAACCCTAGCAGAAGGTTCTATTGCAATATCGAGTTCAGAAGCTAACACCTGTAAATCAATTTTCTTAGCAGAGCCTAAAAATGCCATAATTCTACACAATAATATGTTGTTTTTTTTGTTTTTTTTCCAAAATCAAAATATTGAAAATCTTTAAACTATTTAGATGTTTATAAGAAAGATCCACACCCCTGATAGCTCAAAAGCATTGAGTGAATCTTAACTGATCAACCTTATTTTCAAAACACATATAATCAAAATATAAACCGCAATATTAATTTTAAAAAAATCACCCTTTTCTTTTTCTATACCAACAATCCACTATATGCAAATATATATATATATATATTTTTATAGGACACTATCATTTCAATTCACCACACAGAAAAGCAAATTTCCGAACAGAAATTATTTCTAAATACAAAAATAGTACCCTCACACATCATGCATCAAAAGTACAGTTGAATAAAAAAAAAGAAAACGACCATTAGTTCTTTCCTAAAAAAAAATAAAAAAATAAACAAATATCCTTTTCTCCCCTACTTCATTCAATGCGAAATAAAACACAGCAATACTTCAAATTCAGACACGTGTCAAGGTCATTGCAAAACTTAAAAGAGTTCTCTTTTCAACGAATGAAGCAACAAAAGGCAAAACTTATATTTTGACAAATATAATATTATAAAACAAGGTTTATGATTATTTAAACTAGATGAAATTAAAGTAATTTATCCAGATTTAACTTAATGTTAATATTTACCAGACTTCTTAAATATATGAAACTATTTTTGAAATGAAACTTTCACATTCAAATACTTTCACAAAATATCTATATTAACACACTACTTAATTAACTATGAATAACAATCAAATAAACAGCACAATTTTTTCTTTCCTATGCAAACTCAACAAAACGAACTATTTTGTTTTAAACTTTTAAGTTTCTGAATTTATTGCACACCGGACAAGAATTTAATTGTTACCACAAATAAATCATATTTCAATATGTTATTTAGCAAACATTTAACCAGAATCTCCACAATTTTCATCTATAAAGGACTTGTATATCAAACCGAAAATTTTGTTACAGAAGATTCTAAACATGCAACTAATTGTTATATTAGTTCAAATATATCATAATATGTGGTATCAAACCAAACATTCAACCAGAATTTCAACAATTTTCATATATAAAGGATTTATATATCTTACCGAAAAAATTTTTACAGCCAAAATTCTTAAATGTTACACATACAACATAGATTATTATGACAAGAAATCATTTAAAATGGACCAGTTATTTCAAAACAGATTATTCTCAAGCAATTAACGAAAGAGATTTTTTTACCAATTCCTAGGCAAACATTTTTTCCAAAATCAGAAACAGGAAGTTTTGTTTTCAGCCTACCGGACATTTAAAAAAAATAATACTCAATATTCAAATTAATTACTATAATAATTTTTGAACAAAATACACTGATCTGACCCCAGACTGGCAAGAAAAACACTCACCTCGATCTCCGGACGTCTTGTACGATCCCTTAGACTGCCACCAGATTACTTGTTCTTGTACCGTCATCAAGAACACCGTTTCCATAGAAAAGGATCTTTATTGCACACACATTGATGAATCACGAGACAAGGCACATTGCACACAACAAACACGAAACATTTAAAATTTAAGAGAAACAATTATAGATATAAAGATTTTGCCATTCTTCTTCTTCTTCCAGTCGTCTAGTCTCGTCTCGTCTCATCTCATCTCATCTCATCTGTCTTCAAAACCAAAACAGGCACACCTAAACTCTCGGCAGCGCCACCCAGCGAGACAAAACTAAGTTCTCTATGATGTTACAATACTTACTTGACTACGTGTATATGAGTGTGACCGAGTGGTATGAAACGTAATTTTTCTTCATGCTCATTGATGAGAGGTTGAGTCATCAGCAAGTTACTCAGAACAGAATGATATCGCCTGGTGTCGATTCCTGTTTATTTGCATGAGACGTTTCTGTCAAATCAGTCAACATGTCCACGACATTCTCTTATAATATCATATAACAATATATTTGTATAGTGTAAAAATGTGTTTCAAAGAAAAATCTAGACCATTTCCTGTTCCTTTTTTCCCAGCAAGATAACAAAGAATATTCTAGTAAATATTTTGCACAGACAAAGTCTATTCATTCATTTTTTTTTTTTTTTTTCTTCTTTTCATTTTTCAATTAATTTTTTTTTCATAACGCGTGCTCTGTAATTTTGTACGTTTCAAAGAGAGCGCAACAAATTGAGATGAATTGGAAGTATATGTTAAGCACCCACAAAACGTTGATGGAAATAAAGACCCTAAAGAATATATTATGTAATCAAAGAAAATGCTATAAAGACAGAGGCCTAACAAAACCTTCTGATTGGGTGTATAAAGTTGCTCAAAGAAGTGAAATCTTAAACTTTTAGTCTTAATTATCATTTATCAATTAGTCTTAGAAACTTCAAATTTTTAGTCATTGATTATTAATCGATTGTTCATTAGAAATGTTTATAAATTTGCAAGTTGCTTATTTACATACCCTGCTTCCTCCCTCCCTTTTTAACTTTTAAAAGAATAGATTTTTAAAGAATACTTTTAATATAGAAATGGTACGGTAATCATGAGGTAATAAAAGTATGCTTCTCTATAATCATATTCTAGCAGGAGAAAAAGCTATCCGTAAATTGCTTGCAGCTCCGCCTTTTCCAAATTCCACATTTTTTTTAATTCCATGACCATCAATCTTTTTACAAAAGAAAAGGAAAAAAAGTTTAAATCCTACTAAGAAAAAATCTGCTCTGAAAAAAACGATGCTCATATAACTCAAGTTTTCTGTTACATTGTTAGTAAAAAAATTGCGTTATTAAAATGCGGTGTTTTATTCAAGAAGCTTGGATCATTAATTTTCTAAATTTCCATTAAAACAAAAAAAGTTTTGAGATAAAATTAAATAGTCTTAATTGGGGCCTAGTACGATAATAATTTAAAGATATCTCTACTACCTTTATTAAGAGAGATGTCTGTTATATCGTATTTTTTCATTGGTTAATGAAGGCGTCTTCTCACTTTAGGCACCTCGAAAATAGGCTATTTTCGCGATTTTTTTTCGAGGATTTTTGCAAACAATTATGGGATAAAATGGATCCTATATAATAAACACATCTTTCAAGTACAAGAAATTTTTATTTTTTTATTTTTTTGAACAATTATTATAATAAAACAGTAGCATCGAAAAATCCGTGTAGAAATGTAATGTTGATGAAATTTCGGAAACTATCCGGCCGATTGTCATGAAATTTGAATGACATATTCTTCATAGTTATGGCTATAGCGCATATCATCAGATTTTTGAAATTTTGATTTGAAGTATTTTTTTTTTTACAAAAAACTGCAAAAAAAACGCGTTTTTTTTTTTACTTTTTCGATAAACGTGCGCCATTTTGTTATTTTCGCGAATATCAAAAATCTGATGATATGCGCTATAGCCATAACTATGAAGAATATGTCATTCAAATTTCATGACAATCGGCCGGGTAGTTTCCGAAATTTCATCAACAAGCCACGAACATTACATTTCTACACGGGTTTTTCAATGCTACTGTTTTATTATAATAATTGTTCAAAAAATTAAAAAATTAAAATTTCTTGTACTTGAAAGATGTGTTTATTATATAGGATCCATTTTATCCCATAATTGTTTGCAAAAATCCTCGAAAAAAAATCGCGAAAATAGCCTATTTTCGAGGTGCCTAAAGTGAGAAGACGCCTGAAATATAATTTTTACAATTATGGACAGTAACGTTACTTTCTTCTACCAAGTTAGTGAAATAAGAATAAACGTATGCACATGACGTAAAATAATGATTGAACACGCATTGATAAGTTATAAATATGTGTATTAAAAAGTATAAATGTATATTTGACAGTCTAGAAAAAAATAGAATATTTTCGAAATATCTGATACGTGTAACAACATGGCGTAGTCTGAGAATAAAATTTGCATCTTCCTCGCAAACTTCTCAGTCAAAATGATTGTAGCAGAAGCAATTTGTGTAGAGAATCTGTATGTACATTTTTGTCTTCCAAATGTGTCTTGCGTATTAATTGGCCAAGTTATAAGGTTTTTTTTTTTTTTTTTTTTTTTTTTGTTTGCTTATTTATGCTCATCTACCTGCAATAAAATTATCTTTGTAGAATATTGGTTTTTATCATTATAGATGATAGAGCCCTAACGCATTTCGGAAAATAATTATTTTACAAAACATCAAATAAACTGAACTTTACGATAAATATTCAAACGAGTTCTACGACCAAGAGTGCATTAGACATTAGAGTGCAGCAGAGGTGTACAGATTGTGTATGTGCACCTAGTTTTTCAGGTATCAAAAATACAGGAATTTTGGCTGATTGAAAATATTCTATTTCCCAAGCCCATTGCTATAAACGCTGTATTTATATCGAATCCAGTTCCTTTTCATTCCTTTTTTATGTGTGACAATCGTCCTATATTGAAATGCTAAGTTAAGAAATCGACATTTACGAAGGATTTAACATAAAATGTAGCTTATTCTCTTTACGTTTGCTCAATAAACTGCGATCTAAAATATTTAGTGAGGTCATTACATGTCCGGTAAAAAAATTTGAGGTTTCTAAAGTTTCTTCAGTTTTATGTGTAATCTATTATCTATTCCATTATCGTTATTCATTTCTAAATCTACTGATCTAGAACTTAAGTAATTTTAATGAAATATTTCAAAAATGATTCTAAATAACTTGTTGTACGCCTGACTTTTTTTTTCTTTCTATTTTTTTAAACAATCGTAGTAGAATTCGAGAATCCTTAAACGTTTTATTACAAGCTTGATATTAAAATGGCTGAGAATATTTTAAAAATAAAACATTGAGACTAAAAGGAGAGTATCTTGAAAAACTAAAGTAAGCCATAAGTATATATTTTAACATTTTTGTCTCTTCCCTCTAATCAAAATATGAATTCTTTCTTACAGGATAGTGGAGTTTATAATGGCCTACGCCATGGTTTCTATGAGCCAACAGTCACTGAATAACCATTACTATCACTACAACAACTAGAGCCATCCCACCATCTGATGGTAAAAAAATTATTCTGACACTTCTATCCCACACCCATATCCTATATTTGAAGAAAAAGAGTGAGATCTTGAAATTTGTTACCAATCCAGTATTGCATCCAAGGTGCTGTTTTCATGACGAGGGAAACCTCTGATGTACAAGTATTTGAGAAGAGCACAAGATTGCATCATAAGGCCATAAAGACGAATTTTTTTATTTTTTTTGAAATCAATCGTTTGAAAAGGGATTGTTTGCTTTTATGTATGCATTAATTCATTTTGAAACCTACCTCCGTAAATGGGAGAAAAATACTCTTTGTAACAATCCGTGACATGATGTTCTTTTGACATTGTAACTGCTAGAAAAAAGAGTAAACACTCTTTTGCCATTTCTTAACATGTCTCTCACTATTTAGCGTTCTGGTTTTTTTAGACGAGTTTTTCAACTCGTCGGGTTTTTCAACTCGGGATAATGTAATCTTTTCTAATCTATATTTATCCAACTTACCTTTTTAAGTTTGTCTGAGCCAATCACAAGACGTCAAATAGGTAGAGTCAGTAAAAAAAAATATTAAAGATTTAATTATATTCATTTCATATAAAGAATTCAATTCCCACGTCGCAGAAATACACCGACATCGTTTGTTTAATGTGTAAGTGCGGTTTTCTAAATTGCATTTGAAATACAAACTGATAAAAATGCCCTGCATTGATGACTGTTTCGTATTATATGCAGCATAAATACACGATTGCGATTCCCAGAAATAATTGTTAGCGCTTCTTCTCGATCGTTAAATTTTTTATGACCAGGTTGTTATGGACACGTCGCAAATAGAATAGATTAATATATCCAAGAGATTTAGGGAAAAAATAAATCGATAAGAGCGGAATTTACCAGCAGTGGCGGTTTACCAACTTATCAAATTTTCGCCAGTTTCAGAAATCTCATACCTACAGAAGATTAATAGTACTCTAAATTTTATTTAAATGATATATTTATGTGTAGTTTTGTAATATGATCTTGTTAATTATTTCATTAATTTCGCCATAACATTGTTCATTTCATTGATTACATCGAAACTTTGTTCATTTAATTCGTTTGTAAGACTTCATGCGTATTAAAAGTCTAAATTTGTGTTGGTTGGATTAAGATATCATTTAAAAAAATTAGGAAATTTTTTACACTTTAAATCGCGTTCTTTTGCATTTAAAAATATTTTTGCTCAAAATATTCCAAACATTTTTGACAAATTCTCTTACGTCTACCCTGACAAGTAAAACCTGATGGAGTAAACATTTTTTACATAGTAATTTAGTATTATTTTCAAAAATGGTAAAGACCAAACCATTTTTATATCTAAATTACAAGTCTATATTAAGGACTCTAATTTGATTGTAATATTCTTAGCATTCACAGACAATTTTTTTTATTAGTCACAATCCTTACAAATAGTATTAAACATACATACATTTTACAATCAATGATAAATTAATAAAAAAAAACTGCACATAAATAGCAATTGGCCATTTTAATTGTAATTTACTTAAATATCCATAGAATTTAAGAAACCCAATGTTGAGAAATATAGTGATATATTTACCCACATAATATGAAATATAAAAAGATTTTTTTACACTTCAAAGTAATGACCTCTTAAAGTAGTAAATTACTTTATGTAAATGCATCAGTTAAATCGACACTTTTAATACAACATTTCATACGCCAATTAATATATGAGACGTCCAATTGCAAACAAGAAAATAGTGTTGTCAAAAATCTTTTGTATATTTTTGATTCGTCATTTTACGTAACACTTTCACATTTACAAACCTCTGATGTTAAAAATTTTACAATATGAAATTGTGCGTTTTAGTTTTGAACCTCCGATAATGGTTGCGAAAAAAAAAAAAAAAACGTTCTTGGGAACCACAAGAACGTTACCAAAACGTAGAGATATTTTAAAATTAAATAATTCTCGAACTATACAGGGTGAAACGATATGGTTTTCCCGGAAATACATAGAAAAAATGCGGGAAGCTTTCAAATGTAAAAATTCAGCTAAATTTTCTGTTTTATAATCAGCATTCCTAATCATTTCAACAAATATCTCCTTGCAGCAAAAATCGAATTTATCAGTTTTCGCAACCAACTTGAATTAAAAAAAAAAAATTAAAAGCTGGACAGTTGCTTAAAATTCGTTCAGTTCTATATGATTAAGAAAATACTCACTATATTGGCAATTTTTGTCAAAAAAAAAAAATTCTCATCTGCATTTCTGTGAAAAACGCATCGACCTATCGTACATAGTTATCAAATTATCGTGTTGTGTTTTTTTTTTTTTTTTTAATCTTCTGTTACTTTTTTATCACTCTTTATAAAAGACTTTTTTGCAACTGGGAAGCTCGTATCGACATTAGCAACTATATATTGTGTCGTGTACAAATTATTTGTAAGATATATCCTTAGAACTGCTTGCATTAGCAGACTGAGAAAACTACATTGGTCATTGTGAATGTAAATAGTTGTACGGATATTTGTTGTGTGTATGTATATATTATAAATGTTTCGACTTATCTTTTAGAAATGAAACGTGCTATATTACATTTAATAATCGAACCACTGTAATTGGTATGATTTTAATGTAATGTTGTTTCAGACACTTCCTTCACTATGAATTTATCACAAATTGGAAAACTTTTTTTCTACCAAATTTGTGACTTCCTATTTCATTCCGAAATAATATTTTAATTTAAAGATTGGAAAGCCACATATAAATTTTACACAACTCCAGTTTAGTTCTCCACAATTTCATTACATTCCAGCAACATATGAAATTATTTATTTACTGCTAGTTAATAATGTTAAATTCAAATTTCTTTCTTAAGCATTAGTTTGAGATATTGAAAGAGAAGCTGCTTCCCCCCCCCCCCCTCCTCTTTTCCTTTCAATCTTAAACAATCAGTTGTAAGTAGTAATTCATACATTTTCCAAAATCAGTAGATTGCTTGGGAGTAAGTTACTCGCTTAGCTTTAATTTATTTATTGTGATAATTTCATTTCGAAGTAGCTTTGAATATTTTTATTATAAACAAGTTTCCTTTTTTGTTGGAATAAAAAATAAGTACACATTACAGGGTTTTTTTTTTTCTTCTTTTCTTTCCCATAACGTTATCATGAGTTATTAAAAAATGTTAAAATAAGCTTTGTTAAATATTTGTTAGATAACAAAAATTGTTGCGAGTTCAAAAACAGAAAAGATGGCCATTGCACTTTTTTGACAAAAAAACAAACATCTAAAGTAATAAAAAGTGAAGGAAGTTAGTATTTTGAGACATAAATGTAAAAAACTAAATTTTATAATGCGATTAAATCTTTTTAAAGAAACATCTTAAAATGAAATTATAAACCCATTTTTTCACCAATGTATTTAGATACCAAAAGAATTATCTAAATACGATTTCTAGTTTCAATATTTTCCTACTTGTAATAAAATCTTTTAAATATCATCTTAGTGCCTTTTTCCCAAGGCTTTTGTTAAAAATAAAAACATTTTACAATGTTTAATTAATGTAATCGTGCGTTTCAATAATCAAGTTGAAAAAAAAAAAAGCCGACTTCAAATCCATAACAAAGGCAACAGCGAATATGGCAATAGAGCACATGCTTAACATACCATTTTTGCTTGCCGAATTAATATAAAAATTGTATGCACCTTTTTGATACCTTTTGTCGCGTATTAAGCCTAAGCGACAAAACTTTTTGTTATCAAACGTTTTGACAATTTAATTTCATTTTTAATTTAAAGTATTGTTTATTTATAATACAGTTTCTATATTGGTTATTTACTCTTAATATAGTTCAGGTAATGCTTGTTCATTAATAAAATAGTGTATATAGTGTTTATTAATTGATATACAATTTATATTTCATTTATTTATTTATAATATAGTTTATATATTGCTTGTTTACTTAAAATATATTGTATATAGTGTTTGTTTATTTGATATTTAGTTTATATATTGTTTATATTATATAAAAATAATTTATATATTGTATATTTATAATATAGTTAATATATTGTTGATGTTTTTTTAATTTCAATGCGTGTTCTACTTGGAAATGAAGAATTTGTGAAATTTCCGAAACTTATCTCATTTGCATACCGCTTAGCTATATACAAATGAATTTATTTGCATATTAAGTCATTTGCATGTTAAATTATCACATCCTTAGATTTTTCGATTGCTTTTCAATTACTTTCTTATGTTTCGCCCTCAATTAAAATACTCAATACATGTATTGTGGACCATTAGTTTATTTTAACTCAATTTTAAAATATCTTTTATTGACTATATAGCTTTCTTATTAATTAAATCACTATAAACAGGATGATTGTATATGGTGGCAACGTGTATTTAAGTTATTAACAGAAAGTAAGAAGTCATACTCTTTCAGTAAAAATTTATCTAATTAATTTCTTTAAATTACAATTTGATGTGACGTATAAAAGAGTCAAATGAAATCATTTTTCTGGGTCTTTGATCCCAATAGTTCACAGCTCACTCATGCTTTTTTCTCAAAAGTGTCCGTAAATATAATTTTTTAAAAATATCAAATGGTTCATGATTGAAATGCAAATTTGTAACAGCTTAGAGTATAGCCCTCAGTAGCACAAATCCGCTGACCAATCCCAATGTGGACCATTGTAGACTAACCATTATTATGGATTTTGGCCAATCTCACCCATTGTTGGATATATGTATTATATCAATCTCGCTCAGTGCTCAGATACTGGAAGTTGAAAAAAGTTGATGCAGACTTTTAAAATTGAAATTTAGTGTTATAAGAAAGGATAGTAAACATATGTTTTGTGATGTTTTTGACGAGTTTATTTTTAAAAATATCGTGCATTTTGAAACGAGGCTCGAGAATTGGCATGGAATGGGTAATTCTCCCAGAATCCCCGTTTCCGACATTGGCCAATACTGCTGTGCTATCTAAGACGTAATTTACTTAGCAATGATTACTATTGAAATAATAGGCACAAATAATTTGGTTGAATCATATATTTATATATTAAAATTCTGTCGGGTTTTTTTTTTCTTGTTTTTTTTTTATTTTTTAGCTATAGGTATTGAGCTTTTCTAAATCATATTAATAACTCATGCTCAGAGTTTTCTAATTTAACTTTGTTATGGTAAGACCATAAAAAATTTCTAAAACATTATTATTGATCATATGAATTTTTTACTATCAGATTGTGACAACTTACTTTCTGATGAACATTTTTGAAATTTGATTGTATTCATATTTCTCATACAGATAAAAAAACACTTCCTATTATCTATTTTAGAACATCCTGTATTTTTTTTTTTTTTTTTTTTTTTAATAAATTGATACGAAAGCAACAGTCCCAATCATCTACAAATATATGCTGTTTATATTTGAAGACACCCAGTTGTGCATAACTGTTAAGTAGACATTCGTTGGATAAAGTATTATAAAATTAGTTGCATGCTCAGAGTAAATGCTTTCTAATATCCATGATTCTTTTGAAAAAAGAAGAAGAAAAAAAAAAAAAAAAAAAAAAAGGTTTGAAAGTGGCGTATTCACTATGCAACAAAACTCAAAATGTTTTTCATTTGTATCTTTAGTTTCTAATAAAAAAAAAACATGCAATAATGTTTTAAAACACATATATCGTGACCTTAAAAAATGTAGCACAACTTTTTGGGATTGAATTTGCGTCGATGAAAAGTTCTTTAAACGTGTTTTGCCTTTGGTTTTGTTGCATAGTCTGCGACCTTACAATTAACGAATTCAAAATGGTTTTTCTAGAAAAGATGATAATTTCGTAGATTCCTAGTGAAAATTCCTAGGAACTCTACGATATCGAAAATTATTTTAAAGAAATCTTTAGATAACTTTTTTAATTAATTATTTGAAAGTAAAGAAAATTGTTCGAAAGTATTACAAATGTGAGATCTAGTTTTTGACAAAACTTTTTACGACATACTTTTTGCAACTAGTTTTATCGATGTGTACGCAATGGAAATGTTTAGCTTTTCTAAGCATATCATTTTAAAAGATCTCATTTCTTCTCATTTCATTATCTAAAAAGACCACTTTTAATTAAGAATTTTAATATATTATGACAATTTTTATCATAACATATTGAAAATTTATTATGTTAAAAATTCTCACAATATATTGAATTTTGCTAGGAAAAAAATACTTTGCTTCCTAATATCTTGATGTGAACTGTTGTAGTACTCATTGAATATGCGATTTCTTGTAAAGAATCTGCTTAGAAATAGAATGTAAAATTTCTTGTAACTTTTAAATCAATTACGCATTTGCGAAAATATCGAATATTTAAACTTTAAAGTAATTCTTGAATTATTAATAATGAAGAGACGATGGTAATTTGTGTAAAATATTTAAGATCTTTTTCGAATACACAATATTTAACTCTTTAAATTGATATAGAATGTTACCTTTATTCAATTCAGGATTTACACAATTTTAATGAATATCCACTGCAATGCTTAAGATTTCTAATGCGCTTACTATCACCTTCAAAGCGCATTAGATCATTTTCCCACTTACTTATTTTGAAGCTTTAAAAAGCAGTGATCAAACTAATGTCTAAGTAAATTTATATAACAACAAATTTTAAATTAACTTTTGAAACAAATTTATAACAGGTAACAACAGTATAATTTTGAGAGAAAAAAGCATAGCACTCGATTTTAGAACTCATATGCGATTACTTTTAAATCGCCTGATTATCTAATTATTAAGAATCCATATTGCTACATGTCTAAAAAGTTCTGGAATGTCTTTAAAAGATTACTACTTTATATATAAATTTATAGTTGAATTTAATGCCCCGTTATTGCATTCTATCAATTGCATGGAAACGCTAAACATTTCTAATCGTTTCAGTGCTGTATTAATTTAGTGAAACTTTAGAATCAGTTGCCAGTTTATCTAAGCGGAATTATTCATTTATAACTTTAATTGCTACTAAGTACATGTATACATATAATATGAATGTTTGATATACTGTAGGTATATATACATATATGTCCGTGCCAAAGTGTTACTGTGGTCACACGCTAGTTTCTTCTTTTAATGTATAATGATAAGGCATTCACTGTTTGCATTGTATTCTATTATTTTATATTACATTCAGAAACAGTATACTTATAAAATTAACTATGAATATAAATTCGATATAAGAAACCAGCGGGTGAGATTTTATCCATGTTTTGTGTCTTGCCAAAGGAGTCTAAAATGTCGTTAAAGTGACCTTTCTACTTGTAGTAGAGGTGGACAATTATCTGTCCAAAGGCTTTTGTGATAAGTATTAATAGTGTAATTAATAGTTGTTTATCATATGTGCTGACAAAGCTTAGTTCAACTTTTCAATGTATAATTCTGTCATTTCATTTTAGGACCGGAGATTTTATGTTTTTGCCTAACATAGTGTAGAAACGATGAATAAGTTTTTCAGGAGAATTTCTGTCTGATTGGAGGAAAGAAAACTTTAGGAAACCAAGTCCAAAATATCCATCCCTAAAATTACACACTAAGTTTAAAGATTGTGTCGGATCGCATGGTTCAGTATTGATAATTTTTTTTATTTATTTTGATAATAATTGTTCATAGTTGTTTTTGCAATTTAACAAAAAGGAAAAAACTAAATTTAGCTGCGTACTACTTCGTCCAAACGTTGAATAATCTAGCATTGCCTCCTTTGTCCTCCTTATAAATTCGTCCAATTTTCAACCAAAAAGACTAAATTTTGCTAACATGTTTACTGCTATATAATGCAAAAAAAAAAAAATTCTTTTGATTACAATAATTATTCTAAAAAACTTTATAGAATTAAAATGGTCAGATAGTTTATTTTTGTTCAATTCCTCTAACTTTTGTGATCAAAATAAATTATTACCATTTTCCGAAGTGGATTTCTCCAGATTGAGTTGACTAAGATTTTGAACTTTTCTTTACTTTTTAGCACAAAAACTTATTTTATAAACATTTACAAAAAGAACTAAATATCTAAAAAATGAAATATTAAAAAGCTCCAATTAAAAATATATTATAAAAATACGTAGAATGGAGTCGAATTTCTCCGATTCAGACACTCGGGGCGCCGTCTACGATATTTATAAATTTTGAATTCCTTGTCGTAATCGTACCGTTACACTTTAAAAAGATATACAATAAAGTTAATTAGTGACAACTATGTATTTACGATAAAATTCCTGGTTATTCCTAAGTAAAAGCAAGTAAGTTATGAATGCATAATATAGAATAGTGACAGAACAACGAAATCTTTTAAAAGGTGGCCTTTCTTATGAATTAGAAACAACACATTTTCATTTACTATTGATAAATTCTAAAGTTTTTGCATGTTGTTAAGAATTTAAAACTGGCTGTCTCGTGCATAAATAACAAATAAAACTTCTATGCACAGGAGTACTCTTTTACATAGCGGTAGAGTATCTGTCGACAGATCTAGGAGTCTCTGGTTCGACTCCCGTTAGAGCATATCGCTACAAAAACTATCACTGGAAGGCTTTTAAAACTTTTCTCAAATTGAAAATTCAAAATGGAGGGGTTAAAGTGTTCCGACTCTACAAAATTTTTATCATAACTATTTCAAATTATTCTAAATCCACTATATAATTGACCTTTCAAAAATGATTCCAAGATATCATCTACGAAATAAAATATTTAATTCACTTAAAATATACTAAATTTAAAAAAAAAAAAAAGCTGACTTCACTAATAAAAGTACGTTTGTACCCGTTCTTAGCCTATTAACTAATAATTATTACAGTAAATGTTGAATTTTATAGTCCTCAACAAACTGTGAAGCTCAATTAACTGGAATATGACAAAACACAAACATTATTCAAATATGTTTATAAGCACAAAATAGGGATTTGCTGTCGATTGCTGTTAAGACTTTGTTTACATAAGCCTACAAAATCCAACTGGAAACAAATAACAACGACAAAACTTAGAACATAGCGTCAAATGCCTTCGTGCTATATATAGGCAGAAACAAATACTAACCTCAAAATGTTCTACGGAGTTGTTTTACCTCAAAAAGTAGATAAAATTATACTTTAACCTTATCTATGAGCTAAAGACCACCATTAAAATGAGTTACCCGAGTAATTAATAACTAATTAAACCTCTGATGTTGTCACATCAAAACCAGTATCTTCCACGTGTATACGAGTTTAGTTTGTAACCACAGATAAAAATGCTTTAATTTAATCATTTCTTGGTTGGCTTGTTATTGCTTGCATATAGCGTCCCATTTCGCCGCCTTCATTTTTCCGTCTGCGTGCATCGTCTCGCCAAAGCTATTTTGTATGAACGCTTTTATCGAGTGCCAATTTTTATCGAGTGGCTTTATTTCTGTATTGCCTTTTGTTGTATAGCTATTGTAAAGTTGTTCCATGTTGTACAAATAAATATGTATCTGTGTCTTAGTTTCATGTGTATTTACTTATTTTTTGTTTTTGTCAAAGTCGGGATGGGGGGGGGGGGGTAAAATGTTCTTATGCTTATAGCGAGAATAATTAAATTTTCTTAAACACCTCATCGAAGTATATACATAAAAAAAAATCCGTTAAAGAGGGGAACAAACCCATTTTTGATGTTCTTTCCTTATTCGATGACGTAAATTTAATTATTCGAAAAGTGCAACAATCATTTAACACGTTAACGCTGGTGCCGATATTCAGGGTTTTCTCTGTGAGGCGGCGCTTGAATTCACGATCCGCTTCGTGGCGCGGCTCTGCATCAGATTACGCTGCTCAACACGATTTTTGCCCAATAATATCCACTAGGTGATTCTTATAGATCTCGACGAACTAAAAACGAATCTGAAATCAGTTCTCTTCCATTACCCGCAGTTTTTAAGAAAATTGCCATGTTTCAACTTTGGCCTCAATTTATAAAAAAAAAGAAAAAGAAAACAAATCTAAACGATTCAGCGAGAAAAACGCGACAGCGATGTAAACAATGTTATAAACTCATGTCTAGCCTAAAAGGTTGGTAGACAGCATGCCACGAATAAAAGTAACAACGCATTGTGCTCGTTATAAAGGCCAGCCGGCACTGTATTTAACATGTTTTAAAAAAATTGCATAAAAAACTTAAATAATTATGTTAAGTTTATAATATTGTAATGTTTTTAGTATTGAATGTATGTTTATAATGTTGAGATAAAATATAAACATACATATTTTGTGAAATACAAGTGTGAACCACCGGTGATGCACACCGGTGGTTAATATTCTCTATTCACTACCGGTGATTCACTACCGGTGGTTAATATTCTCTTCTGAGCCTACTGGACTATGCTGGGTAAATTATGATTTAGAACTGTAATACATTACATTTTTAAATATATATATATATATATATATATATATATATACATTATCCAGCTTTAAGCGGATTTCTTAACTTCAACTGCTTGGATCCAGATCTTCCTCTATCAGAATACTCGGGGAGAAAATTTACATAGCAATCATCTCGAGTATTGGACACGTACAAATTTATTCTGTTCTATCTAAGAAAATTTCTATTAACCAAAATAAATTTCTTGTAAATTATTCTTAATATTACAATTTCTTGGATTTTATTTATTTATTTATTTATTTTTTTACATTTTCTATTGGTAGGTTTTGGAACTAAGTGGTAGGATAGGTGTTTGTTAAAAATATTTACTGTATTCTATATATTAAAAAAAAAAAAAAAAACTTGGCGACAAAAATATTTTTTTTCTCATTTATCTATGTTTAGGCATTTATGAACAAGCCATGTAAAATTTATTTTCAATTCAAATTTCAAGTTTGTCACGTTTGTGAGTTATTCAACTGTTTAAGTTTGAGTCGAACATTACTCTTACACCTAACTTTTGATGTACGAACATCAAAAAACATTAGCGTAGACGTAGCATTACAATAAATAAATATTAAACATAGAAGTTTGTAAAACGTGATATTAAGCACCAAGAAATAAGCTGAGCACTGCATATGAGCAAAGCTTTCACGTTCGATTAATATACCAGACAACACGATTTGCTGTGTCTTCTTTAACGCGCAGTAGTTAATTAGCCTTGGTTTACCCAAGACCCTAGACGCAGAAAATGGACAAGCAAGGAACTAGAGATGACATGCCAGATAAAATTGTTAAACATCACATTTTTAGTGATTATCATATGGAAGGCTGAAGTACCACAAAGTCTAAGTGTCTATGTTTGAGGGAAGAGTAACTTTTCAGTCAATTTCTGAAAAAAGAATGCGATTACCGTTGGTCTGTTTGACTTTTCAGTCTTTGTATCTGTAACTGAAAATGAGGAGGGGTATGTGACGACGGAACAGTATAGGTGTGAAGTCACTAAACTCTTCAAGATAACCTATGTTGCAGCAATAGAGCCAGGACTTCTTTTGCTCGACGGTAGCTATCGATCAATGAAAGAAACGCTGATGTTTTTGTTAAGTTGAGAATAAATGTATTGTTGCCTGTCTTCACCGTCCTTAATCAAAAGGAAAATCTTTTGTATGTTTTAAAAATGCAGGTTAGTTTCCCAATCTGCCTGGTCTTTATACAAAGGCTAAAAAGTATATTTTGAAGGGAAAGCAGCCGTGCCCTTCAGCTGTATCCAATCCCCCGATTGAAGGGACAAGAAAAACAATGCCAGGCTTCTAATCTAACTGAGGAAAACCCTATTCATACAATAGATGTATACATTAGCATTAATTTTTTTTTTTTTTTTTTTGTGCAGTAATATAATGCATAAAACATTATAAGAGGTTAACTTTACCCAATTAAAATTTCTTCAGATTTTTATCTATAATACTAAATAGAAAATTCAAATTACTATTTTCATGTAATATTTTAAAGTTATCAAAACAAAAAACTTCCGAGTTACATCAAATAAACTCCCACGTGATTTTTTTTTTAAAGAATTGGTTGGATAAACACACATACACAGAATGTAAAAAGATTAAGATAAATTTTTTTCCACAAATTTCTATTACAAATATTTTTCACCAATTTTGAACAAAAGATGCAGCTATTAATTGATTACAATTTTTCGACAGTTTTACGAGCAATATAACATAATTTTTGGCATAACATAGTTTCAACCATACAATACATCTCAGTCTAACAAGTTTTTAGTTCCTTTTTTCACAAGGACACATAATTCTGCAAAAATTAGTGCGTCAATATTTTGGCCGAAATTGCCAATTTTAGCTTATTGCCGAACGTACGCGAGCCTTAAACCGATGTAAATTATCACGCACTAATTATATGACCGGTGCCAAATTTTAGTGCTCAATGAGTGCTTTTAGAATCCCCAACTGCCAGAATTAGTGCGTCAATATTTTGGCCAAAATTGACCATTTTGTAATAATAATTCACTAATCACTTGCGTTTCGTTGGCCCCGCCCACAAAAGCAATCATCAATCATTATATGTTAAAATGTTGGACATAATTAGTGCTTTCAGAATACCCAACTGCAAAAATTAGTGCGTCAATATTTTGGCCAAAACATTGACGCACTAATTTTTGCAGTTGAGTATTCTGAAAGCACTAATTGAACACTAAATGTTTGCATATGTGACAATTAGTGCGTCTGTGGGTGGGGCCAACGAAATGGAAGTGATTAGTGAATTATTATTACAAAATGGTCATTTTGGCCAAAATATTGACGCACTAATTCTGGCGGTTGGGGATTCTGAAAGCACTCATTGAGCACTAAAATTTGGCACCGGTCATACAATTAGTGCGTGATAATTTACATCGGTTTAAGGCTCGCGTACATTCGGCAATAAGCTAAAATTGGCAATTTTGGTCAAAATATTGACGCACTAATTTTTGCAGTTGGGTATTCTGAAAGCACTAATTATGCCCAACATTTTAACATATAATGATTGATGATTGCTTTTATGGGCGGGGCCAACGAAACGCAAGTGATTAGTGAATTATTATTACAAAATGGTCAGTTTTGGCCAAAATATTGTAGCACTAATTCTGGCAGTTGGGGATTCTGTAAGTACTAATTATGCCCGACATTTTAACATATAATGAATGATGATTGCTTTTGTGGGCGGGGCCAGCATTTTGCTCGCCCACCCTCAATTAACCTTGAATTTTATGAAAAGTAATGACGCACTAATTTTTTGGATGGTGGATTCTGAAAGCACTAATTGAGCACTAAAATTTGGTATATATTAAAAAATTAGTGCGTTTGTGGGCAGGGCTAGCGTATAGTTGTCCCCGCCCACGCATTTCTTTGTATATCTCGGTAAATATTGACGCACTAATTTTTTTAATGGTGGATTCTGAAAGCACTAATTTAGCACTAAATTTTGGTATATATTAAAAAATTAGTGCGTTTGTAGGCGGGGCCAACGAAACGCACCTATAATTATTTTAGCAATCCACTTCAACTGTCCACTAGTATAAAAACACAGACTAAAGTGACATAAAAAGTTTACGCAACTGCCCCTTCAATTGACATCAGAGTAAAATTATTCATATCGAAGAGGTAGTTGGCAGGATGAATATATTTAAGTCGTGACCGGAAAACAGGGCGTGAAATCACAAAACTACTATGATTCTAGTAATTAATCCATTTCCATCTTCTCATCTCGTCTCTTTCATACAGTTCTCCTTCTACAGTGTGCATATACTTTGACACCCTCTTAGAACCTTCATGATAATACTGACCACTTCTCGATGCAAAGTTAGTCTTATAGTAGAGAATGTGCTCAGACTTTGCCACTTCCCTAATAGCATCGATAGCTCTTCCCACTTGACCTATGTCTCCGGAATCAGCTGTGTAACACATGATCACGGGATCCTGTCTGCAGAAAGATCCTGGTATCACGTACTGATCACATTTTTTTATCACAGTTGTGGAGGCCTTCACACCCATCAAGATGCCCTCTTGGCAGGAGTTGATCAGGTTCAGCCAGTTCGAGTCATGTAAATCCATGCAGCCAGGACTGTGCAACATCCACTTGCCTCCTTCTTTCGTACCCATTTTTTTGATGGCCTCCTCCGAAGAAGGATAGAAGACGAATTCCTTGTTGAATACTTGGGAAGGAAGAACCATCTCTACTGCAGTATCCGATACTGAACAAGACTGGGTCAATGATTTTCGGCTTTCATTTGTTCCGAGTGAATTCTCAAATGTGCCTAGAAGTGACAGATATTACGAATTATGTTAGGTTTTTTTTTTCCCAAACAGCCTTTACCGTACTGGAAAGATATTTGAAAATTGTATGAGTCAGTTCTGAGCAAATCCAACATAACATCCATTACCATTAACAAAATAAAATTTTACAGATCTTGTTGTGAACAGTGATTGGAATACATAAAATAATTAAAAAAAAAAAAAAAATTAAATACATTTTTAAGATATTGGGTGTTGTATTGTTTGACAGTAGATAGAAATTGGGCATCCTGAGCCATGGCGCAATGCGCAAAGGACGAGGGACGATGAAGTCACCGGAAGTTACTTGACCGGAAGTGGAGTTGAGTTGTTTCCATCCTGCTGCTGTGTTAGTTTCGGTTTCGTTATAAGCTGTTTGTGTAAGACGTCACACTAGGAATGACGTCATAATTTGTTTTATATCAAAGTTTTGAGCGGTGGCAACACTTTTTAGCTTCGGTTTATCTTTCAGACGGAGTTGAGTTGTTCTAGGACTGCTTCTTAGCGAATAAGTTAGAGTGATAGGCTTTTATTGCGTGACGTCACAGTGTGGGAATGACGTCATAATTTGTTTTATATCAAAGTTTTGAGCGGTGGCAATACTTTTTAGTTTTTGTTTCCAGTTAAATGGGGTTGAGTAGTTCTAGGGCTGCTTGTATACGAATAAGTTAGAGTGTTAGGCTCTTATTGCGTGACGTCACAGTGGGTATGACGTCATAATTTGTTTTATATCAAAGTTTTGAGAGGTGGCAACCCTTTTTAGTTTCAATTTACCTTTCAGACAGAGTTGAGTTGTTCTAGGGCTGCTTCTAAACGAATAAGTTAGAGTTATAGGTATTTTTACTAGTGACGTCACAGTGAGTATGACGTCATGAATTGCTTTATGTTAGAGATCGGCAAAATACTTGTTTGCGATTAGTTGGATTTGGGCACATCACCAAATACTCTCTTCTCATTGGTTGAAATGTGTCACGTGATTTCATTGGCTATACAGTTTAGTGATAGGTTTCAGAAAAATTTAAGGTAGTGGCGCCATCTAGGGATGAATTTAGGAGTCATTTACATTAAATTTCTAAGATCAGAGATATATGCAAATAAAAAAATCTTAACACGACTTTTAAGTTTAATAAAAGTGAAGGCCATTTGCTAAGGGTCTAAAGAACCCTAACTCCGAGCTACAAGTGACATTTCAATATTTTACCAAACAATTGTTAAAATATCGACTATCGGACGTTGTCTTCATGGGAACTCATCTACTCACCCAATTTCCCTAACCAATTTTGAATAAGCTTATTTGAAAGACTTTAGAAAATGTTAATTATTTTTAAGCTAAATTTTAAAAGTGAGGACCCACATCCGGCCAGATACCTCTTTTAGGAAGAATTGGTACCGCCTCACTCCTCCCTATAAAAAGAAAAAAACTAATTCCAAAGAACGTATATTTCTTTGAAATATGAGGTCACTAACCAACCATCCAATACTGAATTTCATGAAAATTTTAGTCTGTCTAAACATTTTTTCATGAAAATTTTAGTTTTGAAAATAATTATTTAAACACTAATGTAAAAAAATTATTTTTAAAAGAAATTTTTACTAATATCTAGTTGTATGTAGCTTTTTCCGAAAAAACTTAATGAATTTCATGAAAAATTTAACGTACCCTTAACAGTTTTCATGAAAATTGTAATTTTGATACAAACAAATTTAACTTTAGTGTTACAGTTTACTCTTCATACAAATGTGCAGAAATATTTTAATTTTTTTAACTAGCATATCTTTCTTTTATGATGTTAATACCAATGAATCCCAATACTTGTTAAATGCTTCCTAACTGCTCCCAATACTTGTTAAATGTTCTCAATACCTGTTAAATGCACCCTAACTGCTCCCAATACCTGCTAAATGCTCCCTAACTTCTCCCAATACCCGCTAAATGCTCCCTAACTGCTCCCAATACCTGTTAAATGCTTCCTAACTGCTCCCAATACATGTTAAATGTTCTCAATACATGTTAAATACTTCCTAAATGCTCCCAACACCTGCTAAATGCTCCCTAACTACTCGCAATGGCTCTTGAGTCCCTATAGTTGAGCTTTATCCCAATAAACTTGTTAGAAATTAATCTGTCTATGTTAGTTATATAGTTTTTATTGTACAATGATACTTACTTAAGTTGATGAATAGCAACACAGAACTAGCTGCTAATGCTGAATAGAGATCTGATAACTGATTTTGGATACTCTAATGCCTAAATAAGAGAGAAAAAGTAACATACTTGAACATCTTACAACTAAGAATTCAAAAGTGAAAATTTACTTAACGAATAAACATCATGTCTTTAAAATGTGTACGAATATCACTAAATAAGTTAAAAAAGTAACATACTTAAACTCTCTACGATAAAAAACTTTAACATTAACGTAAAAAGTTTACTTTACACATAAAAACCACTTTAAAATGTGTAAAAATATCGCTAAATAAGAAAAAATAATTTACTTCAAATTTCTAAGATAAATATTTAATCTTTACATGAAAATTCCCTTCATATATAAAAATCACGACTTTTAAATATGACATGCAAGAGAAAAGTATCATACTTAAACTTTCTACGACAAATAACTTTACCTTTACGTAAAATTTTACTTTACACTTAAAAATCCCGACTTTAAAATATGTAGAAATATCGTTAAATAAAAGAAAAAATATACATACTTAAACTTTGTACGACAAATAACTTTGATACTAACGTAAAAATTTACTTCACATATAAAAATTCCGACTTTAAAATGTGACGTGCAAGAAAAATTAGCATACTTAAAATTTCTACGACAAATAATTTTAATCTTTAAGCGAAAATTTACTACATACATAAAAATCATGTTTTTTAAAATATGTAAAAATATTACTAAATAAAAGAAAAAAGTAACATACTTAAACTTTGTACGACAAATAACTTTAACATTAACGTAAAAATTTACTTCACATATAAAAATCACGACATTAAAATGTGACATGTAAGAAGAATTAGCATACTTTAAATTTCTACGATAAATAATTTTAACCTTTGCGTTAAAATGTACTACATATATAAAAATCATGTCTTTAAAATATCTCTAAATAAAAGAAAAAAGTAACATACTTAAACTTTCTACGACAAATAACTTTAACATTAACGCAAAAATTTACTTTACACATAAAAATCACGACTTTAAATTTGACATGTAGGAGAAAAGTATAACATACCTATAATTTCTACGACAAAGAATTCAAACATTGCCATTCATGTCTTTAAAATGTATAATGACAACAACATTGTACATGAAAATTAACTTTACATGTATAATCATACTCTTATATCAACGATAAATCAGATAAAAAAAGAAGCTCTAAAAATTTATAAGGCAAAGAATTTAAATAATACGCGAAAATTTACCTCACATATAAAAATTATGTCTTTCAAATGTGTAAGGATAACGCTAAATTAGAGAAAAAGATATACTAAAAAAATTATAAAGTAAGGAACTGAAACAATACGCGAAAATTTATAAGGTAAGGAACTGAAACAATACGCGAAAATTTATAAGGTAAGGAACCAAAACAATACATGAAAATTTATTTCACACATAAAATTTTTATCTTTAAAATGTGTAAGAATAATGTTAAATTAGAGAAGGAAAAAAAAAGTAACATACTTAAACTTTCTTCGACAAAAATTTTAACAATACGCGAAATTTTCATACACAATTATTTTCTTAGGTTAATGTTAAATAATGGGAAATTTAACAGAATAAAAATTTCAAAGATAAAGAATTTTAACCTTTACACGAAAATTTACTTCACATATAAATATCATGTCTTTAAACTTTAACGTGACAATTTACTTCTCATATACAACTCTTAGGTTAATGTTAAATAAAAGAAAAAGTAACATACTCAAAAATTTCTAAGATAAGCATAACGTAAAAATTTCATATCATGTGTTTAAAATGCAATATAAAAGAGAAAAAAAACTAACATACTTGAACTTTCTATAGCAAAGAATTTAAGCGTTAGCGTAAAAATTCACTTTACATATAAAATTCACGTCTTTAAACGGGAAGATAAGCATGTGACGGTAATTAGACAATCAGGGTAGCGGAAGATGATACGCCACTCGCCGGCATTTTTAGACGGGAGGATGAGTCACGCTAAAACTTGTTGGAACAGGTCGCGAGATTTGTACAGCAAGTACGGGAAGATTAGCACGTGACGGAAATCAACCAATTAAGATAGAGATCGACGCGCAAGCAGCGGGTGATGCTATGGTGTGACAGCAGGTCTTTGAAATTATCGTTTTCCTACTTTGCCGTTTTCATAATGAAATGTTTGTGAAAACTTGGAATGAATGAAGTGGATTTCAAAGACACATTAGTAAGTGAAGGTAGAATTCGCATGGACTTTCTTCCAAAAAGTATGATTCACTTGGAGAATTTAAGATCATTTCTACTTGAAAACTTTTCTGTTATCAAAAAACATTGAATATCTTTCAAACTCAGTGGGGTTAAATATATGGGTAAGGAACTGAATAAAATCGTTACATAGAAGAAAAATAGCAAGTGGTTTAAAATGAATAGTAGTTATAGATACTCCAAAGAAAAAACTTCCCCTCTACTTTTCAATCGGAAAATCAATACAAGTTGGAAATTTATGTTACTTCAAGAAAGACTTAGACAATTTACTTTGCAATAATATACGCTAAAGTGTCGTATTAACTCGTGCAATATATACTGACTAAGGTTTCTTTTAATTATCAATCTAAGAAAGGTGAATTGGGGGAAAATATTAAATAAATTGTAGATATTAAATACATTGGAGATATGCATTCAAGTTTTGAAAATCGCCTGCAAGACTTTTAAAACATCTTAAGATAATTTGAAAGAAACTTACGAATTATATGTAAACTACATAACTTTTTATACTCTGAAAGGAAATCACAAGTAATTTAGTTAACTTTTTTTCATGTTAACACTCATATTCAATGACATGTTTTTAAAATTTAACCTTCTTTACATGATAATAGTTATAAATTTTTTCAATCTCAGATGCGATATACTATTATTTCTAACATATATGTTACGAATTGTGTAAAGTTTTTAAGAGGGTATATGCAAATCACCAATCAGAAACATAAAAATCTAACATCATTCATACAAACTAAAATAATAAGATATTTTCCTTAGTGGAAATAGTTAACTACTCATGTGATGGAATATACTTAGAAAATTTAAATACTGAAAAAAGTTTGCTAGGCAAACTTAAAGAATTTTTTTTTTTCTTGTGAAAAACTAGCATAAATTTTAAAAATGTAGAGTTTGTTACTACGTAAAATTGAACATCATCTGGACTAACTAAATTATACGTGAATTTTTTATTTTTATTTGCGGGGTGCAGACAATATATCATTAATATAGAGATTTCTAACTTCAACCCATAATTTCTAAATAACTTATACATAAATACATAAATTTCAGAAAACTGAAATTTATGGAATGTGTTTTACAAGACGCTTATTTTGTAAGATGAATATTCAATATTAATATAGCTGAGCAAAGTTAATTCCGGAAAAAACTTGTAAAATATACTTATATTTTTGAAAATAGTTTGAAATATCCTTTTAAATTTATGAATGTTCGCTTTCGAAAGACACAAATAAAACTGATATTACTCATGATAATTAACACATGCATAACATTAGTCAAACAAAGTGAAATTTTTATTGCTTGTGACCGATAACTTTTCAGTGAAGTAGAATTTACATAGGAAATTTGTGCAAACTTTTTCAACTTTTAAACCAATGCAAAACCATAATGCAAAATTAAAAATAACGATAGGAAATAGCATACTTCATAATCTTCAGAATCAGAACAAGTCTTGTAATTAAGCTAAATTTATTTCTCAAGGAATTGAAAGCATACCAGAGAAGTCCTTATCATTTCGCATCTTTTCTCATGTTGCAAGAAGATACACTTTGTAAAAGATCGTCGTAGCACTTAACAAAAATCAGTAACAATAAATATATTTTCTATGGCAAAGATAAAACTTCACAACTTAATTACTGAAATTTAGCTGACCGATAACTTTTCAATAAAGTAAAATTTACGTAGGAAATTTGTACAAACTTTTTTTAACTTTTAAACCAAGTATCATGCAAAATTATAAATAACGATAGGAAATAGCATACTTCATAATCTTCAGAATCAGAACAAGTCTTGTAAATTAAGCTAAATTTATTTCTCAAGGAATTGAAAGCATACCAGAGAAGTCCTTATTATTTCGCATCTTTTCTCATGTTGCAAGAAGATATACTTTGTAAAAGATCGTCATAGCACTTAACAAAAAATCAGTAAAAATAAATATATTTTCTATGGCAAAGATAAAACTTCACAACTTAATTACTGAAACTTAGCTAAGTTGCATATGGTTTATTCACATAACTCGCATATGCTTCGAATGTTGAAATGCATTTGTCAGTTGAAATCAAGCTCATCGAAAATAAATGCTATTTACATTTTCAAGTCGGAAATTACTATTAAATAAACTTTACATTTAAAACATTGTCATGTTAAAAAGAAAAATCTACAAAAATGTAAATGATAATTTTACTGTTGGTACATAAATGATGAATAATTTATGATTTTATTCTAGGCAAACGTTTTATTGTCTAACAGAGAACTTCAACTTTAGCAAAAAACGAAAAAATACAATTTTTATATCCTATCATGCTTGTCAAAAATTGAATTTATTAGATGTTGTAATAGATTTTTTACTGTCCAAATTTCTAGTTTTTCTTCCCAGTGCAATAAAATTAAGTTTATGTGTAATGAGTAGGTTTTTAGATGAATCTTATAAATTTAATGAAATTATTATGAACTAAGAGATTGAGTGAACTGAATAAATCAATGATGTAAATTTAAACAGTGACTTGAACTGATACATACTATAACTGAAAAGAAGTATGACAAAGTGATAAATGAAGAGAAAATAGAAGTTGATAGAAATGTGTTGAAAAAAGTTAAAGACGACAAGAAATTCGTGAATGAGAATTATCATTGACTTATATTAACTTCGGTTTTCTAGCTTATGACAAGAAAATACACTCTTTCTTATTAAGAACCAACTTGATGTCTTATTATAGAATGATAAAGATGAAACCTCTATACATTAAAAAAATACCAGACTTAGACATAGCAAATTTCTTGAAATTCATGTATTATGTGAGAAGTTTTACTGAAAGTATAGAAGATACAACATTGAATGATGTTTCGAAGTACTTTATCAGAAATAAAAATGCGTTAAGGTCCGCTATAAAAAATTTTAGGAGAAAGTTTAAACAAAATTTAAAATCAAACATGCTTTTAAGTTGGAAAACATATATTAAAACTATAGCACATGGAACAATTTATATCATGTCATCTCAGTTGTATCAAACTGAATAACTTGAAAACAACCACAAACTAAATAAACATGAAAATTATCAACATATGTGGAAAAGTTTCCTTTTTTCACATGTAAAAAAAAAATTTGTACATAACATTGACATACGTTAAGATCACGAAACTTGTTTAATCATATACCGATAATATCAACCAATGTTGCGAGGAGATATTCACGTGATGGTCAGTATCCCATGAATAAATTAATAGAAGATTCTTATATTTTCTCATGCCAATTCCAATAGCATTCCATGTAACTTCAACTTTATATGTAACACTATAGATATATTTATTTTTCAAATATATTGACTTTCCAAAATTCATCCTTCAATATAAGAATGATCATAGTAAGAATAAAAGAAAAGATACTAAGCATTCATTGATTTAAAGTGTATTTATTTAGACTTAGCAACAAATCATATGCTTGAAACGAAAATTGCTTCGAACCAAAGTATAACTATCCAATTTAATTGATTCCTACAAGGAAATTTTTCTCATCTAATAATTGATTTTTTTTCTTTCTCATACACATTATAAGTTGAAGATATCCGACCTCTTTCTAAATATTAATAAGTCACTGTTGAAAAACTTATAAAAATTTCAATTTACACTGAAAGTTTTTTTTTATATATATATATTTCAAAGAATGTTTTCAAGTCAATATGTATATTTAAATACGGCGATAACTTATACACTAGTTCTTCCTCGTTTAATCTACTAAGTAAATCTTTCAATGGTAAAAAAACATACTTATAGCTGTGCATTTGTAACATGTTAAATTTTATTTTCACGTGAAATTAAAATTTTATATGTTTTCCATGAAAATAAATGATTATATGTCATGGAAATAAAATTTTGTAACTTTCACATGAAAATAAAATTTTATATGTTACAAATGCAAAGCTATAAGTATGTTTTTACCATTGAAAGATTTACTTAGTAGATTAACAAGGAAGAACTAGTGTATAAGTTATCGCCGTATTTAAATATACATATTGACTTGAAAACATTCTTTGAAATATATATATATATAAAAAAAACTTTAAGTGTAATTTGAAATTTTTATAAGTTTTTCAACAGTGACTAATTAATATTTAGAAAGAGGTCGGATATCTTCAACTATTCTACACCTGATTGGACAACACTTATAATGTGCATGAGAAAAAAAATTCAATTACTAGATGAGAAAAATTTCCTTGTAGGAATCAATTAAATTGGATAGTTATACTTTGGTTCGAAGCAATTTTCGTTTCAAGCATATGATTTGTTGCTAAGTCGAAATAAATACACTTTAAATCAATGCTTAGTATCTTTTCTTTTATTCTTACTATGATCATTCTTATATTGAAGGATGATTTTTCGAAAGTCAATATATTTGAAAAATAAATATATCTATAGTGTAACATATAAAGTTGAAGTTAGGTGGAATACTATTGGAATTAGCATTAGAAATTCAATCAATCCATTTATTCATGGGATATTGACCATCACGTGAATATCTCCCCGCAACATTGGTTGCTCTTATCGGTATATGATTACGCATGTTTCGTGATCTTAACGTACGTCAATGTGTTCTTTTTTTTATATGTGAAAAAAGGAAACTTTTCCACATATATTGATAATTTTCATGTTTATTCAGTTTGTGGTTGTTTTTCATGTTATTCAGTTTGATACAACTGAGATGACGTAATATAAATTGTTTAATGTGCTATAGTTTTAATATATGTGTTCCCATTTAAAAGCATGTTTGATTTTAAATTTTGTTTAAACTTTCTCCTAAAATTTTTTATAGCGAACCTCAGCGCATTTTTTTTTTATTTCTGATAAAGTACTTCGAAACATTCACATCTTTCAATGTTGTATCTTCTATATTTCCAGTAAAACTTCTCACATTATACATGAATTTCAAGAAATTTGCTATGTCTAAGTTTGGTATTTTTCATTTTTTTTAATGTATAGATATTTCATCATTGTCATTCTATGATAAGTTGGTTCTTAATAAGAAAGAGTGTATTTTCTTGTCATAAGCAAGAAAAACGAAGTTAATATAAGTCAATGATAATTCTCAATTACGAATTTCTTGTCGTCTTCAACTTTTTTCAACACATTTCAATCAACTTCTATTTTTACTTCATCTATCACTTTGTCATACTTCTTTACAGTTATAGTATGTATCAGTTCAAGTCACTGGTTAAATTTACATCATTGATTTATTCAGTTCACTCAATCTCTTAGGTCATAATAATTTCATTAAATTTATAAGATTCATCAAAAAAATCTACTCATTACACATGAACTTAATTTTATTGCACTGGGAAGAAAAACTATAGAAATTTGGACAATAAAAATCTATTACAACAGCTAATAAATTCAATTTTTGACAAGCATGTTAGGATATAAAAATTGTATTTTTTCGTTTTTCTGCTAAAGTTTAAGTTCTCTGTTAGACAATAAAACGTTTGCCTAGAATAAAATCATAAATTATTCATCATTTATGTACTGAGTAAAATTATCATTTACATTTTTGTAGATTTTTCTTTTTAAAATGATAATGTCTTACATGTAAAGTTTATTTAATAGTAATTTCCGACTTGAAAATGTAGATAGCATTTATTTTCGATGAGTTTGATTTCAACTGACAAATATATTTCAACATTCGAAGCATATGCGAGTTATGTGAATAAACCATATGCAACTTAGCTAAATTTCAGTAATTAAGTTGTGAAGTTTTATCTTTGCCATAGAAAATATATTTATTTTTACTGATTTTTGTTAAGTGCTACGACTATCTTTTACAAAGTATGTCTTCTTGCAACATGAGAAAAGATGCGAAATGATAAGGGCTTCTCTGGTATGCTTTCAATTCCTTGAGAAATAAATTTAGCTTAATTACAAGATTTGTTCTGATTCTGAAGATTATGAAGTATGCTATTTCCTATCGTTATTTATAATTTTGCATGATACTTGGTTTAAAAGTTGAAAAAGTTTGCACAAATTTCCTATGTAAATTCTACTTCACTGAAAAGTTATCGGTCACAAGCAATAAAAATTTCACTTTGTTTGACTAATGTTATGCATGTGTTAATTATCATGAGTAATATCAGTTTTATTTGTGTCTTTCGAAAGCGAACATTCATAAATTTAAAAGGATATTTCAAACTATTTTCAAAAATATAAGTATATTTTACAAGTTTTTTCCGGAATTAACTTTGCTCAGCTATATTAATATTGAATATTCATCTTACAAAATAAGCGTCTTGTAAAACACATTCCATAAATTTCAGTTTTCTGAAATTTATGTATAAGTTATTTAGAAATTATGGGTTGAAGTTAGAAATCTCTATATTAATGATATATTGTCTGCACCCCGCAAATAAAAATAAAAAATTCACGTATAATTTAGTTAGTCCAGATGATGTTCAATTTTACGTAGTAACAAACTCTACATTTTTAAAATTTATGCTAGTTTTTCACAAGAAAAAAAATATATATATATATTCTTTAAGTTTGCCTAGCAAACTTTTTTCAGTATTTAAATTTTCTAAGTATATTCCATCACATGTGTAGTTAACAATTTCCACTAAGGAAAATATCTTATTATTTTAGTTTGTTTGAATGATGTTAGATTTTTATGTTTCTGATTGGTGATTTGCATATACCCTTTTAAAAACTTTACACAATTCGTAACATATATGTTAGAAATAATAGTGTATCGCATCTGAGATTGAAAAAATTTATAACTTTTATCATGTAAAGAAGGTTAAATTTTAAAAACATGTCATTGAATATGAGTGTTAACATGAAAAAAAGTTAACTAAATTACTTGTGATTTCCTTTCAGAGTATAAAAATTTATGTAGTTGACATGTAATTCGCAAGTTTCTTTCAAATTATCTTAAGATGTTTTAAAAGTCTTGCAGGCGATTTTCAAAACTTGAATGCATATCTACAATGTATTTAATATCTACAATTTATTTAATATTTTCCCCCAATTCACCTTTCTTAGATTGATAATAAAAATAAACCTTATTCAGTATATATTGCACGAGTTAATACGACACTTTAGCGTATATTATTACAAAGTAAATTGTCTAAGTCTTTCTTGAAGTAACATAAATTTCCAACTTGTATTGATTTTCCGATTGAAAAGTAGTGGGGAATTTTTTCTTTGGAGTATCAATAACTACTATTCATTTTAAACCACTTGCTATTTTTCTTCTATGTAACGATTTTGTTAAGTTTTACCCATATTGAAGCATATAACCCCACTTAGTTTGAAAGATATTCAATGTTTTTTGATAACAGAAAAGTTTTCAAGTAGAAATGATCTTAAATTCTAAAAGTGAATCGTACTTTTTGGAAGAAAGTCCATGCGAATTCTACCTTCACTTACTAATGTGTCTTTGAAATCCACTTCATTCATTCCAAGTTTTCACAAACATTTCATTATGAAAACGGCAAAGTAGGAAAACGATAATCTCAAAGACGTGCTGTCACACCATAGCATCACCCGCTGCTTGCGCGTCGATCTCTATCCTAATTGGTTGATTACGTCACGTGCTAATCTTCCCGTACTTGCTGTACAAATCTCGCGGCCTGTTCCAACAAGTTTTAGTGTGACTCGTCCTCCGGTCTAAAAATGCCGGCGAGTGGCGTATCATCTTCCGTTACCCTGATTGGCTAATTACCGTCACATGCTTATCTTCCTGTTTAAAGACGTGAATTTTATATGTAAAGTGAATTTTTACGCTAACGCTTAAATTCTTTGCTATAGAAAGTTCAAGTATGTTAGTTTTTTTTCTCTTATATGTTGCATTTTAAACACATGATATGAAATTTTTACGTTATGCTTATCTTAGAAATTTTTGAGTATGTTACTTTTTCTTTTATTTAACATTAACCTAAGAGTTGTATATGAGAAGTAAATTGTCACGTTAAAGTTTAAAGACATGATATTTATATGTGAAGTAAATTTTCGTGTAAAGGTTAAAATTCTTTATCTTTGAAATTTTTATTCTGTTAAATTTCCCATTATTTAACATTAACCAAAGAAAATAATTGCGTATGAAAATTTCGCGTATTGTTTTAAATTGTTGTCGAAGAAAGTTTAAGTATGTTTTTTTTTTCTTCTCTAATTTAGCATTATTCTTACACATTTTAAAGATAAAAATTTTATGTGTGAAATAAATTTTCGTGTATTGTTTCGGTTCCTTACCTTATAAATTTTCGCGTATTGTTTCAGTTCCTTACCTTATAAATTTTCGCGTATTGTTTCAGTTCCTTACCTTATAATTTTTTTAGTATTTCTTTTTCTCTAATTTAGCGTTATCCTTACACATTTGAAAGACATAATTTTTATATGTGAGGTAAATTTTCGCGTATTATTTAAATTCTTTGCCTTATAAATGTTTAGTGTTTCTTTTTTCTAAACAAGTTAGAGTTGTCATTATACATTTTAAAAACATGAATGGCAATATTTGAATTCTTTGTCGTAGAAATTATAGGTATGTTATACTTTTCTCCTACATGTCAAATTTAAAGTCGTGATTTGTATGTGTAAAGTAAATTTTTACGTTAATGTTAAAGTTATTTGTCGTAGAAAGTTTAGGTATGTTACTTTTTTCTTTTATTTAGAGATATTTTAAAGACATGATTTTTATATATGTAGTAAATTTTAACGCAAAGGTTAAAATTATTTATCATAGAAATTTAAAGTATGCTAATTCTTCTTACATGTCACATTTTAATGTCGTGATTTTTATATGTGAAGTAAATTTTTACTTTAATGTCAAAGTTATTTGTCGTACAAAGTTTAAGTATGTTACTTTTTTCTTTTATTTAGCAATATTTTTACATATTTTAAAAGACATGATTTTTATGTATGTAGTAAATTTTCGCTTAAAGGTTAAAATTATTTGTCGTAGAAATTATAAGTATGCTAATTTTTCTTGCACGTCACATTTTAAAGTCGGGATTTTTATATGTGAAGTAAATTTTTACGTTAGTATCAAAGTTATTTGTCGTACAAAGTTTAAGTATGTATATTTTTTCTTTTATTTAACGATATTTCTACATATTTTAAAGTCGGGATTTTTAAGTGTAAAGTAAAATTTTACGTAAAGGTAAAGTTATTTGTCGTAGAAAGTTTAAGTATGATACTTTTCTCTTGCATGTCATATTTAAAAGTCGTGATTTTTATATATGAAGGGAATTTTCATGTAAAGATTAAATATTTATCTTAGAAATTTGAAGTAAATTATTTTTTCTTATTTAGCGATATTTTTACACATTTTAAAGTGGTTTTTATGTGTAAAGTAAACTTTTTACGTTAATGTTAAAGTTTTTTATCGTAGAGAGTTTAAGTATGTTACTTTTTTAACTTATTTAGTGATATTCGTACACATTTTAAAGACATGATGTTTATTCGTTAAGTAAATTTTCACTTTTGAATTCTTAGTTGTAAGATGTTCAAGTATGTTACTTTTTCTCTCTTATTTAGGCATTAGAGTATCCAAAATCAGTTATCAGATCTCTATTCAGCATTAGCAGCTAGTTCTGTGTTGCTATTCATCAACTTAAGTAAGTATCATTGTACAATAAAAACTATATAACTAACATAGACAGATTAATTTCTAACAAGTTTATTGGGATAAAGCTCAACTATAGGGACTCAAGAGCCATTGCGAGTAGTTAGGGAGCATTTAGCAGGTATTGGGAGCATTTAAGGAGCATTTAACAGGTATTGAGAGCATTTAACATGTATTGGGAGCAGTTAGGAAGCATTTAACAGGTATTGGGAGCAGTTAGGGAGCATTTAGCGGGTATTGGGAGCAGTTAGGGAGCATTTAGCAGGTATTGGGAGCAGTTAGGGAGCATTTAGCAGGTATTGGGAACTGTTAGGGAGCATTTAACAGGTATTGAGAACATTTAACAGGTATTGGGAACCGTTGGGAGTCATTGGTATTAACATCATAAAGAAAGATATTCTAGTTAAAAAAAATTAAGATATTTCTGCACATTTGTATGAAGAGTAAACTGTAACACTAAAGTTAAATTTGTTTGTATCAAAATTACAATTTTCATGAAAACTGTTAAGGGTACGTTAAAATTTTCGTGAAATTCATTAAGTTTTTCGGAAAAAGCTGCATACAAAACTAAAATTTTCATGAAAAAATGTTTAGACATACTAAAATTTTCATGAAATTCAGTATTGGATGGTTGGTTAAACTTTGATATAAAACAAATTATGACGTCATTCCCACACTGTGACGTCACGCAATAAAAGCCTATCACCCTAACTTATTCGCTAAGAAGCAGTTCTAGAACAACTCAACTCCTTCTGAAAGATAAACCGAAACTAAAAAGTGCCACCGCTCAAAACTTTGATATAAAACAAATTATGATGTCATTCCCTGTGTGACGTCTTACACAAACAGCTTATAAAGAAACCGAAACTAAAACAGCAGCAGGAGGGAAACAATTCAACTCCACTTCCGACCACATGACTTCCTGTGACGTCATGTCCGGTCACGCCCACTTCCTGTGACGTCATCGTCCCTCGTCCATTGCGCCATGGCTCAGGATGCGCAATTTCTATCTACTTTTGACTTCTATATTAAAAAGTAAAAGAATAAGCGCGTATGAAACATAATATGAAAATCAAACACTCGCCGATAGCAAATATATGAATCTATTAGGAGTAAAACTGCTGTTTAATTTATTATACAAGAAATGCCAAAAGTTGCAGTTATGGTCCATTTTTGCAACCGTGTATATCAGAAACCTAAAGTAATTCAGACATATTATAATGTTTTTATTTTCCTAAAAATCTAAACAATGATCAAAATTTTATGAAATTCTGATGAATTCAGGTTAAAATGTAAATCTCACTTTTAATGTTGATTCGATATGTATTGATGAAATACATGTGTCTAAGAAGAAGTACATGTGTCCTAAAAAATTTTTAAAGAAATGGCTGATTCCCAAGAAGAAAATAATTCCAATACCAAATATTTTAAACACAAATATTAACACCCCGGTAACGCGAAATCGCGAGTAAAAACAGTTCTCCATATTTAAAACTTAACGTTAATTTATTCGTTTAACACGAAATCCGGTTAAAGTGAACAATTTCAGCGGTCCCAACGACTTCGCATTAGCGGGGTTTGACTGTATAATTCTTTGTAAAGGAGAGGGTGGTAAAACCTTTTTTTTTTGTTTTTGTTCTAGGTTTTAAAGGGAATCTAGTGCCTAGAAATACGAACTTTAAAGATTAATAGCATTTTAACGTGAAGCTGAGAAAAGACATTTCTAACAAATATATCAAACTTTCAATGTGTCAATACTGATTTAAATATTAAATAACAATAAATACCTAATTTGTCAGTTTTCCAACCATGTTCAAACCATCTATAGAATGCCCCACCAAATGTATGAAGATACTTCGGCATGAATCTCAAGGGCGCCGGGAATGGGTATCCATGAATACAAAAAGGAAAATGAACTTGATTTCTGAGGTACTCAGCAGCAGTTTTCATTTTTGCTTCTGAAGTAAAGCATTGGATTCCTTGGCCACTTATTTCAGGATTCTTCGGAAAGAGGTCGGGTTCCTCGAGGTGTATGTTCCTTAGTGAATCCTTTACAACTTCAAATTCAGTGCGACCATTGTACTCGTCATTGATATCACAGATGAAATACCAATAACAAAGTTGTTCTTCGGCATTTTCAGATGTTGTATCCGACATTTCGTAATCCCTAAGGAAAAATCAAAACCATGCATTTTGTTTTATTGCAATCAAAGACATTCTTGTAAACAACTCATTTAAACAATTATAGGAATCGAATCGCTCAACGTTTCCTTTTTTTATGTGCCATTTAGGTACATGTATAGGTATAGATAGTTAGACAGACGCGCACGAATGATTATATAAATCCGGCTTTCCAACATTTATTGAGCATGGACCAATACTCAATGGTTTTTAAAAATTAAAAAATGAAGTGGAGAAATCTTTTTAAAAAAAAGTACAGTATGGATTCAAAAATTTTCATTTGAACGTAAAATTAATGCATATCCATTTATTAATATTTCAGTACAAAATTTTCTTTACCCCACAGATAAATTTTTTCAATCTTATATTTTTACTCCATAATAAATTTGTTTGTTCAGCCTAAAGCCCTTTAATGAAGTGTAAAATTTAACAGAAAAAAAGTAATTTATTATTATCCTTTTAAATGGAAATTTCAGACAACCGAATAAGTTAAAGATAATTAACGTTGCAGTAGGTACATCGACAGCAAGACTTAAAAAAACTGGAACCAAGAACTTAACACTACTTTTTGCAATAGAAGGTGGATAAATTTTAGTGCATCTATTTTCAAAACACATAATAAAATTAAAGAAATGTAAAAAAAAAAAATATATATAAACTATATCTCTGAAAATAAAAGTAACAGTTGGATAATGTTCTGGAGGTTATTGAATTTTAAATGCATTGGATTTCGTGCATTAAGGAATTAACTATTAAGGAATTATAAACAATAAGGAGGACAAATATTAATATTGAAGAAAAAAAAAGGGGAAAAAAGACTTCTGGGTGTCTATAAAAAAATGGACCGGCCCGTTTTTTATAGACACTGACCAGCCTGGTAATTACATCAGACAATTCTATGGCCAGTACGGCCCTGCTTTTATTGAAAAATTAGTACTCTTTACCATGTATGTTTGTAGTTTTTCGTCTATTCTCTCTGAAAAATCTCAATTTAATTCCCCGTCATTACCTTGTATGCTTGCGCTGTCGAATCACAACTCTTTTCTTTTTTTTCTTCTTTTAATTGAAAAAGTTATTAATTGAAATGATGGCTTCATAGGCATTTCCGAAGTTTGTGGCAATGTGTTTGTTGTGTGTGTAATATTAATTTTACATTTTTTTTTAAATAATATTTTACAGAAATTCTACAACAAAATAATATTATCATCCTAAAGAGTGAGGAAGCCCTGGCCCTCCTGCACCAGCCACCACTGAAATAGATTAAAAACCATTCATTTGGACAGAAAATTAAGGTACAACTATTAATTAAAATTTCGGTAGTAAATTCAATTTATATTTTTTAATTAAATCCTCTTAAGAAACCCCACCCCTGATAAAAATCCTGCGGTGCTCATGAAGGCGAAATGTCTCCTTTAAATGAAGCATAGCATAATCACCCGAATTACCTATTATTATTTTATTTTTGTACAGTTGTTTTAAATCATTTTTAATTCGTGGACTGACATAAAGTTAGCCTATTCTTCAGAAACCTAATTGAAATAAAAAAAGGTAGTGGTTAATGGTTCTGTTGTGGCCAGTGATGTATATAAGTGTCACATATCAAAGTTTTCGGTAATAAGTACCCTAACACCAATAATTCTTTTTAAAATTCTAACAACTTATACTTATCTTGATTCCAAGCAATTCAAAGAGTAGCCAATAGATGGCAGCACGCATTAATATACTTTTGTGAATCAATTTTAGTCCGGGGAATAGAGACTGAAAAAGGGGTCTTACCTTGCAAAAGGTTATGTAGTTCTGATTTTTTAATATGTTATAAAGGTCTGTCCCGTGGTTTATAAACCAAGTTTTCGACCTCCTAACCCTTGTGCGTTCTCCGTGGTGCACCCAAAACTGAGCCGTTTTTCAGTTTATACGTCATAGCTCTTTGCCAATGCATCTTAAAAACACACATTATATTCCAAAGTTGTAGAATATTAAATTATCTACAACTTTTGTATACTAAATTTTTTTGTAGACCTATTATGTAAATAGTTGTGTCGCATCAAAATCAAAACTTTTTCGTAAAAATGCTACTTTTTTAAGATTTGTGTCAAGTTTTTTGATTATATCTTTATAATGGTACGTTTTAGAGAAAAAGTTTGTGAATAAAAGTTGTAGAGCAAGAAATTTCCTACAAGTTTTCTATATAAACTTATTTTCTAGGACTAATAACAAAGAAGTCACTCTGCTTTGTGTATTTTCCGTGGTGCACCACAAACAAATACGTTTTTCAGTTTATAGATCATAACTCTTTCGCAATGCATTTTAAAAACAAACATTAAGTTTAAAAGTTGTAAAATATTAAATTTTCTACAACTTTTGTGCACAATTTGCTTTTGTAAAGCTATTTTGTAAAGAGTTACGTAACATCAAAGTAAACACTTTTTCGTAAAAATGCTGCTTTTTGAAGTTTTTTGCCGAGTTGTTCAATTATATCTTCATAACAATAAGTCGTAGGGAAAAATATATTATACAAAAGTTGTAGATCTATAAATTTGCTATAAGTTTTATACAAAAAAAGTTACTATCTAGGACTAATAACTAAGGAGCTACTCTTTTTTGAAGGTTTACGAGATGATAACCTATAATATTTTATGTATAGGTAGGGGTTTATAAATAGCTTCTTACGGCATAGTCTGACAATTTTAATAAAAAAATAAAACAATATATATATAATACTAATGATAATGTAAAATAAAAAGTGGAAATATATTAAATAATGTATATATCTATAGATAATAATAGTAATATAAAATTTACCATTTTGCCGTGATGCACCAAAAATTTCTGCATTCGAAAATAAAAATGAGATATAGACTGCATCAAGTGGCTGATTCTAAACTACATGGGGTCAGGGCCTATTCTAACGGGCAGTCGTGGCCTAATTGGGCAGTCGTAAACTAAAAATGGGCAGTCGTCAATCCAAAATTGGGCAGTAGTAAAAAGCAATTAAAAATATATGTGAGCCAATTATATTTTTATTTCATCTTTCTCTAAATTGTCAATGTTTTTGTTTTCTTATTTTTGTTAACTTTCCGAAGTTTACTAGGTGCTTAATTTCTTGCAAAGTTATACATAATATTTTTTTATTTTTAATTACCTATATGTAAATTAACCATTTGGTAAAAAAAAAATCACTTTTATTTTGAATTTTTTCACGTTTTGGGACGTTCCGAGTACAAAAAAGTTGTCGTGTAAAAATGACTGTGATATAGCTCCCCAAATCAGCATAACTCTTAAGCGTTTTGACCTACGATGTTGCACTTTTATATAAGGATTGGCAGTGGCCCTGGATCTGACATTAAGGTTTTCGTCAAAATTGCTCATGCGCATAAAATTGCTCATGCGCAAATAATTTATCTTTAACAACAATTGCCACAAAATGGTTCTAATGATTTTGATGAAATCACTAAGGAGTTCTAAACATCTCCAACTCCGAAAATCTCATAAAAATTCGATTAAATTGTAAAAAGTTGAACAACGAACGTCGACCATAGAGTTATCTTTTTTGTGGCATTGTCCATCAACCACCACTGTGCTGTTCCTCCTCAATTCACTTACCCAAGAGTATAAAGTAATTTTTATCGATAAAAAAAAATAAAAAAATAATAATAACAATAACAACAACTTTGCCAATTTTCTCGGCCAATGTATTAAATATCGCTAATATGACTAATTTTTGTTTAAATTAATGAAAACGAACAAAGTAAATTACACCAATCTATGTCACACTTAACAGTGATCAGTATGATAGTCTAATTGAAAGTTTTGCTACGTTTTACAGCTCTAGTTTTACTTTTGACTTTGATTATATATTACATTATTAAACCAAACATTAAGTTGCGTTTCAAATTTACTTTAAATGCTTTAATGATATGGTTTTTATAAAGCTCTTTCTTTTTAAAACATTAGCCTTATTATTATTTTTTTAATTCAGGGATATTTACTAAAGAACCATAATTCTTCCCCCAACAAATGTCTTGTTTGCTTAAAAAAATATTCGTTCACACTTGTTAATATGTATGCGGGTATTTCATTTGTATGGGTCGGCTTTTTTTTATATTTTGTTTGTATACTTACAAACTTTTATTTTCTTGAGATATCTTAGAGGCTTGTATCCTAATACAGCCATGTATCCATTTTGAAAATTTAACACGTAAACTGCAATATTAAAGAATTTATCATCATAAAAAAGAAGTTTCAAGGCACATTATTGATGAAGAGAATTTTATTAACGTTTAAAAATTTGCCAACTCTAGTACAAATGTAGTCAAATTTATGTATAAATTTTCTCAAACAAAGTATATGTCAAAACTAAGTTTCTGATTATTTGCCGTCTTTAGCTATCCTCTTCATTTTGATAATAATTGTACACTTTTACTGTCTAAATATATCTCGGCAGGGCTTATTTTACGAGTAGTCGTGGCTTATTTGAGCTGAGAGATGGGGTCGAAATCTCCTCTCCAAGCAGAGAGATTTGGCAAAAACATCGGCTGTCCGCTTTTCTCCCTGACCTTGAAATAGGGGGAGGATACGAAATATACTTCACTTTAGTGTCCACTGTCAGCTGATCAGCTCGTCTTCTTCGGCTGTTTGCGGTCAAACTCCTATTGTGTGTCCTGTCCTTTGGAATTTTCTTGGGAGATGACCACTGTATTATTAGGGGGTGGGTGACAACAGTTGTTTTGACGAAACTAGTTAGCGATTCCCAGTCCCAATATTACAAAAACAGTAATGAATAGTTGACTAGAGGGAAGCGAAATATGCAGTATCTTTCCTTTCCGAAGAAAGTGGATGACAGCTATTGAATGTTTGCCTTGTAAGTGTAAATTAAATAATCTTTTAATGTTTGGTATCAAAAACATTGAATTTGTATTCACGATTGTTTAATTGTCTTTTGCGACTTCTTAAAATTGGAGTACAGCTCTGAAATGTTCAACATAAGTAGTTTTGACCTTCTAATTGTACCCATGACAAACAAAATGTTAAAATTTTAATTAGTTATTTTTTAATGAATTTTTTTAATTATTATCATTATTATTATTTTTTTTTAATTATTTTTTTATAAAGTAGCTTCAAATAGAGATACAGCTCTGAAATTTTTAACATAAGTAGTTTTAGCCTTCTAATTGTAGTTTTGAAAAACAGAATTTAAAAATCTTGGTCAGTAACAAATTAATTATTTTTATTTTTTTTTTTTCTTTTCAAAACGATATCTTACAGGGCTACACCTCTGAAATTTTCAACATAAGTAGTTTTAGCCTTTTAATTAATCTTTTGAAAAATAGAAAGTTAAAATTTTGATTAGTTTTTTTTTTAAATTAATTTTTTAATTAATTAATAAGTATTTTATAAAACGATTTCTAATAGGGCTATGGCTCTGAAATTTTCCACATAAGTGGTCTTAGCCTTCTAATTGGATACAAAAAACAGAACTTTAAAATTTGATTAGTTTTTTTAATTAATTGATAAATATTTCACAAAACCATTTCTAATAGGTCTACAATTCTGAAATTTTCGACATAAATAGTTTTGGCCTTCTAATTGGACTTTAAGCAAACATAATTTAAAATTTTGATTAGCTTTTTTTTATAATTTTTTTTATCATTAACAAATACTTCACGAAATGATTTCCATTAAAGCTACAGTATTGAAATTTTCAACATAAGTAGTTTTGAACTTCTAATTGAATTTTTGGCAAAAAGAATGTTAAAATTTTAATTTGTTTTTAATTAATTTTTTGATTAATAGTTAAATAAAATGTGACTTCTAATGAGCCAAAGAGCTCTGAAAATTTCAACGTAAGTAGTTTTTGTCTTCTAATATTGTTTTTCACAAACACGTGTTAAAATATTCTCAAAGGGGTGTTGTATTAATGGGATTTTTTTTTCTCGACGAGGGAGGGGCTTCCAATATTAAGGTTCACGCAGCAATTATTTTTTAGTAAGTGAAGCGAGCTTACGCTCACGCAGCGATGAACCTTTTTAGGCTCCTTTCACACTATCCGATTTCTGTCGAACGACAAAAAGTAGGTAGACAAAAAGTCGGGTGTTTCAAAGCAGCCTGTTAGCACCCGACGGCTGCTAACGGCTGTCGCCGGATAATGCGAAAGGAGCAATTCACTTCTTCAGGCCTCTAAACGAATTTTTGTATCCCTACTTTTTGTCTTCCTATAGAAATCGGATAGTGTGAAAAGTGCCTTAAGCGAGCTCATGCTTGCACAGCAATGATCCTTTCAAGGAGTGAAGTAAGCCTGTGCTTATTATGAACTTTTCAGCGAGCGAAGCGAGCTTGGTCTAACGAAGCAAAGGAACCTTCCTGAGAGCGAAGCGCTAAAAAGTGGGCGGGGCCACGCAGCTAGGTAAAAAATTGCACATGGTAAAATTTCGTAGCGAAGCACGGGTATTCAGCTAATAGATTTATAAATATTAATTAATTAACCTCATGAAGTAATGTAATACAAACCTCGTTTTAAAATTTGAGTGTTACTGTTATATTCAAAGATCAATTATCGGATTTTATTGTTTCAAATTAACTTGCTGTAGGGGTTGAAAGGGAGATGAGAAAGTGTGTGTGTGTGGGGGGGGGGGGGGAGAGGCGATTGGACTTTTGGGCAGTCGTAAATTTTCCTTAGAATAGGCCTTGCATGGGGTACAGATCTTTTGAGATAGAATAGAAAAATCACAAGTCGGGTGGCATTAGTGACATGTAAAGGAATTCTTTTAAGGACTCAGTTTCCTCGAAAACACCAAAGACTGTTGATTGAGATTTGCCACTGCCGAATTCAGGGTAGAAGATTGGAAGAACTGAAGAACCATTCTCAACTCTCCCCACCACTAACTATCCCGACAGAATATGAACCACTTAGTTACTTAATATTGGAATACATGCGTTGTAATGTTGGCTGCTTCATCATATCCAATATTACAGGAATTTGCAAAGATCTTCCTAGATCCTAATGCCAGTGTTTCAAGCATCACCGAAGCAGTATCAAGCATTCTTGTTGCTCTCTTTGGTGGTCACAGGGCAACAACTTGAAATGCTTTGCGTTATAAGCAATTTTCCAAATCAACAACTGGGAGCAAGTTAAATCTGTCAAAGGTACCTCTGACCCAAGAAGCTGCTACGCACCATGTCTTACGCACATACCATCAAGTAAAGACATGGATGGGCCAATTGAAAAATCCTCTGGTCTGTGGGTGGAAGATGGACAGTAAAGGACTTCTTCCTATTACAACTAGAGTGACTATATGGGGAGAGTGGCGACAAGACACCATATAATAGCGAGTGCGCATGCGCCAGAAGTCTCAAAATGTCCAGCTTGTTTCATTAGGGTTGCTATACGGAAACTTGCTGTAAGAATTGGCGGGATATTGCTCGAAAAATGATTTACGCAATGTATATTACAGCTGTAAGAATCTTTAGAATATAATGAACTATATTATTTTACATTATATTTTCTTTCACTATAATTTTATTATACTTTTTAATTATTACATAATTTAAATAAAGCAGATTATGTATTATAAGTTCACCTAAATTTAAGAAGATTATTTTTGCTATAAAAATAATATTAATATAGGAAGAATGCAGCTTTCTGTGTCCAATTTATTTTTACATTTTTGCAGTGTATTTAAAAAAAGAAACTTAATATTGTATTACCATTAGCAGTTTCTTGTATATTAAAAAAGTAATTTTGCAATTGTAATCCATATTAATTACCACAGTTATTAAAAAGTTTTATTATTAACTTTTCTGTTGTTACTAAACTAAATTTTACTGGAAATTAATTTTATCAAAGCAAAAGATTTATTCACTAATAAACTTTTATTTCATTTCAAAATTATTTATTAATATATACATTTCTTAAAGATATAATTAACTATCCTATTTTACATTATGAAATTTTCTTTCACCATAATTTATTTATACTTCTTAATTATTACATAATTTAAGTAAATGCAGATTAAGTATTATAGGTTCACATAAATTTAAGCAGATATTAAAAATAATTTTAAAAAAGGAAGAATGGAGCTTTCTGTGTCTAATTTACTTTTTAGCAGTGTATTTTAAAAAAAGAAACTAAATATTTTATTACCAATAACATCAGTTTTTTGTATATTAACAAAGTAATTTTACAATTGTAATTCATATTAATTAGCATAATTATAAAAAAGTTTATTAACTTTTCTGTTGCTACTAAACTAAGTTTTGCTGGAAATTATGTTTATCAAAGTAACAGATTAATCCACTAATAAACTTTTATTACATTTCAAAAAAAAAATTATAAATTTAAACATATACAAGTCAATTCCATCATAGATCATCACATTTCAATTCCATCATCCATATAAACAATCATCATCAAAACTTTGGCGGGGTGAGATAATGAAGATATTTATGATTTGTGTTCCCAAGATACCTATTATATTTGTGTACGTAGTCCATCAATGTAGGCGGGGGGAAAGGCACCGACTCCCTTATAATAGACTTCTAGTGTAAAAATGCCAATTAGTGAAACTTGGGTCGGTATTTTTAATATTTTTGTTCGACATTTTTTTTTTATTATTATTATTTTTTTTATTCAATTTGATTTTATTGTGGATCAACTTTAAAAAAAATTTGAAAATTTGCCGACTGTTCAACTTTCTACCGTAATCAACGCCAAAATACGAGAATTTGTCTGTATATATGATATGACGAAAGCCTAAATAACATATTGTTATCCCAATCAAATCCATTTTAATACAAAAGAACAAGACAAGAATTCAAAAGATAATTTATCATGTTAATCCTTTTTAAAATAAGCTGTTATAAAAAAAATCTGAATTAGAAATACTAAAAAATCCCAATATAAGCGTAAGTATCTTCATTATTAAATATATGAATTTTAAAGGTAACTGAAAGTATTTGCTGGAATGTATCCACATGGTTCTTGGCGCCATTTACGTCGCCAATATGAGCCAAAGTTCGCAATTGTAAGTTTTATTGATATTACTATTATTATATATATAAATATATTTTTATAATATTTATATTTTTTTATTTATAATACTATTATTTTAATACCTATATTGTTTTATTTTTTATTAAACTTGTCAGGCTTTGCAGTAAGAAACTATTTTTAATATTAGATGTTACCAAGTAGCTCTTTTGTTATTAGTCCTATAAAATAACTTTGTATATAAAACGTAGCAAATTTAGGGTACTACAATTTTTATGATATACTTTTATGGATATCATCTAAAAACTCGACAAGAATCTTAAAATAGTATTTTTACGAAAGAGTTTTTGCTTTGATGCTTTTCATACAATTTGTTTTTCATACAATAGCTCTACAAAACAAATTTTGCACATACATTAATGGTAGAAAATTTAATACTCTACAACCTAAAATAAAAATTTTTTTAACTATAAAATGCAGTGGAAAAAGGATATGATCGGTATACTGAAAAAAATAAAAATTTCAGAATTCAGAAGGTTTTTGTTGCACCATGGCGAAAATGGTAAATTGATATTACCGTTATTGTATATAGATATATACATTATTTAATATATTTTCACTTTTTATTTTACATTATCATTAGTATTATGTAAATATAGTTTTATTTTTTTTATTAAAATTGTCAGACTATGCAGTAAGAAGCTATTTTTAAACCCCCTACCTATACATAATATATTATAGGTTATCATCTCGTAAACCTTCAAAGAAGAGTAGATCCTTAGTTATTTTTCCTAGATAGTAACTTTTTGTATAAAACTTAGAGCAAATTTATAGATCTACATTTTTTGTTTAATATATTTTTCCCTACGACTTATTGTTATGAAGATATAATTGAACAACTCGGCAAAAAGCAGCATTTTTCCGAAAAAGTGTTTACTTTGATGCTACGTAACTCTTTACATAATAGCTTTACAAAAGCAAATTGTTCACAAAAGTTGTAGAAAATTTAATATTCTACAACTTTTAAACTTAATGTTTGTTTTTAAAATGTATTGCGAAAGAGTAATGATCTATAAACTGAAAAACGTATTTTTTGTGGTGCACCACGGAAAATACACAAAGCAGAGTAACTCCTGTGTTATTAGTCCTAGAAAATAAGTTTATATAGAAAACTTGTAGAAAATTTATTGCTCTACAACTTTTATTCATGAACTTTTTCTCTAAAATGTACCATTATGAAGATATAATCAAAAAACTTGACACAAATCTTAAAAAAGTAGCATTTTTACGAAAAAGTTTTGACTTTGATGTGACATAATTATTTACATATTAGGTCTACAAAAAAACTTAGTATACAAAGGTTGTAGATAATTTAATATTCTACAACTTTTGAATATAATATGTGTTTCTAAGATGCATTGGCAAAGAGCTATGACGTATAAACTGAAAAACGGCTCAGTTTTTAGTGCACCACGGAGAACGCACAAGGGTTAGGAGGTCGAAAACTTGGTTTATAAACCACGAGACCAACTTTATAACATGTTAAAAAATCAGAACTACATAACCTTTTGCAAGGCAAAATGTCTCTATTCCCTGGACTATTTGCTCTTTGCTAAATAATATTTAAGAAACATTTGTTCTAACAAATAACCAACAGTTTCTAAAAAAGTAATGTGGACAAAAATAACCCATCAAAACAAAGTTCTAACTATAAATTATATGCATGCATTGCCAAATTTTATGTGCAATTAATATTTACTTAAGCGATTTTAAATTCAGATAAAAAATTTCATAGGGTTTGACCACTTCGAAGAGAAAAAAACATACAATCCCATGGGCGCCGGTAGAATTATTTTCAGGAGGTGCAGATGATATACAAAACGGTGCAAGACTTTTAAGATTTTGTTTAAACTTTAACTTTTCAATTTAATATCTAAATTAAATTTTAATTATTAGTTATGTACTAAATTTCTTATGAATAGAATATTTTTAAACCTTTACCATACTTCTATTCCAGGGGGGGGGGGGTAAAAAATATCCTTTCAAAACAACACTTTGAAACAATTACATTAAAACTAAAGCTTTTTTTTTTCTCGCAAATTTTAATAATGCAAACAAAATGCTTTACGTAAAAGTGAAAAAGAAATATTCAAACAATTTAATGGTTACCTGTGTCATTTATTTTCATAATTATCTCAAAGATTTCGAAGTGATTAAGAAACAACAATAAAAATTTATTCGAAGTTGAAAGTCAAGTATTGAAAAGAAATTTCAGAACTATACATGTATATTTAGAAAGAAGAGTAAATTAAGAGCTTAACGTCTATCGTTTCTTAAATAGTGGAGATATCACCTCACATAATAAAAAGTTGTAATTTGATTACACTCCAAACGTAAATGGCACAGTGCCATTTTATGTATTTAATTTTATGTATTTAATTTTATGTATAGCGTCGTACAGAGAGAACACAACGTCAAATCGAATATGCAACGATAATTCCTTAAAAAAATTAGTTATATTAAACAAAACAAAAAAATAACAAAAGATAATTCTTACTTATCACCTTCAACTTTCCTTCTTTGCATTGGCAAAAATAATACTAATTGAGAATTGGACAACCTGCCTTTTATACTCCTAACAAAAAAGTTTCGGTTCACAACGAATCTAGTTTCAGTTTGTGGTTGTGGCGAGAGGATGCTATTGCTCAAGGTCGTTCAACTGGTAAAATGTTTGTGAGTCATAGACGAGGACACATTCAAAAGTTTCGATTTATCTATGATGCTTAGAAGTTATCTTTTTGTTTTCTGCACGAGAATTTGTGGGTATTAACGGGGAGATATCGATATTTATTTGTTTAAAAAAATACGCGCTTGCGAAAAACAGAAAAACCTAACGTAAGGGTACCTTTAATCAGATTTGTAAGAGTTACGTTTGTTTATTTATAAATCCCCCCCCCCCTTCTTTTTTCTGTATAGAACGTCGCAAGCAAATTAAACTTTAAATATAATTACTACATTTATAATAACTACTAGGTTCTACTCAAGAACGTGAAACCCTAATTGATAGCAAAATATTGTTGAAATTTTGGCCTGAAGAGTTTTTTTTTTTTTTTTTTTTTTTTAATACATATATATTTTATTTTTATATTTCCTCTGCAATGTTCCTTACCCCTAAAGTCAAAAACTGAATAGTTATAGAACTCCAGATATCTGCGTCCCACAAAAACATAAAAAGTAGAATAACGCGAAAACTGTTTGTACTATTCTTTAAATAAAATTTGTCACACAAACAGTCAATAAAAAAAAAAAAAAAAAAACATTGAAAAGTAAGAAAATCAATGTATTATTACTTTTATTACAGTTAAAAAAAATGTTTAATTGAGAAAAAAAATCTCTTTTTTTTCTTTAACTTGATCGTACCAAATAAAAGCTGCATATGAAAGAATACCAAAAATATTAAACAGTTGTGGATCTCTATAAATGTATAAGACTATTGCCGAAAAATACCAGTCTTCCGGGATGACCCTTTATTCGGAAACTTACAAATGGAATTTAAAAATGAAATAAGGGAATTAGAAAAAGTAAGAATTGTTTACAAGGCAATTAATATTGACAGTGGTAAAAAGGTGGGGGTGGGGGAGTGCGGTGGACTCACAAAAGTTGGTGATAAATGCCTCCCCCCCCCCCCCCCCAACGACAAATTTTATAATTTCGTTCTTAAAATAAAAATATTAACTAGTAAGGAAATAATTTATATTTATATTTGAACAAGAGTTCAAAGTTTAATGTAATTTTAATGAATATTCTGCGACTTAGTTTTTTTTTACATGGAAATAAGCTATAAAGTAGTACTTCTAAATGTGCATACTTCCATGAAGTAAAATTAATCGGAAATTCTAAAATGTTTTTTTTTTTTTTTTTTTTTTTTTTTTTAATTAGCTTGTTTTTATATGAAACAAGAAAAGAAATTTAACTTAAAAGAAAGTTCCCCCAAAGTTAAAAGTTGACTAAGTGTAACAGTATTTGTAAATAAAAATACTTATATCTTTATACAAAGTAGTATAATACATTTTTATAATATGTTGATACGTATGTATACATATATTATAAATATAGTTTTTACATTTGAAAACTTTAAATCCCTTTTTATCACTGCCACTACATTGAAAGGTTCATGTAATTTATCCTTGATAGTTTTCAAACGGATTGAGTGTTTTTAAAAGTTAGGGGATGGATTTCAGAGGTTTTAAAAGTGAGGGAACTCATGGGTATTTTCTTGAAAAATGGGGGGACGCATCACCCCGCGGCTACCCACACTTCTAGCATAATAATCTTCATGCAGGAAGCAAAGAAATTTTACTTACCTTCAATCTTTCAGTATAAAAAAAAAAGGCTTACCGATCTCTAAAGAGTTCTGGATTCTCTCGGGTTTTGACACCATGAACATGAAATAATCCGTGTATTTATTCCAAGGGGGTATGGAGGGGCCCTGCCCGTTTCGGAATTTGAAGCATCGCCGTCAGGTTTTTCGAGGTTCTGCGCATAACAAAACGCTATGCATTCTGGGATTCATCCTAGCTCTTGCAGCTGTCGCGGACTTTAGAAATATCAACGCAATTCAAGGAGAATAAAGTTTAAAATAAATCTTTTTAGTATTTTAATGTTCGAATAACCAATTATGGCTTGAGTGGCCTACAAATGTAATAATAGATGTTCCAGAAAATCTGAAAATATTTCATTTCACAGGTAAAAACAATTCTGAAATTAAATTAAAATTAGTTTTATACTTTTTGTAGCATGCGGTAATTTCTAAGTTAATATTGTGGTAATATTAGGATTAATGATTACTATTAATGCAGTGTATAAAATTTTTCGATGTCTTGTATGGATGTTTAATTTATGAATTTAATAAATATTATTGTTTCATTATTATTGATTTCATCTGCACGTGTTAAGTAGGGATAGTGGTTGTTGATATTTCAATCGTTGGATTTTGTATTATAGTATTCTAATAAGTTAACAAAATCTAAGCAAGCACTTTATAAGGGGCAGAAATAGACAGTCCGTACTTCCAAAAAACAAAACAAAAACAAATCTAAGCAATTAGTCTAGATTTGCGTAATTTAGAAATCGAAAGTTATGTTTTTAATTAAATATACTAGTTAGTGGGTTGAGTGAATTATTTCAGTTATTCCACGTCTCTAAACATAAAATGCTTTTCTGTATTTTATTTTTAAAGATATGGGCTGTAATTGTGTAAATGAAACTTTAACGTATAATAATATAAATATTGTGTGGAATTGTTAACGCTTCAAGGTTACTAAAAACTGCTCAGAAGTGATTCAGGTTTATTTAAGTAGCAAAATATGTAAAGATTATGTGTCTAATTTTCCATACTATTCAAATAGTATTTAGCTAAAATTTTATATTCTGCAAAACTCGCACTGATTATGCCTGATAATGATAACCACAATATATATTATATGGTAAACATAAAATATACACTAGTGTGAAATGATTTTTCTCTTATTGCATAGCCTTAAATATATGAATTTAATATTTTTTTCTTATTTTACATTTCACATATTTTTTTCCTTTTTTTTACATTACGATTGATACCTAGTTTCAGTGTGTAAAATGTGAGGGACAATAAGGACAAGTAATTGAAAATTGTAATTAGTTAAATATTCAGATCAAAGTATATGTTGTAAAATAATAGTTATGCAAATTCAAATTGTACCTTATCATGTAACTCATATATAGAACTAGGTCCTTAAATAATATATTTAGTTTTGGGAAATTATTGTTTCAAAATTTTTTCAGCCAATCTAGAAGGAAAGGTATTGTTAAATTTGTATGTCTCTTCTAGCATTCCTTTAAAACCTTTTTCACATTCATGCCATTTACAAAATGTGTGAATAAAATCAAAAAGGCTGAACATGCTTTCATATATTGTTAAAAATTATTTATTCAAATATTTTTATTATGTTTGAATATTATTAACGCATTTTTAATTTTGCTGAACCAAAAACATATTGCTGAATAAAACTTTGTAACATAGTATACATATATTTTTCACACTGCAATAAACTATTTTTTATATATAAAGTGATTTTTTTCTTGTTATCAATACTAAAAAACATGTGGTAAACTAATACATATGTATAAAACTTTTTTTGCTTATAACCTAGTTATTTTTTGACAACTAACTCTACTCTTTTCCCTCGCGTTTTACTTTAAAATGTACTTAAGAATCACTTCAACAAATAACCTTAATTATTAAAATATATCTTCAGTAATTTATAAATAATATGCAAATATTTAATTCAGAAAAGTAAATATTTAAATTAAAATATTTTATTTAATTTTCAGATGTATTTAAATTTGCCACTACAATGTTGTAACGAAACTACGATAGCCAGTTTGGGCCATCGGGTTCGTCTGCACTTGGCTATCAGAAAGCGAAACTGCTAGGATGTATCCCAGATGCATTGCGCAGGCTGTTTCTTTTGTGCGCTACTGCGCATAAAACGGGGCCACTCCTTACCCCCCTCTTTCCTCCTTGATTTATTCACTGCACGAACTTAAAACTATAAATGAAAACATCTCGATTTGGCTTTTTCTTGGTTTATTTGAAGACAGAAGACAATCACGGAAAGACAGGAATTAATTAAAAAATTTGTGAACAATAAAATCATGCTGACTCTATGATCTGGTTAGGATCGCAACATGATCTAATTTGCAGTAGGCGCTCATATAGTACACAGAGATAGTCATAGTCATAGTGAATGGGGGAGATCAACTGAGCCTAGGTGCTGAATCCACCAGTACACAGAGATAGCGCCATCTACAATTCAAAGTTACAACATAGTACTTATTTTTGACTTAGATTCAAGGTTAAACATTTCAGACGAGAGAGGCAAAGGCATGCCGATACTGCATGTAAGTGCAGTTTTTTTTCTGCTATATAAATTCCAAAGTCTATCTCCTAATAAATGGATTTTTTTTTTTTTTTTTTTTTTTTTTGGAATTTTCATGGTGGATAATCTTTTATAATGTTTTACTTAAATATAATTATATATTATTTAAAAATTAATTGTTAAATTTATTAACACCTTAATTGATATTTTCTACTTTTACACCAGACTTGTCTTGTTTTCAATCGACAAAAGAATGTCAAATGCCCCCCTTCTTCCCAATCGAAATTCTTGGCGACGCGACGGCCCTGAATGCCGGTTATACAACGGCAGTTCCAAGCATATGCAGTGGTAGAAGTGGAAAAAAAAAGGTGGGGGGACGGCCAAAAGTTGGTGACAAGTGCACCCCCTCAACGATAAATTTTATAATTTCGTTTCTAATAACAATAAATTTATAAAAATTAAATAAATAACAATTAACTAGTAGAAAGGAAACAATTTTCAACACGAACAAGGGTCCAAAATTGATTGTTATTTTAATGAATATTCTGCGACTTAGTTTCTTTACTAGGAAATAAGAGATGAAGTGAATAATTCAACATTATATACATAACTGTTTATTTAGATTTAAATATTGCCTCTAAATAAGCATACTTTCATAAAATTAAATTAATAAGGAATTCTATTATTATTATTTTTTTTTTTTTAAATGTTTTGTCTTTATATTTTTTTCTAGTTTCTCCAAAGTTAAAATTTGACCAAGTGAAAATACCTATATCTTTAGACAAAGTAGTATAATACATTTTTATAACACTATGACATAAATAGTTTTTTTTTTTTTTTTTTCAGCGACTTAAAGCTTTTTCTCAGTGTCATTACATTTCGCATTTCCCTACATGCTTGGTATATTTTTAAGAAGAAAATCTATGCTTAATTAATTTTAATACTATCTAATATCTCATGCCCAGTATTGCTTAATGTTCAAAGAAATTTATAAACAAAATTAGTGATAAAAACTGAAAAATATAGTCGGGAATAAATAAAAAAAATTATACAATTTTGAATTACATGACTCGGAAGATAGTGATAAGATGAATTTGTTTCAACAATTTTGGCATTGATAGTATATACAAGTATTGTATCGTGCATTCAAAAAGTGAAAATAAAAAAATTGCAAAATGATATTTTACCTTCTTAAAGGAAATGTTTGCATTTTTCAGCTTTCTCGTTTGGCTTCATGGATAATTTTTCCTGCACGTTTATGAGTTTTATTGGTTTTGTGTTTAAAATTCTGCTTTCTTAAAGATTCTCGTTAATCAAATTCCTTGTCTCCATGTGGCAAAATGTTACACCCTACCCATTCGTTAGAAAGTTTCAAACCTTGTTTTTTTCTGGTTTCAAGCTTTTTAGCAGCCTTTTGTATGTGTTGCATCCAAGTTTTTGTTCTTCACAAGTAAGCCATGGATACTCGTTGTATTTCTGAAGGTGTGTATCATTGTGTCCAATACTTTGGATAATCATTACTGCAGTGAGTTTTTGCTTACTGTTGCTGCCACTTGCTAGATTCTATCTCCACGTGGTCTCTTCAACTTGATGCACTTGCACATTTTCCACTGCTCCTTCCTCAACGTTCTATAGTGTATCGGAGTCATTTTTGTTACAGTTTTGAAGCCAAATATATCAATCTCATCTTGTTTTGTACTAGATGGATTACGAATACAAATGCCGTTCAGAATCAGAAGTAAGAGTTAATGGTTAAGTTGGAGGAATACACGGTTTTCTACTAATAATCAACAAAACACAAAGCATTTTAAAGTAGTAAATGGTCGAGGACAAAACAGGAAATGATAGTGCAATAAATATGTCTTTTTCTATCCACTCCTCAATAATCCCAGACAACGGGCGCCGAAACTCGCCGCGCATTTCCAAGAAAAATTGACTGAATCTGCTTTAAACAAAACAAAAATGAAAGTATAAAAAATAACAAACAGCCAGAAAAAGCAGAAATAATGAAAATGGTTAATTCTATTTTTTTTCCACCTCCCCTTTTAGTTTTTAGACGGATTGAATGTTTTTTAAAATTGGGGAATAGATTTCTATAGTTTTAGAAGTGGGGGGATGGATTTCAGTGGTTTTAGAAGTGGGGAGACGCATGGGTATTTTCTGGACAAGTGGGGGACGCGTCACCCCGCGTCTACCCACACTTCTAGCACTGAGCATATGAAATTAATTCTTAATATTCTATAGACATACTAAAAATGGGAATAAGTTACTATGGGCGTCGCCATGGAGGTGCAAGGGGATGACCTGGCCACTTGCACCCCCTGGTGCATGAAAAGAAAAACTAAAGTGAAAAAAAGTGGTATGAATCACTGGAAAACAGACCTTTTAAAATATCCAGTATGAACATAAATTTATTAAATAATTATTTTTAAACAGCATTTCATGAGGAAATAGAATTAAAAAAAAATCAAGGTTTTAGCACAATTTAACTATCTTGCACTCTCTATAAGTGAGCGATCCATGAAAATAATTATGCCGACACTCATGAAAGTTGATCTTCAGAATTATGCTACGAAAACAATCGGATTCATTGTATTTCATCACCTGCTGAAAAACTCAGCACGTTACATTTAGCTGATGTTTCTCTTGGTATTGTTCTAACTAAAGGATTGTCAAAAATTAATTGCAAACGAGAGATGTCGCAACTATTTTGGAGTCCACATTTGAACTCAAATGTTTTATTTCATTGCTTGAGCATGGAAATATTAATCCCCCCAAAAAAGTACTTTTGAAAAGTAGAAAAACCACAAACCTCAAAAACACAAAAAACTTTCTTGCAATAAAAAAATCAGAAACATGATGAAACTTTTCAGCCACAAACGCAGTGATTTAAAAAATGGCCAACCTCTGATTACAACTCTCGGTTGTGACTCGCTTAAGAATGTATGCTTACTTAGTTTATTTTTAAAATGTAAATTCCGCTCGCATAAAAATTTACGCTGCTTGAGGTTGGCGCACGTCATAGGAATATTAAAAATGCTTGCGTTTAAACTAATTTAAGACTGTTTGCACGAATATTGGAGAAGATATGATTTCATTTGGATGGATAGGAAATACTAAGTAGTGTAAATCTTCATGTTCATGTAGATGTAATTTTCAAAATAGTACAGAGAAACTGTGCTCAAACGCTCGCTTTTGAATCTTTATTAAGAATTTTTTAAGTAGGAAACTGAAGTGTTTGTGATACGCTTTTGTTTGGTTGATACATGCATTTCGGAAAGTGTTTCTTGTTTGGGGAGGAGGGGGGTTAAAGGTTAGTGATTAAGACTGGCGCCAACCTCAAGCAGCGTAAATTTTTATGGGAGCGGAACTTAAATTTTAAAAATAAACAAAGGAAGCATACATTCTTAAGCGAGTCACAACCGAGAGTTGTAATTAGAGGTTGGCCATTTTTTATATCACTGCGTTTGTGGCTGAAAATTTTCATCATGTTTCTGATTTTTTTATTGCCAGATAGTTTTTTGTGTTTTTGAGGTTGGTGGTTTTTCTACTTTTCAAAAGTACTTTTTGGGGGGATATCAGAACTTTTTTTTAAACACTGGAGACTACTATTTTTTGAATTTGTCCGTTTCATCGTTTTTCTCTTTATCACCTATGGTACACCTGGTACCAGTAATATTCATAATTCTTCAAACTGAGTTCGACGATACCTTACATGCAATAATTATCTTTAAAATTGATAAATCGGAAGTGGTACCAATAGTATACCTGTATACATTCATAATTCATCAAAACAAAAACCCAACTTGCTATATTTATCTTGGAAATTGATAAACCGAAAGTGGTACTACCTATGCTATACCTGATGGTACCTTAAACATTCATAATTTTCTTAACAAGCCCAACGACACCCAACATGCCATATTTATTTTCAAAATTGATAAACCAGAAGTAGTACCACCCATGATACACCTGGTATCATGAATATTCATAATTCTTCAAGTTGAATTCAATGATATCTTACATCCCAAAATCTTCTTGAAAATTGACAAATTGGTTGAATGCGGACAGCAGTAACCATCAAAATCGACCACGAAAGACTTGTGTATGGCAACTCAACCCCGAAAACTTAATGAAATACGTTGCCATCGACAAAGAGCCTGTCTGCCAAATTTCAGCTTGATTGGTTAGTTTGTCCGCACAAAGACCTATTTTAGTGCATAATAACGACTAATCAGTCCGAGACCCACAGCTTAACGTGGATTCCGAATCACATGAACATCCACACCTAACCCAGGAATCGAATCCGGCACTTTTAACATACAAGGCCAGAGCGTTCATCCCATTGAAAATTTATTCTAATAAATTGTTACAAATAAATATTACAAGTTTTTTTACAGTCTAATTATTGCAATATAAATTATTTTTATTATACCAAGCATTATTTTGGTTCACATAATAACCCACTGATATTTGACAAAATTTAAAATATTTTCTTAACAACAATTTTAAAATTAACTATGAAATTATAATTTTGATGATATGATTCTACGATTTCATTTTACAATGGAAAGTAAACAAAATCAATACATCTTTAAAAACGAATAAAATTTTTGTAAATTCCATTAGCCAATCACAATGCGTGTTTTATTTAATCCCGCTGTAATGAATTGACTGTGACGTCAGCTCGCATAACCTCCACATTTATACTTTGTATTCAGCCCATAGTAAATTGCAACAAAATATGATTATTTTCATTTTTCAACGGAGATTTCCCGAAATCAAAATGTTTTTGAAAGTTAACTCGCTCTAAATTATCATACGATTCAAATAACAAATACAATTTGAAGAACAAATATTTCTCTTTAATTCTGTCTCTTCAAAAATTAAATTATTTCAATTTTAAAGATGTTAGAAGCCATATAATTGTAGTCCAATTCGTTCTGCCTATACTTTAACGTTACGTTCGTTCTCACTTAAGCCTAACGTGTCGGAAAAACTAACTTCAAAATGATAGCAAACCTGTTTGGCAACTTTTGGCATATATATCTGAACCTCAATTACAAGCTGATTTCCATTATCTGACGCCAAATTATGAAATGAAAAAAAGTGGTTTTAAATTAATTAAAAATAGTAAGAATTATTTAATGAAGTTCAAACCAGCGTAGGATTTTAAGTTGAAACATTCCGCATTCTATAATTCAATCCGTTTGAAGATCTGTTTGTCTAAATTTTTACATCGAAATCGGGCTAGAACTTGTTTTTTTTCGTTTTGGAAATTTCAATATTTTTTTTCTTTCGTTGTCTTTTATCCTAGATACTCCATTTTTTTTTCTTTAAAAGATATCACCGAGACGAATCAATGGTATTTTTTGTATAATTATGTGAAGTTCCGTAAGCACGCTAGAAAATAGTCAATTTCGGCTTTTTCGCTCTAAGTTGTGCAGAGAATAGATACTTACTGTCGTTTCTGCCTTTTTAAGGTTGGCGGCGAAACGACCGTTTCGTTTGATTATGGTTTGGACGATTTTTTTATTTTGCCAGCGTGCTGCCTCGGGTGAGTAGACGAAAAATAACAACATAAATGTTAACTTTGATCAAGGGAACCTGGCAAATAAAGCCTTGAAAATCGTCAAAATCACCTGAATTTTGTTCCTCAAATTCTTTTTGTAACCAAAAACATAGCCAGGGCAACAAGCAAAACTATTTCATGAATTTCAGCCATTCTTTTTTTCTCGGCTTGATTAGAGGAAGTGCTATTTATATGAATTAATGCCTACGAGAGTCTGTACCCCCAGAAATTATCCCTGAAGTAGGGAATTTTAGACATGGTAATGAATGATTAAAATGTGTCAACGGACGGAATTCGGATATTCAGCTTTCGCTCAATTTCAAGAAGTGATTTAGACCCTTTAAGTTGAACTATTAAAATGATGTAATTAGAAAAAAAGTAAGATTTACTTCTTTATACTCTTTAAATTGCATGCTTATCAAGGCTCTGCCCAACAAAAATTGTTTACATTTCACTTAAAATAATAACAGCTTAAAGTGCGAAAGTTGTTTTGAAACACATTTTTTTAATACAAGGCCTACTGCAAGCAAAATTTACAATTGGCCAAATTCCCTCCCCTCGCCTTAATAAAAACTAGGACATAACGAAATCGAACAGTGGCAGTATCAGTGTGTGTGTGTGTTGTTTAACAAAATGAACCATTTAAGCATTCACCAAAAGCAAAACCGTTGTCTTGTAAGGAAAAGTTTCTCTCGAAGATGTAATAATCCATCCGGTGAAGATGTAATAATCCATCTAAAGTGTCAAAGATTTTTCATATCAAACAAATCGCTTGTTAAAAGATATCATAAATGTACATTGAATCCTCTTATCGAAAACATTTTATCAGTTAGAAAATAGAAGCGCTAAGTGGGTGAAGGGAATACGTATTAAAAAATATTTTTGAAATATTACACCTCTAAAGTTTTTATTTTTTTATTACTATTGGTTTTTTACTTTTTACTACTGACCAATTTTAGATTTACAACTGCCCCTTTCAAATTTACCACTGTCCAAATGAGCCACGACTGCCCGTTAGAATACGTCCCGTTTTTATATATCTATTTGTATGTAAAGCTGGCAATCCTCTGTTTCATACATAAAGTTTTTTTTAGTTCATACACTGTATTACTTAATATGTATTTACATGATTTTGTAACCACGTTAAAACTAATAAACATATTTTTAATTGTGAACACGTTTTGTTGGAGTGATTAGAAGGATTTTTCTACTTGAAAAATACGAAAAGGATTTGGATTGGAAACCCAAATCTCTTTACTATATTTAATAATGATATTTATTGTCGTTCACGACACAAAGAGACATGCTTACACAATTTTGCACTCAGAGTGACGATATGATTATTTATGTTAAAAAATCCCTTGACCATATCTTGCTCATTTGGAACACAACAAACGCAAAAAAAAAATGGATGTCCCCAAAAAACCACAAGAGGAAAAACCATCAAGTAAAATGGTCAACCAGAAAAAATTCTGAAATCCAATGTTTGTCACCAAGTGGCCACGCTTAATTTCTTTGGTGGTAATTGTACTGTACACATTGAACTAAATTGAGATTATTGATGGGAGGAACCCCCATAAATCAGTAAAAAATTTACAATCAGTCAAAAATTTGATCATGAAGCTAGTTTATTAATTACATCATAATAGGAACCCTTCAATATCTTACACAAATTTTAGTGTTTTTTCTTAACATAATGGAAGTGGAATAAATGGAGCAATTGTGAGCTTATTTTAAACAGTATTTGAACTAGAAATAGTAAAATTTCAATCAAAAATATTTTTATTAACCGTCCTTTTCCAAGCTAATTCATTTCTCAAGTTGCAATATTTATGAGATGAATTTTGTTATGGAACTCTAAATTTATCCCTCTATACCAATACAATGTTCTAAGGTACCAATATATGATTATACCAATATATATACAGTAGAACCTCGATTAACCGTCCCTCTTTTAGCCGGAACTCTCTGTTAACAGGCAATCATTCAGTCGACATCAAAATTCTCACAAATGAGTAATATTCATTTACTATTTCTTAAACCGGAATCTTTTCCCTTACTGTAAAGTTACATAAGTAATGGTGAGGCTTTTGACTGTTTTTCAAAAGGACTGTCATGGTTAGAGCAACATTCAGATGCAGATCAAACTGAAGTATTACTTAAAAAAAACAAAAAAAACTCTGCGATGGAGCTGCGAAACAACGATTATCAAGATTGAGACAACAAAATCTCATTTCCAACAATTATGTCATAAAAAAAATATTAAAAGTCCTGTATTCAATAAATGAAAACCATATACTTTTTATCATTTTTTACAACTCCCTACTATCCGGAATTTTAGCTTATCCGACCTACCTTTGGTCCAAATTAGGTCGGTTAATCGAAGTTCTACTGTATTAATAAAAACATAAAAGTTAATGCATTAAATACTAAACAGATAACAAAAGTTTTATATGAATAATAAGGAAAGGTATAGCTCCCAGTAACAAAATACATTTAAAAAAATAGCTAGATGAATAACATATGTAACTAATTGTTATTTCTTTTTTAAGAAATTTACTGTACATTCTTTCCTAAAACAAGTGTGTTCCTGTGCATCAATAAGAAATATTTTACTGAAAAGAGCCTGGACAAATTAGTTTTCGATTGAAAGAAAATAATTTTCAAACATTGGGCAGTTTAACACATTCCTAAAATAATATTTTATTGCCACAAGTTCATTACACCAGAGTTTAACTTTATACATATGATCCAAATCAAAAATAGTGTTTACATTTTCGGTGGAGAAGTGTAAAATATGTACAGACATTAAAAAAATATTCTATTTGTGTATTTCTTACAATAGTAACCATGATACAATGCTATCATATAATGCATTTTCTCAAAAAAAATTAAATTTTTCTAAGATTTTTGACATTTCATTGATATATGAAGTAAAACATTAAGGATTTCTTGTTAATAAACACATAATTACTGTAACATATATTTAAAAATGCATTAAATCAACTTTTATGCTTATAAAGTCAATTTTAATTGTTTACATATTTTCCATGTTTGTCAGACTTGTTTAGTTGAATAATTTTTTTTTCCAATTTTGTCATTTACTTTCTAAATTTTTAAATCGTGAAAAAAATATACAACTAAACAAATTTGATGTACTAGCTTTAGCAGTTTTAAAAAATTATCCTTTGGAAAGTTTTAACTTTATCCTATGGCAATTCAATTTAAAATTAATAACTTTCAATCTAAAAAAAAATGGACAAAAAGCCTATAAAATCACGTTAGGAATATATTTTAATAACTTTCAAAGGATTACTGATTATGAATTCATCAAATATTTAGTTATCTTTTCAGTATTCATTAAAATTAGATCTAGGCTTATACAAAACAGATCGATTTAGCATAACAAAAGGATACTCAATACATGCATGTTTACCAGCAAGAACTTAGAAGACATTTAAAAGTTCACAAGATTTTTCACATTAAAAATTTATGAAGTTGACAAATGTATTTGATACATAAACATGACAAATTCTACATACAAAATATATTCCAATGTTAATGCCCATGGAAATAAAAATTCATAAAATAAAAACTATTTTAAAGTGAGTGAAGGCTTTCTTCAGTTTGTGAAACTATCTACATTATTTATCTAGATTAAACAATAAAGTCTAAATGTTCAGGTTAAATTAGTTACTTTCTATCTATTACAAGAATTTCAAATTAAAAGCAACTGAACTTGAAGATATGATTGACCACTTTTTGGCAATTTAAAAAATGTTTAAGTAAGGTAAAAAAACAAAAATAAGACCAGAAAATAAAAAGATTTTCTTTGCAGTATTTTTGTAGTACACTTGAAATTATAGTTCAATATATATTGATTAAAAACAAAATAAATATTACTAGCTCCCATAAAATTTTACAAAAAGAAATTTAAGTAATGAAGAATAATTTACAATACATATTTTTGGAATCATTTAAAATTTTTGTCTACATAATGTTTAAAGCGTTACTCTTCAATGCTGAATTCTTGGCATTCAGATTATTTTTTAAACTTCCTTAACTTTCAATTCTTAATAAAGTAGTCAGAGAATACTTATTTCTAAACACTATAAGTACTTTCAATCTATACCTAAAACAAATAAATAAGTTGTCTGCTTATATCAACTTACCTAAGCTATAAATATAAATTACATATATTTCAGTTTGCAGAGCTTAAAAAAAATAAAATTGAATAAAAATACTGAATATAAAATTTAAAAATAAATTTCTAAAACACAGGATTGTGGAAGCAGTTTCAGAATGACTTAAAAATACTAGACTGCTCCATGAAACTGCAGTTAATACCTCAAATAACAAAAGAGATCACATGCAAAATGAACACAAGGAATTTTAAAACACCAAAATCACTAGAAAGCAGAGATTGACCACATGTGAAGAGGTTAGCTTTCAAGGGATCTAAGCCATTATTAGTAAAAATCAAAGAACACCTCTTGGTCACCAACCTCTTCATTTCTTACGAATAACAACAAACATAAAATATAACAAAAGCAACAGTCTTAAAATCCAAAAACAAACTTTTATATGGCAGATCTAATATATAAATAACCAAATGATCCAGGTGCAAAAGTGATTAGATTAACTTCCAAGCGATTTTACAAGAATAAAACGCTGATTCTTTCCTTATTGGGTAATAAATTATGACTTTCAAGACTATTATATACATTTATAATTAAACTGATAATAAATTATTTATTACTAAAAAAAATCATACTGAAGATGAGAAAGTTCTTAGCAAAATAAGGTCCAAACTCAGTTTTTAATTTTAAGTGCATACTCCCTTTTGCAACTGGACAACAACCATCACCTTCAAACTTTTGCAGTATTTTCCATTACTTTGGGCAATACATGCTTAGTTCTGTGATTGAGATAAATGCGTAGAAACACAGTGCAAAACACAATCAACACCCCGAGTGCCCTGTTAACTGTAATAGCATGATGGTAGATTAAACAGGACAACAGAATGGCAAGAACTTGCCGAATAGTCATCATAATAACAAACGCCACAGCTCCAAACTCTGATATGGTTTTGAATATAAAAAGCTGACCCAAAGCAGAACAAATAGACAACAGCAAACAATCCTGCTGAAAACTAGAAAACTTCATTAAAAACATAAACGATGTCCCAAACCCACCTTGCTGTAACAGAGATATGGAAGTAAAGATACAGGAAAAGAAATTCACCCCGCACATCATTTGCACAGAAGACATGTGATACTGCTTAAACAATGCTCCCTGCCAGTTAGAAGTAAAACTATCACTTATAATGTATGCAATAAGAATCATCACTCCAGAAGCTGTTGTAGTGGTAGCAATGTCACTTGGTTTCTTGCCAGACAATAAAAATATACCAGCTCCTATGGAAATCGCTATTGCAGTTGCGTATTCATGATATTTATACGACTTTTTTGATATTATTTTATCCATTATCATCACAGGTATAATTTTTGATGCCTTAGCGAGGACTTGTGTAGGAAAGCTGACATATTTCAGTGCTTCATACTGCATCCAACTGCTCATTATGTTAGAAAAGGAGCAGTAAGAATACTTATAAAGTGGTGCTATGTGTCTAGGTTGCTTTCTTATGAAAACAACGGCACCAGCAAATATGAAAGCTAAAACTCGATTTACAAATACTAAGAACTGCGAGTCTGTGAATTTTTGGATTTCACCACTTGAGTTTTTGTATTCTTGAGTCATTATTTTCTCTTGCAGCAGACCCCATGTCAAATATGAGATTTGCAGTCCGCTGAAACAGAATAAAACAGTCAACGTCTTTTGCCACGTTGTAGATTTTGACTTTGAGAAAGTTTCCGACTGATGCGAGTCTTCCTCTCCAAGAACAAATAACTTAATATACTTCTGGCAACAACCTAAGTCTAAAGAGAAAAAAATATTACCAAATATAAGTACTTTTAAAGAACCCTGTAATAGCTTAGAAAACTTAAACATATTAACTAAGTTGCCACTAGTCAATTTATATACTTATTTTAAACAAGTAATTGAAATTATAATTCTATTAATATGTACAGCATGTGGCAGTGTTTAATAATCCTCAATACAATAGCAAAATATAATATGTTCAGTTTTTATGTAATATTTAGAAAGAATTCAATTACATTCAACAGAATTCTCAACATGATCGAAAAACTGACAATTTATTTAAGCAGTACTTAATAAAGCTACTATGCAGGCTCATATCAATTTGAATTGCTTCACATTCATATTTTGAGTCAATGTAGATATACTACGAAGCTAAACTCAAAATTACCTGCATTCAATAATAGATTTTTGTCATTAAACATTATTTTAACATCTGATGTTCCTTTCTATAATAAAAATTTGAGTTACTGAGCAAAGAAAACAAATTCAGAACATGATATACAGACTGTTATAACACAATAAGTTGACAGCAACCACTTTGCAAATAATTTGTTTCTGTAAATATAGCATTCAAGTAGAAAATGAATCAGTTCATAAAAATAAACTTACCAGGTGAATCCAAAAACTTTCGCTTTTTACAATAATGAATAAGAAGTGCTCCTGGAATGGCAACAGTTGCATATCCTAATAAATTCTTCAGAAGTCGAAAGGCCCATGATTCCGTCCATTCCACTGACATGTTTAATTTAAAACCTACCACAATACATTCAAGAAAATTATTTAAAGCAAAAATGCATCAGAAAATAAATATCTAATTCCAATACACAAAAACAAATTAATAATTTTAGCTATTTCTAACAAATGTCAACCTTGTTAAAGCAGTTTAAATACTGATATTTTCAGAAAAAGTGTTATGAGTGCTTTCAATATATAATAACAAATATGAGTACCTTCAATAGATAATGACTAAATGTGATAAGTAACAATTTATGCTTGCTTTATTGCCAAGACAATTAATTAGAGGGTTGTTTTAGAAACTATAAGTGGGCTTCTAAATATCCCACTCAATTTGATTTTTTCTCTAAAACCTACCATTTAAAAGGCAAATATATAACTCATATATAACTATAAGGAACTCATATTTGAGTAGGATTGGTGAAGATGTATTTCAATTATAATGACAGAACTACAATATATATATATATATATATATATATATAATAGCTATTTTAAATAGAATATTCTTTAGTTTTTAACAGGGTTGGGGAAAAAACAGGTTTTTTTGGATTAATTTTTTTTTTTTTAATTCCTTTTCTAATTACATGTATACATAACTATAAATAAAATTTGAAATTAAACTGGAATATTTTATGTTCAAATAACAATTAATATTTATTTTGAAAATAATTTAAACTAAGTAAATAAATAATTGTTGCTATTTATAAGAACATTTAAATCACATTAAATGTTCATATTTTATTCAGAGATACTATTTTTTAATTTTAATGTATACATTATAATACAATAGTAATTGTTCACTACATAATATATGGAATATTGCTCTTAGATTCATCAGTAATTGTGATAAGTTGTTCAAAATGATATTTTAATGCTTAGAAATAAGTTGTTAAAACACAAAACCTTTCTTTTAGAAACAAATTTAAAATACAGTCAATAATTTAAGTTAAATTATTATAAAACAATAATACATCGATTAGTTTAATATAAAAACTTATTGTTGATACTTATAAAAAATTCAAGTCTTTAATTTCAAGATTTCTTTTAAAATACATTAGAACTTATTCCATATATAGTATTCATAAAATATTTCATTTAGTGAATTATTTTCTTAAAAAATAATAGAAAGAAAAGTTGAGTAGTTCAGTTAAAAATAGAAGTCATTTACAACATCAAATAATTAGAAACATCTCATTTATAACTATAAAAATACAATACAAAGACAAAAAATACAAAAGCCAAAGATTAAATTATTCTTTAAAAAAACTTTTTTTTCCTGAGAAAAAAAAAAATTTTAGTTTAAACCATGCCACCCCCGATTTTTAACATCATAAATACTTTTCAAATTACAAACATATGTTAAGGTGTATTCAGACACAGAATATATCATTATAAGCCTAAATTTAGAGGTTGAATTAAGGCCAAAGATTAAAAATAATTTAATTATGATTTTGACTGAAAAAATTATATATTCCCCTTTTTAGAATATATGTAACAAGGCTTACTATGGTTTGGTTTGTACGCTCAATGACCTATTTTTGTGCACAATAACGTCTAAGCAGGAGGGAACCTACAGCTTAATGTTGCTTCCGAATCACAACAAACATCCATGTCTAACCCCAGGATTCGAACCCGGCACCTTTGGCATGTGAAGCCAAAGCGCTAACCCCACAGCCATCAGGTTGGCCAAGGCCTACTATGAAAACTAATAGTTAGTAGATATTTTAAAATAATATTTGATATTGCAACTGCCATACTTAGTTAATTAGTAACTTGTCACCCATGATGAAGAGAAGATACATGAAAATAATTTAAAGAAGATAACCAAATTATAGATAATAAAAAAAGGAAAGCATCTTGCAAACTTTGTGCTTTAGAAGAAAGCTTTATTTAGCAAAAGTTGCAAGTTACTGATAAGCGTAATAAAAAAAAAATGACAGAAAGTGCGAAGAATACTTAATTTTTTATTATTAAGTTTTGAAATACAATCTTATAATTCTACGATCAAGAAATATCATTGCATTTAAGTCTAAGCTTGCATTTTATGCAGTCGGAAAAAACTTTATATATAAAACAAAATAGGCTCAGCTTGAGTTTGAAAGAGTTATGTAATAATTTGGCCAAATGCAGTGAGCTTTAAATTTGTAAATGCAGATTAATTGAGGTGTTTTCACCTCCCATAAAAGTGAAAAATTACTTATATTGATAAACGATAATGTTTTGTCTTTATTACAAGACGAAGCTCAATCATTTACAATCATCCCACATGGTTGCACCCCACCACGTTGCACATGGTTTAAATTCAATCAAAATATCCTTAAAAAATTCAAGTATGTCACAATACCAGGTTTATCAATGGCTTATCCAAATGCAGGAGTTAGAAAACTTTAACGTACCTTATTGAAAACATACAATCATTCTACGTTTACTTATGTCAGCGTATTATATCGTAATAGATATTGTTAAGTTACGGATTACCGTCAACTTGTGAGAACACCTGCATTCGAAGTAAAACCAATACTAAAATGAAACGATATAAAAAAACAAAACAAGAGATAAACGGATCTTAATTTTCTTTACAATAACACGATAGTTTACTATCTACTACATCCTTTGCGCTACATCATCTGTCAAATTTCTCCGGCTTTACAAATAATATCCACCAAACATTCACCACCACTTGGCATTTTTCTTGTTTGTATTTTTTTTATAAATGATGCCAGATGAAACAATCATTTTCTAAAAAAAAAATCTTTTAAGAAAATTATGGTTAGACATTCTGACGTCATCAACAACTGCTAAAGATGGCTGACCATAGACAAAAATTGTCATTTCTTATATATTTTTTTTATAACAAAATCAAACAGCTTTACAGGTCTTCCGAGAAGCTACGAAGGAAATTCATTGGCGATTAGTTGATTTACAGCTTGTGATTGCATAAAATCCATAGATTTTAGACAAATAATTATTTTGAGCATTTTCCAGTCTCATTCTTATCAATCCAGTCATTCACAATAGTTTTATGTGTTTTTCAGCAATATAGAAGTTGCATATTTTTTAGAAATTGTCAAAAGCAATAAACTTTAATAAAGAAAGCAATGCTGTTTCCTAACATCGATATAGATATGCAACTGGATAGAGTGCTCTGATGGCTGATGGCAATACGATGGGAAAAAACACCCCGGTGATTGATGATGATGGGTGGATGATTAACCAATCACATTTCATTTTTTCAGTTGGTTGGGAATGCGAGAAACCTTGCTAAGTCACGGAGTCATATTGGAGTCACATGGAGAAATATTTTTTTGCACATTATTACTAATTAAGGTCTTCTCAGCAGTGGTGGCGCTAGGAATTGCCCGACGAGGGGGCTATCCAACCCCGATGGGGGGGGGGGGGGGCTAAGAATTTTTTGAAAAAACTTAAATAGTTTAAAATAAACTAAAATTCCATTAATTATAAGCCGATGGCAGTTTTGCAGTGTAATCAGAACATGTTAAGATTTTAGTAACACAAAATGTTATGTGAAACAAATAATTCATACTGTAGTAAAAGAAGGCAAATTTAAATTCATCAAAAATTGGTAGTTATAGCCAGAATTTGAAATGATTAAACTTTTTAGGAAACTTTTCTGTAAAAAGAAAATCTTATTTTTTCATATTAGATGGGAATTATATATTAATATTAGAACAAAGTAATGTATCCTAGAACAATCAAGCCTAATAAAACTTTTTTAAAAATTGTTATTACATATTATATTACAAAACTTATAGTAATAAAAAAAAGCTTAGCTCAAAATGGGATTCATTGCATGTCATTAATTTATGTTAAATAAAATCCAAAATTTCAAATTTCTGACTCAGTAAAGAAAAAAAGAAAGAAAAAAAAAAAAAAAAAAATCCACCTTGTAGCAAATATTCTTTGCAAGAAACAAAAATGTTAGCCGGGAAAGCAAATAATTCATTCCAAACTTCTAATATTCAAATATTTTTACGTTTTAAAGCACTTTTAATTTTAAGAAACTAATATATATCTTATTAATTTGAAGAAAAAAATCTGTTGGATGAAAATAAAATAAAAAATAATGAAAATAACGTTTGTTCACTGTTCCCTTAATCCAAATGTTGTAATTGTTTTATAAAGATTTATAATTTAATTTGTCTAGAAAGTGTACCAAGGCAAACGATTACATTTTAAATTTGAAAAAATTACATCATTCAAAAAATGCTTATAAACTCGGAGTATTAAATTTTTTTATTTTTTTTACATAAATAATAGATTTATAAATATCTAACAACAAATTCTGTGAAAAAAGTTTATTGATATGTTGAGAATTAAATAATTTAGTAGGATATATTAAATTTGGATGTAAATATGAGTTTTAAATTTTGTCGATGTATTATTGTTAAGCAAAAATTTTATGACAAAATATTCAGATTAAAAAAAAAAATGTACCTTAGCTTTAGGAAGATTCTGGAGGAGATTCCTATTTCTATAACTAGCACAGTACTTTCTTTAAAGTAATCCAAGTGCTTCAAATTCGTATGTTTCTCAACATAATCGTTGTCAAAATGTACAAAACATAAACAGCATTCAGCTTTGTAATGCTCATCGTTTTTATAAATGTAAAAACATCAAAACAAAAAACAAACGTTTCAATTACCTGCAAAGATCATGCTACTGTCTACTACACACTACATAGGTTCAATCCGAATCCAAAGAAACGAGGGCAATATGGATGAAAAGATACAAATTGACTATCATTCCTGGAAAAAACGTTATCAGAATGTCTGGTGTCTATAGCCCCCTAGTCGTTTCTTGACGCTCTTTTTTTTTTTTTTCGGAATAGTTCGCAGACACAATTAGCCAGTCCCCCAATCTCATAACGAAAAAAAGCCGCCTTCATCCAGATACCTGGTCATTATCCTGACAAAAAAGCACACACACACAAAGAATCTTATCAGTGCAAATCGATTTCCATCGACTTCAAGCTTTTATTGATGTCGGTGTCCATTCGATTTTTAAATGATCAGCCCACCCCTATTTAGCCATAGGGCATATTTACTGCCCTTACAATGCATCCCTCGCTTTTAAACTCATGGACAACCCGTTGTGATTGCTTGAAGCACATTTTCAGAACTATCTCTTCTATTCATGGAATTTTGAACATGTGTGTGAGCATGTTGTCGCTTTTCCTTCTAATCTCCGCGAATTTCAGTGGCTTGCCTGGAGTTGTCGCTTTGTTGCAGTTTTAATCTTTGTTTTCCTACTTCATCCCTCCTCACACGATTAATGAAATATGATGCATTTTTACAGCGAATTATTAATTACAGAAACAATGAGTAAATGCAATGCTAAAACTTGCAATAAATAAGAACTAAATGATTGGGAAATTATATAACCATGCGCAATTGTATTTTATTCATTTAAGAGAATTTTGGAAAAATATGAAATTATATTTTATTTTGATGGCCGATCAATTTATTTGAGTATAGATAAATAAATTTGAGATAGATTGATAAATTACTATTATTAGTACGGAATTAATAGTATTTTTTACGCATGAAAGGGGTATGTAAAGGGACTTTTCCAAAAAAAAAAAAAAATCTGTTTGAAGTCTCTTTGTTGATTTTTGTGCTATCTCTGCGTATAGAAAGGACTTGTGATATTTGATAATACAAAAATTAATATTTTGACTGAAAACATAGCGATAAGTTAGAGACATGATGTCATGAGAAACAATATATGGTCATGCATACTTACAACATACCAAACATAATAAGTTGAAATTTTTGTGTGAGCTGCGTGTCATTGTTTAAACTATTTTTTAGTATGATTTTTCTTAAAATAATTATGTTAAAATACTATGAATTAGTTACCAGTGAATTTACAGGTTTTTATGAGACATAAGGTCAAAAACCAAATTGACTGCAAATAAATTTTTCTGTTTTGTGTTTGTTATTAATTTTTTTTCTTTTATAATTTCCGACTACTTATGTCCTAATAAATTGTAACCCTTTAAAATTCTGACGGTTATTCCTTTCACAAGCTGCAATGCTTATATTAAAAATATTTGTTTTTATATGTTGTAAATATTTTACTAGTGTTCGTATAATATATCATCTAAATTTATTTATGGCTTTGTTATCCTCATCCCTGTCGTACTGAATAAATCATCCTTTTTTTCAATAAGGGATCAATGGAATACCATTTCACCAAAGTTATGTATTTAAATCAAAACCACAATTCATTTCTCACCTAAATTCTCAAGTTAACCTATGACATAAACTGTGTTAACACAGAAAAATATATAAAAATGTATATTTACATATTGGGCAAATAGATTATCTCGTCGGGGAAATTAAGAATTTCGTGGGAAATAAGTTGTGTTGTACAATTTAAGATCATAACTTTTGAAAAATTGTGTCCAATTTTCTCCTTAGTAATGTTATATAATAATTACAGAGCACATACTGTGTGTAGGCATGTTATATCGTCGGGAAAATTAAGATTTTCGTCGGGAAAGTAGAGTTTTAAATCTAAGAACACAATTTTTTTGAAATTTTATCAAATTACAATATTTTATACCATTAATAAAAAAATATGATTTATTCAGTTTCTTTATTGAATTCTTTACGCCGACAAGTAGGCTTGGGCGATGTTAACATTTCTGCATCGCGATATATCGGGAAGCAAACATCGCGATGTCACGATACATCACGATGTTAACTATATATTTTTCACAAAATACTATAAAACAACGTTTTCATAACACGCTATGTAGCCGAAAGCTATGCTTACTTAGCTTTGCAACATTTTATTGAATTCATGTATGGAAGTTTATTTTAAATAACATGAGCAGCGACCGAATTACTTTCAGTGGGATACACAAAGCACCCAAGGGTTATAAGCCGGTTATTATTATTATTATTTTTTTTTTTTTTTGGTTTAATCCAGATTTTTCGATTTTTCTATCTTAATGAAATTTTACTTTGTTGTTATCCACAAAAGAAGAGGGGAGGGGGGCGAGGACAAGTGCACTTCCTGGCGGTGCACATGTTTCTTTAGATATTGGATATTCTTAATTAGTAAATCAAAAACATACTTTATAACGAATATTGTATTACTTACTATATACAATATAACTATTAAACAATAAAAATAAAATTAATGCATAACATTTAAAATTCTAATGATCTTTATTTTGTGCCAAAAAAATCTGCATTTCAGCATTTTTCAGAAGCAATGTTGGATTGAGTGATTAATCTTATGGAAATAAACTTTATTCAAATCGTATAAACTGAAAAAAAAACAAAAAAACTATAAAACATTTATTTACTTACGAGTCAGAAGAAAAAATCCTTCAATGTAAATGGGGGAAAAATCGTTTATAAGTATTTAAGCAATCAAACTAGAGAAACAACTACTATCCATCCATGCGCTAGTTCATACTGACTTTGGCAGATATAACAAACCATCATAGTAATAAACAACCTGATTATCTTAACTGGGTAAGAACTAGACAGAAATTACTACGCAAGAATACCGCAATCCCCTTGAGTTAATAAATAAAGCAAAGCTCTCAAAGGGTAAAAATGTTAGATAAAAAATTCTGAAGTTAATGTAAAAGATTTAAAAATACAGAAATGTAATATTTTATTTCTTCCAAGTTAGAGAAAAAAAAAATCAAAAATGAAACACAAAAAGTTTAGGAAATACTCAATTGAATTCTAAAAATAGAATATCAAGGTCTTTTATCCGATGACAAATTAAAAATAAAAATAATAAGTTTTTTATGAGTTGAAAGAATAAAAAAAAAAAAAAAAAAATTCAAACAATAAAAGGAATACTTCTTTCAACGGATCTCCAATATTACTAGACTAACTTGCGCCTGAAAACCACCTCGTAATTTCAATACTCAGCTGTGAAAACGAAACAAGAAATAAACGCGAGAACAGGTCATAAGTGTAATAACATGTAATAACATGTAATAAGTGATTAAGTGCGCGATGCCATCTGTGGCGTTTTGTTTCTATTCAATCATGGAAACATCGCACATACCGGATACGATTACCACGATGCCGTACAGCAAAAGCAAATGGAAATCGTCTCAAACGGCGAGGTGTAGCTGTTACACTACGTTTGTATACAGTCTTGGATACACCGCGCATATGCAGGGAGGATCACTGCGATCTGGTGAAGAATCGTGTCTCAAACGTCTCGGTGTCGACGGTTCCAATACTTTTCTATAGTATTTTAGAAACACCGCGCATGAATCGTGCCATCATCGGTTCTTCGTCTTTGAAGTGCTAGGCAATGAGTGTATAGCGCTCTCTTCAAAAAAGATCGCGATGTATCGGTTTAGGGAAAATAGTAACACCGGTTTGACGATGTTGATTTCACACCGGTTTTAGACGATGTATCGATACATCGCCCAAGCCTACCGACAAGTAAAACTGCTTCATCACAGAATCCCATCGGGGAAATTTAAAAAATTGTCAACTTAGCAACACAAGTTAGATTTTAATAGTAATTCTCATTAGAAGACCACCTCTACATCCGTTTTATTGTAGTACATCATCATGCCCAGATATCAAATATGTACAATACGGCAACATTTCAAGACTGAAATCTTATCTTAAGGTTAATGACATTCCAAAAAAAAAAAAGTTTGGAGTTTTATATGAACAAAAATAGCACAAAAGTGTGTGAATTTTCTGAGATAACTTGTCATAGAATATATCTAAATTCTAATCCAATATCACTCCTTGAAGCCAAGGTATGAACTTTTCATGACGTTACTATACTGTATCACTCTTTTTGTCAAACTCCTGGTTGATATAGCTGATTAAATTCTACGTAATTTTTAAAGTTTTTTTTGCTGAACATCTAGTTTAGGCTTAAGAAATTGCAAATTGATTCCAAGTCACCATTTTTCCTGTACTTCTGTCCTGTCGTTGAATTTTTGTATGATCTGCTACCTTTCATTTGTCAAATCACGCGTGTCTGATAATTGTAAATTTACCTAGTAATTCTGATCTTGTACAGACGGACAAAGACAAACCGCCAGAGCCATAATACATAAGTTCCTCAGAACATAATAGTATAGTGTATAAACTAAAAAAATGATTTATTCAGTTATCCAACGACATTTTTATTTTTAATCAAGAGATAACTCTTTTAGAGTATACTGTGTAAGTTTAATATAGCGTTGAAACAGTTTATCATGTCGGGGAAATTGTAATTTTTGTCGGGAAATGAATTATTTATTCAGTTATCCAACGAAATTTTTATTTTTAACCAAGAGATAACTCTTTTAGAGTATACTATGTAAGTTTAATAAAACATGTGTAGAAACAGTTTATCATGTCGGGGAAATTGTAATTTTTGTAGGGAAATGAGTTGTGGTTTAAATTTAAAATCGTAACTTTTGTTAAATTTTTATCGAATTGTCTCCCTACTAATAAATAAAAAAATAATAATTATAATAATAAAAAAAATAAAATCGAGGATTGCTCAGTTTTCCGAATAAATTTATAATTTCCACGACATGATGAACTATTTTAACAAAAATATAATATATAAGATTAATATAGTATGCGTTATAACAGTTTATCGGTAAAATTAAAAATGTCGTTGGAAGATAGGCTGCGGTTTCAATTAAAGATCATTATTTTTGTTGAATTTTATCAAATTGTCTCATATATAAAAAAGATTATTTGTTTAGTTTCCCGACGACTGTGTGAAACAATTTATCCAGTCGGGAGTTATCAAGAATTTCTTCATGAAACGTGTTGTGGTTATCGTGTGGTCTAGGGTTGTGAGGTCTATTGTGTGGGTTGTCTGGAATACAAATAGGGAGATTGTATTGCTTAGTGTTGGACATTCAGTCATAATTTTCAGTTTAACATGCTGGTGTCAGACGACGACCTATAGGATAGTGGCAATGAGGCTTACAAACTATTAACTCCCTTCGATTCTTAAGAATTTTGTTAATGCAAAAAAAAAAAAAAAAAAATGTCTTCTCTATCCCCCGACGAGAAGCTCGATTGTACCCGATGGGGGGGGTCTAGCTTTCCCCGACGGGGGGGGGCTCCAGCCCCCCTAGCCCCCCCCCCCCCTGCTGACGCCACCTCTGCTTCTCAGGCCTGTGCTGGCCCGAGGGCACAGAGGGATTAGTCCCCCTGCACCCTCTGCCTGATGCACCTTTGACGCCCTTAAGCATGCAAAAGAACCATGCTATATTTCTTCTTACAGAAAGAATATTAGTAAATGTAAAAAAGAGCAGTGAAGTACTAGGGTGGGGGGTACCGAAATTTTCAACGTTGTTGCAGTTAAATTTAACATTTCATTCTTTTTTAATATTTTCAATTACGTTTTGAACTTAAATTAATCATAACCTTAAACTCATTTAAAGCAGCAATCGTTAAACTATCAAATCTCGAAAAAGCATGAGCTAAATATTCGAGTAAATTACATTTTGGTTGATTTTTTTTGTTGCGAGATTTTGCACTTGCAGAAAATGGTTATTAATAAACTTGCAGACTAAAGGTGAAAATATTTCCATGAAACACTGTCAATAAATTTTGGGGAACCTCCTCCACAATTTTCTATAGGGCCCCAAAAACATGATGTGCTTTGGGCCCCAAGTGATGAAAGTCAGGCCTTGACTCACATCAACTACAACTTAGACGGTATTAACTTCATTAAGCAATACTCTGAAAGAAGTGGATATACCTATCTAAGATTGCGGGGCAAATGTCTTTGAGGGTGCTTCAAATATTAATGGACTCTACAATGGTCTTAGTACCAAAGTATCAGAAATAATACCAAATCACATTATGGTGCGATGCCGAAATTTTAAATTTAGTACTCTCGAAAACTGCCAATTCTTTTTCAGTCTGCACCAAAAACACAAGTTTTCTTAAAGGAATCGTTAAATAGACAGCAAAAATATGCAGAAGAAAGTCCAGTTTATAAGCTGAAAACTATTAGAGCTACTCGTTGTCGAAGTCTAAGCAATGCCAGTATTAAGATATTTGGAAGAATTGACGACTAGGCACGACAGTCAAAAAATGCCCTGTTTCAACCAGCTTAACTCATGGTTAGTCGAGTGACCTTTTGTCACGCGGTTAGTCGCGTGGGATACAAATGTCCCCCAAATTCATATGTTCGTGCATACCATTAAATTAGTATCCAAACATCAAAGTAATTCTGATATTTTAATTAAAAACACAACATTGTTGAACAGAATAAATTAAAAATCAAAAAATATTTCTAAGAGAATGTGTGATATTGTACTTACAGCGCTGCGATCTCTAAGTGTTGTGATGGCGGCATTGCGATCGCCGTTCTGCGTTCTTACTACGTCATCATTCCCGGCTCGACCATCAGAGAGTGAGATTGGGGCAAATCGCTCATGATGTAAATAAAAGTTGTTGCATTCACGCACTGTGTTCTCACTTTGAATTGGACCTAATTGCTTACGCCAAAAATGGTGAATTATACGGACTTTACTTGAACACGCCATTCATATGTTACAGTATGTAAAAACTTTTGAAAATTTATATCTACATTTGTTTCGCGTTTCAACTAACTTCAGCCCACCGCCACGGATGAAGGTGCTATATCAGTAGTGAAGATGCTCCAATTCATGCCCAGTGATCCGGCATTGTGGTTCGTTATGGTAGAAGCTACTTTTGAACTTGTAGTTCCTAAACCCTTAACTGAATCTAAAACAAAATACAACTATTGTATTTCACATCTTCCTCCGGACGCAGCTTCTATGGTGAGTGATATCTTTATATCGCCTGATAAAAACGACCCATATGCACAACTAAAAGGAAAATTTATTGCAAGGTGTGGAGAAACAAAGACACAGAAAATAAGAAGGCTTCTCGCAGGCGAGCAACTTGGTGATCGAAAGCCCAGCGAACTTCTTCGCATCCTACAAAGACGTGCCTAATCTCTCTAAGTAGCAGATGTTTTTATACTGGAATTATTTTCGCAGCAGCTTCCTGCAAATGTGCAATCAATACTAGCATCCATCCAACCTCTCACTCCGCAAAAAGCAGCAGAAGTTGTTGATCGTATAATGGAAGTGACTCCACCTGCTGTTAGCTCCATCACAAATACCTCTGAAGCAACTTGCAGTGTTTCTAATTCAGAGAACTTTCTCCTCTAAGAACTTAAACAACTCCGCAAGGAAGTCGAAAGTATGAGACGTTCAAGAAGTTTTTCACAAAATCGCAACAATAAGCGTTTCCGCAGTAACTCACGAAGTCGTAGCTTCCGGTATCAAGATCGAAGCTCAACTTCAGACATTTGCTGGTATCACCGAAAATACAAAAGTAGTTAGAAAATAGGGCTACTAAGCCATGGCGGCATGCGGTATGGTATGGTATGGGGGTGTGACCGGATATGACGTAACAGGAAGTGCAATCACCGGATATAACGTCATCGGAAGGGGGCGTGAACGGAAGGAGAGTTGGTTCCATCATGTTGCAGTTTTAGTTTCGGTTTCGTTATAAGCTGTTTGTGTATGACGTCACAGTGGGAATGACGTCATAATTTGTTTTATATCAAAGTTTTGAGAGGTGGCAACACTTTTTGGTTTCGGTTTATCTTTAAGATGGAGTTGAGTTGTTCTAGGACTGCTTCTTAGCGAATAAGTTAGAGTTATAGGCTTTTATTGCGTGACGTCACAGTGTGTATGACGTCATAACTTGTTTTATATCGAAGTTTTGAGAGGTGGCAACACTTTTTAGTTTCAATTTACCTTTACAACGGAGTTGAGTTGTTCTAGGGATGCTTCTTAGCGAATAAGTTAGAGTTATAGGTATTTTGGACTAGTGACGTCACAGCGGGTATGACGTCATGACTTGCTTTATGTGAGAGATCGACAAAATGCTTGCTTACGATTAGTCGGTTTTAAACACGTGACTAAACGGACGCTTGTGATTGGCTACACAGTTTAGTAAGATAGTTTTCTACTAAGTTTAGGGTAGTGGCGCCATCTAGGAGTGAATTTAAGAGATATTTGCATTAAATTTCTAAGATCAGAGATATATGCAAATAAAAAAAATCTTAACACGACTTTTAAGTTTAATAAAAGTGAAGGCCATTTGCTAAGGGTCTAAAGAACCCTAACCCCGAGCTAGACGTGACATTTCAATATTTTACCAAAAAATTGTTAAAATATCGACTATCGGACGTTGCCTTCATGGAAACTCATCTACACACCCCCCTTCCCTAATCAATTTTGAATAAGCTAATTTGAAAGACTTTAGAAAATGTTAATTATTTTCAAGCTAAATTTTAAAAGTGAGGACCCACCTCCGGCCCGATATTACTTTTAGGAAGAATTGGTACCGCCTCACTCCTCCCTATAAAAAGAAAAAAAACTTATTCTAAAGAATTTATATTTCTTTGAAATATGAGGTCACTAACCAACCATCCAATACTGAATTTCATGAAAATTTTAATCTGTCTAAACATTTTTTCATGAAAATTTTAGTTTTGAAAATAATTAATTAAACACTAATGTAAAAAAAAAAAAAAAATATTTTTAATAGAAATTTTTACTAATATCTACTTGTATGTAGCTTTTTTCCGAAAAAACTTAATGAATTTCACGAAAATTTTAACGTACCCTTAACAGTTTTCATGAAAATTGTAATTTTGATACAAACAAATTTAACTTTAGTGTTACAGTTTACTCTTCATACAAATGTGCAGAAATATCTTAATTTTTTTAACTAGCATATCTTTCTTTATGATGTTATTACCAATGACTCCCAACGGCTCCCAATTGGCTCTCATTGGCTCCCAATACCTGTTAAATGCTTCCTAACTGCTCCCAATACCTGTTAAATGTTCTCAATACCTGTTAAATATTCTCAACACCCGATAAATGCTCCCTAACTGCTCCCAATACCTATTAAATGCTTCCTAACTGCTCCCAATACCTGTTAAATGCTCTCAATACCTATTAAATGCTCCCTAAATGCTCCCAATACCTGCTAAATGCTCCCTAAATGCTCATAATATCTGCTAAATGCTCCCAATACCTGTTAAATGCTCCCTAACTGCTCCCAATACATGTTAAATGCTCCCTAACTGCCCCCAATACCTGTTAAATGCTCCCTAACTGCTCCCAATACCAGCTAAATGCTCCCTAACTGCTCCCAATACCTGTTAAATGCTTCCTATTTTCTCCCAATACATGTTAAATGCTCTCAATACCTGTTAGAAATTAATCTGTCTATGTTTGTTATATTAATCAAAATAATTTTTATTGTACAATGGTACTTACTTAAGTTGACGAATGGCAACACAGAACTAGCTGCTAATGCTGAATAGAGATGTGATAACTGATTTTGGATACTCTAATGCCTAAATAAGAGAGAAAAAGTAACATACTTGAACATCTTACAACTAAGAATTCAAAAGTGAACGTGAAAATTTACTTTACGAATAAAAATCATGTCTTTAAAATGTGTACGAATATCACTAAATAAGAAAAAAAAGTAACATACATAAACTCTTTACGACAAATAACTCATTAACGTAAAAAATTTACTTTACACTTAAAAATCACTTTAAAATGTGTAAAAATATCGCTAAATAAGAGAAAAAAAAGTAACTTACTTAAAATTTCTAAAATAAATATTTAACCTTTACGCGAAAATTCCCATCATATATAAACATCACGACTTTAAAATATGACATACAAGAGAAAAGTAACGTGCTTAAACTTTCTACGACAAATAACTTTAACATTAATGTAAAATTTTACTTTACACATAAAAATCCCGACTTTAAAATATGTAGAAATATCGCTAAATAAAAGAAAAAAGTAACATACTTAAACTTTCTACGACAAATAACTTTAACATTAACACAAAAATTTACTTTACACATAAAAATCACGACTTTAAATTTGAAATGTAGGAGGAAAGTATAACATACCTATAATTTCTATGACAAAGAAGTCAAACATTGCCGTTCATGTCTTTAAAATGTATAATGACAACTCTAACTTTTAGAAAAAAGAAACACTAAAAATTTACAAGGCAAAGAATTTAAAATTGAACGTTAAAATTAACTTTACATGTACTAACATACTCTTATATCAACGGTAAATAAGATACAAAAGAAACTCTAAAAATTTATAAGGCAAAGAATTTAAATAATACGCGAAAATTTACCTCACATATAAAAATTATGTCTTTCAAATGTGTAAGAATAACGCTAAATTAGAGAAAAAGAAATATTAAAAATTTATAAGGTAAGGAATTGAAACAATACGCGAAAATTTATTTAACACATAACATTTTTATCTTTAAAATGTGTAAGAATAATGCTAAATTAGAGAAGAAAAAAAAATAACATACTTAAACTTTCTTCGACAACAATTTAAACAATACGCGAAAATTTCATACACAATTATTTTCTTAGGTTAATGTTAAATAATGGGAAATTTAACAGAATAAAAATTTCAAAGATAAAGAATTTTAACCTTTACACGAAAATTTACTTCACATATAAATATCATGTCTTTAAACTTTAACGTGACAATTTACTTCTCATATACAACTCTTAGGTTAATGTTAAATAAAAGAAAAAGTAACATACTCAAAAATTTCTAAGATAAGCATAACGTAAAAATTTCATATCATGTGTTTAAAATGTAACATATAAGAGAAAAAAATAACATACTTGAACTTTCTATAGTAAAGAATTTAAGCGTTAGCGTAAAAATTTACTTTACATATAAAATTCACGTCTTTAAACGAGATGATAAGCATGTGACGGTAATTAGCCAATCAGGTTAGTGGTAGGTGATATGTCACTTGCCGGCATTTTTAGACCGGAGGATGAGTCACGCTAAAACTTGTTCAAACAGGTCGGGAGACTTGTACAGCAAGAACAGCAGCATCGACGCGCAAGCAGCGGGTGATGCTGTGGTGTGTCAGCAGGTCTTTGAGATTCTCGTTTTCCTACTTTGCCTTTTTTCATAATGAAATGTTTGTGAAAACTTGGAATGAATGAAGTGGATTTCAAAGACACATTAGTAAGTGAAGGTAGAATTCGCATGGACTTTCTTCCAAAAAGTATGATTCACTTGGAGAATTTAAGATAATTTCTACTTGAAAACTTTTCTATTATCTGAAACATTGAATATTGTTCAAACTCAGTGGGATTATATGCTACGATACGGGTAAAACTTAACAAAATTGTTACATAGAAGAAAAATATTAAGAGATTTAAAATAAATACTAGTTATAGATACTCCAAGGAAAAAAAATCACCTCTACTTTTCAATCGGAAAATCAATGCAAGTTGGAAATTTATGTTACTTCAAGAAAGACTTAGACAATTTACTTTGTAATAATATACGTTAAGGTGTCGTATTAACTCGTGCAATACATGCTGACTAAGGTTTATTTTACTTATCAATCTAAGAAAGGTGAATTGGGTGAAAATATTAAATAAATTGTAGATATTAAATACATTGGAGATATGCATTCAAGTTTTGAAAATCGCCTGCAAGACTTTTAAAACATCTTAAGATAATTTGAAAGAAACTTGCGAATTATATGTAAACTACATAACTTTTTACACTCTGAAAGGAAATCACAAGTAATTTAGTTAACTTTTTTCATGATAACACTCATATTCAATGACATGTTTTACATGATAATAGTTATAAATTTTTTCATTTTCAGATGCGATATACTATTATTTCTAACATATATGTTACGAATTGTGTAAAGTTTTTAAAAGAGTATATGCAAATCACCAATCAGAAACATAAAAAATCTAACATCATTCAAACAAACTAAAATAATAAGATATTTTCCTTAGTGGAAATAGTTAACTACTCATGTGATGGAACATACTTAGAAAATTTAAATACTGAAAAAAGTTTGCTAGGCAAACTTAAAGAATATTTTTTTTTCTTGTAAAAAACAAGCATAAATTTGAGAAATGTAGAGTTTGTTACTACGTAAAATTGAACATCATCTGGACAAACTAAATTATACGTGAATTTTTTTTTTTATTTGAGAGTTGCTGACAATATATCATTAATATAGAGATTTTTAACTTCCACCCATAATTTCTAAATAACTTATACATAAATACATAAATTTCAGAAAACTGAAACGGAATTTTGTTTTACAAGACGCTTATTTTGTAAGATGAATATTCAATATTAATATAACTGGAGCAAAGTTCATTCCGGAAAAAACTTGTAAAATATACTTATATTTTGAAAATAGTTTCAAATATCTTTTTAAATTTATAAATGCTCGCTTTCGAAAGACACAAATAAAACTGATATTACTCATGATAATTAACACATGTATAACATTAGTCAAAGTGAAATTTTTATTGCTTGTGACCGATAACTTTTCAGTGAAGCAGAACTTACATAGGAAATTTGTGCAAACTTTTTCAACTTTTAAACCAAGTATCATGTAAAATTATAAATTACGATAGGAAATAGCATACTTCAGAATCGGAACAAGTCTTGTAGTTAAGCTAAATTTATTTCTCAAGGAATTGAAAGCATACCAGAGAAGTCCTTATCATTTCGCATCTTTTCTCAAGTTGCAAGAAGCCATACTTTGTAAAAGATCGTCGTAGCACTTAACAAAATTCAGTAAAAATAAATATATTTTTTATGGCAAAGATAAAACTTCACAACTTAATTACTGAAATTTAGCTGAGTTGCATATGGTTTATTCACATAACTCGCATATGCTTCGAATGTTGAACTATATTTGTCACTTGAAATCAAACTCATCGAAAATAAATGCTATCTACATTTTCAAGTCGGAAATTACTATTAAATAAACTTTACATGTAAAACATTGTCATGTTAAAAAGAAAAATCTACAAAAATGTAAATGATAATTTTACTGTTGGTACATAAATGATGAATAATTTATGATTTTATTCTAGGCAAACGTTTTATTGTCTAACAGAGAACTTAAACTTTAGCAGAAAAACGAAAAAATACAATTTTTATATCCTATCATGCTTGTCGAAAATTGAATTTACTTGCTGTTGTAATAGATTTTTATTGTCCAAATTTCTATAGTTTTTCTTCACAGTGCAATTAAATTAAGTTCATGTGTAATGAGTAGGGTTTTTTTTTGGTTTTTTTTATGAATCTTATAAATTTAATGAAATTATTATGACTTAAGAGATTGAGTGAACTGAATAAATCAATGATGTAAATTGAAACAGCGACTTGAACTGATACATACTATAACTGTAAAGAAGTATGACAAAGTGATAGATGAAGTGAAAATAGAAGTTGAGTGAAATGTGTTGAAAAAAGTTGAAGACGACAAGAAATTCGTAAATGAGAATTATCATTGACTTATATTAACTTCGTTTTTCTTGCTTATGACAAGAAAATACACTCTTTCTTATTAAGAACCAACTTGATATCTTATCATAGAATGACAATGATGAAATATCTATACATTAAAAAAAAAATACCAAACTTAGACATAGCAAATTTCTTGAAATTCATGTATAATGTGAGAAGTTTTACTGGAAATATAGAAGATACAACATTGAAAGATGTGAATGTTTCGAAGTACATTATCAGAAATAAAAAAAAAATGCGCTGAGGTTCGCTATAAAAAATTTTAGGAGAAAGTTTAAACAAAATTTAAAATTAAACATGCTTTTAAGTGGGAACACACATATTAAAACTATAGCACATTAAACAATTTATATTATGACATCTCAATTGGTATCAAACTGAATAACATGAAAAAACAACCACAAACTGAATAAACATGATAATTATCAATATATGTGGAAAAGTTTCCTTTTTTCACATATATAAAAAATAACACATTGACGTACGTTTAAGATCACGAAACATGCGTAATCATATACCGATAAGAGCAACTAATGTTGCGGGGAGATATTCACGTGATGGTCAATATCAAATGAATAAATTGATTGATTGAATTTCTAATGCTGATTCCAATAGTATTCCACGTAACTTTAACTTGATATGTTACACTATAGATATATTTATTTTTCAAATATATTGACTTTCGAAGAATCATCCTCAATATAAGAATTATCATAGTAAGAATAAAAGAAAAGATACTAAGCATTGATTTAAAGTGTATTTATTTCGACTTAGCAACAAATCATATGCTTGAAACGAAAATTGCTTCGAACCAAAGTATAACTATCCAATTTCATTGATTCCTACAAGAAAATTTTTCTCATCTAGTAATTGAAATTTTTTTCTCATAAACATTATAAGTGTTGTCCAATCAGGTGTAGAATAGTTGAAGATATCCGACCTCTTTCTAAATATTAATAAGTCACTGTTGAAAAACTTATAAAAATTTCAATTTAAACTTAAAGTTTTTTTTTTATATATATATATTTCAAAGAATGTTTTGAAGTCAATATATATATATTTAAATACGGAAATACATACACTTCAATAAATGTATGTTTAAGTTATAAAACTTGTCGTATGTATTGAAAAATTGTAACTTTTCGTCTTATTCGTATAAATCGATAACTTATACCACTAGTTCTTCATCAATTAATCTTCTAAGTAAATCTTTCAAACTTAAAACATACTTATAGCATTGCATTTGTAACATGTTAAATTTTACATGTTTCTCGTGAAATTAAAATTTTATATGTTTTCCATGAAAATATATAAAATTTTGTAACTTTCACATGAAACATGTAAAATTTAGAATGTTACAAATGCAAAGCTATGAGTATGTTTTAAGTTTGAAAGATTTACTTAGAAGATTAATTGATGAAGAACAAGTGGTATAAGTTATCGATTTATACGAATAAGAAGAAAAGTTACAATTTTTCAATACATACGACAAGTTTTATAACTTAAACATACATTTATTGAAGTATATAAATTTCCGTATTTAAATATATATATTGATTTGAAAACATTCTTTGAAATATATATATATAAAAAAAAACTTTAAGTTTAAATTGAAATTTTTATAAGTTTTTCAACAGTGACTTATTAATATTTAGAAAGAGGTCGGATATCTTCAACTATTCTACACCTGATTGGACAACACTTATAATGTGTATGAGAAAAAAATTTCAATTACTATAGATGAGAAAAATTTTCTTGTAGGAATCAATGAAATTGGATAGTTATACTTTGGTTCGAAGCAATTTTCGTTTCAAGCATATGATTTGTTGCTAAGTCGAAATAAATACACTTTAAATCAATGCTTAGTATCTTTTCTTTTATTCTTACTATGATAATTCTTATATTGAAGGATGATTTTTCGAAAGTCAATATATTTGAAAAATAAATATATCTATAGTGTAACATATCAAGTTAAAGTTACGTGGAATACTATTGGAATCAGCATTAGAAATTCAATCAATCAATTTATTCATTTGATATTGACCATCACGTGAATATCTCCCCGCAACATTAGTTGCTCTTATCGGTATATGATTACGCATGTTTCGTGATCTTAAACGTACGTCAATGTGTTATTTTTTATATATGTGAAAAAAGGAAACTTTTCCACATATATTGATAATTATCATGTTTATTCTGTTTGTGGTTGTTTTTTCATGTTATTCAGTTTGATACCAATTGAGATGTCATAATATAAATTGTTTAATGTGCTATAGTTTTAATATGTGTGTTCCCACTTAAAAGCATGTTTGATTTTAAATTTTGTTTAAACTTTCTCCTAAAATTTTTTTTAGCAAACCTCAACGCATTTTTTTTAATTTTTTTTATTTCTGATAATGTACTTCGAAACATTCACATTTTTCAATGATGTATCTTCTATATTTCCAGTAAAACTTCTCACATTATACATGAATTTCAAGAAATTTGCTATGTCTAAGTTTGGTATTTTTTTTTTAATGTATAGATATTTCATCATTGTCATTCTATGATAAGATATCAAGTTGGTTCTTAATAAGAAAGAGTGTATTTTCTTGTCATAAGCAAGAAAAACGAAGTTAATATAAGTCAATGATAATTCTCATTTACGAATTTCTTGTCGTCTTCAACTTTTTTCAACACATTTCACTCAACTTCTATTTTCACTTCATCTATCACTTTGTCATACTTCTTTACAGTTATAGTATGTATCAGTTCAAGTCGCTGTTTCAATTTACATCATTGATTTATTCAGTTCACTCAATCTCTTAAGTCATAATAATTTCATTAAATTTATAAGATTCATCAAAAAAAAAAAAAAAAACCTACTCATTACACATGAACTTAATTTTATTGCACTGTGAAGAAAAACTATAGAAATTTGGACAATAAAAATCTATTACAACAGCAAATAAATTCAATTTTCGACAAGCATGATAGGATATAAAAATTGTATTTTTTCGTTTTTCTGCTAAAGTTTAAGTTCTCTGTTAGACAATAAAACGTTTGCCTAGAATAAAATCATAAATTATTCATCATTTATGTACCAACAGTAAAATTATCATTTACATTTTTGTAGATTTTTCTTTTTAACATGACAATGTTTTACATGTAAAGTTTATTTAATAGTAATTTCCGACTTGAAAATGTAGATAGCATTTATTTTCGATGAGTTTGATTTCAAGTGACAAATATAGTTCAACATTCGAAGCATATGCGAGTTATGTGAATAAACCATATGCAACTCAGCTAAATTTCAGTAATTAAGTTGTGAAGTTTTATCTTTGCCATAGAAAATATATTTATTTTTACTGATTTTTGTTAAGTGCTACGACGATCTTTTACAAAGTATGGCTTCTTGCAACATGAGAAAAGATGCGAAATGATAAGGACTTCTCTGGTATGCTTTCAATTCCTTGAGAAATAAATTTAGCTTAACTACAAGACTTGTTCCGATTCTGAAGTATGCTATTTCCTATCGTAATTTATAATTTTACATGATACTTGGTTTAAAAGTTGAAAAAGTTTGCACAAATTTCCTATGTAAGTTCTGCTTCACTGAAAAGTTATCGGTCACAAGCAATAAAAATTTCACTTTGACTAATGTTATACATGTGTTAATTATCATGAGTAATATCAGTTTTATTTGTGTCTTTCGAAAGCGAGCATTTATAAATTTAAAAAGATATTTGAAACTATTTTCAAAATATAAGTATATTTTACAAGTTTTTTCCGGAATGAACTTTGCTCCAGTTATATTAATATTGAATATTCATCTTACAAAATAAGCGTCTTGTAAAACAAAATTCCGTTTCAGTTTTCTGAAATTTATGTATTTATGTATAAGTTATTTCGAAATTATGGGTGGAAGTTAAAAATCTCTATATTAATGATATATTGTCAGCAACTCTAAAATAAAAAAAAAAAATTTCACGTATAATTTAGTTTGTCCAGATGATGTTCAATTTTACGTAGTAACAAACTCTACATTTCTCAAATTTATGCTAGTTTTTTACAAGAAAAAAAAATATTCTTTAAGTTTGCCTAGCAAACTTTTTTCAGTATTTAAATTTTCTAAGTATATTCCATCACATGAGTAGTTTACTATTTCCACTAAGGAAAATATCTTATTATTTTAGTTTGTTTGAATGATGTTAGATTTTTTATGTTTCTGATTGGTGATTTGCATATACTCTTTTAAAAACTTTACACAATTCGTAACATATATGTTAGAAATAATAGTATATCGCATCTAAGAATGAAAAAATTTATAACTATTATCATGTAAAGAAGGTTAAATTTTAAAAACATGTCATTGAATATGAGTGTTATCATGAAAAAAGTTAACTAAATTACTTGAGATTTCCTTTCAGAGTGTAAAAAGTTATGTAGTTTACATATAATTCGCAAGTTTCTTTCAAATTATCTTAAGATGTTTTAAAAGTCTTGCAGGCGATTTTCAAAACTTGAATGCATATCTCTAATGTATTTAATATCTACAATTTATTTAATATTTTCACCCAATTCACCTTTCTTAGATTGATAAGTAAAATAAACCTTAGTCAGCATGTATTGCACGAGTTAATACGACACCTTAACCTATATTATTACAAAGTAAATTGTCTAAGTCTTTCTTGAAGTAACATAAATTTCCAACTTATATTGATTTTCTGATTGAAAAGTAGAGGTGAAATTTTTTCTTTGGAGTATTTATAACTAGTATTTATTTTAAATCTCTTACTATTTTTCTTCTATGTAACAATTTTGTTAAGTTTTACCCGTATTGTAGCATATAATCCCACTGAGTTTGAACAATATTCAATGTTTTAGATAATAGAAAAGTTTTCAAGTAGAAATGATCTTAAATTCTCCAAAAGAATCATACTTTTTGGAAGAAAATCCATTCGAATTCTACCTTCACTTACTAATGTGTCCTTGAAATCCACTTCATTCATTCCAAGTTTTCACAAACATTTCATTATGAAAAAAGGCAAAGTAGGAAAATGGTTAATCTCAAAGACCTGCTGACACACCACAGCATCACCCGCTGCTTTCGCGTCGATGCTGCTGTTCTTGCTGTACAAGTCTCCCGACCTGTTTGAACAAGTTTTAGCGTGACTCATCCTCCGGTCTAAAAATGCCGGCAAGTAACGTATCACCTACCTCTAACCTGATTGGCTAATTACCGTCACATGCTTATCATCTCGTTTAAAGACGTGAATTTTATATGTAAAGTAAATTTTTACGCTAACGCTTAAATTCTTTGCTATAGAAAGTTCAAGTATGTTATTTTTTTTCTCTTATATGTTACATTTTAAACACATGATATGAAATTTTTACGTTATGCTTATCTTAGAAATTTTTGAGTTTGTTACTTTTTCTTTTATTTAACATTAACCTAAGAGTTGTATATGAGAAGTAAATTGTCACGTTAAAGTTTAAAGACATGATATTTATATGTGAAGTAAATTTTCGTGTAAAGGTTAAAATTCTTTATCTTTGAAATTTTTATTTTGTTAAATTTCCCATTATTTAATATTAACCTAAGAAAATAATTGTGTATGAAATTTTCGCGTAATGTTTAAATTGTTGTCGAAGAAAAGTTTAAGTATGTTATTTTTTTTTCTTCTCTAATTTAGCATTATTCTTACACATTTTAAAGATAAAAATGTTATGTGTTAAATAAATTTTCGCGTATTGTTTCAATTCCTTACCTTATAAATTTTTAATATTTCCTTTTCTCTAATTTAGCGTTATTTTTACACATTTGAAAGACATAATTTTTATATGTGAGGTAAATTTTCGCGTATTATTTAAATTCTTTGCCTTATAAATTTTTAGAGTTTCTTTTTTATCTTATTTACCGTTGATATAAGAGTATGATAGTACATGTAAAGTTAATTTTAACATTCAATTTTAAATTCTTTGCCTTGTAAATTTTTAGTGTTTCTTTTTTCTAAAAGTTAGAGTTGTCATTATACATTTTAAAGACATGAACGGCAATGTTTGAATTCTTTGTCGTAGAAATTATAGGTATGTTATACTTTCCTCCTACATTTCAAATTTAAAGTCGTGATTTTTATGTGTAAAGTAAATTTTTGTGTTAGTGTTAAAGTTATTTGTCGTAGAAAGTTTAAGTATGTTACTTTTTTCTTTTATTTAGCGATATTTCTACATATTTTAAAGTCGGGATTTTTATGTGTAAAGTAAAATTTTACGTTAATGTTAAAGTTATTTGTCGTAGAAAGTTTAAGCACGTTACTTTTCTCTTGTATGTCATATTTTAAAGTTGTGATGTTTATATATGATGGGAATTTTCGCGTAAAGGTTAAATATTTATTTTAGAAATTTTAAGTAAGTTACTTTTTTTTCTCTTATTTAGCGATATTTTTACACATTTTAAAGTGATTTTTAAGTGTAAAGTAAATTTTTTACGTTAATGAGTTATTTGTCGTAAAGAGTTTATGTATGTTACTTTTTTCTCTTATTTAGTGATATTCGTACACATTTTAAAGACATGATTTTTATTCGTAAAGTAAATTTTCACGTTCACTTTTGAATTCTTAGTTGTAAGATGTTCAAGTATGTTACTTTTTCTCTCTTATTTAGGCATTAGAGTATCCAAAATCAGTTATCTCATCTCTATTCAGCATTAGCAGCTAGTTCTGTGTTGCCATTCGTCAACTTATGTAAGTAATATTTTACAATAAAAACTATTTTGATTAATATAACTAACATAGACAGATTAATTTCTAACAGGTATTGAGAGCATTTAACATGTATTGGGAGCAAATAGGAAGCATTTAACAGGTATTGGGAGCAGTTACGGAGCATTTAGTAGGTATTGGGAGCAGTTAGGGTGCAGTTAACATGTATTGGGAGCAGTTAGGGAGCATTTAACAGGTATTGGGAGCATTTAGAGAGCATTTAATAGGTATTGGGAGCAGTTAGGGAGCATTTAGCGGGTATTGAGAACATTTAACAGGTATTGGGAGCAGTTAGGAAGCATTTAACAGGTATTGGGAGCCAATGAGAGTCAATTGGGAGCCGTTGGGAGTCATTGGTAATAACATCATAAAGAAAGATGTGCTAGTTAAAAAATTTAAGATATTTCTGCACATTTGCATGAAGAGTAAACTGCAACACTAAAGTTAAATTTGTTTGTATCAAAATTACAATTTTCATGAAAACTGTTAAGGGTACGTTAAAATTTTTGTGAAATTCATTAAGTTTTTTCGGAAAAAAGCTACTTACAAGTAGATATTAGTAAAAATTTCTATTAAAAATATATATATTTTTTTTTTTTTTTTTTTTTTTTTTTTTTTTTACATTAGTGTTTAAATAATTATTTTCAAAACTAAAATTTTCATGAAAAAATGTTTAGACAGACTAAAATTTTCATGAAATTCAGTATTGGATGGTTGGTTAGTGACCTCATATTTCAAAGAAATATACGTTCGTTAGATAAGTTTTTTTCTTTTTATAGGGAGGAGTGAGGCGGTACCAATTCTTCCTAAAAGAGGTATCGGGCTGGAGGTGGGTCCTCACCTTTAATAATTAATTTTTCAAAATTTATTAATTGTAATTCTAAAGTCTTAACTTATTCAAAATTAGTTAGGGAAGGGGGGTGGGTAGATGAGTTACCATAAAGGCAACGTCCGGTAGTCGATATTTTAGCAATTGTTTGGTAAAATATTGAAATGTCACGTCTAGATCAGGGTTAGGGTTCTTTAGACCCTTAGCAAATGGCCTTCACTTTTATTAAACTTAAAAGTCGTGTTAAGATTTTTTTTATTTGCATATATCTCTGATCTTAGAAATTTAATGCAAATATCTCTTAAATTCACTCCTAGATGGCGCCACTACCCTAAACTTAGTAGAAAACTATCTTACTAAACTGTGTAGCCAATCACTAGCGTCCATTTAGTCACGTGTTTAAAACCGACTAATCGTAAGCAAGCATTTTGTCGATCTCTCACATAAAACAAGTCATGACGTCATACCCGCTGTGACGTCACTAGTCAAAATACCTATAACTCTAACTTATTCGCTAAGAAGCATCCCTAGAACAACTCAACTCCGTTTGAAAGGTAAATTGAAACTAAAAAGTGTTGCCACCTCTCAAAACTTTGATATAAAACAAGTTATGACGCCATACTCACTGTGACGTCACGCAATAAAAGCCTATAACTCTAACTTATTAGCTAAGAAGCAGTCCTAGAACAACTCAACTCCATCTTAAAGATAAACCGAAACCAAAAAGTGTTGCCACCTCTCAAAACTTTGATATAAAACAAATTATGACGTCATTCCCACTGTGACGTCATACACAAACAGCTTATAACGAAACCGAAACTAAAACTGCAACATGATGGAACCAACTCCACTTCCGTTCAAGGCCCCCTTCCGATGACGTCATATCCGGTGATGGCACTTCCTGTTACGTCATATCCGGTTACACCCCCATACCATACCATACTGCATTCCGCCATGGCTTAGGAGCCCTATTTTCTAAATACTTACAAATCTAACGCCAAGAACTGTATCCCGTTATGTTTCTTCCAGGAAAACTAAAACGTGCAAGCATTTTGGCGATATACTTCTTGCCTTCACTTTCTCGTTGCCTCTTCATTCGGGAGGGAAAATCAAATGTAAATTTTCTGATTGATACTGGTAGTGACTGCTCTCTTATTCCGGCCAGCAAAAATGATAAACAACTACCTGTCACTCAAACTTTTAACGGAGCAAATGGAATTCCTATTACAGTGTATGGTAAGAAAGTAGTTACAGTTAATTTGGGACTTAGACATAATTTTGTTTTTCCATTTTATATTTGTAATGTATCAACTGCTATTCTTGGTGCTGATTTCTTGCATTATTTTAATTTGAAACCTGATATGCGGAAATGTTCCTTGATTAATTCTTGTACTAACCTAAATTGCCACGGCATTGTAAATAATGTTGAGATATTCTCTGTGAAAACAGTTTTTGGTAATGATAAATTTTCAAAATTGTTGCAAGAATTTCCGGATATTACAAAATCTCCTAGTGCTAATCAAATTGTAAAACATAATGTTGTTCATCACATAGAGACATCTGGACCTCCGGTTTTTTCTAAACCACGTCGCCTTGCACCCGCCTGCAAAAACCGAAATTCAGTATATGCTAGATTTAAGCCACATGCGCCCTTCGAGTAGTAATTATTCATTACCCTTACATATGGTCCTAAAGACAAATAGTAAAGGATTTCCGTCCTGTTGGGGACTATCGTGCTCTTAATGTTCAAACTAAGAAAGACAAGTACCTCATTCCTAGCATAGCTGACTTCACTGGTGAATTACATGGTAAATTTTTGTTCTCTTACATTGATTTAGTCAAAGCCTTTCACCAAATTCCTATTGCAGCACAAGATATGCACAAAACTACAATTTGCACTCCTTTTGGCCTTTTCGAAAGTACCAGAATGCAGTTTGGTTCGTGCAACGCATTAAGCAAATTTCAAAGATTCATCGATGAGGTAATCAGAGGTCTCAATGGAGTTTATTCATTTATTGATGATATATTAATTGCTAGTAGTATTCTAGAAGAGCACATTGGCCATCTTCGAGCTCATTTTCATCGACTCGATCACTATGGACTCTCGATTAAACCATCTAAATGCAAATTTGGTCTGCCAAAATTAGATTTCTTAAGATTTACAGTTTCTGAGGATGGTCTAACACCCCTTCTTGATCGTGTAAAAGCCATTAAAAAATTTCCGAGACCTCAAACACTCACTCAACTTCGCAGATTTCTTGGCATGTACAACTTTTACAGACGCTTCGTCCCCAAAGCAGCTCACCTTTTAACTTTCTTGATAAAATTTCTGGAAGGCCAAACTAATCGCAGAAAACCCTCTTGTCCTTCTAAAACACCAGAGAAATTATTGGTTTGGACTGAGGAAGCTGAAATTATATTTTCTGTTGCAAAGCAGGCACTTTGCTCAGTAAACTCTACTCAACCACCCAGGGGCTCCATAAAGTCTTTGGACTGATGCTTCGGATATGGCCATTGGCAGCTCCCTCGTGCAATTTTCAAATTCTAAATGGGAACCCATAGCCTTCCTATCTAATAAATTTAGTAACAGTCAAAAAAGTTGGTCCACTTATGACCGTGAGTTGCTCTCTATATATTTATCTGTTAAGAAATTTCGACATATGCTTGATGGAAGAAATTTTTCAATTTATACCGATCAATAACCCCTCATATATGCTTTTCAACAGAAGCCTGAGAAATGTTCTCCAAGACAACTGAGACACTTAAACTATATTTCTCAGTTTTCTACGGATATTCACCATGTCACTGGTGAGGAGAATAAAATTACTGACACATTATCTAGAATTGAGATTGACGCTAGTACAACCCCTCCTATTTTCAACTACAACGAATTGGCAGAGGCACAACTTCGTGACACCGAGCTCAATGAACTTCTTTAATCACAATCTTCCTCATTGAAGTTTGAGAAACATTATTTTCCTTCTGAGAATATACATTTTTTCTGTGACATGTCAACCAACCATCCTCGACCCTTTGTACCTAAACAACTCAGGCAAATACTTTTTAATAACAAAAATTTTCTTTCTCACCCTGGCATATCTGCAACAACAGACTTAGTTTCTAAGCGATTCATTTGGCTAGGCATTAGGAAGGACATCAAAAACAAAGTCCGTACTTGTGAAAAATGTCAGCAAGCGAAGGTATTTCATCATACTAAAGCCCCTCTAAGCACATTTGCGTTACCGGACGCTCGTTTTTCTCACATCCATGTTGACTATATAGGACCATTTGCTCCCTCTGATGGACATCAATATTGTTTGACCATTATTGATAGGTTCTCCCGTTGGGCCTAAGTAATTCCAATCCCTGACATATCAGCTGAAACAACCGCTCGTGCCCTGATGCATTGTTGGATATCAAGATTTGGGACACCTGTCACCATCACAACTGATCAAGGAAGAAATTTCGAATCAAACCTATTTAGAGAACTAATAGACCTCTTGGGTATCCATAGAATTTATTCCACAAGGGATACCATCCCCAAAGTAACTGAATGATTGAAAGATTTCACAGACACCTAAAAGGTGCCATTATTGCTCATGAAAATTCTAAGTGGTCTGAAATTTTGCTTATTGTGTTATTAGGTTTACGAACCGCGATAAAAAAAGATCCACAAACCACAACTTCTGAGCTGGTTTATGGTGCGACCGTACGTTTACCATCACATCTCGTTTCAAATGATTCTCTAAAACAAACTCTTACACCTAGTTATATATCTAACTTAATTTCAACAATGCAGAAACTAAATCATATTGCAGCATCAAATCATGGAAATTATAAAGCTTATATAAACCCTTCATTACACACATGAGTAGTTAGAAAATGACAGTCCTGGGCCAGGGCGGAATGGTATGGGGCATGACCGGATATGACGTCACAGGAAGTGCCATCACCGGGTATGCCGTCATCGGAAGTCACGTGACCGGAAGTGGAGTTGAGTTGTTCCCCTCCTGCTGTTTTAGTTTCGTTTTCGTTATAAGCTGTTTGTGTATGACGTCACAGTGGGAATGACGTCATAATTTGTTTTATATCAAAGTTTTGAGAGATGGCAACACTTTTTAGTTTCGGTTTATCTTTAAGATGGAGTTGAGTTGTTCTAGGACTGCTTCTTAGCGAATAAGTTAGAGTTATAGGCTTTTGACTAATGACGTCACAGTGGGTATGACGTCATTATATGTTAAAATTTACGTTTTAAATGATGATAACACTTTTTAGTTTAGTTTTCACGTGTTGGCAACGAGTTCTGATCGGTCAGCTAAATGCTCGCTTGTGATTGGTAAGTTTTAAACATGTGACCAAAAGCTAACTCCTGCTTGACAGTTTGGTTTTCTAGCGAGTTACTTACATATCCTTTAGCCAAGTTAAAATACCTGCAACAAAAAGTTACACAAAAAAAAAATTTTAAATTTGAAAAGTTAATAAAAGGAAGGCCATTTGCTAAGGGTCTAAAGAACCCTAACCCCGAGCTACACGTGACATTTCAATATTTTACCAAACAATTGCTAAAATATCGACTATCGGACGTTGCCTTCATGGTAACTCATCTACCCACCCCCCTTCCCTAACTAATTTTGAATAAGTTAAGACTTTAGTATTACAATTAATAAATTTTGAAAAATTAATTATTAAAGGTGAGGACCCACCTCCAGCCCGATACCTCTTTTAGGAAGAATTGGTACCGCCTCACTCCACCCTAACAAAAAAAAAAATCTTATTCCAAAGAACGTATATTTCTTTGAAACTTGAGGTCACTAATCAACCATCCGATGATATCCAAAAATAAATATATCTATAGTATAACATATCAAGTTGAAGTTACGTGGAATACTATTGAAATTAGCATTAGAAATTCAATCAATCAATTAACTGTTATTTTGTCAATTATCCCCGCAACATTGGTTGCTCTTATCGGTATATGATTACGCAAGTTTCGTGATCTTAACGTATGTCAAAATTAATTCCGTCCTATAAGAATACAGCATTTTGAAAATATACAACCTGATAATTTGTAATAAAATAAAACTAGTAATAATCAAACAAAGGCAAGGCATTTTACCATAATAACAAATGTAAAACTGTAAGTTATGGTATTTGAGATATAGAAATACGAATATATACTGTAAAATTATTTTTAAAAATAATTCTGAAAATGTCACAGTATCGTAAATCAATTAATCGATTTGCGGATTACGAGCTACAAAAGTTATACTAGATTAAGTAAAATACTGTTATTAGATTCATTTTGTATAAAGAATTGGATAAATTTAAACTGACAGTTTTATTTCCTTCCTTTAATGAGAGAAGAATATTGTGAAAATTAATCGTGAAAACCTCATTGTTTTGAGCATTATTTTTTCATTCATTTTAGAAAAAAGTCGTTAGTTAAAATGATACGTAAAATGATGATATATATTATGTTTATCGATGGATATTAAGTGAGTGCATAAACACACACAAATTAGAGAAAAAAAAGTATGTTATATTTTTTAAATGATATGTTTATTTGTCTTACCGAATAATTCAGATGAAATCAGGAAAAATCTAAAGTAGCAGCAAATACGATAAGCAAGCACGATAAGCAAATACTAAGCAAACACGATAAACGTCTTTCGCACTCAGGAATCTAAGTAGAAATGGCGAAACGGCGACCGGTAGCGTCTATATATGAGGGGTGATCACGTGACTTCACCGACCAATCAGGTTTCGCGCTAGAGGACGCTGCTTGGTTCTAACCGGTCAGAGCGGGTGGGGAGCGAGACTAGGCATGTTTCAACACGCTTCAACGCGTTTGCAAGTTGAGTTTGTAGTGTAACGATCTAACAAATATTTTTAATACATAATCAATAAATATCTCTATACATCACTTTTTAGTTTCGGTTTATCTTTAATGCGGAGTTGAGTTGTTCTAGGGCTGCTTCTAAGTGAATAAGTTAGAGTTATAGGTATTTTTGACTAGTGACGTCACAGCGGGTATGACATCATGACTTGCTTTATGTGAGAGATCGACAAAATGCTTGCTTACGATTAGTAGATTTTAAACACGTTACTAAATGGACGCTTGTGATTGGCTACACAGTTTAGTAAGATAGTTTTCTACTAAGTTTACGGTAGTGGCGGCATCTAGGAGTGAATTTAAGAGATATTTGCATTAAATTTCTAAGATCAGAGATATATGCAAATAAAAAAAAATCTTAACACGACTTTTAAGTTTAATAAAAGTGAATGTCATTTGCTAAGGATCTAAAGAACCCTAACCCCGAGCTAATCGTGACATTTCAATATTTTACCAAACAATTGTTAAAATATCGACTATCGGACGTTGCCTTCATGGGAACTCATCTACCCACCCCCCTGCCCTAACCAATTTTGAATAAGCTAATTTGAAAGACTTAGAAAATGTTAATTATTTTCAAGCTAAATTTTAAAAGTGAGGACCCACCTCCAACCCGATACCTCTTTTAGGAAGAATTGGTACCGCCTCACTCTTCCCTATAAAAAGAAAAAAACTTATTATGAAGAACGTATATTTCTTTGAAATATGAGGTCACTAACCAACCATCCAATACTGAATTTCATGAAAATTTTAGTCTGTCTAAACATTTTTTCATGAAAATTTTAGTTTTAAAAATAATTATTTAAACACTAATGTAAAAAAAAAAAAAAAAAATTTAATAGAAATTTTTACTAATATCTACTTGTATGTAGCTTTTTTCCGAAAAAACTTAAAGAATTTCACGAAAATTTTAACGTACCCTTAACAGTTTTCATGAAAATTATAATTTTGATACAAACAAATTTAACTTTAGTGTTACAGTTTACTCTTAATACAAATGTGCAGAAATATCTTAATTTTTTCAACTAGCATATCTTTCTTTATGATGTTATTACCAATGACTCCCAACGGCTCCCAATTGGCTCTCAATGGCTCCCAATACCTGTTAAATGCTTCCTAACTGTTCCCAATACCTGTTAAATCTCTCATTACCTGTTAAATGTTTTCAATACCCTCTAAATGCTCCCTAACTGCTCCCAATACCTGTTAAATGCTTCCTAACTGCTCCCAATACATGTTAAATGCTCTCAATACCTATTAAATACTCCCTAAATGCTCCCAATACCTGCTAAATGCTCCCTAAATGCTCCCAATACCTGTTAAATGCTCCCTAACTGCTCCCAATACCCGCTAAATGCTCTCTAACTGCTCCCAATACATGTTAAATGCTCCCTAACTGCTCCCAATACCCGTTAAATGCTCCCTAACTGGTCCCAATACCTGCTAAATGCTCCCTAAATGCTCCCAATATCTGCTAAATGTTCCCTAACTGCTCCCAATACATGTCAAATGTTCCCTAACTGCTCCCAATACATGTTAAATGCTCTCTAACTGCTCCCAATACCCGCTAAATGCTCCCTAATTGCTCCCAATATCTGTTAAATGCTCCCTAACTGCTCCCAATACCCGCTAAATGCTCCCTAACTGCTCCCAATACATGTCAAATGCTCCCTAACTGCTCCCAATACATGTTAAATGCTCTCTAACTGCTCCCAATACCCGCTAAATGCTCCCTAATTGCTCCCAATATCTGTTAAATGCTCCCTAACTGCTCCCAATACATGTTAAATGCTCCCTAATTGTTCCCAATACATGTTAAATGCTCTCATTACCTGTTAGAAATTAATCTGTCTATTTTAGTTATATTAATCAAGATAGTTTTTATTGTACAATGGTACTTACTTAAGTTGACGAATGGCAACACAGAACTAGCTGCTAATGCTGAATAGAGATGTGATAACTGATTTTGGATACTCTAATGCCTAAATAAGAGAGAAAAAGTAAATATACTTGATCATCTTACAACTAAGAATTCAAAAGTGAACGTGAAAATTTACTTTACGAATAAAAATCATGTCTTTAAAATGTGTACGAATATCACTAAATAAGGGAAAAAAGTAACATACTTAGACTCTTTACGACAAATAATTCATTAACGTAACAAATTTACGTTACACATAAAAATCACTTTAAAATGTATAAAAATATCGCTAAATAAGAGAAAAAAAGTAACTTACTTAAAATTTCTAAAATAAATATTTAACCTTTACGCGAAAATTCCCATCATATATAAACATCACGACTTTAAAATATGACATACAAGAGAAAAGTAACGTGCTTAAACTTTCGACGACAAATAACTTTAACATTAACGTAAAATTTTACTTTACACATAAAAATCCCGACTTTAAAATATGTAGAAATATCGCTAAATAAAAGAAAAAAGTAACATACTTAAACTTTCTACGACAAATAACTTTAACACTAACACAAAAATTTACTTTACACATAAAAATCATGACTTTAAATTTGAAATGTAGGATGAAAGTATAACATACCTATAATTTCTACGACAAAGAATTCAAACATTGCCGTTCATGTCTTTAAAATGTATAATGACAATTCTAACTTTTAGAAAAAAGAAACACTAAAAATTTACAAGGCAAAGAATTTAAAATTGAACGTTAAAATTAACTTTACATGTACTATCATACTCTTATATGTACTATCATACTCTTATATCAACGGTAAATAAGATAAAAAAGAAACTCTAAAAATTTATAAGGCAAAGAATTTAAATAATACGCGAAAATTTACCTCACATATAAAAATTATGTCTTTCAAATGTGTAAGAATAACGCTAAATTAGAGAAAAAGAAATATTAAAAATTTATAAGGTAAGGAATTGAAACAATACGCGAAAATTTATTTCACACATAACATTTTTATCTTTAAAATGTGTAAGAATAATGCTAAATTAGAGAAGAAAAAAAAATAACATACTTAAACTTTCTTCGACAACAATTTAAACAATACGCGAAAATTTCATACACAATTATTTTCTTAGGTTAATGTTAAATAATGGGAAATTTAACAGAATAAAAATTTCAAAGATAAAGAATTTTAACCTTATTTACACGAAAATTTACTTCACATATAAATATCATGTCTTTAAACTTTAACGTGTAACCAATCAGGTTAGCGGTAGGTGATACGCCACTTGCCGGCATTTTTAGACCGGAGGATAAGTCACGCTAAAACTTGTTCAAACAGGTCGGATGACTTGTACAGCAAGAACAGCAGCATCGACGCGCAAGCAGCGGGTGATGCTGCGGTGTGTCAGCAGGTCTTTGAGATTATCGTTTTCCTACTTTACCTTTTTCATAATGAAATGTTTGTGAAAACTTGGAATGAATGAAGTGGATTTCAAAGACACATTAGTAAGTGAAGGTAGAATTCGCATGGACTTTCATCCAAAAAGTATGATTCACTTGGAGAATTTAAGATCATTTCTACTTGAAAACTTTTCTATTGTCTAAAACTTTGAATATTGTTCAAACTCAGTGAGATTATATGCTACAATACGGGTAAAACTTAACAAAATTGTTACATAGAAGAAAAATAGTAAGAGATTTAAAATAAATACTTGTTATAGATACTCCAAAGAAAAAATTTCACCTCTACTTTTCAATCGGAAAATCAATGCAAGTTGGAAATTTATGTTACTTCAAGAAAGACTTAGACAATTTACTTTGTAATAATATACGTTAAGGTGTCGTATTAACTCGTGCAATACAAGGTTTATTTTACTAAGGTTTATTTTACTAAGGTTATTTTACTTATCTAAGAAAGGTGAATTGGGGGGGGAATATTAAATAAATTGTAGATATTAAATACATTGTAGATATGCATTCAAGTTTTGAAAATCACCTGCAAGACTTTTGAAACATCTTAAGATAAATTGAAAGAAACTTGCGAATTATATGTAAACTATATAACTTTTTATACTCTGAAAGGAAATCACAAGTAATTTAGTTAACTTTTTTCATGGTAACACTCATATTCAATGACATGTTTTTAAAATTTAACCTTCTTTACATGATAATAGTTATAAATTTTTTCAATCTCAGATGCGATATACTATTATTTCTAACATATATGTTACGAATTGTGTAAAGTTTTTAAAAGAGTATATGCAAATCACCAATCAGAAACATAAAAATCTAACATCAATCAAACAAACTAAAATAATAAGATATTTTCCTTAGTGGAAATAGTTAACTACTCATGTGATGGAATATACTTAGAAAATTTAAATACTGAAAAAAGTCTGCTAGGCGAACTTGTTAGAACCAAGCAGCGTCTTCTAGTGCGAAACCTGATTGGTCGGTGAAGTCACGTGATCACCCCTCATATATAGACGCTACCGGTTGCCGTCTCGCCATTTCTACTTAGATTCCTGAGTGCGAAAGACGTTTATTGTGTTTGCTTAGTATTTGCTTATCGTGCTTGCTTATCGTATTTGCTGCTACTTTAGCTTTTTGCTGATTTCATCTGAATTATTCGGTAAGACAAATAAACATATCATTTAAAAAAATATAACATACCTTTTTTTCTTTAATTTGTGTGTGTTTATGCACTCACTTAATATCCATCGATAAACATAATATATACCATCATTTTACGTATCATTTTAACTAACGACTTTTTTCTAAAATGAATGAAAAAATAATGCTCAAAACAATGAGGTTTTCACGATTAATTTTCACAATATTCTTCTCTCATTAAAGGAAGGAAATAAAACTGTCAGTTTAAATTTATCCAATTCATTATACAAAATGAATCTAATAGCAGTATTTTACTTAATCTAGTATAACTTTTGTAGCTCGTAATCCGCAAATCGATTAATTGATTTACGATACTGTGACATTTTCAGAATTATTTTTAAAAATAATTTTACAGGATATATTCGTATTTCTATATCTCAAATACCATAACTTACAGTTTTACATTTGTTATTATGGTAAAATGCCTTGCCTTTGTTTGATTATTACTAGTTTTATTTTATTACAAATTATCAGGTTGAATATTTTCAAAATGCTCTATTCTTATAGGACGGAATTAATTTTGACATACGTTAAGATCACGAAACTTGCGTAATCATATACCGATAAGAGCAACCAATGTTGCGGGGATAATTGACAAAATAACAGTTATTTGATTGATTGAATTTCTAATGCTAATTCCAATAGTATTCCACGTAACTTCAACTTGATATGTTATACTATAGATATATTTATTTTTGGATATCATCGGATGGTTGATTAGTGACCTCAAGTTTCAAAGAAATATACGTTCTTTGGACTAAGATTTTTTTTTTGTTAGGGTGGAGTGAGGCGGTACCAATTCTTCCTAAAAGAGGTATCGGGCTGGAGGTGGGTCCTCACCTTTAATAATTAATTTTTCAAAATTTATTAATTGTAATTCTAAAGTCTTAACTTATTCAAAATTAGTTAGGGAAGGGGGGTGGGTAGATGAGTTACCATGAAGGCAACGTCCGATAGTCGATATTTTAGCAATTGTTTGGTAAAATATTGAAATGTCACGTGTAGCTTGGGGTTAGGGTTCTTTAGACCCTTAGCAAATGGCCTTCCTTTGATTAACTTTTCAAATTTAACATTTTTTTTTTGTGTAACTTTTGTTGCAGGTATTTTAACTTGGCTAAAGGATATGTAAGTAACTCGCTAGAAAACCTAACTGTCAATCAGGAGTTAGCTTTTGGTCACATGTTTAAAACTTACCAATCACAAGCGAGCATTTAGCTGACCGATCAGAACTCGTTGCCAACACCTGAAAACTAAACTAAAAAGTGTTATCACCACTTAAAACGTAAATTTTAACATAGAATGACGTCATACCCACTGTGACGTCACTAGTCAAAAAGCCTATAACTCTAACTTATTCGCTAAGAAGCAGTCCTAGAACAACTCAACTCCATCTTAAAGATAAACCGAAACTAAAAAGTGTTGCCATCTCTCAAAACTTTGATATAAAACAAATTATGACGTCATTCCCACTGTGACGTCATACACAAACAGCATATAACGAAACCGAAACTAAAACAGCAGCAGGAGGGGAGCAACTCAACCCCACTTCCGGTCACGTGACTTCCGGCGACATCATATCCGGTGACGTCACTTCCTGAGACGTCATATCCGGTCACGCCCCAATACCATACCATTCCGCATTCCGCCCTGGCCCAGGACTGTCATTTTCTAACTACTCACATGTACACACATATTTTTACGAATTGAAAAATCCGTCCTCCTTTAACACTTCCTTATTCCGGACCACACCTTGTAATAAGTCGCACAAACAAACAAAATTTCATTGTATTAAATGGTAAAAACATTACTGTTAGCATTGATCGTGTTAAACCTGCTTATCAATGGTCTGACTAATACCTTGTTACAATCGAAAGAATCTTCAAATCTTGAGCCGACCTTCGCAAGCAACACAGAATCAGCTGCAGAACAAAAAGTTTTTATGTTCCCCTTGAATCTAAAAACTACAAGATATGGCAGGCATGTTCACTTTAAAAAAAGACATATTTTTACGAATTGAAAAATCCGTCCTCCTTTAACACTTCCTTATTCCGGACCACACCTTGTAATAAGTCGCACAAACAAACAAAATTTCATTGTATTAAATGGTAAAAACATTACTGTTAGCATTGATCGTGTTAAACCTGCTTATCAATGGTCTGACTAATACCTTGTTACAATCGAAAGAATCTTCAAATCTTGAGCCGACCTTCGCAAGCAACACAGAATCAGCTGCAGAACAAAAAGTTTTTATGTTCCCCTTGAATCTAAAAACTACAAGATATGGCAGGCATGTTCACTTTAAAAAAAGATTGATTGTGGAAATATAAATTTGTACACTCATCCAATAATTTATATTTGTCTATATTATTCTTAGAATTTTCATAACCATATAGTCCGGGAGCAAATGTAATCCCGTGGGCCACTTCATGATACAAACATGTGGGTGGTGTCATACGCTTCGTATGAATGCTTAGAAAATTAAATCCGATGGTAGGTATCTAGCATCCCGGTATGAGTGGCGCTACAGTCGAAAATCCAAAATGGCAGCGACCATACCACCTAAAGTACGTTTTTGCCAAATAATGGCTTCCCAACTCCTTTTATCAACTAGTTGACTATTAGAAAACTTGTAGGAAATAAAATTTACTTTCCAATAGTATATAACACATGCATGTTAGGTTAAATTACAAAATTCAAAATGGTAGCCGCATCGCAAATCTTAAGTACGTGTTTCAGATTGGTTGGTTTGTACTCTCAGCGATCTATACTTGTGCACAATAACGGCTAATCAGACCGAGAACTGCAGCTTAACGTAGATTCCGAACCACAAAGAACATCCATGCCCTACTCGGGATTCGAACCCGGCCCCCTTAGCGTGTAAAGTTAGAGCACTAACCACACAGCCATCAAGTGGGCAGTGCGTTTTTCAGAGTAATAGCTTTTCAGTGCGCTTTATTCACTTGTAGGCTATTGGGAAACTGTTGGAAATAAAGTAACTTTTATAATGGTATATCTACCTAGTCAAAATTTAAGATGACCGCTGCATTACCGTTGCTGGAACGTCTTTTAAGAATAATAGCTTTCCGGTGCGTTATATGAACATGTTGGTTATCAGACAACTTTTTGGAAATAAAAAAGTATTCTGACAGTAATAGCACCTTTACATTGTCACTTCAAGATTTAAATTTCAAAAGGACACCGTTATTCGGCATCTCTTTGGGACTTTAATAATAGTTTCCATATTATATTATAAGATAAATGAGCATCACAGAGAGTTAATATTTACAGATTGGACAGTAAAATAAAGCACTTTTGGTATAATAATTGGCACTTTTCATAAGTAAATAAACTACAACAGACTGATAATAAACTACGGCAGCTCAATATTCATACGAAAAAGTTTTTTAACATTTGGAATGTGAATGCAACAGAAGAGTGTAACCGTGTAATAGTTTTTGTTATACTAAATGCTACACAAATTTTCTGTATATAGTATAAATAGGGACGTAGTATTTTAAAACTCTATTGTTATTTATTTTTCTTTAAAAAAGTCCAGTCCGAATATGCATGGGTCAATAATTTCAGCGACGTAAACAGTGTGCGTGTAGGTGCGAAATCCAAAGGAGATGTTGACTTTTAATTTTCCATTTAAAGAAATTGAAGGCGCCGTGTAAAGAGGTTGACTGTCCAGGTGCCGGGCTACGTCCGTCCGTACTATGGTTACATTCGCCCCCGAGTCGACTATTAGACGACAGGGGATTCCATCAATCGCTCCATCCACGAATAAATCCTGGTTTCCTCCTTGAAGAGATGAGATATGGTAGAGGCTGAGTGGGGCACCACCTGCTCTACACGGCGACCTCCGCCCCGCGAGATAGCTGCTTTTTAGTTTAACTGCTGAGACTCAGAGGTGGAATCGTCCACTCTTTTGTTAATTAATAATTATGCATTTTAAATTATATTCTTTGAGAATAGTTAAAATTCATGGCATATATTTTTGAAAGCGCAACCCTGTTAAAGAGGGAAAAAATACCTGCGTGGTATTTTCCTCCTGCATGGTTTCAAGATACGTCACGTCCATACGGCTTGCATTTGCATGATTTCTCCAACACAAACAAATTGTTTATTTCTTGACTGCATAGTCCATAATCTTGGATGCCAGGAATTCTGTCAGTTCATCCTTAGTCATTTCGTGCAAAAGTGACTGGTGCATAGTTAATTTAAGGATGTTTGTTGATCGGTGCACTTTATATTGGATAGGGACCGATTTACCCTGTCGATGTCTTCAGGGAATTCTGTTTGTAGGTGTCAAATGTAATGTGAACCTCTTTGTACATACCAAACTTCTTTAACTTTTGTCTGACAAAGTGAACAATTTTTCCGTCAATGTTACTTTAAAATTTTCGAATGTTGATTTGCAGACATAAGTTTCATCTTTTTCATTGGTGCCCAAAACTGTACTGAAGGCTTTGATGGTACTGATTTTTCTGTTGGTACTGTTGATTGATTGATCATTTTAATACATTCCTCAAGGAATTTGGAAAGAAGACTCTCACCAATATCAGCAACTGTACACATGTCTTTTTGAAAGTCATCGGGAAGAACTTGCACCAGAACTATACACCAGATGTATAAGATGTTATGTATTGCATTTAAAAAGGTTGGTTGTCGATTTAAAACCCTCTATAAACTTTTCAACTTTGTGATTCTGACGCTTGCGAACCGATAGACAATATTCATGATTTTGCATTGGGGGTGGCATTTTCAATCCTTGCTTTAATTAATGCAGCAATTCTTGTGAGCTTCGGATCTGCCAGAAATTTTTTTGTCCGAGCACTCTTGATTAGAGTGATGCCTGTAAGTCCACCTTGGTCTTTAAGTTTTCTGTTCTGGTGTTCCAGAGCTTCATTGGCTCCTAAAGCGTAAAATGGTATTTTGGTTTCATTAACAACCCACTTTCCTTGCTGTAATTCTTGCCATATAGTTGTATGCATTTTATTAAGTTTTTCCATATCCATCAAGTACAGTGGAATCATTCTTGCATAGTTTAGTCTATCAAAGAAATAAAAATACTTTATAAAATCCTGTGTAGCTGCCAAGTGCAAATCCCAATCTGCATTTCTAACTAACCTGATGGCTGTGTAGTTAGCTTTCTGGATTCGCATGCTAAGGTTGCCAGGTAAATCCCGAGTTAGGCATGGATGTTCTTTGTGGTTCGGAATCCACGTTAAGCTGCAGTTCTCGGTCTGATTAGCCCTTATTGTGCACAAGTATAGATCGCTGAGCGTACAAACCAACCAATCTGAAACACGTACTTAAGATTGCGATGCGGCGACCATTTTTAATTTTGTAATTTAATCTAACATGCATGTGTTATATACCATTGGAAAGAAAATTTTATTTCCTACAAATTTTCTAATAGTCAAATAGTTGATGAAAGGAGTTGGGAAGCCATTATTTGACAAAAACGTACGTTAGGTGGTATGGTGGCTACCATTTTGGATTTTCGACTTTAGCGCCACTCATACCGGGATGCCTGGTACCCACCATCGGATTTCATTTTCTACGCATTCATACGAAAAGAATGACACCACCCACATGTTTGCATCATGAAGTGGCCCACGGGACCACTTTTTTTGACATTTGCGCCCAGACTAATATGTATATATATAAAAATATTATTTGCATAACTTTTTCTACCAAAACAAACCTTGCCATTGTAAGAAAACCTACAATCTTTCAATGTATCATCCCCTTCGTCACTGGAGGGATACTCTGTATCACTGGAGGGGTACTCTGTAGTATTATACTTGCGGCGCTGCGATTTCTGAGTGTTGTGCTTGCGACACTGCGATCGCCATTCTGCGTTCTTAATACGTCATCATTCCCTGCTCGACCATCATAGAGTGGGGTCGTGGCAAATCGCTCATGATGTAAATAAAAGTTGTATTTACGCATTGTGCTCTCACTTTGAATTGGACCTAATTGCTTACAGCAAAAATGTGAAGAAAAAAAATAAGAAGAAAAAAAAATAAACTGTAAGAAGGCTTTTAACTTGTGCTTAAATCTATTGAGAAAGTGAAATGGACGATTCCCGCATTTTTTTTTTTTATTTTTTTATTCGATTCTAAATGTCACGAAATGACCATTAACACAAAAATTTATATTCTCCGCGCTTTTTTTTTTCTTCAAAAAATTTGAAGTTTGCTTGTCAGATTTTTGCGGGAAAACTGACCTTTTTTTTGCTACTCTATTGTGACGTCATCGTTTCCTAAATATCTCCATAGGTCACGTAGCGGTTGCGGCTGTTAAAACGTTGTTATCATGGAAATTTCAAATGCTTGACTTCTCGTCCTTTTGTTTTCATATTATTTGATTGATTTTTTCTTAAAATGTCTAACATTTTCTACAAATATTGTATCGTGCCAATGTGCAAAAGCACAACCATAACAACTCCTGACAAAATTTTCATATACGTACCACGGAATAAAAATACTCGAAAAAAGTGGTGCCAAGCGATGAAGAGGGACATTGAAAAGTATATGCCACTGTCGACAAAGACTGTACGTTATGTTTGTAAAGATCATTTTGAAATAATTTACGTTTATGATAATTTTTATATTAGGAAAATTAAAGAATGTTTGCCTTTTAAGTTTAAAACAAGCTATTTGTTAGGAAAGATATTCTAAATTTTTGTAAACATCAAGTGCAAAGTAATAGGTCAAAATTGAAAGTCCGGTACTCATTCTGCGCCAAGAATTTTTTACATAAAACCACGCCAAATTATGTTCACTTGTCATTTAAAAAAAAAAAAAAAAAAAATGACGGGGCAGCAATTTTTTGGCAAAAATTGCCTTGTCGCAGAATCCGTACCGGACTTGGATGTTGACAACGGCCCTCTTTAACGAAAAAATACCGATATTTTCCCACCAAACTTTTTATTCCAAGCACAACAAAACCATTTAAGTTCATTAAAGCAGGGAATCTTGCCTATTGGCTTTTACGCCACAGGTTTCCGCTGTTACAAAATCCATATTCTTGCTGAAATAGACAGCCATCATTGTCGAGTCAATTTTTGGCAAATTGTTCAGTTGGCCTCTTACAAAACCAGGTCCCATTTTTGCAATTAAGTAAAAAACAAATACCTACAAAATAGGCGATCAAAAATATTTGAGAAACGGCAACTACTAAGTAGAAACTACAGAGTATATAGCTGACATTTTGTGGTAGAAACCTCACCATAACAAACGGAGCGAGGGGATTACCGCACCGAACCTTTCGAGACACTTGACGTCATACTCAAAATCGGCCCGTTTTGAGCGGATCGCAATTTGAGGGTTTTTTGCGCATTTTCTTTTCTTAATACTTAAATAACTATTTTTTTTTAAGAACTTTTATTGGAATATTTAGAATCAGAAAGAAATTCTTTATAAATATAAATCAACTTCATTCGTTTTTAAAAAATGCGGGAATTGTCCATTGCTCTATATTATTTTCTGATAATGCTAAAACGTATATTGGTGCAAATGTTGAATTTAAAAAATTACATAAACTAGTAAAAAATCCTGACGAACATCTAGCTATACCTATCTCTGTAATGAAAGTATAGAGTGAAAATTTATACCACCAAAATCTCCGACCTCTGGCAGAATTTGGGAGGCAGCCGTGAAATCATTTAAATTTCATTTAAAACGTAGCATCGGAAATTCAAATTTAACTCTGGAAGAATTCTTAACCATAATTTCCGAAATTGAGGGAGTGTTGAACTCCAGGCCTCTGACTCCCATGTCGCCAGATCTCGAGGATTTTGATACTTTAACTCCAGTTCATTTTCTTGTTGGCAGAGCAATAACATCTATAGTTGAACCTGAAGTTATTAATATTGCAGATAATCGACTCAGAAAATGACAAAGAATAACCAAATTTTCTCAAAAATTTGGAAATCTTGGAAACTAGATTATTTAAACAATTTGCAAGAGTTCAATAAATGGAGATTTAACAAAGATAATGTATCTGTGGATACTCTGGTTTCAATTGAGGATGACAATTTGCCCAGTACCCAATGGTTAACTGTCAGGATTGCCGAAATGTTTCATGGCACTGACAGTAAGGTTAGAGTCGTAAAATTGCATTTACCTAACAGCAATTTCTTTAAGAGAAGTGTAAGAAATGTTTGTATTTTTCCTATTGAATGAAATATTATGTTGTTTTGCATAATTAGTATATAACATTGTATAACCATATATATAATACCATACATTGTCATGTATCAGTGCTTATTTGATTTTTAATTTTCTTATCAATTCTTATCAGGGAGAATGCTGCCTGAATATTGATGGGTACAGACGGGCCTTCCGGCTCTCCACTACTAATAAACTTATTTGTTATTGTTACCAAGTTACAGTCCATTTGCATGCAGCTCACCTTGAGCAAAATCACAAACAATCAGAAACCCCATCTTTCACATTTGGCCCTTACATCTATGATTCCATGCACAGAGGTAAATAACGTCATAAATGTATTTACTAGTGCCATGTATGATGTGCCACACTCGTTAACAAATACAAAGAGGTTTTGTACACCAGGTAAAGAAAAAACTGGAAAGATACAAAGAAAAGTCTGACTTTTTAAATAAAAAGAACCCTTTCACTCTTAATCCACCTTTGTGCAGTTAGATATCAGGATCACATGACAATATTCTCAGAGTAAAAGTCTGTGAACTTCTTCTTATATTTATAAAAGGACAAAATATTTGGTCTCTCCATTAATAAAAAAAAAAAAAAAAATTTCACATGCTATTACAATGGAAAAGAAGAAACTTCCAAACTCTTTAAGACTATATATGCCCTGTATGGTTGAAAGACAAATGCATCATTGGATCATCTACGACACAAACTCTTAAATGAAACGTCGGCTAGCAAAAATACAGCCATGTATTTTTGCTGTAACTCAAACATAGCCTCAAACATCAGCTACTGTTAAATATAAACAAAACTTTTTAGGACTCGTTTCAAGCCTAAAATCCACTTGTATCTCATGACTGGTTTAGACATTACAAAGAGATCAACTTATACCCATAATGACTGACATCTAATCAGCCCCATTCCAGCGCTTGGATGTTAATGTTACTAGAAACAAATACAAGATTAACTGCTCTACTTTAAGGTTCAATTGAAATAATTGTGAAAAAAATTGTCAATTGAAAGAAGTTATCGTGAAAGAATTGTTGAAGGAAAATAGATTTTCTTTGTGTCACCATTATATATTTTGGTTAAAAATTGCATCAAAAACTGCTATTTTTAAAAATCAAAGTTGGTGGTATGAGTAGTTTTTGGCCTCCATGTTTAAAAATGTTATGAAATGCAATATATTTTGTGTTTTTATTCAAATTATTTTTAAAAGAAATTTTATACTTATGATAAATAACAGACAAAGAAAACTTTAAATTTATAATTTAATAAGCAATCATAACAAACAAATAAAAGTATTTGTAATACTTTAAGTATTAAAAAAAAAAAAAAAACTGTTTAAATAGAATTGTTTTCTAGTTTTTGAGGTTAATCATTGAAAACCCTTTCATTTGGTACATATTTGAAGGAAATTGGAGCCCTTTAGCATTAATTATGGGCATTTTACTATTATGAGAGAAATACAAGATGACACCCAATGGCCAATATGGCGGACTTCCATTACTTAGATTTTTCTAGACTTTTTTTTATGCTGTTCAGGACATTTTTCTGAATCTAAAAATCCTTTTGTTGCAATTAATTTGATGTTCGGCCTTTTTTAGCTCTAAAATGACTGGACTACAAGCAAATAATAGTATTTTTAATGCTATTTATTATCAAAAAGTTATTTAAATAGGATGTGTTTCTAGTTGATAAGGTTAAGTATTAAGAATCCTTTCATTTGGTACATATTTGAAGCAAATCGGAGCCTTGAAGCATTAATTATGGGCATTTTACTATTATGACAGAAATTCAAGATGGTGGCCCATATGGCGGCCTTCTGGCACTTTTATTTTTTCAGACTCTTGATATGTTGTTCAGGACATTTTTCTGAGTCTAAAGAACCTTAAAAACCTTTTGTTGCAACTTGTTTGATGTTTTCATAGCCCATTTTCTTTAAAAATAGCGCCCTCCCTGCCCTTTTTGTCAAAATAGCGTCCTTCCGAAACCTCCGAAACTAACAAGGCCTGTGGACCACGTGACATGAAGCGAGTGACGTCACCTATCGTCGATCTAGATCGCCAGCCCACCAAACCACTAAGTTATACCCCGTAGATTAGAAGATCAAGATTGCTTTCGCGCAACGCTTATGTTCACGTCTTTTTAATTCTTCGTTCTGTCAAATTTTATTTTATATTTCTACAAAAATGACTCAATAGCGATGCCTCATAGTTGTTGTGTGCCGTCCTGTAACGGAAATTACAAGAACGGGCCGAAAGTTCGAGTGTTCAACTTTCCCAAGAACAACACTGCAAGACTGAAGTGGTTACGAGCCATTAAAAGGGATCATTTCATTCCTACTCGTCAAAGCAGGGTAAATATTTAGGCATTTTTGTCGCTTATTATATCTTTAATTTTGGCTTTAAAAAGTTGCATGTTGTGTAAAGTGCATCTTTACTAGAATGTGTTGCCTGTTGTGTAAAGTGCATTTGCACTAGAATGTAAACAAAAACAGAAAAGAAAAAAAATTAGCTTTTATATTGTTAATTTTATGTTTCTGTGAACAAATGTACATTAGATATGCAGATAGTTATTATTAAATATAATTATGTTAATTTTAAGTGTAGTTATTATTACATATAATTACGTTAATTTTAAGTGTAGTTAAAAATATTTTACTTAGTTGTGAATATGGATTTGTTTTAAGTAATTTGATCTGATTAATCAGGGTGTATACATGCAGGCTATTCTAAATTGCAAGTTGGGCAGTCGAAAAAAGTATAACAATAAAAAACTTATTCAAATTATAATAAGGAAAAAATATGTTAACAAGAAATTGGAAATATTTTATTAAATATTATAAATTTCAATTATTTTGGTAAGTTCGCTCGCAAATACCAATTAACCCCAAAAACTAATGACATAATAAACTTTTTCTGAAAAATTATGAATTTTACCTAATAATCAGATATTCAATTGGGCATTTGCAAATTTTGCTTATAATAGGTAGACCTTGTGATAATTTTTAAAATCATGTTGTAAAACCAACTGCTGTGAATTGGAATATTAAAATAATTTTTTTTAGGTTTGTGAGCTACACTTCAGGCCGTCAGACTTTGATTTTGAGATCAGCAAGTTTGACGAAAAATCCTGCAAAAGAATTACAGTCCCATACAAATTTCCAAAGTTGAGAGAAGGAAGTTACCCAACGGTCTTTCCAAATCTTCCTGACCGCCTGTCTACCAATGTTTCTTCACGAGAATGTCCAGACAGCAGGCGTCAACGTTTGGAAGAGACAGCGTTAACGGAGGCCATACAGATCAGTATTGAAGAAAAAGCTCAACATGACATGGCAAGAAGTTTCAATTCCTTTGAGGAGCTTCAATCTAAAATGGATACTTCCAATAACTTGTGGACCATCGTAAAGAAACCTGATGTGATGCTCTTCTTGATCATACAGTTAAATGTAAATGTGCCACGAATCACCCATTCAGTCGTCATTAATGATCAACTTCTTCTGAAAATATACATTGATGAAGTAGAACTGCAATGTATTGGTAATTATAATCTTCCACTTCAAATTAATAGCCTTGACATAATAGACCAAATTTTAGATTTAACAAGAAGTAAACAACTTGAAAATTTGGATAAAATTAATTATGTATGCAATATTCTGAAAACCATGTCTTTCGATGATCCAATATCAGATAATAGGATGAGATTTTTAATTGAACAAATGGTATTATTTAATGTAAATAAACATGCTTGTAGATATTCTTCTGATTTGTTAGTTTTTGCATCACTTTTGTATAGTATGGCTCCAAATGCATTCAATTTTGTTAGAAACAGTGGAAATATTGTAATGCCACATCCAAGTACCATTCGTCGCCTTTATCTTCATCTTAAAGTTGATGCCAAAAAAGAGACTCTCGATTCTAATTTTCTAATTATTCTAAACAAAAGTTTAACTTCCTTAAAGAAAACGACAAAAAAGTAATGCTACTCATGGATGAAATTCATTTAAAGCAGTTTTTTGACTACAAAGGTGGCAATGTGTTGGGTATGGCATACAATTCAGAAAATATTGCTAACAGTGCTCATGTATTTATGATTAAGAGTTTATTGTCTAACTTCAAAGATGTTGTACATATTTTACCTGTCCATAAGCTATCAAAGCTGAGGACTTATTTGATATTACTGTCCAAATTATCAAGGGTTTGGAAGACATAGGATTCTTTGTGTTTTGTGTTATATCTGATAATAATGCAATTAATAGAAAATGTATGAAACTTTTTGCTGATCCTCCTAAAGAAAGTATTTTATATGAACATCCATGTAATAAATCTCGTCCATTATTTTATTTAGCAGATAGTGTCCACCTTTTAAAATGTATAAGAAACAACTGGTTCAATCAAAAAACTGAAAATAAATCTTTGTATTATCCCCCTTTTCCCAATACTGATATCGTTAACTTTAGAACTGCCTCATGGTCGTCTTTGAAAGATATGTACAATTTAGAATCGCAATCCTTAGCAAAATTTGCTTTTAACTTAACACATAAATCTCTACACCCAACTAGTTTAGAAAAACAAAACGTTAAATTGGTACTTCAAGTGTTTAATGAGTATGTTGTTAAAGGGCTTCTTGAATTTGAGGACAAAATTAAACATTGCAAAGATACATCAGACTTTATCAACATTATTCTGACTTGGTGGAATATTGTAAATGTAAAATCCTTGCATAAAGGAATGCATCATAGGAATGTATTTCAAACTCCTTTGACAAATTCTGTTAATGATGAAAAATACATTTTCCTTAACAATTTCATCAAGTGGCTAGATGACTGGGTAGCCATGAATTGTGATGCTGGTTGTTTTACAAAAGAAACACACAAGGCATTGGCTTCAACCACTCACTGTTTACTGGAATTGACATCATACTGCGCAGATGAACTACATTTGCAATTCATATTGCCCGGTAAATTCCAAACTGATGATTTAGAGTCTAGGTTTGGTTTATATCGACAACTATGTGGCAGCCAGTACAATATAAGTGCTAGGCAATTGTATGAAGCCGAGTCAAAGGTTAGAGCGCATTCTGTGCTGAAACTTTCTTCTGAAATGAAAGAATTTGATGCAAGATCATTCGATTTTAACCCAGATATTGATTTTATGGATTGTGTTATAAATTATAGTGCATATAATGTTACTATTTTGGAAACTGATTTCATGAATCACATTGGCGTATATCCTGTCATTACCTATGTAGCAGGTTATTGTGTGCATAGTTATAAAATATTTCAAATGTATACACTGTCAACAATCTTTAACTGTAAATGATCAAAATGTTTATCTTGATGAAGAATTCAGTTATCTGAAAAGATTAGACAGAGGCAGCCTCTGCTATCCTCAAGATCATGTGATTAATGCTGTTTATTATACGTATATTGTAGTAAATAAACTCTGTATAGATTTTGAGGATAATTTTTTACATGATACCAGCCAAAAAAATCTAGCATGTACAATAAGTTACAATAATATACTAAACAAGGAATTGTTTGATGATGAAATTTGTAGAAATGGTCATACTCGAGACGATATCTTAACTAAAATAATTGGTTCCTCTGTTAATATCTTTCTGAATAATTATTGTAAGAAAAAAAATGATGATTTACAAAAAGCTAATCGAAGTAAAAATGAAATTGGGGAGGGAAGTAAAAGTTCAGAAAATAATGGCTGTAAAACTAAAAAAAGAAAATTGTCCACTTTAGTTAAGTGATATTATATAATATTGTTATATGTATGCTATTTTTAAATGAATAATAAATGATTTTTATACTGTATTGATTTATTTAAATTCTTTTTTTTTTAAGTTAGTAACCTTCTTTCATTGCTTATAAACAGAATGGCCCAGCAAGTAAAGAATCCATTATCCATACTTAACTGCAACATTTAATGTTTTCCAAGAGTCTAAATGTATATGATAATTTAAAAGTTATATAATAAGAGATTATGATGGGATAAAATAATTGAAAATTAAGAGTTGTATAAGATATATATTTTATTCAATTTTAAAATTTGCTTGAAAATAATTCAAAGTAATAATAATAGTAATTTCTAAACATTTCTCAAAATTATAATTATTTTAATGAATAAAAGGCCGTGGTTTGCTAATCAAAGTTGAAAGCTGAAAGAAGTTCCGTTGTAGCAGGGGAAATGGGATCGACGATGTGTGCAGGGGTCGCAGACGTCCTATATATCCTATAAATCCTATATTTTTTTAAAAATCAGCAAAAACGTCCTATATTGTCCTATATTTTGCAATTGTCCTATATATCCTATATTTTTATATTGATTCGATCTATATTTTCTTCGAACTCGTAATAACGGCGCCGATTGTTGCCACTTTTTATATTTCGGATTCTTTGGCGCGATCGTAGGTGAAAAAAACCTGACAAAAGCAATGTTTGTAACGGCGGCGTTTTATCTTTTGTGACTTCACGCGCTACATAACCTACAACTCAACTCTACTGGACCGGCGGGAGTTGTAAAGAGTAAACATTTGAACTTTTCCATAGCACGCGGTCTTGAATTTGAGATTTGTTTTCTCCTCCAACGTAGTAAATTATTTGGTCATAATACATAGAGAGATGCAGCAACAAAACTCTGCCTTGAGAAAAACGGATGAAAACAACTTGTGATTAACTTGCAGGACTACTATAGAACATTTTGAGTGCTCAGTCGATAATTGATGAAGGAAACAAAAGGGTTAAGATTTCCTGTATGATGTCGGATGGAGATTTTTTTTATTCCAAATCCGATACGGATTCTGCTCCACGAATTGCTTACATCAAACCGCGCCTAATTTTGACAACCATAGGCAGTTCTCTTGCTCTTAAAAAAATGGCAAGGCTGCCTTTTTTTGTCAATCACCGTCAAATCACCGTGGCGCAGAATCAGTACCGGATTCGGAATATTAGCCACGATTTTTTCATAAAAGTCGTCGAAATTGAAAATGACGTCAATACGTTGTGTTGTCAAATCCAAACGGTCACTAGGGTTTTCGGAAAACCAAGTCCCCGGTTCGTCACATTCGGCGCTAAATCACCCGATTTTCGCCGCCAATCCAACCGACACTGAACAATAAATTTGAACCAACTAAAGACTGCAAACAGAGATAAAAAAGAAAATACTTAAAGAAATTGGAGCAGTTCAAGCAGTTATAGATGCTGGAAGCAAAAGACTCAAGATTGCAAATAATGTAATTAATAAAACTTCATTTAGGGATGGAATATTGAGACAATAACGGATGACATATTCAGGATCAGGCGATTTCTTTTTTTAAAGGTGTATTTTGATTCTCTTAAATACAATATAACGCGTATATAAATGTATAACGAGTTAATTTTTAAGTTCATTAGTAACTGTTTGCAGTTATTTGATGTTTTAAATTGTCCTATATTTTTTTTTTTAAAATCCTATACATTCTTATTTTGTCACTTTGACCCCTGTGTGTGACGTCACTTTGAGGTGAGAGGGCCTGCTAGTATCGGAGGTTTCGGTCCTTCCCGCTTTTTTCAAAAGATATGCCACCCCGCACGAATTTTCTAAACTTTCGTTTTTTTCGCTCAACAGTATACAATATGCGGATTACCCCTCCTGAAATCGCCTGTTCCGCATGCGCATTTATGTTCAAAAGCGCAACGAACAGACCAGGGACTGAAATCATTGAATGGATGCTGATAAATCGTGGGCGTCGTTGGTAGGTGGATTGTGGGGGGTCGAATTAAAATTTTCAATAGTTAGTATGGATGGGTGTACTTTGATTAAACGTATTTCGCTGGATTTTTACCAAGCCTTCTCAAAATAGAGAAGAAAGGGATTTGAAAGGGGTGATTAAGTTAGTTAAAGGTGTATAGCGATCAAATGTTTACATTAAGCATTAAAAAGGAATATTTCCGTTCGGACACGCGACACCGCGATGCTCCTCTTATTAATTTTAGGGGAATGCATTTTTTTGTAATTTATCGGGTGGTAATTAATTTCTAAACGTCCTTTTTATATGTTAAATTAAATATCACAGAAATGTAATCAATATCCCGGATTATTTCTATTTTTTTTTTTTTTTTTTTAATTTCTATTATAGCCTGTATAATAACAGCATGTATGGGAAAAAATCGCTGTTTTGAGGCAGAATTTGATAAGATTTGGAAAATAAAAAAAAAATTAAAATATTAGGACATAGGCCAAGTTAGAATACTCCTTGTGATATCCCATAATGAAAATTGTTGAATTTGGAGAGACACTATTCCCTGTCAGTGGCAAAGCCTAAAAAATAAAGTTTAAGGTTCATTCATTCACATTTTAGAAAATTTTGTAAAGGTTGTGAAAGCCTAAATAAATAAAATTTAAGGTTGATTCATTCATATTTCAAACAATTTTGTGAGGCTTGTGAAAAGTTCTTAACTTAACATTCATTACATCATCAAAACATTATCTTAATTTTACAGTATTATAAATTGATATTTTTATAAAAATTAAAAATTTGATGCGAATTAAATGTGTAGATGTTTTTTTCGTTCTTTTTTTTTTCTTTTTCTTAATAATAATCTCAGTCTCATTCCAGAAGAAGTAGGACTGGAGTATTTTATTAGTATTTTGATATCGTTTGTCTTTTGAGTTTCAGAGCAAGTTTTTTATTCGAGCCATTTTAAGCACTATTAAATTTTTTCAACACGTCCGTGTCCCGTGCGTCAGACGATATAAATGCATATTTGACCTAGTTAAAATAATTATATTTCCATATAACTTTATCACCAAGTAATATGATATAAAATGAAAACATAACTGGAAGATTTATCTTAATTTTATAATTCTTATCTGTTTACGAGTAGAAAAAAGTTCAAAAATGTCCCGTGCGTCAGCCAGAGAATTGCCCTATTGCTTTTCTTCAACCGACGACCCCCACCCCACCTGTCTGTTGTGTTCTGTCTCGAGTTATCATAAGGAAAAAAGAGGAACTCGTCATCTGTTTTTCTTCCTTACGACTACTATTAGTTGCTGAAAAAATAGAAGTGGGAGATTATAAGTTATTAGCGCTGGTGATATTAGGATGTCGGTGGTAGGTAGAGCTTGGCTGTAATTTGTGCAAAAAAATCATAATAATTATTAAAAAATAAAAAACGCCTGTGACATTTCACAAAAACTACATACTTTAAAAAATTAAATCAAAATTCATTCATTGAAGAAAACTCAATTTTACCAGATGGGGGGGGAGGCTAACCTTGTCCCATGGGATTGATATTAGTGGTCGGAAATATCGATCAAAATAAGTATCGATACTATATCATTGCATAGAAAAAAATATCGATAAAATATCGATGTATCGATACATGATGATTTTTTTTTTTTTTTTTTTTTTAATTTGATTTTCGATTTTGCCAGAAACGAAGTTTTTTGGGGCAAATTTGTACTTTTCATGAATTCATGCCAAAATTGTTTTAATAAATAAATTATATAAAAAAAAATTATGAATAAATTATATTATCAATCAGAATAAATAAAATACATTTGGATGTCAATACAAAAACTCACATTTATTTTCAAAGAAGAAATTTGGAAAAGTAATTTACTGTATATTATGCTGATAGATGTTTTTAATATTTAAAATTAGATGCAAATTCCAGGCACACGTTGGCAACAGAAACGGCGCTATGTTAAAGACTACTAATAAATGATCTTATCTTTCTATTACATTATGTTATTTTTTTGGTTAGGGTGCAATTTTAACTGTCTCTCAATCAAGTCCAAACTTTAGTTTTGAAGTTTTTGAAAAGGGAATAAAGAAAATCGAGAAAACACATGGAACTAAAAAAACATTCATCAAAAAACTAAAAATGTTTGAAAATATCGATATATCGGTGACTTGAATCGATATTTTTACTATCGATATATTTTTTTTAAATATCCATTAAAATATCGTCGTATCGATATATCGCCGACCTCTAAGAAGCTGAGTGAAAGATATCGACGGTTTTTGAAACGGATTATAATGTCTAAAAAGAAATGAAGAATGGTACAATATTCCTCTAAGCACTGTTCACCACTTGAATGATTCGATTCCCAGACTATTCCAAGCTGTAGTACATGCCAAACGCGTTTTTACACCATATTAGAAAAGGATTCCTTATAAATAAATCTAGGGTGTTTCCATAATTTTGATTACCACCTGCATCTTTTTAATTTAATCCAGTCCTACTAATCTTATTGAGACTGTTAACAAACTGATACAAGACACATGTTCGATATGATCACCAATTTATAGTTTAGATTTAACAAATTGAAAATGTCGACAATTCACGTAAAACGGGTCATAACTTAAAGGTTGAACTTATTCTATGGTAACTTGTCTCGAAGAGAACTTTCATTTTATGTATCGCAAGTACCAGTAACATTTGTATTTTTTGTCTGGTAATGTTGACCCCAGACAGAACCAATGCAATAATGTTTCTGAACACTCTGTGAGGAAGCTAAAAGTCGGATTTGGATGTTTTATTATTAATGTTGAGAAGTACAAGTAACTTTCTTATTTGTTATTCGTCGTTCAAAGTTTGACAAAGAATATTGATAATAAGTTATTCTGGAATTTAAAAATCGTATTTCTAGAAACATAACTAAAAACTTATTATAGATATTTTCTATGAACTTTTTTTTTTATTTATTTAAAAAATTTACGAATGAGGTGCTATATTTCATCGAAAAAAACCACACTATTGAAATTTACGAATTAACTAAATTCTAATTCGAAAATGTAATTCAGAATTATATATATATTTTTTATCTTTATGTATATGAAATAAAGAGTAATTAAAATGATTGATACTTACTGAAGTAAAATAATCTTCAAGTAGGAAAAATACACAACCTATTGGATTTGCCCAAAGCGTAAATACGTGCTTTTACAAATATTTCCTTTCACATTTGAATCCTTTGTGAAGGTTATATGTGGAATTTTTATAAATATTGTCACATCATTCTAGTTGACTCTGTACGTACACACGATCTGAAGCAAGATAATAATTTATTTAAGTCGTACCTGGTAAAGTTTTCACGTAAAGAACGACAAATTTGTTATCTTCGTTCCTTTTTTTCTTTCGATATTATTTATTGTTCCTTTCTAATTTTTACTTCAAATTCACTTACGTGGTTTTTTTGCTAGTAATGTATATTTATTGGATAAATTGACATTAGTCATTTTATTTCGTAGGCAATAGTTGAGAAATACATCATGGTCAAATATTTTTGGATGTATTTTTTTTAATTAATTTAAGTAATCGAATGGAAATATTCTCTATTTTTACGATGCTATTATTGTTAACAAGAATGAAGATTTGAAGCAAGATAATAATTTATTAAAGTCATACCTTGTACCTCTTTGTAGGTACTCCAAATTCATTCACGTGACTTTCTTGCTAGTAATGTATGTTAATTGGATAAATTTCGATTAGTCATTTTATTCCAAAGGTAATAGTTGGAAAATACATCATGTCAAAATATTTTTGGAAGATTTTGTTTTTTATTTAATTTTAGAAATCGAATGGAAATATTCTCTACTTCTAAAACTACATTTGAGCATTTTTATATTCAAAAGTTTAGATCATTCAGGTTCTCCCATATCAAAAATGTATTCAAAATTCTTAAAAATTACATTAAAAAATATTTGGTTGTTAATCAAATTACTGAAAAAAAAATTTATATTAATTCCTCTTTGGAAGAAAGGTTCGATATTTTATTTGACCTGCAAAATTTGTCCTTTCTCTGTCCACGAAAAATATCTTCAAACCCAGTAGGCATATTCTAGTGAAATTTAAAATTTAGGTTATCTAAGACCCAAAATGGTCTTACAATTGAGGACTAGAAATATAAAACGGCCAAAGTCCCAAAAAAGAAAAAATTTCTGTACAGCCGAAAAATGAAAAACATTCGCATTGGTATAAGGTTATCACTAAGTAACAGATTGAATTTGAACTATTGCTACTGGAGTTTGCACTTTGGGAGATCTCCAGTTTGTTTAGCTTGGTCTTTAGGACACTTTTCCTTACAAGAAAAAAGATTTTTTTTTGGGTACTTGGGGGTCGTTTTCCATATCTAGTCCTCAATTATAAAGGACAATTTTAAATTTTGAAAAGCTGTAAAAAAAAAAGCCACTCTTCAGAATGACGCGTAAATTCACCTTGATGTACGCGAATAAAGGAGAAATGGTATGGCATAAGAAAAGAAAAATATTGTATTTATATTTTTTTCCTTATACCATACCATATTCCCTATATTCGCATATTTCCAGGTGAAAATTCTGGATTTTCAAATGAGCGGTTCCTCTTTCACAGCATTTAAAAAGTCGAGGGGACTTGGTACCCCTTGTTTTCACAAAAAATAACAAAAATATAAATTTTCTATTTTTTGATGTTTATAATCTATGAAACCTTCTCCTTATTTTGGCAAGTTTTTAAGCTGATCCGATGACTGCAATTGCAGAAAAACTCTACTGTTATGGATAATTTACCATTGCTGAAATAGCTCCTTCGATATTTCGAATTCATTTTTCTCAGTTCGTGATTTTTGAAATTCCCAACTTACCCAAAATGCTATAACTTCGGAAAATATGAATGAAATGACTTGAAATTTTCTTTGGGTCATTCTTAATATCTAGTCGACAAAAATAGGTATGCGAACAAAAGTTTGTCAACGGCCGACTGTATAATAAGTACCCCAAAAAACATGTATGGTTAACCTTTTCAAAACCAGGAAGTTTTCTTGCAAGTATAAAAATTATGAAACTAAACATTTTAAAACTAGTTACTGTTGTACAAATAAGTAATAAATTTAAAACTGGTACCTTAAAAAAAAAAAAAAAGGGAAATCCCAACAAAAACATCTCTGTAAAAAGGAGCCAAGTTCTTCGTGCAATGGTTATGGCAATGAAAAAGTACTGAGATCTAAAGTAGGGCCAAGTTTAAAGTTGTTGAAAACTATGGGCACTGAAAATTAGTAAAATTTTCTTCTTGAAGTTAAAATTCCCCTGCATAGGACTAAATATCTAGCTACCAAAATGCTTGTGTGACTTGGCCCTTAGACGTTAGTAAACCAGAATACGTAATGGACAAGTGTCACAAATATTTTTTGCAGCTAGATATTTAGGCCCATGCAGGGGAATTTTAACTTCAAGAAGAAAATTTTACTAATTTTCAGTGCCCATAGTTTTCAACAACTTTAAACTTGGCTCTACTTTAAATCTTAATACTTTTCATGACCATAATCATTGCATGAAGAACTTGGCACCTTTTTACAGAGATGTTTTTGTTGGGATTTAGCTTCTAACAATTCACTCTTGCCACTGATTGAAGCAACGCTTCTTTTTTATCGGTGTCTTCATTTTCTTTAGCTTTTGTTTCCCTGCATGATTTTTTTGTTTTTGAACTTTTTGCAAAGACACCTTCTCTGGATTGTCAGCCAACGTTCACGATTTCTCCTTCCTGACATTTACAACACTAGTGTTTTTTCTTAGTGATGTTTTGAGAATAAGTCGTGTCATTTCTTATCCTTTTGGTGAGTCAGTAAGATTTAAGGTAATTGTCCCTTTATAAGACGCCATGACGTGTTCCTTTTTACACCTTTTGTTTCAATTATGTAGTGGTTTATGGGGTATCAATTGATAAAAAAAAGCTTGATGAACAGTAGAATGATGGTCAATATAAATATTTAAAAGAAATCTAACCACCCTTTTTCGTAACTGTTAACTATAAAAAAAGATAAGCATCAAAAACTTTCACAACAAAATTTGACTTTGAGCATTAAAAATTAGAAAAATAGTTCCATCAATTTACCTAAACTACCATTTGCTATTGAAGAATACGTGTTAAAGTGCTGCCTTTATGACCTCACAAAAATCCCATTATTTCCCTTCTTTTAATTTTTAAAAGGTACTATCTCTGGGTAGGAATGTACTTCTGGTAGAAGTCTCTCCTATATGAATGTTATGGGATGGTGGTACCATAAGAATTTAGAGTTAAGGTCACATAAAGTGGGTAGTTTTGTCCTGCGTAGACAGATTATAGGATTATAGCATATTTGTTCAGAATTACATCTCGTGGTTGAAACATCCTTATGTACAATGTAATCATCATGAAACATACTATAATATTCACTTACCGTAATCAAGGTTACTTGGATCTAGAGGCTTACTTGCACCCTAAATGGTAAAGTGATATTGTGCCATTCCTGATAGTGGTTTGTTGAAATGCTCGACGTAATTCTTAGTACCTTGTGAATGACTTACGAACTATGTTGAACATTTCAATAAACCAATATCAGGAACGACTTGCATCACTTTATCCTTCTGTGTCCAAGTAACCCTGATTTAAGGCACATTCGGAAATGCTCGCCCTATCATACTTTTTTAGAATCTTTTAAAACTGAACTCTCAGCCTGTTAAGCACACTGTTTGAAGCTCCATTAAGAATAGATACATGCTTTCTGTTTTAACATTAGCAGATGTTATCTAATGACATAGCACCTGCTGCATTAAGTTTTTAAAGAAAAAACTGCCTTTGTTAGGGGAAGCGAATAGATAGAACTTCCTACAATATGCGGTTCAATAAGATGAGTAAACTCAAGACAATTGACGACATGTTAGCATTTAATATTTAGTTATTTACAAGCAAAATATAGTTACAAGCATAATTAGCCTCTGTTATAAAACACAGCTCATATGAGGAAAAGATATACGTTCATCGTCTTATAACTGCATAAATTTATAGAACACGACAAAATGGAAAATAAAGTTAAAAACAAGTTACGTTGTCCTGGGAACGCGTAACTGCCATCCAGGAACAAGAAATAAACTTTGATGCGTGGAATTTTAATAGCCTCGTGCACCACAGTACTTCCCCCTAGTGAGCTATTCGAACGATGAAGTAACTTCATGTGTAACGAGCAGGAATGCGGATTGTGCGTCCAGATCTAGTCACTTGTGGCGGAATGTCAAACTTCACTCTTTTGTTTCTCTTGGCTTTCTCTGTTGCTGTTTCAGAACTTGAAGACGATGAAACAGTTCCGGAATTATTTTCCCCAAGTGCAGGTGCTTCGTAAGTCCTTTCAGGTTCTGTAAAGTTGTCCGAAAAATAGGGTTCAATTCTATCTATGGATACGTTAACTTCTTTTTGTTTCATTCGAATAGTGAAAATTTTGTCGGTTCGCCCTAACTCTTTATATGGTCCATGATACGGTTGTTGCAAACTGTGTCGAACACTGTCAGTACGGACAAATACGTGTGAGCAAGTTTTTAAATCCTTGAATACAAATGGCTTCTGCTTTGAGTGATGATGAAAGGAAATGGGTTTTAATTTTTCCATTGTGCTTTTTAAATTCTTGATAAATTATGACTGTGCTTCAGTATTTGAATTTTCGAAAAAATCACATGGTAATTTTATATTTTCCCCATACAAGAGTTCTGCAGGGGTGGCTTGACAATCCTCACGCAATGTCGTGTGTAAACCAAGTAGAATAATCGGAATTGACATTGTCCAACTTGGATTTTCGTGGCACATTATACTGGCTTTCAAAGTACGATGCCAACGCTCAATACAGCCGTTGGTCTGCGGATGATATGCGGTACTTCTATTTCTTTTAAAACCCAGAAATTTTGAAAGTTCCTGAAACAATTGAGACTCAAATTGAGCACCCTGATCAGTTGTAATTATGAGCGGAATACCGTAGCGAGCGATCCAATTCTTCAACAAAGCGTCAGAAACTGTCCCTGCTCGAATATCAGGTAAAGGAATAGCTTCTGCCCACCGCGTGTAGCGATCAATTATTGTAAGGCAATATCGATATCCTTCCGATGACGGCAAGGGACCAATCAGGTCTAGATTAATTTCTTCAAATCGTTGAATAACGGTAGGATATTCTTGCAATGGAGAATGAACATGTATAGAAATTTTAGATTTCTGACACTTCAAACAACTTTTAGTCCAATTGCGAATGTCTTTGTTGATTGATGGACAAATGAATTTTGATGTAGCTAATCGAACAGTTGCTTTAAATCCAGGATGTGAGAGATTGTGAACACTTTGGAACACTGCTTTCCTAAAGGTAACTGCAATAAATGGTCTTTTAAATTTTGTGGAAGTATCGCAATATAATGAACGATTAGAGCTGAAAATTGGGATTAGTTCAATTTTTAATGAAGAGTTTTGAGATGCCAGCAGTTCTTTTAACTCATCATCACTTTCCTGAGCTTCGGCTAAAGATTCAAAATCAATTTGAGGTGAAATTCTTATCTCCTCTAGTCTTGATAGTGCATCAGCAACGATGTTGTCTTTTCCCGAAATGTGTTGAATTTCTAGAGTGAATTGACTAATATACTCCAAATGCCTTTGTTGGCGAGGGGAGGCTTTCTCTAATTTTTGTTGGAATGCATACACCAGCGGTTTATGATTAGTGAATAACGTAAATTCACGACCCTCCAACAAATACCGGAAATGTTAGTAGTTAGAAAATGACAGTCCGGGGCCAGGCGCAAGGGACAAGGGACGAGGGACGATGACGTCACCGGATATGACGTCACAGGAAGTGCCGTCACCGGAAGTGAAGTTGAGTTGTTACCCTCCTGTTGTTGTTGTAGTTTCGGTTTCGTTATAAGCTGTTTGTGTATGACGTCACAGTGGGAATGACGCCATAATGTGTTTAATATCAAAGTTTTGATCGGTGGCAACACTTTTTTAGTTTCGGTTTATCTAGCAGACGAAGTTGAGTTGTTCTAGAACTGCTTCTTAGTGAATAAGTTAGAGTGATAGGTTTTTATTGCATGACGTCACAGTGGGTATGACGTCATAATTTGTTTTATATCAAAGTTTTGAGCGGTGGCAACACTTTTTAGTTTCAGTTTATCTAGCAGACGGAGTTGAGTTGTTCTAGGACTGCTTCTTAGTGAATAAGTTAGAGTGTTAGGCTTTTATTGCGTGACGTCACAGTGGGTAGGACGTCATAATGTGTTTTATATCAAAGTTTTGAGCGGTGGCAACACTTTTTAGTTTTTGTTTCCAGTTAAATGGGGTTGAGTTGTTCTAGGGCTGCTTCTAAGTGAATAAGTTAGAGTTATAGATATTTTTACTAGTGACATCACAGTGAGTATGACGTCATAACTTATTTTATATCAAAGTTTTGAGCGGTAGCACACTTTTTAGTTTCGATTTACCTTTAAGGTGGAGTTGAGTTGTTCTAGGGCTGCTTCTAAGTGAATAAGTTAGAGTTATAGGTATTTTTGACTAGTGACGTCACAGTGGGTATGACGTCATTCATGATTTTACAAAACTTACCTTTAAGACAATGGCAGCAATAGGAATATGCTAAGTTTTAGGCGGGATGGAGTTGAGTTGTTCTAGGGCTACTTTTAAGTGAATAACTTAGAGTGATAGGCTGTTTTACCAGTGACGTCACAGTGTTAATATAGTGGGGATGACGTCACGATTTGCTTTATATCAAAGTTTAAGGAATGGAAACATCTTGTATCCTGATATAGCTAAGTCTCCTTTGATTGGTTGAAATAAAAGCTCGCTTCTGATTGGTTAGAATATGTCACGTGATTTCAAATTTTCTTCTCATTGACTATACAGTTTAGTAAGACAGTTTTCTACTAAGTTTAATGTAATTGCGGCGCCATCTAGTGGTAGGAAGGAACATAAATTACACAGTTTATAACTGTTCATGCTTCACCATTAAAAACTTCAAATACATGCAAAGATAATATATTAACACAAATGCGTAAAGTTTCGGATTGAGTTGATTTTTTTTTTTTATAAGTGCTTAACACATTTAAACTAATGTTGAGAGATATAATCGCAAGACACTTTTAAGGAATCAGGTTTAATCATAATCATAAAGTCTCCTTATTTTCTCAATAACAGTATGAAATATAAATATAAATTAAAATTTATGAGATAAAAAATTTAAACTTTGCAATCTTAACGTGAAAATTTCTCTTACAGAGCTTAACATGTCATTAAAAAAAAAATTTATTTTATTGTCATAGTTTTTGAGGGATTGAATACACAACAAAAAGAACTTAGACTAGAATTAATTTTTAATATTCAGCAACTGAAACCCATTATGGAAGTTAAAGTAATGATTTTACAATTGTTTTTAGGTTGAGTTAGTTGAAGGGAATTTTCCCTGTTGAAGGGAATTAGTAGTTGTAGTGTGTTCACACGTGACTTTGCAATACAATATCAGTAATATACATTTCCAAAAAGAAATATTTATCACTTTGAATAGAAAAATAACGATTTTTTTTTATTTATATAAGTATTATTCTCAATTTTGTAAATTTTAAATGTATTATCCATATTTTATTGAGGAATCTATAATTTTTTTCTTCTTCTTCCAGAATGGTTTAGGAAAAACATTTCTTTTTAGTCAGAACAATGTTTTCAAAGAGATGGAAATACATAACTTTTCGATATATCAACCTTCAAATACTTTGAAATTGATTCTATTTGTTACAACCAGTTATAATTCAAAGCTATACTGTACTATGCGAGCGATATTATATATCTTAGCTATACTTACTGTCTATGTTAAAATTTATATTACCAATAAATTTGTTAGAAATTAATATGTCTATGTTAGTTATATTAATCAATATAGTTTTTATTGTACAATGATACTTACTTAAGTTGATGAATGGCAACACAGAACTAGCTGCTAATGCTGAATAGAGATGTGATAACTGATTTTGGATACTCTAATGTCTAAATAAGAGAGAAAAAGTAACATACTTGAACATCTTACAACTAAGAATTCAAAAGTGAACATGAAAATTTACTTTACGAATAAAAATCATGTCTTTAAAATGTGTACGAATATCACTAAATAAGAGAAAAAAAAGTAACATACTTAAACTCTTTACGACAAATAAATTTAACATTAACGAAAAAAAAATTTACTTTACACATAAAAATCACTTTAAAATGTGTAAAAATATCGCTAAATAAGAGAAAAAAAAGTAACTTACTTAAAATTTCTAAGATAAATATTTAACCTTTACGAGAAAATTCCCTTCATATATAAAAATCACGACTTTAAAATAAAACATGCAAGAGAAAAGTAACGTACTTAAACTTTCTATGACAAATAACTTTAACATTAACGTAAAATTTACCTTACACATAAAAATCACGACTTTAAATATGACATGTAGGAGAAAAGTATTACATACCTATAATTTCTACGACAAAGAATTCAAACATTACCATTAATGTCTTTAAAATGTATAATGACAACTCTAACTTTTAGAAAAAAGAAACACTAAAAATTTACAAAGCAAAGAATTTAAAATTGAACGTGAAAAATAACTTTACATGTACAATCATACTCTTATATCAACGATAAAGATAAAAAAAAAAAAAGTTCTAAAAATGTATAAGACAAAGAATTTAAATAATACGCGAAAATTTACCTCACATATAAAAATTATGTCTTTCAAATGTGTAAGAATAACGCTAAATTAGAGAAAAAGAAATATTAAAAATTTATAAGGTAAGGATTTGAAACAGTACGCAAAAATTTATTTCACACATAACATTTTTATCTTTAAAATGTGTGAGAATAATGCTAAATTAGAGAAGAAAAAAAAAATAACATACTTAAACTTTCTTCGACAAAAATTTAAACAATACGCGAAATTTTCATACACAATTATTTTCTTAGGTTAATGTTAAATAATGGGAAATTTAACGGAATAAAAATTTCAAAGATAAAGAATTTTAACCTTTACACGAAAATTTACTTCACATATAAATATCATGTCTTTAAACTTTAACGTGACAATTTACTTCTCATATACAATTAAACTCTTAGGTTAATGTTAAATAAAAGAAAAAGTAACATACTTAAAAATTTCTAAGATAAGCATAACGTAAAAATTTCGCATCATGTGTTAAAGAAAAAAACTAACATACTTGAACTTTCTATAGCAAAAAATTTAAGCGTTAGCGTAAAAATTTACTTTACATATAAAATTCACGTCTTTAAACGGGATGATAAGCATGTGACGGTAATTAGCCAATCAGGTTAGCGGTAGGTGATACGCCACTTGCAGGCATTTTTAGACCGGAGGATGAGTCACGCTAAAACTTGTTCAAACAGGTCGGGAGACTTGTACAGCAAGAACAGCAGCATCGACACGCAAGCAGCGGGTGATGGTGAGGTGTGTCAGCAGATCTTTGAGATTATCGTTTTCCTACTTTACCTTTTTCATAATGAAATGTTTGTGAAAACTTGGAATGAATGAAGTGGATTTCAAAGAGACATTAGTAAGTGAAGGTAGAATTCGCATGGACTTTCTTCCAAAAAGTATGATTCACTTGGAGAATTTAAGATCATTTCTACTTGAAAACTTTTCTATTATCTAAAACATTGAATATTGTTCAAACTCAGTGGGATTATATGCTACAATACGGGTAAAACTTAACAAAATTGTTACATAGAAGAAAAATAGTAAGAGATTTAAAATAAATATTAGTTATAGATACTCCAAAGAAAAAATTTCACCTCTACTTTTCAATCGGAAAATCAATACAAGTTGGACATTTATGTTACTTCAAGAAAGACTTAGCAATTTACTTTGTAATAATATACGTTAAGGTGTCGTATTAACTCGTGCAATACATGCTGACTAAGGTTTATTTTACTTATCAATCTAAGAAAGGTGAACTGGGGGAAAATATTAAATAAATTGTAGATATTAAATACATTGTAGATATGCATTCAAGTTTTGAAAATCACCTGCAAGTCTTTTAAAACATCTTAAGATAATTTGAAAGAAACTTGCGAATTATATGTAAACTACATAACTTTTTATACTCTGAAAGGAAATCACAAGTAACTTAGTTAACTTTTTTCATGGTAACACTCATATTCAATTTCATGTTTTTTTAAATTTAACCTTCTTTACATGATATTAGTTATAAATTTGATCAATCTCAGATGCGATATACTATTATTTCTAACATATATGTTACGAATTGTGTAAAGTTTTTAAAAGAGAATATGCAAATCACCAATCAGAAACATAAAAATCTAACATCATTCAAACAAACTAAAATAATAAGATATTTTCCTTAGTGGAAATAGTTAACTACCCATGTGATGGAATATACTTAGAAAATTTAAATACTGAAAAAAGTTTGCTAGGCAAACTTAAATATTTTTTTTTTCTTGTGAAAAACTAGCATAAATTTGAAAAATGTAGAGTTTGTTACTACGTAAAATTGAACATCATCTGAACAAACTAAATTATACGTGAATTTTTTTTTTATTTGAGAGGTGCTTACAATATATTATTAATATAGAGATTTTTAACTTCCACCCATAATTTCTAAATAACTTATACATAAATACATAAATTTCAGAAAACTGAAACGGAATGTGTTTTACAAGACGCTTATTTTGTAAGATGAATATTCAATATTAATATAACTAAGCAAAGTTCATTCCGGAAAAAACTTGTAAAAGATACTTATATTTTGAATATAGTAGTTTGAAATATCCTTTTAAATTTATGAATGCTCGCTTTCGGAAGACACAAATAAAACTGATATTACTCATGATAATTAACACATGCATAACATTAGTCAAACAAAGTGAAATTTTTATTGCTTGTGACCGATAACTTTTCAGTGAAGCAGAACTTACATAGGAAATTTGTGCAAACTTTTTCAACTTTTAAACCAAGTATCATGTAAAATTATAAATTACGATAGGAAATAGCATACTTCAGAATCGGAACAAGTCTTGTAGTTAAGCTAAATTTATTTCTCAAGGAATTGAAAGCATACCAGAGAAGTCCTTATCATTTCGCATCTTTTCTCATGTTGCAAGAAGCCATACTTTGTAAAAGATCGTCGTAGCACTTAACAAAAATCATAAAAATAAATATATTTTCTATGGCAAAGATAAAACTTCACAACTTAATTACTGAAACTTAGCTAAGTTGCATATGGTTTATTCACATAACTCGCATATGCTTCGAATGTTGAAATATATTTGTCAGTTAAAATCAAACTCATCGAAAATAAATGCTACCTACATTTCAAGTCGGAAATTACTATTAAATAAACTTTACATGTAAAACATTGTCATGTTAAAAGAAAAATCTTCAAAAATGTAAATGATAATTTTACTGTTGGTACATAAATGATGAATAATTTATGATTTTATTCTAGGCAAACGTTTTATTGTCTAACAGAGAACTTAAACTTTAGCAGAAAAACGAAAAAATACAATTTTTATATCCTATCATGCTTGTCGAAAATTGAATTTATTAGCTGTTGTAATAGATTTTTATTGTCCAAATTTCTATAGTTTTTCTTCCCAGTGCAATAAAATTAAGTTCATGTGTAATGAGTAAGTTTTTTTGATGAATCTTATAAATTTAATGAACTTATTATGACCTAAGAGATTGAGTGAACTGAATAAATCAATGATGTAAATTTAAACAGTGACTTGAACTTATACATACTATAACTGTAAAGAAGTATGACAAAGTGATAGATGAAGTGAAAATAGAAGTTGAGTGAAATGTGTTGAAAAAAGTTGAAGACGACAAGAAATTCGTAAATGAGAATTATCATTGACTTATATTAACTTCGTTTTTCTTGCTTATGACAAGAAAATACACTCTTTCTTATTAAGAACCAACTTGATATCTTATCATAGAATGACAATGATGAAATATCTATACATAAAAAAAAAAAAAAAAAAAAAAAAAAAAAATACCAAACTTAGACATAGCAAATTTCTTGAAATTCATGTATAATGTGAGAAGTTTTACTGGAAATATAGATACAACATTGAAAGATGTGAATGTTTCGAAGTACTTTATCAGAAAAAAAAAAAAAAATGCGCTGAGGTCCGCTATAAAATTTTTTAGGAGAAAGTTTAAACAAAATTTAAAATCAAACATGCTTTTAAGTGGGAACAGATATATTAAAACTATAGCACATTTAACAATTCATATTATGTCATCTCAGTTGGTATCAAACTGGATAACATGAAAAACAACCACAAACTGAATAAACATGAAAATTATCAATATATGTGGAAAAGTTTCCTTTTTTTTCACATATAAAAAAAATAACACATTGACATACGTTAAGATCACGAAACATGCGTAATCATATACCGATAAGAGCAACCAGTGTTGCGGGGAGATATTCACGTGATGGTCAATATCCCATGAATAAATTGATTGATTGAATTTCTAATGCTAATTCCAATAGTATTCCACGTAACTTCAACTTTATATGTTACACTACAGATATATTTATTTTTCAAATATATTGACTTTCGAAAAATCATCCTTCAATATAAGAATGATCATAGTAAGAATAAAAGAAAAGATACTAAGCATTGATTTAAAGTGTATTTATTTCGACTTAGCAACAAATCATATGCTTGAAACGAAAATTGCTTCGAGCAAAGTATAACTATCCAATTTCATTGATTCCTACAAGGAAATTTTTCTCATCTAGTAATTGAATTTTTTTTCTCATGCACATTATAAGTGTTGTCCAATCAGGTGTAGAATAGTTGAAGATATCTGACCTTTTTCTAAATATTAATAAGTCACTGTTGAAAAACTTGTTAAAATTTCAATTTACACTTAAAGTTTTTTTTTTTATATATATATTTTAAAGAAGGTTTTCAATTCAATATATAAATTTAAATACGGAAATTTGTTCACTTCAATAAATGTATGTTTAAGTTATAAAACTTGTCGTATGTATTGAAAAATTGTAACTTTTCGTCTTATTCGTATAAATCGATAACTTATACACTAGTTCTTCATCAATTAATCTACTAAGTAAATTTTTCAAAGATAAAAATATACTTATAACTTTGCATTTGTAACATGTTAAATTTTACATGTTTCATGTGAAAGTTACAAAATTTTATATATTTTCATGGAAAACATATAAAATTTTAATTTCACGAGAAACATGTAAAATTTAACATGTTACAAATGCAAAGTTATAAGTATATTTTTATCTTTGAAAGATTTACTTAGTAGATATGCAGCTAGCAGCTCCCGATCATACGTGCTGTAATTCTTTTCTGCCGGTGTCAGTTTAACAGAAAAGTAACCAAGTGGCTGCCAAATCTTATTCACAAGTTGTTGCACCATTCCGCCAACTGCTATATCCGAAGCGTCTACCATAAGAGCAAGTTTAGCTGATGACACTGGGTGAGCTAAAATTGTAGCAGATTTCAATAATTCTTTAGAGATTGTAAAGGCATTTGACGCTTCGTCTGTCCACTCAATAACTCGATTATCATTCTTTTTGCTATTTTTTAAATAATCGTATAAGGTTGCTTGGTGCTGAGCCGCTAGAGGTATAAACCTTCGATAGAAATTTATAATTCCCAAAAATCTTCTAAGTTGTTTGACTGTTTTGGGTTTATTGAAATCTTCGATGACTTTGATTTTTTCTTCCGTTGGACGAATTCCTTTTAGAAACACAATGTGGCCAACAAAATTTACCTCAGGTTGAGCGAAGTTGCATTTCCTGAGATTTAATGTTAACCCAAATTGCTGTAATCTTTCAAAAACTGTTCTGAGATGACGTAAATGCTCCTCTTTAGTGCGAGATGCAACAAGTATGTCATCCAGATAGACGAAGCAGAATTCCAGGCCTCGTAGAACGGCATGCATGAATCGCTGAAATGTCTGCGCCGCGTTTCGAAGTCCAAAAGTCATCAAGGGAAATTTGAACAGTCCGAACGGTGTACAAATAGCTGTTTTCTCTATATCTGATGATTCCATGGGAATTTGATGATAGGCACGATGAAGATCTAGTGTGGTATATACAGTACAGCCTTCTAATTGGTGCGTAAAATCATGCAGGTGGGGTATGGGATACCTATCTGGTAGTGTAGCTGCGTTTAAAGCACGATAATCCCCGCATGGCCTCTATCCTCCGTCCTTTTTCTTGATCAGATGCAATGGACTAGACCACGAGCTGCTTGATGGTCGGCATATGCCCCGCTCAAGCATGTAGTCGAATTCTGCCTTGGCGATTTTTAATTTATCTGGAGCTAATCTACGCACTTTAGATGCCACGGGCGGCCTTTTTGTAACAATTGCATGGGTTACATTATGGCTGACACTAACTTTATCTCGTTCTATATTTTCTGAAGATAAGCTTTTGTATTCTTGCAGAAGAGAATTTATAGCTGGCTCAAAATTACTACTATCGAGGGGTGTTAAAAATGAAGATGGTCCTTTAATTATTTTAGTCGGAACTGATAATGACGTTAAAGGATCAATCAAACGCTTTTGTTTAATGTCTACCAAAAGTCCATGTGCCTTAAGAAAATCTGCGCCAATTATTGGCTTCGAGACATCTGCTATGATGAAATTCCATTTGAAACGTCTTCTCAAGCCTAAATCCAAACTGATTAGTTGCTTGCCGTAAGTTTTGATTGAACTTGAATTTGCAGCATAAAGTTTAAAATCGGATGGGGACAGCTTATTTGGTTTTGGCGGTGGAATTACGGACACATCAGCTCCTGTGTCGACAAGATAGTGCCTCTTGCTAGACTTGTCAAAAAGAAAGAGGCGACAGTTTATTTGGCCGTAGTCGTTGGCCTCTTCAATCGACTGGCCCGTTAGTTTCCCGAAGTACTTGCTGGTTCAAATTCGCATGGCTTTACACAGTGGCGTGCATTGGTTCCAAATTTGTAATGATACCAACATAGTTTATAACGAGCAGGTTTGGACCGCGAACGACTGGGATTTCGATCATTTTCAGCTTTATTTGGAGATCTACCCCTTGTCACGAATGTATCAAATTTCCTAGTTAATTCTGCAATGCCAATTTCCAAAGAACTAATTTTTTCGCTATTAGTATTATTCGGTTCAGAAGTTTTACTTGATGCTTGATTCACTGTACATAATTCTGTTGAGCTAAATATTCCGATAATTTTATCTGCCATCTCCGCAATGTTATCTAAAAAATCGGAGCTTATTGACAATATTGCTTGAACTTGCTGCGGTAACCTCTGTAGCCAAAGTGTTTTTTAACAATTCCTTAGAAATGGAAGTTTCAGCCAAACCTTTCATTTGTCGTAACAAGTCAGATGGGCGTTTATCTCCCAGATTAAGTTCGGTCAATACCTTTTTTAACCTGGATTCTTCAATATCTGTTAATCTATTCAACAATGCATTTTTTAAAGTATCGTATTTCCCATCCGCTGGCGGATTTGATAAAATATCCTCGACAAAATCTAAAACATTTTCATCCAATGACGCAACGACAATGTTATATTTAGTTACATCACTAGTAAGATTTCCATTAGAAAACTGTGCTTCAAGTTGTAAAAACCATAGCTTAGGCTTATGTCGCCAAAAATTTGGCGGCTTTATCGCCATTCTGTTTACTTCTAAATTTACATTATCTTGTCGCAAATTCCGACTAATTTTCACTACTTCTGTGTCGTAGTCTGTTATGTCAAGATCAAGATCAGACTCAATTAAGAAAAATAATTAACGAGTTTAATATTCGACATTTCTATTAATCCAACTCTCACAAAGGCAACTAAAAAATGGCTTATTCTAAAAACAGTTAAAAAAGAACAACAGAACAATAAATCATTGTTGCCATTTAAACTAAACTAAAAACTGAAATTATACAAATTTATATTCATTGTAAAAATGACGTCACACCTTAAAGTTTTTGGGTGTAATTAAATAAAATTAAGTTTACATGTTCGTTTATTTCCGACATCCTCCCACCTTTGATCTTTTAAATACTTTAAAAGTCAAATAAAAGTTATTCACAAGTTCAAACGATTTGGAAGTCTTATACGTCGTCCACGTCTTGTTCTTAGGTTGTTATCTTTGCGTGCTGCGTCGATGGTTCCAGGTTGTGAATCTCTTTCCTGAAAAGAAGATCGTTCAGTTTTCTGAACTTCAAGTGGGTACAATCGTTGCAGCGGTCGCAAAAATGTTCCAGAATTCTTTTTCACTTTGGCAATTCGAACCTTTCCGTCTTTCCCTGGATACAGCTCCAAAATTCTAGCTAGCGGCCAACTTTGTTTTCTAATGTTGGTATCGCCCACTAGAACGATGTCTCCCTCTTCCACTTGTTGCACTTTTCTAACCTTGTAGTGTTCTCTCAACTGCCCCAGATATTCAATTCTAAAACGTTTCCGTAACTCCTTTCTGAGGTTTAGTCTGTAGGCGAATCTTCTATTCAGCCTCTTTGCATCTACTTCATGAAAGTCTGCCATTCCAGTTTCTTCTATTTCGTTCAAAAACATCGATGGTGATAGCACCACTAAATCATTCTCGTCTTCAGAGACATAAGTCAATGGTCTAGAGTTGACTAAACTCTCTGCTTCGCACAAAACTGTGTATAGCTCTTCATATTGCAAACAGGCATTGCCAATTACTCTTCTAAGAATTCTTTTAAGCATGCCAATCAACCTCTCCCAAAAGCCTCCTCACCAAGGGGATGACGGGGGATTAAATTTCCATCGAATCTTTTTGATTGCAGCAACTTCTTGTATTTTTTCCCAATTCACAACTTGAAATGCATTAGATGTCCCCACTAGATTCGTTCCGTTGTCTGAGTAAATAGTTGAGGGTCGTCCTCTTCTTGAGATAAACTTCCTTAGAGCTAAAATGAAGCTATCAGTTGTCAAAGACGTAAGTAATTCGATGTGAGCAGCTCGGTATACTGCGCAAGTGAACAGGACAGCCCAACATTTGGTTTGGTTCTTCAAATGCATGGGCCCACATAAATCGACTCCAATCACTTCAAAAATATGAGCTTCTCGCACACGATCTTCAGGCAAAAGAGCTTCATCTACATTTAACGGAATTGCTGTAAACCTCGCACATCTAATGCACTTTCTTGTAACTTGTCGAATTGTTTTCCTACTCTTAATTATCCAAAAACGCTCTCGTAAATTTGTCATCATTACTTGAACTCCTGCGTGGCAATTGCCAACATGCACTTCAAAAATAAGTTTCTCTACAAGTTGATGTTTCGAAGGTAAAAGCACTGGATATTTAAAAGCTTCGAGGTCTTCTCTCATGGATATCCTTGATTTTACTTTTAATAGCCCTACTAACCATCTTTGTCACAGTTACGTCACTGCAACGAAGTTTTTCGTCGCAAAGATCACGGTCACAATGTGACTTGCATGGGATATCGCAGCGATGTCGCAAAAGTTCACGTCACTTTCGACTTCCATGTGATATCGCAGCGACATCACAATGTGACGAAGTTGCAATGTTGCTTTGTGATATCGCAGCGACATCCAGTGATATCCCAAAATAATTTTATATAATGAAAATCACAAATAGGTCATTTTGTGACATGTATGTGATATAAGACGTAATTTTGCGATATCGCAGGGATACACAGGGATATCACATTTTAACATTTATGCTATTTTTGTGGTATCAGTGTGATCTCTATGTGATTTTGGGGACAACTATGTGATTTATGCGACGAGTATGTGATTTTATCAACGAATCTCACGTCACTGCTATATCACATTGTGATCAGTATGCGATCTTAGTGACTTTGGCGACATCTATGTGATTTATGCGATTTTCGCAACGAAAGCTTTGTCGCTGCGATGTCACATTGTGATCTGTATGTGATCTTAGTGATTTTGGCGACATCCATGTGATTTATGCGATTTTCGCAACGAAAGCTTTGTCACTGCGATATCACATTGTGATCTGTATGTGATCTTAGTGACTTTGGCGACATCCGTGTGATTTATGCGATTTTCGCAACGAAAACTTTGTCACTGCGATATCACATTGTGATCTGTATGTGATCTTAGTGACTTTGGCGACAGCCATGTGATTTATGCGATTTTCGCAACGAAAACTTTGTCACTGCGATATCACATTGTGATCTGTATGTGATCTTAGTGACTTTGGCAACATCCGTGTGATTTATGCGATTTTCACAACGAAAGCTTTGTCACTGCGATATCACATTGTGATCTGTATGTGATTTTAGTGACTTTGGCGACATCCGTGTGATTTATGCGATTTTTGCAACGAAAGCTTTGTCACTGCGATATCACATTGTGATCTGTATGTGATCTTAGTGATTTTGGCTACATTTACATTACCCATTTACATTTCCACTAGAGGCATGATCTCCTGAATTACTTCAGAAGTTAATTATTTTTCGTTTTTATTCGCAACTAGCTGAATAGTACCCGTGCTTCGCTACGAAATTGTGCTATGTGCAATATTTTAGTTAGAGTTGCATTGCCTACCGAAATCCGTCATTGGTGTATAGGTCCCAGCTTTTGACGCTTTGCTCGCAGGATGATTCATTGATACCCAAAACCAAGCTGGCTTTGCTCGCTGAAAAGTTCATTGACACATAAGCACAGGCTTACTTCACACGTTAAAAGGTTCATTGTTATGCAAGCATAAGCTCGCTTCATTTCCTAAAAAGTTATTGCTACGTAAACCCTTAATATTAGAAGCCCCTACCCTGTCAAGAAGCAAAGAAAAAAAAATCCCTGGTAATACAATAATATAACACCCATTTGAGAATATTTTAACACTTATTTGTAAAAAACAAAATTAGAAGGCCATAACTATGTTGAAATTTTCAAAGCTCTAGGCCTATTAGAAGAAATTTTATTTTTCAAAAGACCAATTAGAAGGCAAAAATTACTTATGTTGCAAATTTCAGAACTATAGCCAATTAGATATCGTTTAGTAAAATATTTGTTAATTACAAAAATTAATTAAAAAAAAGCTAATCAAAATTTTAAATTATGTTTGTCAAAAGTCTAATTAGAAGGCCAACATTAATTATGTTGAAAATTTCAGAGCTGTAGTCCTATTACAAATCGTTTTATGAAATATTTGTTAATTAATTAAAAAAATTAATTTTAAAAAAAGAAATTAAAATTTTAAAATTCTGTTTAGCAAAAATCCAATTAGAAGGCCGAAACTATACTTATCTAGAAAATTTCAGAGCTGTAGCTTTATTAGAAATCGTTTATTTAGAATATTTGTTAATTAATAAAAAATTAAAAATTAAAAGTAAAATTATCCCAGAAACCTTCGCGGGAACCAAAGTTTCCTGTTGATCGGATAAATGATGTAGTAATGCATAAAGGACAAACAGACAGACACACAGGCATACATTCGTTATATATATATATATATATATATATATATATATATATATATATATATATATATATATATATATATATATATATATATATACATATACAGAGAGAGAGATTACCTATAGTTAATAAATTCATTCATAACTATTTATACATATTTAAACACTATTTCTTTAATCAAACCGATATTTACTTATATTCAGGGGGATTTCCCTGGTAGAAGGAACATCGTTATTTTGAAAGGGGAGACAAAAAATGAGGAAAAATATAAAAAGCATCGTATTTGATGCTAAATCCCACAAAATTAATTGAAAAGGCATTTTAAAATATTATTAATTTCGGTGAATTTTCTTTTTTTAACAAGAGTTTTTTTTTTTGTTTTTTGCCCAATGTATGAAGAAGCCATCTATCTTCCAGTTTGTGCGTTTATAAATAAGTTGTAAGAGTAAAATTTGAAATTAGAAATATTCTCTATGAAAGGGCAATAGAGGTTTTTTGACACATTAGAGCTGATGAGTTAGATTTTAACGTTATCCGATTGACAGGGCCTGATTTACCATTAGGCCCACTAGGCCCGAGCCTAGGGGCCCCCAAATATGGGGGCCCCAAATTTTGAAAGTTTTCTGAAATTTTTAAAAATAATGGTCTTTTTATGGGAAGTACTGAACAAAAATAATAAAAATTTTTTAGTTACACATCCGCAAATTCCATATTTTTTATAGTCACAGAGAGTTAAGTTAGATAGAGGAAATCAAGATCATACTAATTATAACAAAAAAATCGCGTGAAAGTAAACTATGAGTTTTAATTGTAAAAAGTTAGTCTTAATGAATGTAGCTTGATCTGGTAATATTGTGACGTAAGAAAATACATATTTGCTATTGGGGGCCCCTCTCTGAATGTTGGGCCTACAGTAAAAAAAATTCTAAATCGGGCCCTGCCGATTGAGTTAAACTTTGACAATCTTGTATTTATATATCAGTTGCAACTTTTTAACCTTTTCATGTGAAATATATTTTTTGCATGCAACATTAGCTATTAGGAGCTCACCATAAGGTCGTTCTTGAAGGGGATGGGGGGGGGGGGGAGAGAGAAATGTTCACTATGGGAGTCTACCCAGAGGGGTGTTCCTTGGCCATTGTAAGGTACTGGGAGTAGAACAATACAGTCGTCCATCCTTGAAGACAATCATTCACGCCCCTCTTCAAGAGTAAAGGGAAAAACAGGTGTGGAAAATTTGGAATTTCAAGATTGTGTGGTAGAAATAGAAAATGTACGTATGCCAAATGATAGCCTACTTTTTGTTGGAAATCTAATGACGCAATTAAAATTTAGGATGCTAATAAAAAATTAGATATAAAACAAAAATTTTGCACACTTTCAATATAAATGTTAAAATTTAATCTGTTTTTCATTTCAATTCAGATTTCCAAAATATAAAATCACACCTTAAAAATGTTTCTCAATGTGTTATGAAATATTTGAAATCAGAATGACATTTTTAGTGTGCTTTTAACTATTGTCTTTTTGCTTGTATACAATTAGCTTTAACTATTTGTATAAATCTTAGTTTGTTTCAATAGTAAACGATCGTATAAAACATTTTTCATTATTGGATAATTGATTGGATTGCTGTGTAATTATTAAGTTCTCTTAAATATTCTAAATAATACTTAACCATTATGTGGCAATAGTTGAAAATTATTGCATTTTTTTATATAAACATAAACTATTTTCTAAAGTAAGAAACTGCAATTTTTTACTATAAATTCAAAATGCTCCAATACAGAACAACATACAAGAATAAGGTTTAACGATTCAATACTTTGGACGAGAGAGGTAAAAGGTGAAGCGTTTATTTCCTTTTTTTATTCAAAAGTATGTTATAGAAACTGTACCTATTGCTTGTAATGAATTTCAAATACATATGTGAAGAACTATAAAAGCCTGCCATTTATATATAAAAAAAAAAAAAAAAACTAAAGCAATTGTACAAAAGCGTGAAAGGATATATATTGATTTCTTTTAAAAATTGCTTATTAATGTTATATTTATTACTTTTGTTTTTATAGTAAATTTACCAATTATTGCTTATCACTTTAAAAAAAAAAAAAATCTCAACCATCCTCACCACTTAAATTCGCATAAAAATTTACAAAAGACGTAAACAACCAAATTGACAGGGCAACCAAATTTCTGCTTCGGCTTGTAAATAAGCGTTATATTTGAATTTCGATTAACAATCCTCTCTTGCACCACTCTGGAAAGGTATACCAATTGTTAGTTTTTTTTTACATAAAATAGACCTATAAACAATTTTGTAAGAAGTATTATCTGTGTAAAGTAGCACTACAGCAGCAGCAATAATTATTTAAAAAAATATCGCTTTCAAACCCTATACGAAATTAAAAGAATGAATTAACAAAATAAATGTGTATGTTTTTTACGATAATTTGAAAAGTTTTGTACAAATATTCACCTGGACATACTTTCAATTTTTTTTTTTTTTTTTTTTTTTTTCGTTGTTGCAGAAGTAATGCAAGAAATATTGCACTTTATAAGTAATTATAACGCTTACGGCAGAATATATATACATACTTTTAGAGAAGGCTAAGATTACACTAATTTTATTCTATGCCTATTCTTCCAAAACATGTTTTTTATGAAACTTCTGATTCTTGTTCAAAAGTTTCGTAAAAGAAGTAAAATGATATTGCAACTCAAAATGAAGTTCTTAAATTTTTTAAATACAATGATCCTTCTACAATCGCTCTCTTCCAGTTATAATTGAAGAATTGGAACAAAATATTTCAGTATGCGATGTTTTTTTAATTTGTCACCGGATTGATATAATTTACCTATTTTATTTTCATTATTTAAAAAAAATGACCAGTTTGGAATTATTCTAAAAAAACGCCGCTGAAACGGTGAAAATTGTGATATATTTTTCAATAAACACTGCATTATCCTTTCTTTTAAGTGCAACAGAGCAGAAACAGTCGTTGATGGGCGTTCGCATTATCTCATTTCTACGGAGGTGAGAATGATTAGAACACCTTTAAAGGCATTTTTATAGTGATTTTAATCAAAATCGTCAAAACCATTTTTTGGTAATCGCTGAAAAACGTAATTTTTTCAAAATCAGCTACTTGATGCAAATGTGCAATTTTGACGAAAACCGTAATGCTAGATCCCATGGCCATCAATAACCTGTGCATAAAAATTGAACATCGCAGGTCAATCCGTTTTTGGAGTTATGCTGATAACTAACAGGCACAACAATTTTTTTGAACTCATCACGTCCCAAAACGTGTAGAAATGCAATAAAATCGATTTTTTTTTTACCGAATTCAATACTTTTATACCATACGGGTAATTGAAAGTAAGACTCTACTTTTACCAATATCTGTCATTAAATATTTATAAAAATTGACATCAAGCACTCCACGCTTTTTTACGATAAAATAAATATTTCTTGTTAATCACTCTATTCTTATTTCAAACTTATTTAAAATTATCTTCTACTTTTTAGTTCACTTTCCTATTAAAGCGTGTTTCTTAGTTTTTAAACTATTGGTTATACGATAATTGAACGTTATGCGATTTTCCACACCTCTAGTTTTCCTTGAATTAATCTTTGATAGTTTTCAAAAGTCGTCTACTATACGGTCCCTTAAAGTGAGCATTTTTTACATTTTCTCTAAAAAATCGAGAACTAATAGTCAAAATGGAAAGAAAAAAATTATGGGGGGGGGGGGGGTTTAGACCATGGTAAATCTAATGAAAGCAAAAAAAAATATATGTTTTTATTTTTAAAAAAATGTTAATTGCTTTATTAATTAATAATTAATTATTAAAAAAGAAATTGATTCAAAAGCTGATTGCTATTTATGTTTGGCCATTTACAAACTACCTTTTGAAAAATAAATTACTGAAATATATTAATTATTTAAGTATTTATGGCCAAAAAACCAACTTTTTTTTTTAACATTAATTTATCATTTTCTTTTTATCATTTAAATTACGAACCATTCATTAGAAAATTACGAATTTTTGTATTTCGACATTTTTTTGGATGCTGAATCCAAATATGGGATAATATTATGAGGTTGCTATTGAACTTTTTAAAGTTTGGTTCTGTTTTAATATGTAGATGACACCTCATGATTAAAAAGACTACATACAATTATTAAAAACCTTTCACGATTTACAACGGTAACTTTTGTTTGTTATTTCATCAATTAGAACAAAAGATATAGCCATCGTTCTGTTTTTTTTTTTTGGGGGGGGGGGGGTACTGTACCAGGAATATTCATAATTCTTCAAACTGAGTTCGACGATACCTTACATGCAATAATTATCTTTAAAATTGATAAACCGGAAGTGGTACCGGTAGCATACCTGGTACTTTAAACATTCATAATTCATCAAAACAAAAGTCCAACATGCCATATTTATCTTGGAATTTGATAAACTGAAAGTGGTACTACCTATGCTATACCTGGTACCTTAAACATTCATAATTTTTCAAGACAAGCCCAACGACACCCAACATGCCATATTTATCTTCAAAATTGATAAACCAGAAGTAGTACCACCCATGGTACACCTGGTACCATGAATATTCATAATTCTTCAAGTTGAGTTCAATGATATCTTACATGCTAAAATCTACTTGAAAATTTACAAATTGGTTGAATGCGGATGGCAGTAACCATCAAAATCGACCACGAAAGAGTAATAGAAACTTGTGTATGGCAACTCAACCCCCAAAACTTAATGAAATACGTTGCCATCGACAAAGAGCCTGTCTGCCAAGTTTCAGCTCGTTTGGTTAGTTTGTACGCACAACGACCTATTTTAAGGCATAATAACGACTAATCAGTCCGGGACCCACAGCTTAACGTGGATTCCGAATCACAACGAACATCCACACCTAACCCAAGAATCAAATCTGGCACCTTTTACGTACAAGGCCAGAGCGTTCATTGCATTGAAAATTTATTCTAATAAATTGTTACAAATAAATATTACAAGTTTTTTACTAAGTCTAAATATTGCAATATAAATTATTTTTATTATACCAAGCATTATTTTGGTTCACATATAATAACCCATTGATATCTGACAAAATTTAAAATATTTTCTTTACAACAATTTTAAAATTCACTATGAAATTACAATTTTGAGGATATATGATTCTACGATTTCATTCTACAACAGAAATTCCTTCTCAACACATCTTTAAAAACGAATGACATTTGTGCAAATTCCATTAGCCAATCGCAATGCGTGGTTCATTTAGTCCTCTGTAATGAATTGACTGTGACGTCAGCTCGCATAACCTCCACATTTATACTTTGTATTTAGCCCATAGTATCTTGCAACAAAATGTGATTGTTTTCATTTTTCAATGGAGATTTCCCGAAATTAAAATGTTTTTGAAAGTTAATTCTCTCTATATTATCATACAGTTCAAATAACACCATGCAACTTGAAGAACAAATATTTCTCTTTAATTCTGTCTCTTCACAAATTAAATTATTTCAATTTTAAAGATGTTATAAGCCATATAATTATAGTCTAATTCGTTCTACCTATACTTTAACGTATGTTCATTCTCACTTAAGCCTAACATGTCGGAAAAACTAACTTCAAAATTATAGCAAACCTGTTTGGCAACTTTTGGCATATATTTCTGAACCACAATTACAAGCTGATCGCCTTTATCTGTCGCCAAATTATGAAATGAAAAAAAAGTGGTTTTTAATTAATTAAAAATAGAAAGAAATATTTAATGAAGTTCAAACCAGCGTAGGATTTTAAGTTGAAACATTCCGCATCCTATAATTCAATCCGTTTGAAGATCTATAGCTTAGTTAGGGCTGGACGTTTGTCTAAATTTTTACATCAAAATCGGGCTAGAACTCGTTTTTTTATTTCATTTTGGAAATTTCAATATTTTTTTTCTTTGTTGTCTTTAATCCTATGTACTCAATTTTTTTAATTTTTTTTTTTTAAAGATATCACTGAGACGAATCTATGGTATTTTTTGTATAATTATGTGAAGTTTCGTAAGCGCGCTAGAAAATAGTCAATTTCGGCTTTTTCGCTGGAAGTTGTGCAGAGAATGGATACTTACTGTCGGTTTCTGCCTTTTTAAGGTTGGCGACAAAACGACCGTTTCGTCTGATTTACTTTGCTATATTTACCTTGGGAGAACAAAGGAGCAAACATTTCCCTATGTTTAACTTTAATGAATTGTAACCTTCATAAATAGTAACTTTGATAAATGTAACATTAACTTTGTTGCTTAACCTTTATAATTGTTGGGCAAAAATTAAAAGCATTGAAATTAATTTTTTCACAGCAGTTATTCTCCTTGGGTCTAGTTTTACTGAATTATTGGTTGACTCTTAAAAGTTGTTTATTCTATCACCAAGGAAGGAATTTAGCGGAGGTTTTACGTTATTGATTACGTAAATTCATCACACAATAAACTCTTCTAGTGATTCAACGTACAGGCTGGTCATCAAAGCTCAAATTCACTTACTTTTTTTTATACGTTTCCTGTTATAAATGATTATTTGTATTAGTATTTGTATTGCGACTCTATTTGATCCGGTTTTCTGGACTTGACCTGATAAATAACCTGTACTCAAACAACCAGTCCTCAATTTGTTTTAAATCTGATAGTAAAATCAAAATAAACAAAATTTTTGAGGACTTGAAACAAATATTAAAACATGATCAATTGTCATGGGGATAGAGTTTGACGAAAACTTTAATAATTCGATTCATTTACCGAGTTAGTTAAAAGTATTAAGTATACCTAATAGATGGCAGCACCAAACTTCTTTCCTTCCCAACTGTCACAGGTAGAGGTCAGAAATATCGATCAAAATAAATATCGATACTATATCGTTGCATAGAAAAATAATATCGATAAAATATCGATATATACATACATGATTATTTTTTATTTGATTTTCAATTTTGCCAGAAACAAAGTTTTTTAGGGCAAATTTCTACTTTTCATGATTGCTTTTTTGTAAGATGACTACTTTTTCAACTGAAATGGATCTATTACAAAAATATATATATATATATATATATATATATATATATATATATATATTTCCACTTAATTGGTGCAGTGATTTTAAGAAAAATTTAGATAATTTTCAATAGCTTTTAAGTGTATGGAAAATATTGAATATTAGTGCTATTTTAACTATCGCTCAGCCAAATTCAAACTTTAGTTTTGAAGTTTTTGGAAAGGAAATGAAGAAAATGGAAAAATCACATGAAATTACAAAACGATAATCAAAAAAATAAAAATGTTTGAAAATATCGATATATCGGTGACATTTATCGATATTTTTAATATCGATATTTTTTTAGAAATATCGATGAAAATATCGTCGTATCGATATATCACCGACCTCTAGTTGATATAGTCCATCCCCCCCCCCCCCTATCCCGCTGGCGCCACCTGTAAGTAGCGTGTGGGTATAAAAGCTCCCTCTAAAAAAAACGTCATACCGATTAAGTCCAGGCATGGAAATGTCTCCGTATCTTCACTAGCCGCTCTTTTTTGCTCTGACATCCTACGAAAAGAACATTTTGGACTAACCTATTTCTCGCTCGCAGTTAAAAGCGAAATCGCATGCATTGGCTGTGTTCGTAAACTCGAACTGAAGAAGTGAGTTATGTAGCCTGGGGCAAAACCGTGTAACTGAGCGTTCGTAATCTTAACTGGTTTTGTAACTGTCCGTTCGTAAAGTCGAATTTTTTTAACTGGTTTAAGTTGGTTACCGAACTTTTTTAACGAAGGTAGAAGCTGGTTAACTTTCGGTTTATTTCGTTCGACCTGGTGTTTTCCCACTCCCTTCCCACTGAAAACATACTTTGTTTTGGATTTGGACTTGTAAATTAGTAGGTTTTTCGAATGTTTTGATTTGGCGGGGAAATTATTATAATATTATTGTTTTTTCTCAATTTTTTGGATTTACACGAGTTTTAAAAATTGGTTTCAATAAAATTTGCTTTGTTTATCATGGTTTTTTTATTATTTTTATACACAAACTTGGGACTTCTTCGGCTTTTCTTGAAAATAAATTTATACGATAACATTGCTTATTGTATATTTTTAAATCTTGTTACTAAAACTGAATTCCTATTGTGCTCATATTGAAACTTATTCGACTGGTAATGATTTTTTAAACGCAAATTATTTCTGTACAGATATAGTGCTAATTCCAAGTTTTCTTTTATATAATACTAACTTAAAACAAATTTTAATGTGTTTGCTGTCTCATTAAAAGAAGCTGCTATTTAATTAATGTTTCAATACATTTAGTCTTTAAATTTGTTTCAATTTTATGAACACAGAACTTTTGAAAATGTAAATAAAAATGCATTTATGAGGCTAAACTTTCAGATTAAATGTTTGATAATGTTATGTCATTCCTTATTATTATTTCTATGTAATTGATCTGGAGCATAGCCAGAAATTTTCCTTCAAGAGTGGATATACATAATTATGTGCAAAGAAAGTATTTTAATATTTATGCAACATGAACATTATGTGTTTATTAATCATTAACAAACTACAATTCCACGTATTTAATTAACAGTATCAAGTTATATAAATAATAATCACAATTTTTAAATACTGTGGTGGAAAGGTATACTAAACTAATTAGGTAAAGAAAAAATTTCTATTGAGTTCTCTGTTAATTAATACAAATTGCAATTGGGAAATGTTTGAAATAATTTTTATTGTACTGTATTTATACACATTTCTATATATTTAAAGATTTGTCATTTTTAAATTGTTTCGACTGTTTCAAAAGAGATGATTGATGAGGTTAAAAATTGTCTTGCACAAGAGCTATATCTCAAGGCTTTTGTATTGAACCATTGTCAAGTCATTATTTCTGTGAAAAGGAGATACTTTCGTGTTAGTCTATGAAGGGAAACTTTCCCATATTTGTGTTTCGAATTGGTTGATGATGTTTTATGGTGCAAGGGCTTTACTGGGACCATTCTGCATCTTTCAATTTGGAGAAAACATGAATAACTACCAAACAGTCTGACAACCAATATAGGTTGGTTTGTACTCTCGACGACCTATTTTTATGCACAATGATGGCTAATCAAGTCTGGACCTACAGCTTAACGTGGATTCCGAACCACAACGAACATCCATGCCTAACTCGGGATTTGTACCTTTGGCATGCGAGGCTAGAGCGTTGACCACACAGCCATTAGGTGGGCCAACCAATATGGGCTAACACAACTGTTACTGTGCTTCAAAAGAAAATAAGCAGATTAATGTTACTAAAATATAATAGCAAATATTTCAAAGAATAAATCTGGCAATAGACACTTGAACCAAATGGAAGTATATGAAGAAAAAATATTAAATTTTACTATGCAGATCATAATTGTAACTTTATGAAAATGGTTTTTTAGACAATAAACACCCTAGTGAAGATGTACTAAATTTGAAAAATACACATGCTATGTCAATAATTCAAAATAATTCTTTAGCTAGGTTTGCGATGTCGAATTATATCTTAGATGGTATTTAGTATGATAAACTATTTGAAAATTTTCTGTGAAAGCCTGCTTCGAAAAATTAACATCCACGTAGGAAAATAGTGATTAAAAAAAGCTATTATATGTACTATTGGGAGGTGTAAAATGAAAAAGCTACCATTTAAATTGCAGGAACTGCCACACAACTCAGTTTTTGGCCATCGATGTAAAATCTTAAAATAGTTTTGTTTTGTTTTGGAACTCCCGACTGTCTATTTCTGCCACTTATAAAGTGCTTAACACAGCCAAATACGATATTTGGCTGACGGAGGCCCGAACCCACAACCCTTCGGTTACGAGCTCGATACTCTACCGCAAGGTTATCGAAGCTCTCTTAAGTAGTTAATTTCTAAATAACTGTCATAATGTATAATATAGAACAATTAGAAATTATTAAAAAAAAAAAAAAAAAAAAAAAAAAACACTACTGAAGCACAATATTGTTGGAAATAGTATAATTAAAATATTGTTTTTCTGCTTGTTACCATTTGTGAAAAGGAATGCCAAGTAGTAAATATGAAATTGTAGAATAATTTTTTAAGATACACTTTTTACATGTTTCTGCAGACTTGAATAAAACATGTCAATTCTAAAACTCAAGAAGTGATGAAAAAAAAGTGGTGGGATACCCCCATGTACACCTATAAATTTTACAACTTTTTAACTTATAATAAAAATATTAACTAGTAAGGAAATAATTTATACCTCCTAATAGACTGAGAGGCGACTGCAAAATTTGGACCTCATCGAACATCACTCTGAAACTCAAATGGAATGTAGAGTTATGCTAGCTGATTAACAATCGCGTGGTCTGCCGAAGCGCATTTGGCCGGAAGTGTCCGAAAAGCGTGACCGCAAGTGCAATTTTTGGGTACTAAAATACCTCATCGAACAACACTCTGAAATTCACAGGGAATTAAGAGAATTACCTACCGAGTAAGAATCACTTGGTCTGCCGAACCGCATTTGGCCGGAACAGTCCGGAAGACCCATCCGAAAGTGCACTTTTTGGGGCCCAAAATACATCATCGAACATCACTCTGAAATTCACAGGGAATGAAGAGAATTACCTACCGAGTAAGAATCACTTGGTCTGCTGAACCGCATTTGGCCGGAACTATCCTGCAGACCAATCCGAAAGTGCACTTTTTGGGGCCCAAAATATCTCATCGAACGTCACTCTGAAATTCACAGAGAATGAAGAGAATTACCTACCGAGTAACTAGGTCACTAGGTCTGCCGAACCGTAATTGTCCGGTAGACCAATCCGAAAGTGCACTTTTTGGGGCCCAAAATACTTCATCGAACATCCCTCTGAAATTCACAGGGAATGAAGAGAATTACCTCCCGAGTAAGAATCAAATGGTCTGCCGAACCGTATTTGGCCTTATTTGTCCGGTAGACCAATCAGCAAGCGCAGCTTTGGGTACCTAAAGACGTGTCGTATATCACTTAATTAAACTAATTCTACTAACAATTTTCGGTGATATGCTGTTGTCCAATTCATCTTTATATTCTTTCTTTAATGTCATAATCTTTCGGTAACACCGTAAATGATATCCAAGATCTGGAAACAGAATAATCTTTCCATACTTGATATTTTATTACTTCTGCGCATTTCGTTCATTTCCGACAATTTGTTTTCTTTTTTGCACAAAAAACACTCATTTTGAGACATTAATTTATATTTGAAAAGAAATAAGAAATTACCATAGAAAAATAAGACGACTGCTTAAAATAACAATGTAGAAAGTTCTGATCAGAAGTATCGGCATACAATCATTCAATTTTTAGAATATGACTTTCATTCCATCAAATGATTTTGTAATACTTACCCCAAACGATCTATGCATATATTTTTACTTTCAATTACCCATATGTATATATACGTAGGATAATAAAAGTATAGCATTCGGTCGAAAAAAGAAAAAAAATCGCATTTCTCCACGTTTTGAATTATCCTGATTTCAAAAAATTCATCTAGAAAATATTTCTGTGTGTGTGTGTGTGTGTGGTCAGCATGACTCCCGAACAAATTGACCTGTGATGTTCAAATTTGGTATGAGGGTTAGTGACGGCCATGGGACCTACCATGAAGGTTTTCGTCAAAACCGCTTATGCGCATAATGTAGCTACCATTGAAAAAATCATGTTTTTCAATGATTGCTAAAAACAGCTCTAACGATTTTGATAAAAATCGCTGTGCTAATGCCTCTTAAAGTGTTCTAAACATCCCCATCTCTGAAATTCCCGTAAAAATGTTTTAATGGCGTAAAAAGTTGAAAAATGTATGCCTTCAATACAGAGCTCTCTTTTCTTGAGCAAACCTCATCAACGATCGTTGATCGAAAATTATATCGCCAAATTCACCATTTTTACGATTTTTTTTTCCAAGACGCATACAAGAAATATCGCAAAAAAATATCACCAAACTGGCCCTTTATTCTAAATGAAGGATGAAATTATAAAAAGGGTAAATGACACAAATAAATGTCAGTATTCTAGTGTAATTGAAAGGTGTGCAATGTTACACACCCCTAGTTTAATAAGATTCATCATATGACGTCCATGATCGTCCTTTATGATATCATATCCAACAACACTCCATGCTGTCTTTGCATCGATCATGAAGCAGCGTGTTTGATTGATATTTTTAATTTATCCCTAAAGTTGTTATTTTGTTGCCGGACAGTTCCGGCCAAATGCGGTTCTGCCGACCGAGTGATTCTTACTCGGTGGTAGGTAATTCTCTTCATTCTCTGTGAATTTCAGAGTGATGTTCGATGAGGTATTTTGGGGACCCAAAAAGTGCACTTTCGGATTGGTCTGCCTAACAGTTCCGGCCAAATGCGGTTCGGCAGACCAAGTGATTGTTAATCAGCTAGCATAACTCTACATTCCATATGAGTTTCAGAGTGATGTTCGATGAGGTCCAAAATTTGCAGTCGCCTCTCGGACTATAACACTAAGATTGAACAAGGGTCAAAATTTATTGTTTTTTTTAATGAATATTCTACAACTTAAGTTTTTTTACTTTCAAGTAAGATTAAGTGAAGTAATGATTCAACATTGTAACAAAACTGCTTATTTGGATTTAAATAGTGCTTGTAAATGTACATTCTTTCATGAAATTAAATTAATAGAGAACTCCAAAATGTTTTTATAAAAAAATGGCTTTTCCTTTTATGAAACAAGAATAGAAATTTAACTTAAAAGAAAGTTCCTGCAAAGTTAAAAAGTTGACCAAGTGTAACAGTATTTGTTACTAAAAATACTTATATCTTTATACAAAGTTGGCGACAAATCTCCAAATGTCGCCAAACTTGGCGACCATTTGGCGACATTTTCGGTCCCCTTGTACATGTTTAGGACTTTTCGACTACGATCTGGAAAGTTCTCCAAATATCTACCTCTAGAAATTTCAAGAAGGTTTGTGTCCTATATAAGGCCGGCCGGGAGTTGAGTCCGTGATTTTGAGTCACGGAATTAGTTGACTGAGTAGTTAACTGGGATTACTGAGTTGAGATACTGAGTCTCAGTGAGCATTCAGAGTAGTTCTAAAGCGAACTGTATTGCATTGTCTTTTGCAGCGATTTGAGCAGTTGTGTTGTCAAGTTTTTAACTGCTGTTTTGTGCTCTATTGTTGTGAAAAGAGCTGTATTGTGTCTACTAGAACGAGAAGTTCTGGAGTTGTAAGAGAATCTGTGAAGAGTTATATTGGAATAAATTTCTGCAAGTTTTGATCTGCTTTGGCTTCAAATCTTTCGAACCCACCAACTCAACAACTGGTGTCAGAAGTGGGATTTGAATGCCGAATACCAGAGCAATGGCGGAACAAAAGATGAAAAATTTCCACAGCTCTTTGCTTTCATGCAAGAAATGCAGAAGAAATTATCCAAAGTGCAAGAACAGATGAAGAAAGAGATTTTCTATGGCCAAGATAAGATGAAGGAAGAGATTTTCTATGGCCAAGGAGAGATGAAGAAGAGCCAAGAAGAAATGAAAGCGAGTCAAGAAAAAATGAAAGCGAGCCAAGAACAGATGAAGAAGGAAATTTCCGAAGGGTGGGAAGAAATAAAAGCGAGCCAAGAAGAGTTGAAAAAAGAGATTTTCTCTGTCCAAGAAGCGATGAAGAAAGAGATTTTATCTGGCCAAGAGGAAATGCAGAAGAATATTGCTGCAATCTTTGCCGGACAGGAGGAATTAAAGGGTCATCTTTTAGCAACTATGGAAGAAAGCGTAAAACAAATAGAAGACAAATTTAAAGGCAAATTCGAGAATGTCGAAAAGAAGTTTATTGATTTAGGGAAGAAGATGGAGATTCTGGAAAAGAAGAATCTAGAAGAAAATTTGGATGAGATAGAAGAAAAGATAGACCAAATGTTAGAGAAGAGACGGTCGAGCAGAACTGTTTCGGAAGATTTGAAATGTGTACCAGTTACCTCCCGACCCTCAATTAAGCTTTCGACTTACGATGAAAAATCTTCCTGGCAAGTGTATAAGACCCAATTCACAATTGTCGCCAACGCCAACGGATGGGACTCTGTGACAAAAGCCTGCCAGTTAGCTGCATCTCTGCAAGCTGAAGCTGCAGATATACTACAAACGCTTTCCGAAGAGCAACGCTTGGACTTCAACGCACTCTCAAGTGCATTAGAACTGCAGTTTGGTGAAAAATGTGTAAAAGACTACAGCAGGCTGCAGTTGAAATCTCTCCAACAGAAGGCTACCGAAACACTCCAGGAGCTCGCCACGGATGTTGCGAGGCTCTCCCATCTCACCTTTTCAGACTGCCCTGCTAAAACGAGAGAAATCCTGTCTCTGCAGTACTTCGTCGATGGCATCAGGGACGTAGAGATACAGAAGGCCCTACGAATGGCAGATGTCAAGGATTTAAAAAGTGCTTTAGTATATGCCATGAAGTACGAGGAAGACCAGCAAGAAACTCGTAGAGAAAGCCATCCTATCAGGACTGCTACTATACAGGAGCCAGAACACCTAATTGCTGCTCGTCTGGATGAAATGCAAAGACAAGTCAGTAACTTGAGACGAAATACTTCAGAAAAGAAGCAGAGCCTGAAGTGCTGGAACTGTGGAGGCGAGGACCACATACGGAGAAAATGCCGATCCCGCCAAGACACAAGAGCTAAGACCGCTCCCAGAAGTGAGGAGGGAAACTAAATTCTGGCCATCTCGCGGGGCGGAGGTTGCCAGTTGTTGAGAAGCCCCAATTTAGAGCTCTACAAATTTCTGCAATGAGTGGCGGCAGTAATGGACTCTTCATAATGGGAGACTTAAATGGAGTTCCCTGCAATATGATCATCGATACTGGAGCCAATGTGACCATCATCCGGAAAGATTTGGCTCAACAACTGGATGGAAGACTAATCTGGACGCCGCCCTGCGTTACCCTCCAAACTGTGTCCGGCGATAAAATCAACATCCATGGAAAAATGAACATCAACATCACGTTCGGGAGTGCTTCTTATCATCACACGGCATATGTGGCGGACATTATGGACACTTGTATACTCGGACTGGACTTTTTAAGGAAATATAATTTTTCCTTGGACTTTAAAAACAATGAGCTGCATTCAATTTCTGAAGACATAGCGTTATTTAGAATAAAAAATAGTGAAGTTAAATCCATACATCAAATAATAGCTCAAAATGGCATCACATTACCCGCAAGAACAGAACTATTACTTCCTGGATACGTAGCTGAAGATAAAAGTTTCCGATATGGTATAATGGAGTACCCCGAAAATCCCAACAGCCCCAAAGGAGTACTGGTAGCTTCAACACTCGTCGACCTTTCAAGGACTGCCATATCTGTGAGGGTTGCCAATATGAGTGATAAAGCGAAAGTCATAAAAAAAGGTGAAGTGTTAGCCACATGCACTGTAAATGCTGGTGTCTTAAATTTAGACACAAAATGTCTGAAAAATTCATTTCAGATACATTAAGTGACTTAATTGGCGTAGCATTGATCCATTTCAGACATAACACGTGTCTGATTCTTTCTGAAATCACATTTAGACACACTTGGTGTCTTAAATGTAGACAGAAAACACCATATTAAGACATTTTGCGATTCAGACACCTAACATAATAAGACAACTAATGTCTAAGACACCAAACACGATTTAAGACATCATGTTTGGTGTCGTCGACTTTTTCATCAGTAATTCATGATGGGGGTATTTTTTCCGATTCAATTATACGATTTCAGGCGAAGGAAACACTGTAAATAAACAATGGAATAGATAAATGTAATTGCAATATGCAAAATAATTTATTTTTATTTTAAGAATTTTATTTGTATTTTAAGATTTTTTTATTTGTATTTTAAGATTTTTTTTATTTGTATTTTAAGATTTTTTTATTTGTATTTTAAGAATATATCACCAAAAGCGACTTAAACACTCAAAGGAATGGTCAAAATAAGACATTTGGATTTTAAGACAGGAAACGTCTGAAATGTACGACTATATAGCGAAACTTCAAAATTTTCTTTAACCAATGAAATAAGAGAAGGTCTTTTCGAAAAGCATTTGGCGCATGCGCTGTGTAAAGAATCTTGCTTCATTTAAACGTAATACTGTTTGTATTTTTCGCGTCTCGTACTTGGCGCTTATGTAGCGTTCGATTACACACAAAATGGTTGTAAACTATTCTAAAATGGTTGCTTTCCTTCTTTTTAAGTGGCAGAAATAGACAGTCGGTAGTTCCAAAAAACAAATACTTTCCTATTTTAACTTTAATGTTAATATCCTTTAATCTTGTGCTTTTGTTTAACTGTGCTTAAGAATTCTTTTGGAAGCGTTCCTTTATTCAACATGGAGCATTTCTTGAGATGAAGCCGTTGCCTTACTAGAAACTAACGCGAACCCCTTTTTGAACTATTTAGATTGGCTTTATATTTAATTGGTCAATGAATTAGTGAAAAATGGGGTACCGTGTTACAGTAAGTGTTATTCAATAATACACTTATTTTCAGTGTTTTTATAATACATTTTAATTGATCTAGTATTTCTAAATGACACCCACAGAATTCTAAGTTTTCTGTTTTTACATTCAGTTATATTTTTATTGGTTTTGTTGCATATTACAAGTACTAATGGGAATATATTTGGCATGGGATTTGGTATAATCTGAATAACATTTATTCTTGGTTCTCGATGGCAGCAATAAAATTATGAAAATCAACGCTACAAAATAATTTGTGAAACATTTAATAGTTGTCAAAATGAAGAATTTTGTTCTACATATGTTGTTCAAACATTTTTAAATAATATTTTAGCAAAAAAGCTCATAATAATTTACTTATAATCACTTATATAAAACTCGGTTAAATAAAAATTTTCGCAGTGAGTTGAATTGTGGTAGCTCATAAAAAATCTTATAATGCAAAAAAACTTTATTTTAGTTTTATTTCTAATAAATGTCTATATACTGCATTAAATATCAGATTTCACGGAAGGAGTTCCGCATAAGGGCGATGGGGCAACCCTAGTAGTAGTTGGCGCAGCCATGATGCTACCGCTCGCCTAAAGGTTCGCCAAACGGGTTTCTCCTTTCGCTTCATTCCCTAAAATACGGAGATAGGGGAAAAGGCGTTGAAAGAGCAATAGCTGTGTGTAGAGACCGATTGCTTGCAGTTCGATGTTGTAGGCGGTTCTACAGATTAACTAGTGGAATATTTGGGGGGGGGGGGAGAGGGGGGATGCCAGTTAATTTGCCTTTTCCCTTGTTTTTTTTAAAAAATTGTTTGTATTTTGGACTTGTGGCGGGCAAAACTCCGGAAGAATAGTTAACCCACTTGACTTAACAAGGCCGTCACTAAGAATTTCGATTGGGGAGGGAGGGGGGAGCGTTAGTATTACTTTTACCGATTAAAATCAAGGGAAGTCCGGTGGAAATATAGAAAATTGCAATTAAGGTGTTAATAAATTATTAATTTTGTATTTATGGACATAAAATAATTTTTAATTAACACATAACTGTTATTATTTAATGCATAATTAATAGTTATTTAATTATTAATGAATGCATAACTAATTGTGTGTGTGTTAATGGATTGTTTATTTAATTGTGAATTATTATTAATGTGTACTTAATTTTAATTACTTTTACATTACTGTCTAAAACTTTTTTAATATTTATTGGCATTTTTATATAATGTCATATTTTAAGTAAATTCCTGTCACATTTTAATTAAAGTTCCATCAAATGCATTTAATTTTTCAAGGGTTTTTTTGCGGGGGAGGGGGAGGGGGAGGCATTTACTACTTGCAGATAGAATGCATTACCACGATCGTAAATCAATTCAGTGACTTGACTAATACATGGGCTTCATTGCAATACAATTTATTTTTTTATTTTTCAGATTATAGTTTTGAAGAAAGTAATTAAATGTGTGAAATTGGATGTGGAAATCGCACTTCAACACGTTTTGAAATAAATTAAAAGTATTGACTTATTGATCAAATAGGTGACTCGAATTTAGAATTGTAAAAATGTTGATCAAACAAATTCTGGAAAAATTCTTGGTAAAATTCCGGTGGATTCTTTTTATTGCCGAAAATTAACTTCGCGAAGTACTGCGATAAAGACAAAGAATAAAGACATAGTCAGGACCATTTAAGAAACATGCACTTTCACTCCTTTCCGTCTGGCTTACGAAAAATAAAGAACTGTGGAAGAAATGCCCCCCCCCCCCCACACACACACACACTTATTAACTAACATCCAATTCCCACTTCGAAAAATCATGGATTAATTGTCGCCTTAACCATCCATGTCGTCGATTCAATCTCCACCTCCCTGCAAATAGTCTTGTCGGCGCTCGTGGACAGTATAATTGCATTTCAAAAGACAATTATTAAAAACGTTTTGTTAATTTTTAAATACTTTTTAGCACATTTTCGTTATGAAAAAAGAAAGGATGATTTTACTTTTTCTTGAAAAGTATATTAATAGCAAAACTTAATTTTTTTTAACAATTTAAAGTTGGAAATTACTTTTTTAAAAATATTTACTTCCGAGTACATATTTTTTACCAAAACTGTTGTATTTAATGAAAGACAATAAATCCTTCTGTATTGTTATAAAATATGGGCTTAAAAGCATTAAGCTGTGGGTGCTTTTTTAGCAAAATGCTTAAGAACTTTCTGAAATGCTAAAATCAGATAGTGTGATTTAGCAACTCTTTTGCTAAAACATTTTGACACAAAATGTACAAAATTGTCATTTTTGTTATTCCAAAGTTAGTCATCGACCTAAAAGAACAAGTAATCTAAATGGTGATCAGTATTTTTCTGGTTGATTATAGTATAAAATAGCTTTTATATTTAAAGTTAATAATAATTTTATAGTAAAAAGGTGTTATAATTGTATTAAATTAAACATCCCGAGTGAGGAACTCATAATCATTTTAGCAAAATGCTAAAATGAAAATTGTGATTTCAGCTTTTTTGCTAAAGAAATTTTGTACCCCGGCTCTAGCATGGAAAAGTCACAAAATCATGTATGTACTAAAGCAATTACTTTTCTTTCACATTTTTGTATATATTTATCTATGACTAATTTATATTCTTTTATAAGAAAGATTCACTGAATCAGCATATATTAATCGGGAAATGGAGAAGAGAAATTATCATAACAGTGATTCAAAATGGGTAGAGTTTGTTTTTAAACTTCAGCCACAGAGGGCCAGATTTGTTTGTTCTTTTAAGTCTTTTTTGTATAAAATGTAAAAGCATGCAGAAGTTTTTAATTTGCATCTGCCGTGGAGAGCAACATTTCAATAAACTAGAATGTCAAATTAGCTTTCTATTAATCTGGCAGTGGCGGCTCGTGGGTATTAAAAGTGAGGGGGCCCAAATTAACAATTGCATGTCATGGGGGGGGGGGGGAGGAACATGCAAATATCAAGACACATGCATTTCATGTAATTTTGTAAATGTTACTTAAATATATATGGGAAAACAAAACTACAAGATTATTAAACAGTTAAATTATCTAAGTATACTGATATCTGATAAAGTAAATATTTCAATAAAAGGAATTAATAATACAAAAACGACGCGACGTTTCGTTTGAGAATGAACGACGTCAGGAAGGGTAAAATGAATGCATTTGCACCTTTTGCTTTTGAAAATTAAAAATGAAGCGAAGAATTCCTAGGCAAAAAAGTAAAGTACAGGCTTCAAATTATTCAATTGAACGTAAAATTACGGCATATCTATTTATAAATTGTTCCGTAATAAATCCGATACTCATTCACGGTTGAAAATTCCTGGTTTGAAGCTTTAGCCGCTTTGCCCCCTTTTGTATGCGATCTGCACCCCCTTGCCACTGTCACAAAAAATAAGTGAAAGTATGAAAAACGATGTCTCTCAATTTCTATTCTGTATTTAAGAAAAATAAAACAAAGAGTTAGGGAAGAGTTATAAAATAAATAAAGTCAAAACTTTGGTTAAAAATTCTGTAGAAATCACAGGGAAAAAATTTTCATCAAATATTACATGAATCACAGAAGAAGAAAAAGAAAAAAATGCCGACAGCAACAATTTCACTTTTCGTAACTTTAGAGCATAGCTTTAGAGTAAATACTTAAATAAATAATTTTATAATGTTTTAAAATAATTTAAATAAATCATTTTAAAGACATCGGTATTGCTCCTAATATTCAAGTCAATGATATTTCATGAATCAATTCATGCAAAATAAGTTCGGCTTAACAGTAGAACTAATGAAAAATGCCATAACTTAGAATATGCAATATTTATAAATTTGCAACCAAAGTCAAAGGTATTGTTATATTGACCAGTTCAACAGTTTTAATTTAAATTCATGAAAAAATTAATAATTACTTGAAAAATGCATTGCATATACATCTCAAATTTGAGATGTCTACTTACATTGAAACCAACCTGCAAAAAATCCGATGGGGCTCGATTCGAAGACGTTTCACATGTAAATTGAATATATTGCCTCTGGTCAATGAGTTTTGACATAGCGATAGTTAAAAATAGGTGTTTTACCATGATTCTTGATATTTTGAAAAGAAGTTGTTTTCAAAGAACAAATTTTATTTGACAATTTCAAATTGCTTGTATGATTTTTCTTTTTAAAGGGTGTAGGTTCATGACTCAGATTCTTTACTAAATGCTCATGAAAAATTTTTCTGGTAACAGTAACTAGGTTTGCTTTATCTACATTTTACATATTATTTGGGAGAAAGGGAGGGGGAGGGGGTATGAAAATTATGTAACTGTGACGTTTATCTTTTAACTTTAACACAGCATTATACGATGGCTTAGTTCTAGTGGAGCCACTTATTTAGAGAAGAACATTTTTTATTCTCTGTATAGAAATTCTTCCGTTGATGGCATCGGATTGTAAGTTACGTTAATAATTTAATAGCATTTTTCGCATTCAAGCACTTTTCGGGACAAAAGTAAATATTTAAATAAAAACAATTTGCAGAGAAAATCTTACTCTTACATTTTGAAAAACAAAGAGCGAAAATGAATGCAATGTATAGCAACCAAAAAGCAAACCATAATTTTCGGCACAAAAATTCAAACTAAGTAAGGAATGGTACCTGCAGTTTTTTGGGGGGAGGGAGGTATTCAAATAGCCAATATTATTATCTTGAGGAAGGAGAAGTTGCGCATATGATCTTCTAAAGAAGATAAACGTTACAGTCAACCTGAGATTTCTAAAAATCTCAAAAACCTCCCCCATTTCCCTTTCCCACCTTTAAAGGTTATAATCCTAATGTGAGATCTACTGATCCAGTTTTAAATATTTTTAAAGGTATTTTGACTAATCTAGCTTAACTGAAACACGATGTCTTTCCGATGTTTCGGGTATAAAGTAAAGTGGTGAAATCGAGGAAAGACGTGAAAGGGGTTCTAATAGACTGAAACCTAGTTGTACGTCGGACAAAGTCAGGCCGCAGCTATTTGGGTACAGGAAAAGTCAAGAAATTTAAATAATATTATAGCAAACCTTTCAATACTTTTCCAATGATTATTTTGTTGCAATAAATACGACATTGCCTTCCAGTTTACATGGCATGCATTATTTCGGTAATACATTTGTGGTGGTCTCGTGTACAAATGACAGATACAACACCTAAGGACTAGTGGTCACTTATGCATAGTGGTTAGCACGCCTGTCTTCTTAGGGCCTATTCTAACGGGCAGTCGTGGCTCATTTGGGCAGTCATAAATTGAAAATGGGCAGTCGTAAATCTAAAATTGGGCAGTAGTAAAAAGTAAAGGAAAAAACACTGCAAGCCAATAGTTTTTTCCTTTCTTCCCCTCCCTAAATTTTCCGTATTCTTTGTTTTCTTTTATCAACTTATTAAAGCTTTAGAGATGCCAGTTCAAAATGTACAGCCGATTGCGATCTATGAGCATTATCTCCTTAATTCCTTATTATCAGAAGAAAAACATTGGGATGAAATTGTTTTTCCAATAATGGGAGTTACTCAAGAAACGCATTAAAAATATGACACAGTTGAAATTGGTTCAAAATATCTCAAATTATGGTCCTACCAACTTTCATTCCTATTCTTCGAACTCAAAGGATACATTAAATTAGGCAAATACACTCTTACTTATAAATATAGATTTGGTGACATTACATTATTAAGCCCAACATTCAAATATTTTTTTCAAACTTTTACTTTGAATGTGTTTTCTTTAAGTTCTTTTTCTTAAAAAGTGAAGAAAAATTCCTTTTGCGTGTGCGCATTTTATTTTAATTCAGAAAATTATTATTAATCTGCAAGTAATTCTTTTTCCAATTTGATGACAAATGCTTTTTATTATTATTTTAAAATAATATTCTTTTCTTGCTAATATGCATGAGGACTTTTTCATTCGATTTTATATTTCCTTTGTTTGTTCATTTAATGACGTTTTATTTCATTGGGATCTTTTTTAGCCTTGTAGCTTAGTAAGGCCATCATAGCATGCATATGTGTATAGTAAAGAGTTCAAAGATTCATAGTTCAGACCAATTTAACACACAAACTTCAAGATAAGATAGTTTTGGCACACAAAAAGAATTAATTTTAAGAAAATCTTGCGACAAGAAAAGAGTGTGACAAAATTGTTTGCAATACTACAGGACAAGGACAAGGTGGAGGTCTTTTACAGAACATTATCTTCCAACTTCCCCAATAAATCTAGTGTCCCTCGATCCTGCTCCCCATATTTCCGGTCAACACTCCACCCCCAGGAATGTGGTTTGAAGGGGACTTTTTTTTTCTTATCTTTACGCTATATTTTTAGAGGGCCAGTGATTTGACAACAGTTTATTCTAAGGAACGAAACAGTTTAATTGTGTGCTTTCAGCAGCAATGGCGACTGGTAATCTTTTATAATGTTTTTTTTTTCTTTTCATAATAAAATAATCTAATTACACAACTGCGTACGATTGACTCTTGAAACGTCACAATGAAAAGGTGTGTAACATTTTAAAATAAATATGAAAAAATATAGCAGGATAAGAGATTAACGTATTAAAAATCAATTTATTGTTATATTCAAAGATAAATTATCAGTAGATATGGTATTTAGTTATTAAGCTGAAAGTTTGTTATTTAAGCCACAGCTGAATTAACAAATTTAATTCTACGAACTAGACCCACCTAATGGCTGTGAGGTTAGTACTCTGATATCGCATGCCAAAGGTACCGGGTTCGAATCCTGGATTATGAATGGATGAACGTTGTGGATCGGAAACTAGGTCACATCAGGATTAGCCGTTATTGTGCAAAAAATAGTTCATTGAGCGTACAAATTAACCAACTGTGAAACTAGAGATTTATTAATAGAAATGAAGCGTAATTTTTAGCATTTTAACACATCCATTTTAGTGGAGATACAAGTCCACAACATGGATATTTTGAGTTCTTTTTAAGAAAAATAATTGCATTTACAATTACTTAAAAAAATAGTTTTAAATTTGTAATAGCTTTTTTGAAATATAAAGCATATACTTGACATCTTGATGAGTAAATCTTTAACATTAATTAATTGTGGAATATAACTCTTTAAACTTGGGAATCAAGTATTGGGAAAAGCTTATAAGTAAGAAAATGCGTCAAGAATAAACTTTTTGGTCAATTTTTAATAAATCACACATAGGGACCTCTAATCCTAAGCAATCCAATTGGACTTCAAAAAATCAAAGTCTAGATTAATGAAGGTGATTTGATTCACAATACCTGAATGTAGTATGCATTTAGTTAATTTCACAGACACTTACTCTGGCTCTATAAAATACTTACCGACTGGTATTTTGACTGATTAAGGAGGTATGTTAAAAATTACAAAGAAGAAAAAAAAAAAAAAGGGAAAAAAAAACGTAAATGCCTTTTTTCCTTCAACCAATAGCCCTTCTATTTTCTAACCGATAAAATGTTTTAGAGAGGATGACTCAATGTACTTATTCGTTAATTGTAAACCATTTAATATACATTTATGATATTTTTTAAACAAGTGTTTTGTCAATTGCCGGATAAGAAAAAATCTTTTACACTTTCGACGGATTATTACATTCTTAACACGAGAGAAACCTTTTCTGACAAGACAAGGGTTTAGTCACTTGGTGAATACTTCAATGGTTAGCTATTACTAAATTCAAAACATAACCTATTTATATCACTGGTGACTTCATTAGACTATTTATTTTTAAGGAAGAGGGGAGATGGGGGAGGGGGGGGGGAGAGGATGGAATTTCGTAATGGGCAGTCGTAAATTTTGCTTAGAATAGGCCTTGTGTCTTCTGATCTATGAGTCCCGCGTTCGACTCTCCGTTAGCGCACACTGTGAAGAATTGCTCTTCTATAAAACAGTTACGAACTTTCTACACTGCAGAAACAAGTCTATATTGACCCGGATTAATTTATCTTTTCAACTAGAACCCAAGGCTCACCTAGTTCTGAAATATTTAGATAAATAATAGAGCTAACTCAGATGTAAACTTAACGGCTCTACTTTATTTCACACAAAAAAAAACCACAAACACGAACTGAAACTGAAACACAAACAGATTTTCGTGATGCCACACCTAGAAAAGTTATATAATTCAATTAGTAATGAAATAGAGTTCGCATCGTGACATCACACGCACCTCTATATTGGTGACACGAATATTCGAACACATCAGTGGCACCATCTACTTACTGAACGACCTCCACACTACCACCTCAGCATCTCTGGTGACTCACTGCCACACAGCAAGCAACCTCTGGCGCTCTGTTCACTGCCACACGCAACGCACTAAACTCACACACAAGCAACTCAATCGTTCACCCCTTCGCAACTCACTGGGAAGGGGCTATATGGTGGTCTCGTGTACAAATGACAGATATAACACCTAGGCACTAGTGATCACTTTTGCCTAGTGGTTAGCGTGCCTGTCTTCTGATCTAGAAGTCCCGCGTTCGACTCTCCATTACCGCACACCGTTGCACTTTTTTAATAAATGAAGTACTATATAATATAAATTATAGAGTTCTACTTGACATTAATTGTAATCATTTGGCAAAATGTAATAGAAATATTTTTTAACAGAATTGCACGCTACTTCCATTTCACTCAATTTCACATTTGTAATAAGTAAAAATAAACCTCGTTGAATAACCTTATAAAATGTATTTTTTATTTTTATCTTACCAAAAAATAAACAAGTTTTATTCGAAATTGAAACTTCTCGCCAGACCAGTGGTGCACGTAAGGTATGTATTTGATAAAAGAGGGCTCATTTTTCGGATGTTAAAATTTAGATGTTTTGAAATTTTCTGTAAGACTTTCAATTCATATGACGTACAATACACACTTTATGTAAATGACGTTTAATGGGCATATCATGGTTTTTGAGGCGTTACCTGACGTACTAAAAATATGTCACCTACAACACATCGGAGTTATCTATTAATTGGTGGAATAAAGTTATAACCCACTCCTCACTCATCTTTTTCCTGTTTGTTACCCAATCGCCACTATCGACTTGCCTGCCAGAGAATGAACTTTTTCAATAATAATCGAAAATATTATATTCAATAATTTAAGAAATATTATTTTACAGTTTGTTATAATGAGACAAACGTATTACAAAATGACGAATCAAAAATTTAATTTTAAGACCTATTAACTTTAGAAAATGGAAAAGAATTGAACAATGAACTCTTTGCTGATCAGGATTTTTATACTTGAGGAATATAACATATTAGAGCTATACGATAGATCAGTTAAAGCTCAATCCTTTTTTCCGCTTTTGGATCAAAAAGTAGATTACTTGATTAAACCATAAACTTTGAATTTCTTCAAAAGGTTCCGGTTTTCAACTCATATTTTACATTCAGATCTTAATATTTAGAATGAGTGCACATATATTTTGAAAGGACAAACGCTTCAGGATTGTAAGCAATACAATCGAAAGGGGTGCAAAATTAATTCAAGGCTATAATGTAAGTATACCAAAATTTAAAGATATTTTGCAAGTACTTATTGAATGTGGAATTTATTACCAGACACAGTGAAACCTACCCTCTCTAAACCTCTACAATAGGGCGTATCGAAAAAAACTTTTTGGGGAAATTCAAAATTTCAAGTTGATAAAAAGTTGTCACTATGGTCACATGTTTAGCCAAATTTTTTTTACTTCAATCGAAAAATATTTAGGTCTCCGGAATGGATCTGAAGTTTGATGTTTTTTGACAAAAACAAAGATTTTTAATTTTTTTTTTAAACATAAATATAAAGCACATTTTTATTTTCAAGAATAAAAATGTCGAGTTTATAATACTAATTAACAGTAATAAAAAATTATATCTGCCATTTAATATTTAGGTCTCCCTGAATCTACATGAAAAACTTAACTTTTTTACAAAATACGGATATTTTTCCATTTTCAACCCTTTTCTTTTTTTTTTTGTTAGTTTCAATTATTTTATTCATAGTCTAGGTCAGTGATTCTCAACTTTTTTTGTTTTTGTTGCGGCACACTTTTAACAATTTCAAAATTTGGCGGCACACAAAGAAAAAGATAAGTTTAAAAGTTGTTTACTTACCTATAATACACTGTGTAAAGTAGTTTATGATAATAATTTCGAATGTAAAATAAAATAATATAATATGTACTACAAAAACAACAGTACGTTTATTAAGGGATTAATTGCAAATGAAAAATAAGAATACTTTTAATGAGAAATTTGTGATTGATGTTTTTTGATAATTTCATTTATATTTGGTCGTAAAAATGACAATAGTATTCTTATGTCGTCTTCTACATTTAAAAGTCTCGATCCTTTTTTCGTTTTTATGTTGATTAATACTGAAAATCCGAATTCACACAAATAAGATGTAGAAAATTGTAATAATATTTTTAAACCTTTTTTGCTATCATGGGATAATTGCATCTAATGTTAATCCAAAATGAATTAATTGATTCTTCTGAATATTTTAAAATTAAATCTCGATTATTAGAAAGCGAAATTAGTTATTCCTCTTCATTCAAAGTTAATTCAAATACAGAAGTATTCGTTATCACAAATGGATTACGAACCCAATCAAATTTTTTTTATATCTAAATTTGGGAAATAATGAATAATTTTCTCCTCTAATGTTGTCAAATGGTCAATAACAATTTTATAAATAGTTTTATTAAAATCTTTTGGGACGGACTCAAACTTTTCCAAATATCCTTCCTGAACTCTATTCTTCCATAAAGTTATTTGTTTTTGGAATCCCACCAGTTTATCTGTTGAGTTTAATATATTTTCTTTCGGCCCTTACATACTTGAATTTATTTTATTAAAAATAATAATAATGTCTGATAAGTAAGCTAGTTTAGCGCACCATATTTTATCTCCCAACAAATGAACAAAATCATAATTTTTATTTTGTTCAAAAAACATTTTCATTTCGTCTTTTAATTAGAGTACACGAGATAAAACTTTTCCTCTGGACAACCACCTTACTTCCGTATGCAGTAACAAAGATTCGTACGTAGTCAACATGGGTTGGAAATACGGGGCAAAACTTGTCATGAATTCGACACTCTGGTCGCGAGTTATGATCAAAAGGCTGAAGTTCAGATGGTACAGCTGGGCGAAACTGGGATTTTGCATAGAAATCTAGTCCGAAAGTGGAAAAGTGATCTTTGAAATCACCCGCGGAATTCGTCGGAAACAAAGTCTCAACGGATGTGCTTTCCAAACATCAGACAACAAGATGCACACTCACACACCTGCAGGGGGTTGAATATAAAAAACTAGAGTAAAAAAAGGTCAAGAGAAAAAGACACAGAGAAAAAGTCAAGAGAAAAAGACACAGAGAAATATGTAACGAAGCGGTGAAAGTGAAAAATCTTCGCTACAAAATTCATATATATATATAAAAGTACTTTTGTTTAATTTAACATTACTCGTAATAAAAAAAAAAGCATTATAATTTTTACTATATACATTTCTAAAATTTGGCGGCACACTTTAAGAATTTGGCGGCACACAAAAGTGCCGCGACACAGGGGTTGAGAATCACTGGTCTAGGTATTGTAGTACAGCATTTTGAAATATCGAGAATATCATTTTATGAAATGGCGTTTACTAAACTCAAGTATTAATTCATATCATTTCTGCACGACTCCACGTTGGTTGGAGTCTCCAACCAACAAAGACTCTAGGTTTGAGACATGAATGTAACGTTATCGAAAATGAATTCAATGTCACAGGGTTCGAATGATGAAAGTTTACATGATAGTAAAATGCTTCTACCATGGGAATTATTAAAAACCAGATCCCATTTCTGGAATTATTTCATTGAAATAAGAACTGCCAGAAAATCTATTCTCTTTATCTAGAGATTGTGACCGTAAAGCCTATCTCAATTAGAGTAGAAGTTCAATCAGCAAGTGCTCTTTCGTGGAATTTAAATGTTGTAACACTAGAAAACTAGGCAGTGGTAATAGATAAATCGAAAGTTTTTCGTGAGTGGGTAAAATATCATTAAGGTATTAGTTTAACTACTTTTCACTCGTATTTTCATTTTTCACTTTTTATATAATTGAAAGGATGAAGCAATAAGTATAAAAATTTTAAGTTGTAAATGTGGTCGCATAAATAAACGATAAGAACATCTATATTTGGTATGAAAACTATATTCAACATATTTTGGACAAGCAACTCCAGACAGTGACTCTGTACGAAACATAATATCATCATTACATGACGTTATATTTTAACCCATAAGGGAGTATAAATTTTCATTACAAACTCGGCTATTTTTTCCAACTTCGAAGTTGGATAAAGTGATACAATACATACACATCAAATTCGATTTGCCATTTTTAATCATCTTGAATGGGAGATGTTTCCGGGGTTTCTGTTTGCTAAACCTTGGGGGCATTTGCTGACTAGTACAGCCTGACATATTTTCCAATATTTCTGGTCGGTGTTCAACTTTATAAAATGAAATTTTGGAAAAACCATATCAATGTTATTGTATTCAACAATTGGTAAATCTCGACAACTTGTTAGACGTTTTCTTAATGGACAGTAAATGAAGTACGTTAATAAATTGGAATATCGAGAATAATCATAACTTTCCTAAGAGGCAATTCGTTTAAATGAAATAAACAAACAACTGCTTGTACTGGTTATTTTAAAGTATTTACGAAGAATGAAATTGATCAATTAGAGACTTCAGTATTTCATTCATCACTATCATAACCAAGACCTTGAATAGTTTTCTTATCGATGCAACTTTATTTCATAAGTAGTAATGATGACACTACGTTTCACCCAGAGCCGCAGTTTGCAGTTGAGTGTCCAAAATATTTTGAATATAGTTCTTATGCCAAACATACATGTTCTTCTGTTTATTTATGCGACCACATTTACAACTTAAAATTTTTATACTTATTGCTTCATCCTTTCAATTATATAAAAAGTGAAAAATGAAAATACGAGTGAAAAGTAGTTAAACTAATACCTTAATGATATTTTACCCACTCACGAAAAACTTTCGATCTATCTATTACCACTGCCTAGTTTTCTAGTGTTACAACATTTAAATTCCACGAAAGAGCACTTGCTGATTGAGCTTCTACTCTAATTGAGATAGGCTTTACGGTCACAATCTCTAGATAAAGAGAATAGATTTTCTGGCAGTTCTTATTTCAATGAAATAATTCAACTTTATAATAATTCCCATGGTAGAAGCATTTTACTATCATGTAAACTTTCATCATTCGAACCCTGTGACATTGAATTCATTTTCGATAACGTTACATTCATGTCTCAAACCTAGAGTCTTAGTTGGTTGGAGACTCCAATCAACGTGGAGTCGTGCAGAAATGATATGAATTAATACTTGAGTTTAGTAAACGTCATTTCATAAAATGATATTCCCGATATTTCAAAATGCTGTACTACTATACCTAGACTACGAATAAAATAATTGAAACTAACCAAAAGAATGGGTTGAAAATGGAAAAATATCCGTATTTTGTAAAAAAGTTAAGTTTTTCATGTAGATTCAGGGAGACCTAATTATTAAATGGCAGATATAATATTTTTATTACCGTTAATTTGTATTATAAAATCGACATTTTTATTCTTGAAAATAAAAGTTTGCTTTATATTTATGTTTTAAAAAAAAATTAAAAATCTTTGTTTTTGTTAAAAAAAATCAAACTTCAGGTCCATTCCGGGAGACCTAAATATTTTTCGATTGAACTAAAAATTTTTTTTGGTAAACATGTGAGCATAGTGACAACTTTTTATCAACTTGAAATTTTGAATTTCCAAAAAAAGTTTTTTTCGATACGCCCTACTCCACAACCTACTTGGAGGTTGTGAGAGGACTGGTGACTCAATTTACAAATCTACCTATCTATTAATTGTTGCTAAAATTTAGGCATACAACTTATCCTGGTGTTACTACTTGTTATTTGTGAAGATTGGGCTCAAGTATGTTTGTATCAATTTGCATCAAGTATGTCAAAAAAAGTTACAATGTTTAAAATTCCATTATGGAATGTTAAGTAATTGATTCGTATTCAATATTTTCTTTCATCTTCTCTCGTCACACTCCTTCTATAACCCCTATCTTATCTGAATATTTATTTTATCTTTAACAGATTAAAATTATTTTTTTAAACGCATCTTACTTGAACTCTTACTTGATGTTAAATTTCTCAATATTAATTAAAAAAGCATTAAAAAAATATATAATTCTAGGCAAATTTTCTATTTTAATAAAAGTCATTTTTTTCGGCCCGATCCATTAAAAATGAACACCAATGCACAGAAAATATGGTTTTCTTTTCTCGGGAAAAAAAAACTAATTTTAAGAAGATTATTTGTCTGGTGCCGAGATGTATCTTCATTCAGCAGAAATATATCAGCGCACAAAAGACATTCTCACGTGTTTTTGCACATGTCCACTAAACACTCCCCACTTGGACGTTTTTTTTAGAAGGCACGAATCTTCCTACCAGCTGCAAACGTTCATTGGTCAAAAATGACATCATTCTTTCCTTGGCAACAAAATGTCCATATTTGGCTAAATATCTCTACTAGGAATGTTTGGCGAATATAATTCGTAGATAATGAACATAAAGCGCCAAAAGTAGCAATCCAATTTCGAAAAAGTATTGCAGCATGCAAACAAGCTGAAGCGCCATTTTTATTTATTGTATCCGCTCCGCACGAGGAGGAAAAAATTCTATCCAGGTAGTACTTTTTAAAATACTAATGTACTAATTATTTTCTTGTAAATGTGTTACATAACAATCACGTATCCAGTGTTATTTTTAGGTAATTGGTAAACATAAGTTATTTTGATGATTTCAACTGTTTATCTACTAATAACCTAGAAAATGCATTAAACGCGTTTTTGTTATGCTGGTTATAATTATTATCTTAAACTATCGCTTGGGTACCCGAGCAGCCTTGATACGTTCTTGTAACTACTAGTTCATTTCTCAAGTTATGTAGCCGACCAAACGGTATAGTGGTTAGCGTGCTGGCTTCTAGACCGCGAGGTTGCGGGTTCGAGTCCCGTGTAGGCATGGGTGTTTGTAAATGTATGTTGGCTTGTCTAATGACGAATGTTTCGGCGCATTATAGCCCTCGTGTTGCTGACGGCGCCAGATAATCTGAATACAGCCAGACAGCTCAAGTTATGTACTAATATACTAGTTGTTTAATATTCAGAACATCAGTAATAACATTTATCTACATTCAATAAACACCTGTAGTCATAAATGAGAGCTTGCGAGTTTCAAAATGATCAAAATAGAAAATGCAGTGTGTAATAATAATAATTACAAAGTAATATACCAGTGTCTTCTACATGTAATTTGATTCTTATTGTTTTTTGAACGGTTGATGAAAGTGAAATAGCTAACTTTTTTCTATATGCATCTGAATTAAAAATTTGTATTAACAGTTGAGAAGTAAATTGTTAGGTTATTTTTTAAGAGATTCTCAATTTACTAATTAATAACTTGGTTTACAATATGAATGCCCATCTGATGATGGCTGTGGGGTTAGCGCACTGGCTCTGGTCAGAGGTGCAGGGTTCGAATCCCAGGTTAGGCATGGATGTTCGTCATGGTTTGTAATCCACGTTAAGCATGGATGTTCGTCGTGGTTTGTAATCCACGTTAAGCATGGATGTTCGTCGTGGTTTGTAATCCACGTTAAGCATGGATGTTCGTCGTGGTTTGTAATCCACGTTAAGCATGGATGTTCGTCGTGGTTTGTAATCCACCTTAAGCATGGATGTTCGCCGTGGTTTGTAATCCACGTTAAGCTGTAGGTCCCGGGCTGATTAGCCGTTACTGTGCATAAAAATAGGTTGTTCAGCGTACTAACCAACCATCTTTTTTTTTTTTTAAATTTTATCTAGAGCCATGTCATCAGTTATTTTTATATTAGTGAATTGACGATAGTGGCTATCCGTCTAGGTTGCGGGTTCGAGTCCCGTGTTAGGCATGGGTGTTTGTAAATGTATGTTGGCTTGTCTAATGACGAATGTTTCGGCGCATTATAGCCCTCATGTTGCTGACGGCGCCAGATAATCTGAATACAACCAACCAACTTTCGCTCCTAGAATTTGTTAAATATTATTTTAAGGGTCATAATGTTAGAAAGCTTCTTTCAACAGTTGCATTTGAAATTAACAAAATGCACAAGGAATTGAACTCAATTTTGTCTTCCAAATTCTGCTTCGATGGCATCTTTGAAACAGTGACCACAGACCTGGAAATCAGGGAAATGTCGGGAAGTTTTCCGATTCTGGATTTCTCGGGGAGTTTTTAAAATTTCACGAAAATCAGAGAAATTTTCTTTATACTGAAGGTACGTTTCCCTGTTCATCCGTGCTATGGTGCAATTTTCCTGGAAAATTGTGATAGTCATTGCTAAAAATTTCCTGTATCAGAATAATTCAAACTTTTCATTACTGTCAAAATTATTTTTAAAAAATTGGCGTATTATCTCTGGCATACATGTTCCATTTGATCAGTGTGTTTACAAGTAGCAGTAAAATCGGGGATTTTTTTAGAAATATCAGGGAAATCCGGGGACTTTTTTTTCCTGAATTTTGTGGCCACTCTACGAAATCATTTAAATCGGTTTTATAAACATTTACCATATTTTGTTAGGGAGAAAACTCTGACCAGTCTGTTTTTTGCTATCAATGAATGCTGTTTAAAGTTTCTTCTAAAGATGAAAAATGATAGCATGGAGTAAAGATTTGCATTTGTAACGACTGATAGGTACTGCTAATTCTATCGTCGTATTTTTAGCGTTAGTAATTTAATCCGTTTTTTTATTCGTTTCAATCTTCTGAAAGTGTGAATATTTTTAATAACACTATTTCTCAATGGTAGAAATTTCGTGAGAAGTTTGAGTACCAGCAATGTTACATTTTTAAGCGTTGTTCCAAAGAAGCCTTTTTTTATTGTGTTACAATAATAACAAAATAGTGGTCTATAGTTTGAATTTAGGATTTAAACGGTAGAAAAAGAGAAGAACACTACGTCTTACTTTTGGCTTATATTTTATTCAAAAAAGGAGAAGAAAGTGTTGCCATATGCATAAAACATTACATGAAAATAAACGATGCCACTCAATTATACACAATACAAATTAAACACTTGATTTTCAACAGTTTGCCTTAAATGAACTTTGTACTGTTTCCAATAATAATTTTTGCGGCTTCAAAACCTTTGGTGCTTGGAATCATCGCTGCTGCTTATTAGTGACTAGTTACTTATAATTTGCAGGTTATAGGAGGCGGATATTGGGTTGGTTGTTTTCTGATTATATGGCGCCGTCAGCAACACAAGGGCTATAATGCGCCGAAACATTCGTCATTAGACAAGCCAACATACATTTACAAACATCCATGCCTAACACGGGATTCGAACACGCAACCTCGCGGTCTAGGAGTTAGCACGCTAACCACTATACCGTTTGGTCGGCTGGCGGATATTGGGAGGAATGACAAGGCTACCTGAAGGTGTTAAGAATAAATAGTTACTTATAGCCAAGTTTCAGTGGAAAGTTTTAAAATATATTTTCTCCAACTAAACTTGTAGTTTGAAAGTCGCTTTAAACTGCAGATCCACGCCTGATTAACCGTTATTGTGCACAGGTATGGGATGTTGAGCGCACAAACCAGCCTCAACTAAACATTCACAAAATAAAGAAAAGTGTTTAAGAACGTTGACTAAGCAGTGGTGTGGGTTTTTCCACCACCTTTGCAAAACAATGCCTTTCCTAATTAATAATATCTTTCATATTAGTATCTTAAATGTACTCATGTTCATCGGAAAGCTGTAACATTTTTTAAAATATACTATTATTTATGTCTGTCAGCAGTTTGGCCTGAAAATAGTAAATTTGACAACAATGACCAGGTAAAGTTTAACCTGCTACCAGTTAAAATTAGTCCTGAACTTTCATCATAAATTTGATAATTACTTGCATAGAATACTAATTTCTCTTCTGCCTTTCAATTAAAGATGTGAAGATGTTATCTATATTTTTCTGAAATTTTTAACTCACACCAATCTCATTAATCTCTGATTTCACAATTTTTGTAACTTTGTTTACATTTTAAACTTCTGTGTTTACCTTTGAACTGTTGCCAGATATATTTGAATTTTGTCTAAACTTGGGTATATAATGAAGAATATAATAATGAATATAATGTTAGTGTTCAAAATAATCCATAGTAATTAAGATACCATTTAGAATTTTTTTTAATTGGCACTCAAAATTTGTTTGGAATACTTTTCATGATTACATAAGATGCAGTATGTGTTTCATGATTAGAGGTATCTACCAAATAATTTTTTGGTGGTTTCTTTTAAAAATATTTTACATCTGGGGCTTGAGAATCCATTCTATTAATGTAAAGTATTTTATGTGAAAGAAACTACCAAAAAAATTGCTTTCCAAATTGTTTTTATATAGCTAAAGGGATCCCTAGCTAAATAATATTCAAAGGGAACATCAGTCCTAAAGTGCAAATAATTTTAAGATCTACTAATTTTAATTTATTTTTAGTTTCTAATGCTTATTTATCCTCTCTGTTTCAAATTAAATAGTTGATCTGGGATTGAATCCAATGGTGGTGATTGGGGGGTGTTAGTTATATTACTTGCAAAAACACTTAAACTTAAAAAAGTTAGAGGGTAACTGCCTTCCTCTGCCAGTTGCGACACCGATTATATTAGTATTAAAAATTAATGTTCTACTTTTAAAATTTGCATTGATTTTCTTTATATTTTTAATATAGTATATTATATCAACACTAGTAAATAATTTTGTTTTCTCTTGATTTGCTCTAAATTATCTTGTATTTTTTCCAATAGTTCTCATGCTTCTGCCAAAGAGAGATTTCTGTGAATTGGCAGTAGGTAAATCATTCTATGAAGTCAGGAAATCACTAAATAATGTTTGTTTTTTGGTGGCATATCATTTTTGTATTAATGTCATCAATTACAAATGTTTTTTGGTTATTAGTCGAAATATACAAAAACAGGGAATGCAATACGTCATCCTCTTTTCATGCAAGACATTAATAAGTGTTTCCTGTGCTATGTCTTTCAATAAAGTTTTTTATGCTGTTTTGCGTTGTATATTTTGCTGCAGAATAAACTTTTAAAATGTTTTCCATTGTTATTTCAACGATTTTAAGATTATTAAAACTTCACAATCTTTTCAGTACCACAGATGCCAAATGCATTATCTAAAGTTCTAACTTTCCATGATATCTCCCATCTTAAATTTTTTTAAACTTCAAATACACTTGGAAACTAAATTGTGAAACAAGTGAAGTGTATTTCTTTGTCGCTAGACATGTTATTTGATAATTTTTTTTGTTAAATAATCACAGATAAACCAAATAAATTCAGGACTGAAAGGAATTAAAACTGACAAAATTACAGTATAATTATCACAAATTTATGAAAACCACTGAAATGTCCCTCATATATAGTCAAAACAATGTGAAGTAACTTAACATGAAATCCTGTTTGATGCAAAGTAAAAGCAGTTCTCGGTACTTAAAAACTTAGTTAATTTATTCGTTTAGCACAAACAATTTTAGCTGTCCCATCAACTTAACATTAAAGGGGTTTGACTGTACTGTATTTTACAAATTCTGCATTTAGAAATGGGTAAAGCAAAAAGTGTATTAAGTTAGTGCTTTTGAAACATGAAGGGACAATAAAATATAAACTGAAATTAGTGTTGCGTGTTATTTAATTTGTTAATTTAGAATAAATGTCATTTAATTGATTTGATTTTTAGGGCTTACCCAAATATTAAACCACAAAACTAGATGATATGTATAGAGATTTTCTCGACTCTACAACTGTATAGGGGATTCTACACAAGGATGTGAGCTCTAAAAATCTCCCCCGTTTTCAATTTTTCCCAAGTGACAGATAGTAAGTTCGAACATTTTTTAAATGAGAGAAAAGATTTTTGAATGAGTTCTGTCTGTGAAGAGACTCGCGTGACCTTCGACAGTCAGAATTCTTCCTCTTTATTTTTCTACCCCACTTTTTTTCAAAGGATTGACTGATCAAATATCGAAAACATTATTAAAAATGAGTTCAGAGTTAAAACAATAGATGCAACTGAGGTGGAATTCCAATGATAAATCGAAATATCTCGAAGCTTTTCAGAATTATGAACTTTTTTGGAATATTTGACACATGGATTATTCCAATAAAATTAAGAGACAAAATACTTTTGGAGCTTTATAAAGATTTAGTTGTAATGAATATTGTTGTAGTCGATATTCCATTTTTAAGGAATAAAATAAAAAATATAAAATCGACATATAAGCAAGAATATCTTAAAGTTGATGCTTCAGTTGATTCAACTCTGCAGATACGTTTTTAGAGAAATGGTATTTTCTAGACCATCCGTTTCTAATCTGGCAAGTTTTAATTTATTAAGCATATAAAAACCTTAAAATAGTATATGAATGTTAATACTTTTCTTTGATGAAATTTATGTCTTTGTAGATAACTTAAAGATATATAAATGAATTATTTTCGAAATCTTTATTTTCTTTGTATTAATTTTTTAAATAATATATATATAGCTAATAAGTTATTTTCTTCTTTTAAACATTAAACAATATTTTTACACATTTAAGTATTTATTTTTTAATATCGGTGGTGGTAATTTTGTGTCAAAAAATCCCTAAATAAGAGGCTCCTAAAAGTTGTAACTACTTCTTAAAATTGTTAACGGTAATTCTACAACATTTTCTGTTCTTGAGGATCTTCAATTGGAAATTCGTGAATAATTATTTCGTATATACGGAGACTATCTCTTACGAACCCAGTCTTTGACCCATGAGGTTATGTGCCAATTTAAAATATCTTTTAATTCTTCATTCAAATACGCATTAATTCACCCACAGCTTTGTCAAAAGCTTCATCGGAGTCCGACACCAATATAACAATTAAATCGCAAACACTTCTTCACACTTTCTCAACCAATTCAGAATTAAATTTCAATCAAACATCTATCTTCAACAACAAATTACTAACCGTTTTACTTTCCCTGTGTAGATGCGCACTTTCCAGAACAGAAAACTGTCCAATTCTCTGTCGGAGCGTACTCACCGTTTTACTATCCTCATATAAATGCCCCTTATGGGCCATATTAAATCATTGAATAGAACACTGTTTCTCAACCTTTGCTACGCATACCCCATAAATAAGTGAAATGTCTCGGGGAGGGGGTATGCAGGAAAAAAAGATGTTAATAATGATAGTGATAGATTGATTTCACATGAGAGAAATAATATATTTCATTTTAAAAAATTCAAATCCTATGCAATTGAATCTGACTAATTTTTAAGTTGGAATTAAATATTTTAAATTTATTTTAGTAATGTATTTTATCTGCAGAACCAGTACCTATTGAAAGGAATAGGACAACCAACTTTTTTCTTAGATGTTAATAATTAAACAATACATATATATAATAAGGGCGAGGTTGGGATACACAAAGCAGTGATGATAGGTCAAGGGGTACACAAGGAAAAAAGGTTGAGAAATACTGGAGTACAGCACAGTATTATAGTTTAAGAGACAGAAACACTTTCAGTCATTTTTCAGACTAAATTGTGTAACAATTGTTAGCTAAGAGGTAATGTAAAAAATCTAATTCAGCTGCCTAGACTGCGGTGATTGTGGGTGGAGAGGTGCTAAGAACATGTAAAAAATAAAAATAAAGTTATTTTATACCACCAGCTGAAATTTTTTTCTTCTTGTTAATTTAGACTATTTAAAGATGTTTTTAGGCATCTAGCTGGTATTCTAAGGATAGATTATACTGCCGCATCTTGTTTGCTAATGTAAAAAGCACATTTTTTAAAATTATTTTACACTGACTGAAAATTCTACACCAGAGTTATTTAGATATTAAGCGAAGGCACACAACCTTGGACTATGGCGAATACAAGTTTTCTGGCATGGCTATATACCCCGACAGATAACTGCTAATTTAGGTACCTCCATCGAACATCATTCTATGCTAGGGAATCGGTTGAATTAAATTCAATGGCTAAATGTCCTAACTTGGCAAATAATAAGCATTCTTTTGTTTGGTAACTTACACTTTTAAATTTTCCATGAGGAAGGGTACAGACAATTTCTTTGTCGAATACAGGTGTCTTTTAAAAGTTAGCCAAATAACTTTTAAAAAATACAATTAGATATGCATCATACTTGAGGAATTGATTTAAAGAAGCCAAATTGTGTCTACGTTACATCTCGGGCAATAAAAATCAACATACTATTTGTAAACATTTATTAGTTATCATATCTTTATTAGTATTACTAACACATATTACATAAAAAAAGTAAGAAATCACACTTTATTTACATGCTAGGTAAATAATTTCTTTAAAATTTAAAATGTACTAATTTCTGATAAATATTTTAACACACCTGGGAATATACTTCCATAAAAAAAAGTATGTGTATAAGTATATGCACAATCATTTAAAGGATGGAACAGCCATATATTTTTATTCATTAAAAATTAATTTTTTGAACTCAAATCTATTATGTATGTTGAATGAATTAAAAGAACACTTAAAGTTACAATTTTTAAAATATTTAAAATTAAAATCCCGGCTCTTTAACAAATTAAAATTTAGCAAAATCCGTAACAAATGCTTTAAATTTGTTCTTCTGAAAAAGTTGTTCATAATATGAATAGGTTTAAAGAATACAATCCCATGCAAGTTTGATCTTTTTTCTAATGACTTAAATTTAATCTTGAATAACTAGTTACTTGAACATTCAATTTTTTCCCGGCTACCTGCTTCTGATAACATACATAAACAAAACAGAACAACTCGAGTAACCATAGTTGAAACGACAAAAATATTTTTTTAGCCAAGTTGAGGCATCCAGAAACATTTTGGCTGAGTTAAATTGCAGCCAGATTGTAACCTTTCAGCGATGTTTATTTCCACCAATCAGGGTTTGCAGCTGGTAGGAAGATTCGTGCCACGTGTTTTTTTTCCCCCCTTCTTTTCTTTTCTCTCCCCATCTTCCACTATCTTCGAAAGTCAAGTCCAGCCAAGAATTTTCCCTCTGTTAATTGGCTGTGTGATTTTTGTAGCTCTCATGACACTGCAGGCTGCATCCCTCTTGATTCCAAGAAGTAGAAGGGGTGCGAGCAATATCCCCTTCCCGCCAAACTCCATCCCCCCCCTCCCCACCTTCCAACGTGGATGTCTTATATTCTTTGGGGATTTACGACTTAAAAACACGCTCATTACAGAAACTACAGTGAGTCACTTTCGGAAGTGGGGGTCAGAAATTCTTTCTTCTTTTCTCGGGGGGGGGGGAGTCTCAAAACCATTTACACTGACGAAAGAGGAATCGACTCTAAAATGAGACTTTTTGTTTGGTTCAGTGCATAAGTGTCGACTTTACTCTTACCCTTCAATTCACGCTCATTTACATGCTAAATGTATTAGCATCATCCGTTTTTGTGTGTGGCATTATGTTAGACACGGGCGGCCTTTAGAAACTACCCGCCTAGTGACCTTTTTTTTTTAGGTTTACGATTTTCCATTATTAACAACCAGTTCTAAATATTCGATTTGGCTATATTTCATTTACATTTTGCATAGAATATGTAATAGAAATTTTTATTGCATAGAATTTTGTATTTCATTTCATAAAAACTATTTATAGTATCATTCGCAAATATTTTCAATATTTGTAAAAATACACATCCAAAATAAAATACAAGATGAAGTTGAGAGTAAAAGAAAGTTAATTATTAAAAAACTATCTAAAACGGATAAGAGAACCACACAAAATTAATTTTATAATTAAATTTTTGTGTATTTTTGTCCGATAAGTGTGGCCGTATGGTCCTATGCAAATGCAATGGCAGTTACATTTACACGTAAAATGGGACATATATCACTCACTCACTAATCGAAATTTGAGCAAATGAAATTCCAACATCAAGAATTTGTTCTGGAGGCGAAATGATTGAAGAACTTTAGTTTTTAAAAAAGTCAAAATTGGTTAAAAAAAAAAAAAAAATCAAAATTTGCCAAAAAGCAAAAAAAAAAAAAAAAAAAAAAATGCCGAAAAAATTAATTAGCGCCCTGTGCGGTTGCACAGTTTGCACGGCCCTTAAGCCGCCCCTGGCTAGAAGTGTGAGTAGACGCGGGATGACGCGTCCCCTCACTTTTCAAGAAAATACCCATGAGTCAACACACTTCGAAAACCACTGAAATCCATCCTCCCACTTTTAAAAACACTCAATCCGTCTAAAAACTACTTAAGAAAAATAACATTAACCTTTAAATGTAGTGACACTAAGAAAAAGTGATTTAAAGTTTTCAAATGTAAAAATTAAATCTTTTTATGGTATATATCATACTACTATAAAGTGTTAGGAAGTATAAATTATATCTTCCAACTGAATATTTTCAATATAAGACAGACAGGAAATTTAACGTTTATCGTTGGGAGCAAAGGAGGGGGAGGGGTGTTGTCACCAACTTTTGCCCCCCCCCCCACTTTTTTCCCCTTACTTCTTCCACTGATATAACTTTACCACCACCTAAAGTTATCGAAAACAAAACTATAACTAGTAAATTCATCATAAGTTTGTCATTCTAATTAATGTTTATATTTTTAATCAAGTAATGAAATTATACATTTAATCAGTTTCTTATTTTTATAAGCTTTTGTTATTGATATTGTCTTTAGAGGTATTAGAGAGACTGTTTGGGACAGACGAATCAAAACACACACAAAAAACAAAACAAAAAAGAATAACATATAATTTTTTCCAAATTCAAGAAAAATGATTAAAAAAATGTAGCTGTTGAACGGAAGTTATTTAGAGATTTGTTACTAGTATTTTGTTCCATGCTAAAACCTTTTATCCACAAATTCCGACTGACCATCTCTCCCTTAAACTTTTAATTGGTACACTAACCAAAGGAGTTAATCTTAATGGCACACCCAAGGTCGCTTTTACACACGTTTCTAGTGCCGTGTAGAAGAAGGAATTAATCTACTTGCCATCATTCAAACGAACTAAAACTTGACAGATAGACTCTTTATCAGTGATAGTTTATCTTGGGTTTGTCACTAAAAGGACACTTTTAGACACATTTTTTACTACCGAATATCAAAACCAGATACTAAGCCATATTAAAGCATGTGCAATTTGGCAAAATTTAGAGCCTGAAACCTTCACTTAAACACTCATAGCAAAAAAAAAAAAACTTGCCAAAATCTTCATTGGATCATGTTTTATTTTGAGTTTGGTTTTATGCTGAATTCATTTGTTTAGATTAAGGTTACCTTCCAAATTGTTTCAACTGGTATATACTAAATTAAGTGTTCTTTTTGTACTAATTGAAAATTCTCTCAGAAAAATTTAGACTGCATTTTTTACTAAATAAAACAAAAGAAATAATAAAAAAATACCTGTTATGTAGTATACGCACCTTTAAAGAATAGTTGAATATTAAATTTAAAAAAAAAAATAAAAAAAAATAGAACACATGTGGAAATGGAGTTATATTCTGCAATCAAAACTTTGTTTGGAACCCGAAATTCCTGTCTAATTTGACCTTCATCTTGTTATTATAAATAGAACCAGCTAGCTAAAGATGGTAAAAAAATTACTTGAGATCGATAATGGATTCCCGAACGAATTATTTTCTTTTATTACAATTTGTAAAGGACATAGTTTAGATGAGATAAAATTCGACGAATTCTTAAAAAGATGGATAACTTTAAAAGAAAAACGTGTTAGTTTTATATATAAATAAATTTTGTAATTGATTAAGACACGATATTTTGCATTTATTTCTAACAATTTAATAACTACGCATTAATATATTTTTATTTAAAAACAAAGAAAAGTATCCGGATTTTCAGGAGGGATATACAACATGAATTTTAAAAACAATAACCTAACATTTTCCAAAGATTATATTATCCGTCTATTACGATTGCAAAATAAGTTTCCAAATGCTTGCAATATTAATCAATATAAGAAAATTAATCGAAATAATTATTTTTATGTAAGTCATTTCATTGCATTACAATACAATTAAGCACATGGACAGTATGTTTTCCAAATGTTTTCAATTTTAGCAATAGAAATTTGCTTTTGGTTATCTGATAAAAAAAAAAGTTAGTATGTTTAGATGATTGTTACAAATTATAGACTCATAATCCAGGTAACTCCAGAAAAGGATACAAAAAATTCCTATTGTAGTTAAAAACACAAGTTTAAATTTTGTTTAAATATTGATTGAACTAAATATAAGAATAAAAACATTAACTACACTATCATGTCTTTGGATATATATAAAACTTTATATCACAGCAGTTAATTAGAAGGAGAAATAGCTATTTTTCAGAGAAAATACCCTGAGAGAGGAGAATACCCTTTAATATCTTAGGGCAAGAATAATTACAGTTGAAAATCATTTGAAGGTTTCTAGATAATTGTATATTTTAATTAAATGTTTGTAGTTACTTTGAACATAGAATTATATACAAAAATTAAATTTTATACTTAATCTTTGTTAGAAACTTTCAATTATTCATTTTAACTGAAACTTATGGTGTTTTTACTATTTTGTCTAATGAAAGTAAAAATGATGGACAAAATGCTTTTCTTTGTATGCATATAGCTATTATGATAAAAGATTCCTTAGGCAAATTGTATTCCTTGTGAAATTCAGTGATTTAAAAAACAATTATAAAGTAAAAATAAAAGAGAGTTCAATAAAAATATTGATAAGTATTGACATAAATTTATAATAGTTGTATTCAGTCATGAAATGAAAAAATATATATAACAAACGAATCTGGAATTTTTCACGAATCCCTCTATCAAGGAATATTAAAAGCAAGTCAAATAAGTATTAATTAAAACCATCAATTTATTTCGTTAAAAATTAAGTTAATTTATTTCAAGTTATGTAAAATATATATATATTTTTTTAAATGTACTCAAATATAAATAAAATTATTAGTCAAGTGCTACACTGTACTGTTTTGTTGATTTAGTAGATAAAAAGTTACTAAGCTATAAAAACACTTCCTGATTGCAATCGGCAAAATGATGTTTTCCTCCCCCCCCCCCCTTTCCAATAGAATTTTTTGGTGACAGCCATAAGTGCAGTAAAGTCGGCTTATTATTATTTATTTACATATTCTCTATAATAGTGTCGCGCTGATAAAATATGGAATGAAAACATATTTGCGGGAAGGGGCTTCGACCATGCTAAATGGAATGAATAAAAATTTAAAATGTTTCTGTTAAAAAATAAAAATCATCTGTTTCACGCAATGGAAGCATTCTTTTTTGCCTAAAAACTTAGTAGAATGCATTGTCAAAACGATTACCCCCTTCCCCCTTGTCGCAGTCTATCACAATGGGACATCCCCCTCCCCTCCGTCTTTGCGCGTGACGCCCAGTCTGTTGCCAATGCATCGCCGAACCTGAAACACGTTCTAACCGGAAGTCCCAACAAATCCGCCTATCATCACACCGCTACGAGTTAATGCTTATCCTGTCCACATGCACTCCTTTTCTCCGAAGCTCCAATTATTCCCTCTCTCAACAATAGTATTCCCTACATTTCTACGCCAAGTTACACAACAGTACCATTTTGAACTATTTATCGCTCCCGCCCTTGGCGCGTCTTTCCCCTAGCGGTGGATCGCCCTCATTCGGAACTCTATCCAATAATCTAATTAAAAATTGAATTGCATAGATTTTAATAATATTTTTGTTTTGTATGTACTTTATGTTATGTAATTGACGTGAAAAATTTCAATTCTACATCTTTGTTTTTTAAACGAAGCATAAAATTTTTGGAAAAATCAACGTTTTGAGAAAACTCGAGAAAACTATAGAAATTTTAATAACTTGCATGTTTTTCAAATTTAATGTGCTCTACCTCTGTATTTTGAAGCAGCCATCTTTATTCTAATGCCTTTTTTTTATATTAAATTTTTTAAAGTTTTTTAAATGCCCTCTCTAGTCTTCTCAGCGATTAACGGGTTGAAATGCGTTGTACGCCTCCCACTTTGGTGACTTTGTAAAATGCCGCCAAGTTGTATTGACACTTCCACTGAATTGAACTTGCCAAAATGGGTGCCAAGTTGTAATGGAACCATATAGGCACCAGGTTACCATATTTGACGCAAAATCACAAAAAAAAAAGGAGAGGGGGCTTATAACGCATTTTAACCGATTAACAAAGTGTCGCAGTGACAGGGAAAACTGTTGTAAAAAGGTTCTATCCTCAAAATTACAGGAATTAAGAGCATACCAAAATTTGGGAAACCAACTTTTACAGAAACACACAAAAAAAATTGTGTGGAACTTGCATACTTTTCAAATTTAATATGCTCCACCTCTATATTTTGAAGTATCTCCTTACATACTTCTAATGCCTTCTGTTTTACTTGTTTATTTTTATGCATCTTTTGAGGTATTTTTTAAATGCCCTGTATCTGCTTCAGCTATTCGACAATAATTGAAGCGTCATAGTGTTATAATCACTGCTGTTGGGTAGTGTTATTATAGGGGAATGTTATAACCCGGTAAAATTCCCAAATGGGGAATAATTAGATTACAACTGCTTGATCCATCATTACCATAAATTTATGTTGCCATATAATGTATCCGAAGCATTTTTAGACTCGCCAGTGCAACGCATAGTGCTATAAACCAGGTGCATGCTTACATTACACTTGTTATTTGTCCTTGAAGTTGACATGAAAAAAGCAACTGAAAACTATGATACAATCTTAGAAGCCAAAACTTTTCTATTTGAGATTCAGCCCAATACAATGTCTACTATACCAATGCATATATTTTACAATAAGTCCCTGTTACTATCTCTTACTTGGATATATTAATAGTTGTTGTTTTACAATCTCATGCTTACATTTACCAGGAAAGTGTAACATAGTCAACAAAAAGTTATGAGCAGCATGGTAGTAATATAGTAATTTTTACTTTTTTTTAAATAAAACTTTTTAATATTAAATTTGAATTGGTTTGTGTAAAATTTTTAATTGTTTGTGTAAAAATTTGTCCAACATCTGAAAGGTACCATAAACAACCTATTCAGACACATCAACTGTCTGAAAATATCCCCAATTCAGACACTCCAAATGTCTGAAAACACCCCATTTTAAGACACTTCATGTGTCTTAAAGATTAAGACACCATTTTTTGTCTTAAAACAGTGCCACTTGTTTAAGATACTTTTGTGTCTTATTTTAAGACATTTCAATTTGCTGTGTGTACTCCAGTAACTTGCATAAATCGAAATAGAAATCCTCCAGTCACTGTGTCTTCAGAGAACTTAACATCAGAGCTACTGCAGAATGCACCGTTAAACAACTTAGAAAGAAGTGCTGACAACTTGTCATCCAAGAATTCCAAGATGTCTTTTCCCGCACATCTTCGGATGTCGGACGAACAAGTTTGACTCAGCATAAAATTGATACAGGAGACCATCCACCTATCAAGCAACACCCAAGACGACTACCGTTTGCTAAACAGGAAGAGGTAGGAAGACTCTTAAAGGAAATGCAAGATAGCGACGTGATTGAACCGTCAGCCAGCCCTTGGGCCTCTCCCATCGTCCTGGTTCGGAAGAAGGATGGTTCAACTAGATTTTGCTTCGATTATCGGAGGTTGAACGATGTCACGAAGAAGGACAGCTACCCTCTTCCCAGAATTGATGACACTCTGGACATTCTTTCTGGAACCAAGTGGTTTTAGACACTAGACTTAAAGAGTGGATATTGGCAGGTTGAGATACACCCTGATGACAAAGAGAAGACAGCATACACAACCGGACAAGGACTTTGGCAGTTCAAGGTGATGCCATTTGGATTATGCAATGCTTCGGCACCATTCGAACGCCTCATGGAAACAGTGCTAAGAGGTCTTTTCTACGAAGCCTGTCTCGTTTACCTCGATGACATCATTATCGTGGGGCGAAGTTTCGAGGAACCATCTTGAAAATTTTAGGAAGGTGCTGCGGAAATTAAAAGACGCCCACCTGAAGTTAAGTCCGGCCAAATGTAAGTTATTCCGACATGAAGTGACCTACCTCGGACAAGTCATCTCTGCCGAGAGTGTACGCACAGATCCAAAAAAAGTGTCGGCAGTTAAAGAGTGGAGACGCCCCAAAGACGTACATCAATTAAGGAGTTTCCTGGGGCTTTGCACCTACTATAGACGATTCGTGAGGAACTGTTCTTGCATCGCAAGACCCCTTCACAGACTGACAGAGAGTAAGCAGAAATTCTTGTGGACGAAAACTGTGAGGATGCATTTGACCAACTGAAGGAGGCTTTAACATTTGCACCTATTCTGACTTATCCTCAGCCCGATAAACAATTCATTCTTGACAAGGACGCTCGCAACGAGAGTGTCGGTGCTGTTTTGTCCCAAGAAATAGATCGCCAAGAACGAGTCGTATCATATTGGAGTAAGTGCCTATCTAAACCGGAGAGGAATTACTGTATCACCAGGAAAGAGTTGCTCGCCATAATTAAAGCCGTAGAGCATTTCCATCATTACGTTTACGGCAGGAAATTCCTGCTCCGCACGGATCATGCATCGTTGACCTGGCTTCTAAATTTCAAGAATCCCGAAGGTCAGATAGCCAGATGGATAGAGAGACTCCAAGAGTATGACATCGATATCCGTCATCGGAAAGGATAATCACATGGAAACGCAGACGCCCTGTCTAGGAGACCCTGCCCAGAGAGCTGCCGATATTGTTCCAGGGTTGAGGCGAGTTACGGACTGATCAATCCGGTAATACGCCAAGTTACATCTTCAACTTCATCGGATCCAGACCTGTGGAGTGACGGAGAAGTCAGAAAAGACCAATTGGGAGATCCTGACATCAAGCCGATAATCGATTTAAAGGAGTCTTCGAAAGCGACACCTACTTGGCAGGACATTTCTACCTTTAGTCCTACGACAAAGCAATATTGGGCTCTCTGGGACTCCCTCCATATTCGAAACGGCGTGCTGTACCGGAAGTTCGAATCTGATGATGTGATGATGGAAAGACATCCCGATGGCAACTATTACTTCCAAGATCCCGAGTCCCAGATGTTCTTAAAGAACTTCATAATAGTCCAACTGGAGGCCACTTCGGAGTAATGAAGACGTTGCAAAGAGTTCGAGAGTGGTTTTACTGGAGAAAAGCGAGGGCTGGAGTGGAGAAGTGGTTACAAAGGCACAAAATTTATTCACAGACAGAAGTTTAATCACCCGCAAGCTTCAGCACAAGCTTCAGTACGAACAACTTCGAATACAGCGATTATACAAGTTCACTCTAGTAGGTAAACAAAGCGATCAGCTCACATCGAAGTCCGAAATCAATCTGAAAAGTTTCCCGATCTTCGGTCTTTATATACCAGGTGCGAGAGAACATTCGCGAAATTTCCAGCCAATTCGTCGGAAAACAAACATCTCGAAATTTCTCGATTGCTTTAGGTGTTGCCACCTTTTTCTAACCTGTATAACCGCTGTTAATAAATAAAAAAAGATTAAATAAATTACAATAGAATTTTAAAATAATACGTCACTCTTTAAACTATATACAGACAATTTGTGCAACATTTCCACCTTCTTAAAGACTGCATGTCCCGTGCAGTGAAGTCCTTAAGAGGAAAGGTCATTCAATAACTTCTACCATAATATGGGGCTAGCCTATTGTAATGTACAACTCTAGGTTTACAGGAGGGTGTCCGTGGAATCCTTACCACGACGTCGTTGATCTTCTTAAGGACCACATACGGCCCTTCCCAGTTCGTCTGGAGCTTCGGGGAGAGTCCTTTCCGACGTTTAGGATTCCATAACCACACCTTGTCACCTTCCTGGAATTAACGTTCCGTGGCCTTGGCATCGTAGCGGACTTTCATGCGCTCCGTCATGATGTTGATTCTTTCTCTGGCGAACCGATGTACGGCTTCCAAACGTGCCTGGAGATCATCTAGATACTGGACAGGCGAGGAAGGGGTGTCCGGAGGTCGTCCATAGAGGAGGTCGCAGGGTAGCCTAAGGTCTCTTCCAAAAATCATTTGAGATGGTGTATAGCCAGTGGTCTCGTGAGTAGCATTTCTGTAGGCCAAAAGGAACAGTGGAAGTTTCTGATCCCAATCTTGCTGGTTCTTGGAAACAAACAAGGAGAGATGATTCAGAATCGTTCTATTAAATCGTTCGACCATTCCATCGGATTGTGGGTGCAGGGGAGTTGTACGAGTCTTTTCCATGTCGAGCAAGTCACACAGCCCAGTGAAAACGGCAGAGTTGAAGTTCGTCCCCTGATCGGAATGCATCAGCAGGGGTAAGCCAAATCGGGAGATCTGTACGAGGACTTCTGCTATGGTTGTGGCTTCCTGGTCCGGAATAGCGTATGCTTCTGGCCACTTGCTAAAGTAGTCCATGACAACTAGGATGTATTTGTTGCCATTAGTTGTGTGAGGTAGTGGGCCTAAGACGTCCAAAGAAATTCTTTCGAATGGTGTTCCTACATTGTAACGTTGCAACTTTCCACGAGTTCGGGCCTTCGGTCCCTTTCGTGAATTGCATGCATCACAGGACTTGCACCACTTCTCCACGTCGGAAGTTGCTTTGTCCCAGAAGAATCTTTCCCTGACTATCTGAAGAGTTTTCATGATACCAAAATGTCCTCAAGTAGGGCTGCTGTGAAGTTCTTCTAGAACGTTGGTAACTCTAGAAATTGGGAGGATTAATTGCCACCGGAAGCTTTTGCCATCATCGGACTCCCATCGACGGTAGAGTACTCCATTCTTCAAGTGCAAAGAGTCCCACATAGCTCAATATCTCTTCATTGTTGGACTATAGCGTGCAATTTCCTGCCAACTGGGTTTTCCGGTAGCTGCTTCCATGAATTCAATTAGAGGTTTCAAGTCCTGATCTTCAACCTGACTCTTTTGAACATTCTGGTCACTCCAAGGGTCCAAGTCTGAAGTAGTTGACTTGGTAGTTATTTTCCGAACGGCCGATGTGTTAATCCCAAACTTAGACTCGGCATTGGAACAAAATCGACAGTTCTCCGGACATGGTCTTCTAGAAAGAGCGTCTGCATTCCCATGGAACGTTCTTTTTCTGTGATGGATATCCATGTCGTATTCCTGCAGGCGCTGAATCCACCTTGCTATTTGTCCCTCTGTATTCTTGAAATTCAGCAACCAAGTCAGAGACGCATGATCAGTTCTTAAAAGGAATTTTCGGCCGTACAAGTAATGATGAAAGTGTTCAACGGCCTTCACTATTGCCAGTAACTCCTTTCTTGTGACGCAATAGTTCCGCTCGGATCTTGACAGGCTCTTACTAAAATAAGCGATGACTCTCTCCTAACCTTTGATTTCCTGGGAAAGAACGGCGCCCACTCTCTCATTGCTGGCATCTGTATCTAGAATAAAGTCCTTGTTAACATCGGGAAAAGGCAAAACAGGCGCTGATGTTAAAGCGTTCTTCAGTTGATTAAAGGAGTCGTCACAGTCGGCAGTCCACAGGAACTTCTGCTAGTTCTCTGTTAGTCGATCCAAAGGTCTGGCGATCTTGGAGAATCCCTTCACAAATCTACGGTAATACGTGTACAGGCCTAGGAAGCTTCGTAATTGATGAACGTTTTGCGGTCAAGACCAAATTTGCACAGCATGGATCTTGGCTGGATCTGTGCTCACTCCATCGGATGAGATGATGTGTCCGAGATAACTGACTTTCCGCCTAAAGAGCTTACATTTTGATGGGCTAAGTTTCAAGTGGGCCTCCCTAAGCTTCAAGAACACGTTCTTTACGTTTTGAAAGTGCTGATCAAAACTCCGCCCGGTGATAATGATATCGTCCAAATATACCAGACAGGTCTCGTAGGAAAGTCCTCTAAGCACAGTCTCCATTAGTCGCTCGAACGTAGCCGGTGCACTACACAAGCCAAACGGCATAACTTGAAACTGCCATAATCCTTGTCCGGGAGTGAAGGCCGTCTTCTCACGATCGTCGGGATGTATCTCCACTTGCCAGTATCCACTCTTCAAATCCAAAGTTGAAAACCACTTGTTCCCCGATAGAGTGTCCAAAGTGTCATCAATTCTTGGCAGAGGGTATCTGTCCTTTTTCGTAATTTCGTTCAGCTTCCGGTAATCCACATAAAATCTAGTGGAACCATCCTTCTTTCGAACCAAGTACGATTGGAGAGGCCCATGGACTAGAGGAGGGTTCGATAGCTCTATTATCTTCCATTTCATGTAACAATCCCCTGACCTCCTCTTGTTTTGCAAATGGAAGTCTTCGAGGATGTTGTTTAATCGGTAAATGGGTCCCAGTGTCAATTCGATGTTGTGTAAGCTTCGTTCTTCCTACATCTTTCGATGACATGGAGAAAACGTCCTGAAATTCTTTTATAAGGTTTCCGACAATCTTCTCTTGACTTCTTTCCAACCGAGCATCCTCGAGAAGCTGGTCCACTAAATCCGCGGAGGGTGCGGTTAAAAACTCCTTCGATCCCCGTTCGATGCTTGTAACAGGTGTGTAGGTGGCAATTTCTTATCCTTTCTTGATAACTTTGGTAGCATCACTGATGTTAGCCATTCTCACATGCACTACCTTCTGAGAAAGATCCACAAGCGTCGCTCCTACTAGCACTCCTTTCAGGACTCTAATCGAAGATGAGAAGTCCGTTACTCCAAATCGGAAGGCCTTCGGGAGCTCTGCTGAACCCTTTACAGCCAAATCTGTCATGGAGGGGATGGTGATGTCTTCAAGAGCTACTATTCGATATGCACACGGCTCTTCCGAGTCCAAACCGAACCATGGAACTTCTTCTTTCCCTGTTTGAAGCTCGCCTTTCTCGAAATTCAAAGTAATTCCATTTTTCTTTAAAAAGTCCAGTCCAAGAATACATGGGTCAATAATTTCAGCGACGTAAACGGTGTGAGTGTAGGTGTGAAATCCAAAAGAGATGTTAACATTTAATTTCCCATGCACAGAAATTTTGTCACCAGTCACAGTTTGTAGTGAAACTGAAGGCGCCGTGTAAAGAGGTTGGCTGTCCAGGCGCCGGGCTACATCCGTCCGTAAGATGGTTACATTTGCTCCTGAGTCAACTATTAGACGACAGGGAGTTCCATTGATCTTGCCCTCCACGAATAAACCATGGTTTCCTCTTTGAAGGGATGAGATGTGATAGAGGCTGAGTGGGGCACCACCTGCTCTACACGGCGACCTCCGCCTCGCGAGATAGCCGCTCTTTAGTTTAACTGCTGAGACTCGGACGAGGGTTTGTCCCCTCTCCTGTCCAATTCAGGGCAATTACGTCTGAAATGTCCTTCATGGTTACATAACCAACAAACCACTCTAGTTTTTCGATCCCTCGAGCCAGGATTACTTCTCATAATTCGCTTAAGCTCAAGACAGCGGGAGAAGTTAGTCAGTTGTTGACTGATTTTGAGTCACTGAATTAGTTGACTGGTGAGTTGACTGGAATTACTGAGTTGAGATACTGAGTCTCAGTGAGTATTCAGAGTAGTTCTAAAGCGAACTGTATTGCATTGTATTTTGCAGAGATTTGAGCAGTTGTGTTGTCAAGTTTTTAACTGCTGTTTTGTGCTCTATTGTTTTGAAAAGAGCTGTATTGTGTCTACTAGAACGAGAAGTTCTGGAGTTGTAAGAGAATATGTGAAGAGTTATATTGGAATAAATTCTTGCAAGTTTTGATCTGCTTTGGCTTCAAATCTATCGAACCCACCAACGCAACAGTATAATACCTTATATAGTTTTAAAATTTTCAAATGTAAAAAAAAAAAAAATCACTTTTTCCCAGTGTCACTACAGTTAAAGATTAATGTTATTTTTCATTAGTAGTTTTTAGGCTGATTGAGTGTTTTTAAAAGTGTGTTGGGGGGATGGATTTCAGTGGTTTCAGAAGGTAGGGACACATGGGTATTTTCTTGAAAAGTGTGGGGTAATTAATGGTAATTTTATTCATAGTAACAATTTTAGCTCTGCATAAGCTTGTTTGAGGATGTGTGGGAAATAGTTGTTTTCAATATCAGTAAAAGATCATTTCTTGCAAGGTATCAATAATCTTCAAAATATTTGGGTTTTTAGTCCCCCTTCCCCCCTATAAATTTTATTTTTCAGCTAAGTAGAGACATTTTACAGTAAAATATTAATTTATCAAAGGCTGAAAAACATAAGGTACTTACGTATTAACGCAACCAGGCCAAAATTCGCATAAATCGCCAAATTTGGCGACCCTACTTACTGCAACCCTACGTGTTATACGTGGTTTTTCGTAAAGAAATTATTTTGCTTACTGGTTAGATTGAATGCCGTGAAATACTTTAACTATGGGTATTTGGGATCATACTTTCTTACTCAAACTTACAAATCGCGCCCACCTGGTTGCGATAATACGTAAGTACCAAACATAATTCGAGTCGAGACAGTAAAAAAAAGCCTTTTTATGTAGCCAAGAATCTTTTTCGAGGCAAACAATTAAAAAGACGGTACTTGTGCACTGTTGTGGGTGAAGTTTTGGCACTTAGTTTACCTTTATTTAAGTTAGTATATAACCGTTTTGCCTCCAAAAGATCACCGTTTGGGTGTCCTCGCCCTTTGAAAATTTTTAATTCACTCAAGCCACCACCTTGAATATTAGGAAAAAAAAAAAGTTGTATATGACTCAATTGTCAACTTTTTTCCTTTTGCAACTAAATTAAACGCTAAAACAAAGATGTTGCCAGTGGGGACTTACTAGTGTAACTCATTACGTAACTTGTATAATATAAAACGTTGAAAGTGCAATGTAAACAAATTAATCAATTGCAATTAGCAACAATAATATTAAAAAGTGTAAGTAGTGTATAAACAAAATTTTTAAAAAGGGGAATGCAGCTTCGATTAAATAATATTGGTACTCTTCAGTTGGTACATTAAACATGTACCAGATAAAAACCGCCAAATTACTGATAACTCATCCAGTAAGAATGCGTTATATGTCCCTCCCCCCCCCCCCTTTTTTTTTTGTGGCGATTTTGCGCCAAGTATGGTTCCATTACAACTTGGCATCCATTTTGACAAACCTGTATAATTCAGTAGTGTCAATTCAACTTGGCGGCATTTTGCAAAGTTGCCAAGGGGAGGGGCGTATACGCATTTTAACTACTCTTCCAAGCAACCATCTAGAGGTACTCAGAAATTGAACAAAACAACAACACCATCAATTCAGTTAAAAAAATCTCTTATGGTATCTTATACTGCTTCTGTTCCAAACTTACTACTGGTATCGGGATTGATATGCTTTCTAAATTTAGTGATTTCCAAGTAAACAGTTGCATTAATGCAGAACTAAAAAATATTACGAACAGCATTTTTAATGTGCTGAAGACTTTTTATATTATCCATTTCTGATTATTATTGAATGACAAAATCTTTTCCAAACTTTTTAATGTGAGATATTTCATGTGTTTTGAGTTCAATTTAATTGAGATCATCTTTCTCTTTGGGCAGCAATATGGTTTCAACTTTTATTTTAATATCTTATTCATATTTGTGTTTATCCTTTATCATTCAATCCAATTGCACATTTTTACACATATTTTAGCTTACTAACACTAAATCATCAATTGTGCATAAACTTAAAATTTTTTTAATTTAGTTCTAAATACAAAATCTTTGTTTTTATAATGTTAAAACAGTTTGATGCATTCTAAAAATTAACCAGTACTTTTGTACATCGTAATGAGTAGATGATATCTATTTATATTAAAAAAATAGCATTTTAATTTATATAAGTAAAGTAATTTTCATGCGAATTTTGTATTTGAACACGAGGCAATCAAAAAAACGAAACGTTCCTTCATTTTTTTACGGTAGAAGTGCACTTTTGTAAATTTTAAACTTGCTTCCAATGTAAACAAATAGCAGACGACGCTCTTCGTAACTGGACGTTCGTAAAACGCCGAGAATTGACTTAATGATTTAAACCGGTTCCAGTTTAGTCAGGTTTCGTAACCAAAAAAAAAAAAAAAAAAATTACATTTACGAACGCACCCATAGCAATCCAACCGTATTAGGTTTCGTTGGCGGTTAAATAAATTCGAAACTTGCTTGTTCAATATTCTACTTCTACAAACTAACTAAAATATATCCATGTTAATGTCTTACAAAACATCTGTTGTAGGTAAAGAAAACATATTTGCTTCCATATCACATCAGATTTACATAATTATTTCATTACCTCTAAGAAATAACAATGATCTATAACAGAAGTTTATTCATGACGTCAGACATTTCAGATTATATATGACATCATATAAGAAACATAGTCAATTCTTTTGATGCAGGAAGAAATACTTAAAATATATTTTAGCATAGAAACTAAGTTAAGAATGTTTTAAATAATTTTGAGCTGTCACCTCAAATATTCTGTGAAGTATTTCGAAAAGTAGAAAGATTATCATAAAACAAAACCAATCCGTCTGCAACCAAAGCCTAGCATTATTAATTAGTCTTTAAGTTTAAAATTTCTGAAGTTTTTTCAATTTCAGAAGTTTTAATTAAGTATTATAACCTTAATCAACTTCCCAATATGATTTTTTATACCATTTAAACTCAATTAATAAGTAAAATCGCTCTCCGTGTATCTTGTTAAGCAATTTCAAAAGCAACTAATGTTTTAAAATTTAGCTCAAGTAAAACATTATTCACAATCATAGTTAATGTTATATATTTAAGAAAAATTCAATTTCAAATCCAACCCGTTTTGAATTTTTATTCCTTTATTGTGCTAGTATCTTTTTGTAATTGAAGTGGATTATGATACTTTTTTAAGTGTTCCAGTAAATCAAGTCAAAATGATCCTAAAAATATTTACGAATTTGCTCCGTGGCATCAACCGCGTGTTTAAAGCGGCATTATGGCGATGAACTGCGAGAGCATATAGGTTTTGCGTGGACTTAATTTTTAAAAAAAAATTGTGTGACAAGTTTTGAAACATTATCAACTTTGATGTGAATACATTCCCCAATGTACGTTTGTTCACTTTGGAAATGTGTGATATTTGTACAGACCTCATCGAGCTCCTTCAAAGATGTATGTTGATTTTTCTTATATTTTCCATGTCTATAGATAAACAATTACTTTTGTTTATATTTTAGCTGTAATTAAGTATCCTTAAAAGTTTTTAATTAAAAAGTAGCAAATTTATTATAATTGTATAGATTTGCATTGTTTTTCAGTGTTCTTTCTGATGTCCGATTTTCAGTTACGTGTTTACAAATTCCTCAACAATTTGTTTACAAAACCAGTTTTTGGTTCATAGTGTTGTCTGCAATTCAATAAATATTGTCCGCGATACTTCAATCCCAAGTGCTTTCTTGTAATTCTTCTTACATATGTTTCTTTGAAATCAATTTAAATCAGCTGTTGACATTGTCCTTTGTAGATCAATGGCACTTAATTTTTTTTTTGTTCTTTTTACTTTTTATTGTTAAGTTCTTGCATTTGCTGCTCAAGCATCTTTTATTTTTTTATATTTAAAGACTTTATCTTTTATTTTGAATTGTGAAACTGTAAAATTTGTCATTAGCTTGATAATTCTAAATCTGAATCTAGTTAGTTTCGAGATGTTACAGGTAGGAATAAAAATATAATTCTTGAATATGAGGTTAAAGAATTTTTTTTGCGTGCATTTTCCATAAACATTATTTAACCTGTTTACCTTCCCTGACGATCTAAATAGTTTTAAAACTTCTTTGTTAATTTTATTAGCCGATATTGTTTTTAATATTTAGCTGAATGATATTGAGAATTTATTTAATTCACAAATAGTAAATCTGGATTTAAACATTAAATAAAGTATTAAATTATTAAATACATTTTTGTGCTTCATTTATCTTTCTTAGATTTGTGTTGCAAAACTACTTTAATCATAAAGTACATAACATCAAGTTAGGAATATTTAAGGATTTGTTGGGTAGTTATGAATTAATAAATTGATATTGCCACTATTTAATTCTTAATGCCTAGAAGTTTTATTAAACCCTTTCACATACAAAAATAGTTATCCTTGGGATGTAATTATATCAACAAAGGTCATTTTATAGATTTATTCATAAAAGGGAAATGAAATATTTTTTTGCATTCTACCATTTATTTGTATTTGGTTTTCATTACTTCACAACCCATGTCAGATTTTTTAATCTTATTTTCTACTTCATGTTTAATTTTATATATAGGAAGTGATAAGCATAAAATTAAATAAATTTTAAGGTACCTATAGTTCAACTCTGATTAGTTTGATAGAAATGCTACTCCTTAATAAGTTTAAACGATTAGCAGATACTGGCTGAATTCACAAATCTGTTCTTTCAAAGCTTTTATCCAAACATATGCCAGTTAACTGGAGTCTGATTTTTCCAGTGCATCATAAGGACCAGATGTTTTTTTTTTTGTTTTTTTTTTAAACTTTCCTCAACTTTTTGTGGAAAAATTGTTGAGTTGTAAGATATTAATCTCTATTTTCTTAGTAATTTTGTAGAAACCATTGTGTTTAGCTTTCTTATTTTAGTTCCAAACAAACTTATAAAACCATTGCCAGACCACTATGGGACCTGGCGTTTATTAATAACTTTTCTATCTGTATCAATTTAAAGATGCATGTCTTCATTAATATTGCATAAAATAATTTTTATTCATATGAAAAAAGTGTGCTTTAGTTAGTAGATTTGGATAAAAGTTGAAATAGTTGGTACTGGTTATTTAAACGAACTACAACTTCAGTTAACCTTGTGTGCATATAAAATGTATTAAGATTTTTCAGTGTTTTACAAGTGATGTAAGAACTTGTAAAATTATGAAGCAAAAATTTTGTATTGGCTCCATTTAGAAATGCATATTATTGTATAGATTAAAAATTTCAGGCTATAATTTTGCATTTGAATCTGTCAAAAATTGTTTAACTTTACTTAAGAAGTTGAAAATCTTTATTTAAGACAAACTTGAGTTTTATTTAGAACAGGGGTTTGATGATCCTGTTGGTTAAGCATTTAGATCGCTATAAATTTGTTTGAGTGACCATAAAAATGAACAGCGTTTAAGATCCTTGAAGGTTTTATTAAATTGTTCTACTTAAAGTTAACTTTTAACCAAAGAGTTAAAGATTGGCAAGAGAATCTTATTTGGCTCTTTGCTTTGCAGACTGGTATTAACACTTTTCAGATTGAACAAAGGCCCCACAGCCTGGTGGGTGGTTAGAGTATCGAGCTCATGATCGAAGGATTGTGGGTTCGGTCCTTGGTGGCCACCAAAGATCAGTGTGTACCTAATTAGGGCTGGTGCACATTAAATCTGTTGTAGCCTTAGTGTCCTCTCTTTGGTGTGTTGGGATCGCAGAGAAGGTTTTACACTAGAAGATTTCGATCTCGTATTCTTCTAGATACTCAAAATTATGAGACGTATTCATGGCTGTGTTAAGCACTTTATAAGTGGCAGAAATGCAGTTTGAACTTCCAAACCAAACCAAGTTGAACAATGCACTGGGATTGAACCTATAACTCTTGAGATTGCATTATCCTGCATTCTAATAAGGGAAATATATTATTATTCTTGATGTAATCAGTAGTCAGGGAAGTTTTACATTTGTAGTTGATCTTTAACTGCTGTATGCGATCTGACAAACCGGAAGTCGTATCCCGTGAAATGTTCCGCCATATGTTTTGTTTTGTTGGTTTAAGTAAACATTTTACTTATTAATCTGTGGAGAGCATTTTGGCCATTGTTCATTGATAACAAAGCTCTTTCTATTGTTTTTTTAAAGTCTATGTCTATTAAGAAACCTTACTTTTAAATTCAATTACTATGATTGTTTGATGAATATTTTAACACCTAATGATTTCTATTGTAAAAATGTCCCCTTTTGTTAATTGGCAAATATAATTAGGATGATAAATTCTTTTTTTAGATGAAAATGAAATCAAAAAAGGAGAACTTCGATATTTGTATAGACATGAAATGAATACGCTATGTGCATATCTTCAGACATGGATTCAAAGGTAAAAATTATAATGTTTAAAAATACTCTTCCATTATCCGGGTACCAGTTGTCATGAAGCCAAAATGTTTACTCTTTTAAATGACATGTAAATGTATCGGCAAGCCTAAATGTTTATAAATTGTTTGTTATAAGATTGCTATAGCAACTCTGTAACAGTTTGTTTTAAGAATTATAAATGATTTGAAATTTGTCAGTTTAGATGAGTTAGGCCTGCAATTTGGCAATTTTTATCTAGTTCAAAGCCAAGCGTATTTCGGCCTGATGAGCCCATTGTACCTCTCATATTAAGAAGATGTACAGTCTATGGTATGCTATACAGTGCGGCGGCCTTATAGAAGGCCAGACAGTCTGATAGGGTTGCATTGCTGTGATGTTATAGACATCCAGTCTTCAGACTGGAGTTAATAGATAAGAGAAGTTTTAATATGTATGATAGGCAATGACAAAAACGTGCTCTACTATTTCAGTTGAGTTTCCACAGTCTCTGTGTAGGTTATTTTCGATAACTTTTATTGATTTAAGATGGTTCCTTAGACAGTGACCAATTAACAAACCTATCATAATTCTACAGGATTTCCTGTCCAGTTCTAATATAAATTTTTGTATTTAGTTTGAGGTTCACATTATAAAGTGTTTGGATTGTGTCATAGCATGATACTTTTTCCACTCTAGTTCAGTTTCTTTAGTAAGACCTCTCCTAAGTGATCCCCTGACCTCTGGTCATGGAACTGGGACAAGTGGTGGTGGCCCGAAAGACCTGTTGGTGAATACAAGTCTTGTCAGTTCATTTGCATGTTTATTACCTAGAATTCCACGATGTTCAGGAACCCAGATCAATGAAACTTTGTTGTTACAATATTCTGGTTCTTTGACTTTGTTCTGCATCTTTGTTGATATCCTAAAGGTACAAACTAAACATTTAAAGTGTTTTAGATCTCTGCTGGTCAATGGAAGTTGAACTATGAGGGAACGTTGCATGATTTAGAGGCCATTTAAAACAGTTATTCTAATTATCAAAAAAGAAAGTTTAAATATTAACTACGAGAACAAGATTTTTCTCTCATTAAATACATTTTGTTTGGTACCCAATGATACATATTGCTAAGATTATTTCAAGATTTATATGTTTAACGGAAACTCATTTTGGTCTATCAAAATTTAGATTTAAAGAAATGAAATGAAACCTAATTATTCAAGTATCATAATGTAGACTTGAAAATTGAAATTTTCAGATAGTAGCCAGTAACTGGTAGACACTTTTAGTTTAGTAGTCGTTACTAAACTAAAAGTGTCTAAAGGCCACTGACTACTACCTGAAAATTTTAATTTTCAAGTCATTGCAGACTTTTTATTTGACCAGTGGCCCAGCTTGAAGAATGGAGGTTGGTGTAACCCTCTCCCCTAGGAGAGAAAAATGGGCCATTAAAGAAATCAAATACTCGAATTTTACATTGCCAGAAGTCTCCACAAACGCATTTAGAAGGGAGATTTTTGTTGATTTGAAAATGTTTACGGAAATTTCAGTACATTCGGTAAAAATTAAAACACGAAATTTGCAGAGAATAAAAACGAAATGGGGCCGATTAATTAGTTTACTTACTTGCCTCCATTTAATTGACTTGTGGCGAGCAGATATTTTCAGGTCTATCATAATGGTTCATTGTCATAAATGGTTATAGACTAAACAATGAGTTGTAAATTCACTTTCTGCTTGTGGGTAATAGGAATTGCATATACTCGTGCTACTCAACATTTAAGAAGAGAAGGGCCAAATCCAGGTTCTTTTATTTCATACAGAAAAAAAACCATGTTTATGAACAGCCTGCCAGTTTGCATGATGGAAAAAGAGGTTATGTTTGACTGCTTACACATGAGCCTTCAGGTATAGAAAGTGAATATTCACATTTTCTATGTGAGTATTTACACTTGACTGCTTTTTGAAATATTAGTACATATTTATTTGCCATCTTCTTGTTTATTTTTCTAAAATTGTTTATTTCAAATCTTATTTTTATTCTTTTACAGGCAATGCAATTGCTGTTTTAAGGACCCTAAAAATTATGATAGGTTTAATGCTCTTGTTCAAGGTTTGACACTAAGCATAGTGGAAATATTGCAGCAAATTGTTAAGGATACTAGGTTACTTAAACATGATAAACTACTCCCTGTCTGTAATAGTAAAGCCAATGAACCTAGGAAAGATGTTCCAGGTAGTGAAAGTAAGGAAAAAGACTCCAAAGAAAAAGAAAAAGTTAATAATTGCCCTACGAAAGAAGCGGAAAAAGAGCCCACAGAATCAAATTCAAGTGTTAGTCCCAAGAAAGACTTAATAGTTGAAGATTGGAGCTCCTGGAGCTTAGAAGATAGGGAAAAAATTATTTGCATATTTTCAAAAGTGTTTCTTCTTAATTTTCCTTTATACGTAGCATTTAAACACAATCATCAATCAAAAATTGATGTAAGTATACTTTTATAATTATTTCTAATATTATTGTACATATCATTAATTTTTTTGTTTCATTTTTATCTGTTTTCCTGAAATAGAAATGTTAATTTATGCCTCAGTGAAAACTCTTAATCACCTAATACCTGAATTTACTATGGAAGATGCTTTCTAAATGATTACTCTGGTCAAAACGCGTTTCAACTTTTTTTATTTCAGTTGAAACCTGTTCTAAACTAAAACAATTAATTTGATCAGGTTGTATCTGAAATAAATCAGTGAAAATGTATTTTGAATAAAGCATTCAATTAGAGCGTGTTTTTTTTAGTTCTGGATTTGACTAATTTTGGGTTCTCACTGTAATGTATACACTGTTTATGAGACAGTATTACTATAAAAGCAGGGTTCCCACGGTTATTGAAAGTTATTAAAAGTGCTTATTTTTTAATTAGTTTTCAAAGCCTTGAAAATGCTTAGAGGTGCTTAAAAGTACTTGAAAATGCTTAAAAGTCCTTAATTTTAGTGGATGTTGTGTGACCAACTGCAAAATTTATAAAAATACAACTTGGACTTGCTATCCCCGTGTGACCACCACTTATCCGCAACATATCGAATTCTCTGACATATTTGTATTACGCATCCACCAACTTGTAACTTTTTTGGTAGAATATACTTTAAAAAAAAATTATTTATAGACCTGATACCTGAAAACAGTCCTTAAAAACATTATTTATGTGCTTAAAAGTCATTGATTTTCATTCTGTGATTTGAGTGGGAACCCTGAAAAGAGTAATATTTCTAGGTATCTTCTACTGCTTTTCTATAAAACCTTTGTTTAAAAGTTATTTGGTTTATTTTTAATTGACATACCAGTTCAGATGTGGTTTCTTAGAAATCTTTCTTATAAGCAAGGCGTTACCCTAATAAAGCTGTTGATAAGGTAGCGGTTGGAGAAGTTCTGTGCCTGATACTTGATGTCATATTTAAATTGTCTGTGAAACATACAAAACTATTTCTCTTGGGATTGTAAGCAGTAGTTTCCTTTTTCTGTGGCTAGAAATTTTGCTGCCGCTCTGAAAGATCTAATTGAATTCTTGTTCTTTGGTCATGACCATTATGTGATATTTTTTTTGCAGAAAGCAGTGTCGATGGGGCCACTGAAATTGTTCACGCTAACCGAATTTCTTGTTAAATGAATTAATTATTGTTAAGTTTTAAATATAGGGAACTGCTTTTACTTTGCATTAAATGGGATTTGTTATGCGATTTCACGTTAATAGGGTTCGACTGTGCAATTATATGTAGTGTCTATAATGCACACTGTGTATATATATTTTATTATGAATTGTTAATAATAAAAAAAATAAAAAATTGTGAGGTTATGAATTTTTATTTTTAAAGGAAATTGTGATCATTGAAAAGTCATGGAATTATTTTTCACTAAATAGTACGAACCTTGATGTACTTGTACACACTAATTTCTTAAATTTTTCAATTTTGCTTTATCACTAAACAATTATTTTACTTCAGCAACCACATATTGTTTTAATTTCGTTGGTATTCGAGCTTTAGCCACCCCCCATGTCATGTGTAGCTGCTGAATGACAAGCACTTTTATTGTTTTGCTTAAAATGAAAAAATAGACTTGGTTTCTCTATTGGGTGGACATTTTCTATGATTTAGTGAGGATGATATTTGGCCTGTGAGCCATATCATGGTTTGTTTTCTTGTAGAAGGTTTTCATTGAAGACAATGAAGTGTTGCTCTGAGGAAATTGATGATTTAGTAAACTTGTAGATAATTTAAACAAATCTCACAAATAGTGAGAAAGATGAAAAGAAATCAGTATGACACCAGTTTCAATGAACAGCAGCTGATTAAAATCATTAGTAAGCAAAGAAAAAACATCCAGTTGCATTAGGAGAAAGTAAACAATGAAATGGTTGCGTTTACAGTTAAGAAACAGTTAAATGGTTACCTTAATGCACTTTTACAGGTTATGGTGTAATTTTTTTTTTTTTTTAATTACAAACATAAGGTCAGCAGTTATTATAAATAAAGAGAAGAAAAAATAATGATTGTTAAAGTTAAAGCCCATCAATTAAAGAAATATTTTCAAAATATCAACTTTAGTACTTTTTAAATTTTAGTTCGTTAGTTAAAATTGATACGTTACTACTAAATTGATATGATCTTCTTGGATTAAAATCAATATTTACAAGTCTTGTAATAGAGTTTTCTGACTGTGCAAACTGTTTTATTATTTTATTCTTCAGAGTTGAATATGGATTAACTTCAGGTGGTGTTTGAACAATATCGCGAACATACAAGACGTCATTTTATGTCAAGAAATGATGGGAAATGCATAGAATTCTCAAATCATCGCCAGAAAACATATGGAATTCTAAAATTACCTGTAATATTGGCATCCACGTCGGAAGGAGGAATATTTTTATATTATGGAGCAAAAAAATCTGTTTCTTGGGAACCTGTGTCCTGATCTAGGTGTTTTACACATGCTCTACATTCTTTTTTCATTCTATTTGTATGATCGTATGTCATTTGTGCATTGAAATTGTAAAATTATTATATGATGATTTCTTTTGAAGACTGACTATTTTGATAGATTTATTTTTATTTTATGACAATTATTAGAACTGACCACTGTCCTCGAGATTTTGGCATACACTGTTGCTGAGAATTACGTTTTTGCATGATCAATTTCTTCGGATATTACGCCGATATAATAGTTGCTTATGTTAGTGCAAAGATTTGCGCTTGTCAGACATGGTATATTTAAACTAAAACGCGAATTTCTGCTTTTTTTTTACTATAATTTCAATAATTCCCGAGATCGATACAGATCTGTATTACATATCTGTATTTTATTGGTCTTGTTATAAGTATGATATGCACGGAACTTGCGTATGTTCAGATCTCCCCTAACCTCCGATGTCTTCATTGCTGTAAACCTATTTGCACATAAAATTGATCTTTTACTCTGTTATATTAGTAGTGGCTACTCAAGGTCATTCAATCTCAATAGAAACTTGCACTAAATGTAAATTGTCTTAACTGAATTAATTTTTCTACTTTAGTTCAGAAGTATGCATGTTTGAATTGGAAATTTACCATTTTGGCATGAAATTGTCACATCTGCCTAAATTGATGTGGTGAAAGAATAGTTAATTAAACCAGTTTTCTGGTTTGCTAGAATGGAAATAATGAACATTGAATAAAGTAATGAAGTATACTAATGATTTGTTTGTATTTGATTAATTTAATTTTTTATTTTTGTTTATAAAGGAAATGGAAATTCCTGTCTATCTTCTACGGAATGTCTGCTTTTTTTGTGATAAGGGTGGTGTTAAACTGCTTGTCAATATTTTTCAAGATTCTGATCCTGAAATTGTACCTATGAGCTTGGCACATGCAATGACTACTATTATGTCAAATGTAAGATTCAAGTTTTTGCTTTATTCATATTATCTTTATATTCTTTATATTTTAGATATATCTTGTATTAACGAAATGACTTAAAACTATTACATTCTCACATTTACAATTGAAAGTCAGTATAGTTGCTTGGAAAGAATTGGAGTACAGTTTGAGGGTAAATGGTACTTATGGGATTCATTAACTTTTGTTAGTAATTTCTTAACTCTTTTTAAGATAATCTGAAAAAAATTACTTTTAAAATTAGCTTGTTAACCTGTTTACTGCCATTTGCATTTACAGTGAAATCTCCTTCAATCCACAAGTATCGCTGTACAAAGCGTATTTTGCTGGGTACTTCCATCGATATTTTAATAATGGGAATCGCTTGTGGTCGCAAGAATAATCTCGTGCCATGTTTGTTTCCATGGTATCATGTCTGTTTATTTGTGTACGTTACTTCGCATCTTTTTTGCATCTCCCACTTTACACGATCAATTTGAATCTTTTATGTGTACAGAAGGGTATAACTTAAAATCTTTACCCTAATTTATTGAAATGTCAAATTTATGAAATGTTTTAGAAAATGGAAAACTTGTTTCTTAGTGAGTCAAATTGCAGTGAACAAGAAAGCTTTTAGAAGGCTTACTATAATTTTCTTAATAAACCATTTTCGTATTACTTTTATAACAATTCAATAGTTTTGTTACTTCCTGCGAAATATCTTTTCAAATACATACGAATATCCTTCGCAAGTAGTCAAATAAGCGTCACCCCAATACTGGTGATGCGGCCTGATCGTAAACTTTGCTATCACTCATATTCGGGTGACGCAGCAATCAATATAATATTGACAAAGTGAAACTGCCCTTACCAAGCAGGCTTATTTTTCTTAACTATTCCTCCTTTTTTTTTTTTTTAAATTACTAGGGGGCTCCGCTCCTCCGCTCCCTGCTTGCTAACGCTCGCCAACCCCCGAACGCGCTCGCTGCGCGATCTCCAAAGGGAGCTTCGCCCCCTTCTCGGTGACCCCCACCTTGGCTGCGTATTGGTAAAGACTAAGAAGTAGAATAGCTGGGGATTTTTAACGCAATTCCTGTGATTCATTCTTGAATTGGTACCTTTGGTTTGCCTCTCTACCGTCATGTTGTTGAAATATGAATGACAACTTCGATTACCACTAACATGCCATAAACCGTTACAAGAGAGTTTTGCATTATTCCCCCCCCCCCCCCCCCCGGGCCCAATGTTGAAATTGAAGAGGTAACTGACATTTTCGATTACCTTCGAGATGAAAAATTTAAAACAGAAATAATTAAATGTTGCAACAAGCATAATTAACACATAAACATAACTCATAAATTAAACACAAAAGAAATATTGTTACACAAGCAGTAACAGACGCTAATTGAAACTTTTTGTTATGTGACTACAAGAAAGCACAATAGAAAGACATTTTTTAATATTAATGAACACGCATTTAATGTAACGCTCAGAAAATAAGAAAATCATTGGCGTTACACATACATGTGATTCTTCCGCGAATTAGCGGAAATCAGCGAATTTTTTTACGTGAATTAGCGGAAATCCGCGAATTCATCATCGACTGAAAATCCCGTTATCCGCTAAAATTTTGGAATTAGATTAGATAAGTTTTAAAAAATATTCAGAAATCGTTTTGAAAAGTCAGCCTTTTCCTTCATTCCCTAAAATGTTTTATTTATTTCAACTGACTGTCAAGGCCATTCGATCGACTTTCTTTTTTCATAAAAAGAATGCCTAGTGCGCTCGTTTCCCACTGTCCTTTTTCCACTGTAGTTCATGACTTGTTTTAGTCTGAACTAACTTGGTTAAAGAATAGTTAAACCGGTTTTCGATGCTGTTGCCTTTGTCACGTGGTCTTCATACATGTGATTCATCCGCGAATTTGCGGAAATCCGCGAATTGCATCAAAAATTATCCATCTTCCACTGAAACTTGTGTCAATTCTGAAAATAGATGTATTCAATTTTTTTCGGAAATCGTATTGAAAAGTCGGCTTTCGTCCCTCATTCCCTTAAAATGTTTCTAATAAAAATCCTATTCAAATTCAAAGTCTCAAACTAAATTAAAAAATGTATAAAATTTGGCAATTTATCGCCGTGTTTTTTTTTTGTGTGTGTGTGTTTTTTTTTTTTTTTTTTTTTTTTTTTTGCGAAAAAGGTATTCTTACCAATTTCATTAAAAAAAAAAATTCCAGTGGATTGAATCTTGAATGTCAGATAATCGGACTTTTTCTGTATTTAACTATTATTACAGGGTGTCCAGTAGTTGGGAAATATACTTGAATTTTTTACATCTCGGGAAAATCTTGGATTATGATTGAAATTCGTATTAATGTTGGAATTTTCGGTTGAATTCAGAAATTTTTACTCCTCTTCAGTTTCGGAAAAAGTCTTCTTATATCGGCGTTTTTCCACAATTTTCCCATTGATTTCGCGGATCAAAACATGGTTCTATTCGAAGGTTTTTGACCGAAATTTCGAACATGCCGGAGATCGATGGAATTTCCTGACAAACACGAAATCTGCACGTTTAATTTCTGCTAAACCACCGATGGAATGAATACTTTTCCTCAGAATTTTTCTTTAATATCATAGCTTCTATCTGCATTATTTACGTTGATATGCGATGGACATTTTGCTGAACGTTACGGTGATGAAATGGCCGTTTTCCCGTGATTATGGCGGACGCTATCGCTGAGAATTACGTTGTTGCATGATGATACATTTTGTCTGAAATTCGGAATTTCCGCTCTTTTCTTATTAAAATTTCGATTATTCTTGAAATCGATACAAATCTATCTACATTACAATCTTATTGAGCTTGCTAGCAAATCTGACAGCCATGGATCTTATGTGCGTTCAGACTTCCTCAAACCTCCGATGTAATGGCCAATTTTTCTACAGATTACCTATCTCTATCGCCATTATTTACGTTGGTGTATGGTACTTAGTTTCGCTGAGCGTTCGGCTGACTTAAGGTCGGTATTTACATAATTTACGCTGCTAACGGCGGGCAATATCGTCGAAATTTACGTTCTTGTGGTGTTAATTTTTTCCGATTGTTGCTTTAATGTATGGATGCTGTTGCTTTAATGTTGGATTTTCGCCGATACGGTGGCCGCTATCGCCGATATTTACTTTGGAGTAATGGTAATTTTCAACTAAGCCGTTTTAATAGTAGATATTGCGAAATTTGCTGCCCTCTTTAGGTGTCATTCGCCTAGGTTTCCGGTGATGTGATAGCCGCTATGCCCGTGATTAGTGTTTGTGTGAAGATCAGTTTTGCCTTTTGATTTGAATATATACAGAATTACTAAGATTTTAATTTAATTTTGTGCAAAAAATTCAACCCAATTGTCCAATTTTACTGTATATTCTTATTTATAATTGCAATTTTAACTGCTATAATATATAAAATAAGGTATTTTATCATATAAAAAAAAAATATATATATATTTTATCTAGAGCCATTAATAATAGTTAAAAAGTTAAAGCATTTTTTTTATATAATTGTTTAAAATTGGCTTTTTCAACTGTGGAAATTTGAAATTTTTTGCTTGGGTACTGTATTGTGGTCTTGTAGATACACAGTCTCCCTCCCTTAGTACTTATCAACAGAAATGTTAGTGACAAGCAATTGTTTTCAAAGAAAAAGCTAGTGCCAAAGGAAACTGAAAGAAAGAACTGCAAAAGCTGCCAAATTACAGAGAAATGTTTGCCTGAAAAAAAAAATCCTATGTCTCAAACTATCCTACCACATTCGAATCTTACACTCAAAATGAAGCTGTTTGTTCCAATGCGGTTGATGCTTAGCACAAACTATTAAAGTGTACACCTAGTAACATTACCTGTGTATTTTGTCTGCTTAGATTTAGACCTTCATATTTATGACTTGGTAAACTATATAGTACCTTTTCTTCTTCTCAGTCTCAAGTATGAGCCTTTAAAATATCCTCTCTTCCTATTTTCAATATAACAACACAATTCTTTTCTGATAAGCCATTTCTTATTTTCATACAATTTTTCTAATTTCTAAAATTAGTTCAGCACACTACTAAGTAGGGTATATTTTTATACTTGAAAATATGGTGATAATTGGTCGCAAGAGGGGTCCTTGAACGTTTTTTGATGATGCTTGAATTTTTATTCGAAATTTTGCTGGACACCCTGTATTATAATTTCTGAATGTGTACAAAAACATTTAAGTCAAGTTAAATTTTTCAGTTATGATTAATACATGAACACAGTTGTCTTTATTTAATTATTGTGTGTGTGTCAATCACAATGAGACGTGGTTGTTGTAGAGTTAATAATTGAAATCAATCTTATATCCAAAATTTAACTAAAATTTGTATTGAATTTTGTGCGCTAATATATGTTTTTGTGTATTATGCTGTAAAATGACAAAAAATATTTCAGCTAATTTTTTGCTTGACTAATCACATGTATGGTTACAGGATGCCAACAAAAATATAAATACTTCTGTGTACACACAAAAAATATACTGAGATCGTTTGTTTAAAATTCCCGTAATTTACAAATTATTCCTTTTTGAATTTTGAAAACCGAAACTAACCAAAATGCAGGTTTTGGCAGTAAAAAAGTGAAATGAAAAAATATTAACGACCACATATCAACAAATTAACTCAATAACAGGGCCCTCATATCAAAGAGATCCATAAGAACTACTACCTTTCACAGTTATAATACATGACTTGCAGTCGTTTTAGTGAATTATAGCAAATTAGTGGTTAGCTGTATTACTTTAGTTTGGAATCTCTCTCTATAATAAAAAAAGTAAGGAACCTGTGTGTTGTCACTAACTCTTTACCTGGTGCAAGGAGAACTGTGAAATGTTTAACACAAGCAGATTTTCTCTCTATCTCGCCACGTATTATCCCAAAATGTTGAAATTTTAATTAGTTTTTTTTTTCCCCATCCTCAAATAAATCAATAAAAAGAATTTGCCGGTCAAAATTGTACATGGATTGCTAACTAAATGCCTACACAAACCAAAACTGTTAACAATAGAACCACAAAACAAAATCAAAAGTAACCAATCACAAGTGTATGAGATATTTAGCTCCGAGTACAGTGAAAAAGAAAAATCAACAAAAAATTAAACATTTTAATGTGAATCTCATAAAATTTTAACTTACAAAAACTAAACTAATAGACACCGTTAACAATACAATGAACCCAAGACAATCCCTCATCTGAAAATAAAACAATTGTTGAATTAAAAAAAAAAAAAACTTCTAATGGATTTCGAAAACATTAATTTATGACATAGCAAAAATGAAAACAATATGACATAAAAAAACAAATAAACAATAGTTGTTCAGCTTGTTTTAGATTTCAACAAACGATAAACACTGCAATAAAGAAGAAAGAATAAGTCCTGCTGTTTGACAAATTCGTAAAATAGAACAAAAGCAGTATATGTCCTCATTGGCGATTTTCCCCGGTTTGAACTGGTCGGATTGCAAACAATCAACAACAATTGAGTGGCAATACGGAACATTTGTGCACAAAAATTCTTCAGCAAACCCAAGAGGTGTATTTGAAGCAGCTAAAGTCATGGTGGTGGTTTGTGAAACGAATTTTTTCATAAAAAAAAATTAACTTTTTTGATGTTGTAGCTTGCCCATGTTGAAAGTATCAAAAACCATTTATATGCCTTTAACCTTTACCAGATGATTTTGCATTATTCCCCCCCCCCCCAAGGGCCAATTTTGCACATTTAAACAATAGCAAAAGATTTTCACACTTGAATAAAAAGAAATCGTAATTAAAAATAGAATTTGCACAAAAACCAGTAATAAAATTAATAATTAACAATCACACAAAAACCATTGTTTTTAAAAAAAATTGCATAATAAACATCAACATAAATACAATAATTAACAATAATTAGAATTTACACAAAAAAACAAAATCATACATTAAACGCCAAAGAAATATTGGTAAATAAAACAGATCAATTGAAGACGCTTACCTGTTATCAGATAGGAATTCATGCCACAAAATTAAGGAATTCTAACAAATTCCCTGATTTGACGAGAAATTTTTTCTAATTTCCAAAACTTTTTCCGATGTGTAGACATCCCGATAAAATACAACCTTTGGGGGATACGCCTGAAAAATTCATAATAAAGAATAGAATTAACACAAAAACCAAAAAGAAATATTGGCCTTTAACCGCAACCGTTAAATAAAACAAGAACAATTATTGTTCTAACAAAAACCATAAAATAAACGCCAAAGAAATATTGGTACACACAAGCAGATTTTCTTTCTAGCTCGCCACGTAAAAAAGTTTTTTGATGTCGCTTGCCCATGTTGCACATTTAAACAATAGAAGAAGATTTTCACACTTGAATAAAAATAAATCATATAAACAATAGAATTTACACATAACCAAAGTCATAAAATTCATAATTAACTATCACTTGAACACTCTCTGTTTATCGAAAAACATTTGCACTTATAAGAATTATGCATGTGAAAAAGAAACGAAATTCTGGAATTAAAAGAAATCATAATAAACAATAGAATTTGCATAAACACCCTTCACACAGGCCAATTTTGCACGTATAACAATTAAACAATAGAAAAAGATTTATACACAAACCAACAATATATTACCCCAAAACAATAGCTTACTTTAAAAACAAATATAGAACAAGATATATAACGCTAAATGCCGATTAAAAAATACAAAAGAACCCAAGGACAAACAATAATTTTACATTATGCAAAAACAATTAAACAATAGAAAACGATTTTCACACTTGAATAAAAAGAAATCATAATTAACAATCACTTGAAGACGCTTTGTTTATCGAAAAACATTTGCACTTATAAGAGTGATGCATGTGAAAAAGATTTTTGCTCTTGAATAATAAAAATTCATAAATAACATACACCCCAAAATCATTGTCATATTAACTTGCATAACGACTTACTTAAAATAACAGAAATAACTAATATATTATTAAAAACACAAACCAACAATATTTTACTCCAAAACAATAGCTTACTTTAAAAACAAATATAGAACAAGATATATAACGTAAAATTCCGATTAAAAAATACGCAAGAACCCAAGGACATAAACAATAATTTTAGATTATGCAAATTTTGACTTACTTAAAAAAACAGAAATAACTAATATATTATTAAAAACACAAACCAACAATATTTACCCCAAAACAATAGCTTACGTTAAAAACAAATATAGAACAAGATATATAACACTAAACACCGATTAAAAAAATACAAAATCGAAATTTATCGAAAAACATTAGCACTTATAAGAATGATGCATGTGAAAAAGATTTTTGCTCTTGAATAATAAAAATTCATAAATAACATACACACCAAAACCGTTGTCAATGTTTATCGAAGAACGAAATTCCGGAACATTCTTTCCTTCCCAAAAAAAAATTACGTTGTAGGTAGATGATGATGGCCGATTTCAAAATAACTGAACGTTGCCGATTAAGAAATACAAAAGAACCCAAGGACATAAACAATAATTTTAGATTGTGCAAATTTTTGAAATGTGTTGTTAAAAAAACTAATAAAAAAATCAACCAAATAAATGCCGACAATCAGTTTTTTAGCAGAAAGTCAATTAAAAATATAAATGAGTTTTATACATCGTACTTGGGTTTATGCATGATGAGACATATTATGACGTCATAATTCCCCCACCCTCTCACACGCTACGGCCAAAACACGGGGATTCCCCTTTTTGAAGGAGAAAGGAGGCAGAAAAAATGGGGGGGGGGGTAGTGCTGTCTAAAACAGTATGTATTTAATTGATTTTTTTATCATTTAACGAAATTTTTAATTCCATCGCCTAGAGGACATTTCAAAGATTCGAACCATATTTTTTTCAATTGAAAAAGTAAATATTTCAAGTAGTTATTGTGAGAGAAGAGTAGGGGGAAAAATTTGTCCCATTGGATTACCATTACGGCCAAATTTTAAAATTTAATTAAAAAAAAATCTAATTAACAATTCAACAAAAATTTTTCTTTTGAAACTAAATGAGTGCAGAAACTACTTATGTTTCAAATTTCACGGTTCTCCTTGCACCAGAAATTGAAATACACGAGACACAAAATTTCATTCCTAACTTTTTTTTAATATAGATAGATAGAAAAGTTATTCTTTATTTCTAACTAATGCATGGTGTTATCAGCCTTTTTAATCTATTGATTTTTGTTCACATATGAATTGAGGAATATTATGAATTCAATAGTTTATACATTTTCTGGGGCAATACCATAAGAGGTCAATAATTTACTGGTTCAATTCACAAGTGGCATTTTAAAAATAATGGTTTCTGGAAACATTACAAGTGACCCTGTAAGTTATTGGAGCTTGAATAGATTACAGATTTCCATTAAAATAATAATTAATGTAATACAACTCTATATTTTCCCTAAATAGTATTTCAAACATCAGTTTAGCAAAAATCAAGTTAATAAAAAATTATCCAGTAATAGTTGAAGCATCTCCATAGCAATTTATACTAATTAAATAGGCCTTTTATTTAATATAGTTGGATGCAATTTTGTTTGAATTATTAAAATTTTGATATTTGTGCTATTATTTTTGTTTGAATTTATTTAATTTGTAAAAGTGACTACTAAAAAATATAACTTAATCATTGCTGTGATTTGATGTTTATTGACTTATTCTGCGGAAATACCAATTACTGAAATTATTTTTAAATGTTATTTGGCAATTTTATATTTGTTTTGAATTTAAGTGTAAGAAAACAAGGAATTTTTGTATCTGCAAATTTGTAAGGAGTCTGTAAAAAAAGTCAAAGGTCATTAAAAAGTTCTTTATTTTTAAACGTTGTTGGGTATTAATTAAAGTCATCAACCTCACTAGCCTCGTAAGTCTTAATGTACCACATAGAATTTACAGCATATAAAAGTTGTAACTATTAATGTTGTCTGGCTTACTTTGGGTTACATTTCTGGGTTTTATCTCTTTTTAAATGCAAATGCATCAGAGTTCTCCTTAGTCTCACTGAAAAAATTTCTCTGTTGTGACTGTCCTCTAGTTCACATGTTTCTGTAGTGTTTTAGTGCAAATTAGGCCCTTGTAATTGCCCTGGTGTCTAAAATTTCTATTACAGCAAACCAACTAGTAAGAAAAATTCTTAAAATTGTGTATTTTGAAGTAATTCTTTAAATTGTATTTTCCAATTTCTTTTTACTGAAAATGAAATTTATTTATTTCTTTAAATGTCACTTTTGTGTCTTATTATTCTTAGTTAAAACTATGGATGAATATTGGTTCTCTAATGCAACAACTAGTCCTTCTTCGGTCTTGCATGATAAGGTAAGTACATTGGACACAAATTTATTTAATGAAGATGTTGCTAATGATCATACTCTGTTAACCCATTACTTTAATTTATTTCAGGTATTTGTGTCAGGTGAAGGATATTCATTTGAGGGCTGCAGGGCATCGCAATATGTTTGAATTCATGTGGACAGCTGTAAAGGATCCGCTTGATGGGCATGCTACATTTGATAAAGAGGGCTTAGATTTAGCATTTAAGTATTTCAGCAGCTCTACGCTCACCATGCGGCTTGCTGGAATATCCCAAATAAATGTAAGTTTACGGATTCTTTATATTATATTGTTTATACCGTCAACTTAAAGTAAAGAACTTAAGAGGAGTAGGTACTCTTTATACCGGCAATGTTAATTTGACATATTTAATGTACCTTTTTCTCGGAAAGTAATTGACATAGAAACCTATTTTTTTTTTCAGTGCATTTAGCAGACATTTGTTATTCTACTTAAGTTAGCTTGTGATTGTAATTCAATGACTTTTTTTCAAATGAATTTTCGTGAAAGTCACTCAAGTTTGTTAAAAATCACAAGTTTTTTTTTCCGAAATAAGCCAAAACAAAAAATATTTTTAAAATAACAAAATCTCACTTCAATATATACAGATACATAAAAGGTGTATGTAAAATTTTTAGATAGATAGTTTGTGCAGCTTCTTAGAAAAAGATACATACATAATGAAAAATGTAGTTTTGAGAAAAAGACATTTTAAAGAAAACTTTACTTACACTAATAGTTACCAATTTTGTCTTTGAAAAAATTATTAAAAATACTTCTAGTTGAGGTATTATTACAAATGAGATACCCTTTTAAAGGGAAGAATTTAAATTTTGATGAACAATAATAAACTCAAAATCGATTATAAATTTTTGGGTACCAACTTCCCTTATGTAAAGCAAGTAAAATTTGAAAATAGTACTTCCAATAAATATGTTTAATGTTATGGAACATGTAATTTCTCAAACATGATTATGAATTAGTTAAACTTTGAATTTATTTACTACTCTTTCTCAACCAGAAAGCATTTTAATTTCACTTAAATTTTATTTAAATCCTAATTTTCTGAATTTTTTTATTAATGATGAATGTGGACTTTTCTATTTCTTTCAGAGTCATATCAATATGTATAATGAACTTTGCCATAGTGAGAGTTTAGTGGAGGCTGAGACCATTGGGAATTCTTTAGCTAACTGGCTGATAGAAAACAAAATAATTGAATGTATTTTTGGTCCAAATCTTCATGTTGAGGTAAAACTTTAATTTAATATTTATTTTTACTTATTATCTGTTATTTAATTTTTTTTTTTAGCTAAAATGACTATGTTGCTAATGCAAAATAATTCATTAGAGTACTAAACATAATTTTCTGAAAAAATAGTTTGTCTAAAATAAATTAATCTGTACCAAGCTGTAACGAAAGTTTGAATTCTTACCTCTAATGTAAATAGATTACAATGACAAGAACACAAATATGTTATTTCTTAAAGTTAATTCCATCATAAAATATGGTTTGTTGCCATCTTTGAGCCTAAACTTCAATTCTATGTTGGTATCTCCTTTTCTACTTGGAAGCAAAGAAATCACAACACCACTTCTCGACATCATTATTGAATCACTGTCCATAAAGAGTGAGATTGGATTTAAGGATTGTAATCGGACAGTGCAAGATATGGATTGAGTAAGAGGCGTTACTTAAGAGGTTTTTTTTTCAATCATCAGCTGTATGTGCTGGAGCATTGTCATGCTGCAGAAGTGCACACTTTATGCTAAACAGTGCTTGCTACCAGACTTTCAGAACTTATTCCAATTGAAAATAGAGGTCAGAATCCCATTTTTCAAAACAATTCAAATTGCTAATTTTTCATACGCTACAATACAAACCATCATAGAATTGATTTAATCACTTAAAATTCATTCAATCACTTAAAACTAATTTGACTATCTAGTACAGAACATGTTTTACAAAATGAGTATTAGTAGATAGTAATCAATTGGATTGTCGTGTAGCTTCAAAAGTTCACATCTTTTTCAAAATGATTTCTTTTATTTTTTTTTTAATTATGTGCTCTTTCTATTACTTTTAAATTAATCAATTACTTTTTAATAAAACAATGAAGGACTTTGGTTCTTTAAGTACTTATTTGAAATATATATATATTATATATAAATGATCCACATGGCAGTGGGATGTTTTTTCTTTCTTCTTTTTTCCCCCTCCACAATTTAAAAAAAAAAAAAAAAAAAAAAAAAAAAATGGCCGGAGCTAGTTTTGAAACTACAAGTCTCATATAAGACATGCAAGTTTTCATAGAAGGATAGCAGAAATATAAACTTTTACTTTTGACTTAACCTAGTAATCTTAATAAATAATTTTAATGATTGAAGAAATACAATTTAAGTATTTATAATTATATAAGTTTAAGACTATTTTTACAGAGTAGATTTTAAAATTTGTAAACTTTTCTTTCAGTTAATCAAACAGAGCCATATTATTTTAAATTTTCTTGCAATGGAAGGACGTATAACCAACGAACACATTGATGCTGTTTGGTCATCCGCTCAGTTAAAGCACTGCAGCCGTCAAGTCTTGGACTTATTACCTCCACTAATTAAAAATTTAGAAGTAGCACCTGTTTTACATTTATACAAATTACTGTGCAATGTTGAAACTAAAGAACAGACTGAACAGGTATGCATTTATTGATTTAATGGTATTGATTAGTTAAATTTATTGCAATAACTTTCAAATGAATATTTGTTCTATAAAAATAGTATATAAGTAGTAACTGTGAATCTCGAATCAATGTTTTTTTACGTATATTTACTTCTGGATTTGATATTTTTAATAATTATCAAAATTGCTGAAAGGTTTAATCAACTCAAAAATCTTATTTCCAATGGAATCTTGCCTTTTTACCACATTTAACAACAAAAATGTTAACAAGTTAGAGGGATTTTTTCCCTCAAACATTCAAGAAACTGGTATAACACACAAACTTTTCATTGAGTAGTCATAGAAACTCCAGTTTAATTTTTAATTACTTATCTTAATAAGATTGTGTATTTAACATATAGTTTGGCAATTATACTTTAGACTGTATGCAAGTATTTTGGCAATTTTAGTTTAGGCTGTTCTATGCAAACTGTTTTTACATTTGCAGATTTGACTGGAAATCTTGATCTTATACGAATGGGCAGAGTCTTTATATAAGTTTGTCACTACATTGTTTTGTAGAAGCCAAAAATGTGAAATTTAACACTAGATAACCAAACATTCTATTATATAATGCTATAGACTTCCTGCTTAGTAGGTTACAGATGTGTTGGGATAATCACATGATGCAATATCCACCCACTTCCCTTTTTCATACATCGACTGCCCAGCTAACACAGTAGCGACCTCTAGCGGAACTATTTTTGTAGCCCCTTCTGCGCATGTCGTATTTAGATTCTAATATAATCTCATAAGATTTAAAAATAGAGATTATACTTTAATTTTGTCTGATAACATAAATGCAGTGAAAAATAAACTGAGGACAAGGGGTTGAAACAAAAATCTTAAAAGTTTATTTATAACGTAATCAAACACTACTACCTCACTGGCAGTCAGAAACCATCTGCCCTGTTTCACAAGAAACTTTTTCTTATATAAGAAATAAATTTGCATATTACAAAGAAATGCATGTCTGGAAAAATACCACAGTTGACCAATCAAAAATTCAGAAATACCCAACACAAATATTATTAAACTTTCAAGGAAGAAGCCATACAACTCAACTTAAAACTTTAGCTGAAGCAAAAGGTAAACAATAGTTTTGAAAAGTGGGCGGTTCACTCATGGCACAGGTTGGGAAAAAGTATGAAGACAGGTACATTAACAAGTAAGTTAAATAAGCTGTTTATCTAACAGTGCCCCCCTTCTTCATATTTTTTTCTTTTGAAAATGACCTATGAAGTAAAATTTCTGAAATATTGGACAACATGCATCTTTATGAAAATAAAGTTTTAAACTCTCACATTGTCTAAATTATTTCTCGTCACTATACATTATTAAAGCTCCAAACCAATTTTAACATATAAATATCATTTTGATATATTAACTTAAGAAATTAAAACTGCACATTAATACTTAAATACTTCAATAATATTAGTGACAATATTAGACGTCATAACTTATCAATAATACAAGTCAAACTTTAGAAAATATCATTTCCTGAAAATGAAAAAGTTCAGTTTTGCTCAACGGCTTTGTAAAAATGTCAGCAAAGTTCATTTTACTAGGAACATGTTGCAACTCGAACATGTTGGTGTATACCAAGTCTCTAATGAAGTGTAAGCGAACGTCTATATGTTTCGTTCGATGGTTTTCAATAGGAGAACGAACAAAGTCTATTGCAGCCTGATTATCAGCAAGTAGACGGGGATTGTTTGGTAGTTGCTTGATAAGCTGGGCACCAACACACTCCTTGATAATACGTGTATACCATACTAATTCCTTTGCAGCTTCTGTCATGGCTACAAATTCGGATTCCATAGATGATAAACTAACACACTTTTCCTTGAAGGCTCGCCAAGCAATTGGTACTTTGTCTAATAAGATTAGTTGTCCACCCATGGATATTCTATCATCTCGATTACTCGCAAAATCAGCGTCAGTGTAGACATCAAGATTGAGGTTTTGAATTTTGGATAAGTCCAGTTTCAGCTCTCTGGTATAACTAATATAGCCTAGAAGTTTTAGGAGACCATTCCAATGGCTGATACCTGGATTTTCCTGAAATTGACTAAAAATATTAACCGAATATGAAATGTCAGGGCGAGTTCTTCCTGCTAAGAAAGCTAAGCTTCCGATCAAACTACGATATGGGTAGGACTTCATTTCTTCCATCTCCGAGTCAGTTTGTGGGCATTGGGTTTTAGAATAAATAACCCCTTTAGCTATAGGAAGGGATGATATAGGGAAATTAAATTTCCTAAAATTGTTACAAATTGTATCAATGTATTCGTGCTGATGAATACATAACCTGTTACCTTCCTCCACAAATTCTACTCCTAACAGCTTTCTTGTTTTTCCTAAAATCTTTATATCAAATCTTTCCATTAAGAGATTAACTGCTTTATTAGTAAAGATTTTATTTCTTCCAAAAATGATTATGTCGTCTACATATAGTAAAAGAACGACATCTTTTTCTAAGAAATAAGCACAATTGCACCATTCAAATTTTTTAAATCCTATTTCATATAAAACTTTATGAATTTCAAAATACCAGACACGCCCACTTTGGTGCAAGCCGTAAATGGCTTTTTGTAATCTGCATACTGAATTAGGATGCTTCTTGTCCTCAAAACCTGGTGGCTGCGTCATGAAAATTAGCTCGGTTAAGGGTGCGTACAAGTATGCACACTTAACATCGCATTGTAAATGTTCCCAGTTATATAGGCTTACAAGAAGAGCGAAAAAGAATCTTATAACACTAAAGTTTACTACAGGACTGTAAACTTCTTCAAAGGTTTCTCCTTTAACCTGGCGGAATCCGTGTGCAACGAGTCTTGATTTATATCTAACGATTTCACCAGATTCATTCTTCTTTACTGTATATACCCACCTGCATCCTAGAACTTTGGCATTAGGGGGTTTCTCAACAAGAGTCCATACTTGACGTTCTTGCATGGTCTCGAGTTCCTCCTTCATTGCCGCCACCCATTCTTGCTTTTGTGGACATAAAAGAGCCATTTTAAAATTAGTAGGGATTAAAATATCACCACCTAGTCACGCTGATGTTGCATTACAGGCGTTATCGGGAGTCTTCACTATTCCTTCATAGTTGTCCGTGCCACTAAAATTGAAAATTGATGGATCGTACTCCAAATTCTTTCTGGAACAGTACTTGGATATATCATTTAAAGATCTTAAGCGTTCCTTCTCTCCTTTTAGAAAGTAATAAATATCGGTTCTTGAACCATCTGGTCTGGGTACAGGCTTTCGTATCCAAACCGCTTCAACAGGTTCTGGTTTTTCTGTAGCAGGTGGTAATTTTTCCTGTGATTGACCAGGCTCCTCTTCACCGTCATCAACTGCTTCAGAACTTTCATCTGTAGATACTGATTCTTCTTTTGGTAATGTATACTCATCTTCACTGTCAGATTCTGCATCCTCTACATACCAGTTTTTAAAAGGGTCCAGGACTGCTCCCTGCTGCTGGCTGCTCACCCATATTTTCTCTGGCTCTTGTTTGACAGTTTCATCAAATCTTACATTGATAGTTTCTATGATTTTCCTCTCTTGTGGTAGCCAAATTCTGTATCCTCTGGTATTCAGTGCATACCCAACTAAAACACCTTTCTTGGCTCTCATATCAAGTTTTCTTCTTAGTTGTTTTGGTACTCCAACAAATGCCCTGGTTCCAAATGGTTTCAGGTGCTTAACAGATGGTTGTCTTCCTCCATAAAGTTCAAACGGGGTGATCTTTTGACCAGTGTGACACACCCTGTTCCAGGTGTAGACGAAATGTAATAGGGCTTCTGACCAAAATCCGTCTGACAATCCACTGTCCTTTAAAAGTACCTTTATGCCATCAACAGCTGTATAGTTGAATCGTTCAGCTGTTCCATTTTGTTCGGGAGTGTTTACGTTGGTACGCTCGTGCCGCATTCCTTGCTCTTCAAATAAAGAACTAAACTTCTCATTGGCAAATTCCAAACCGTTATCTGTTCGGACTGCAACTATTCTTTCATTCAGGAATCTTTCTGCTCTTCGCTGAAATCTTTGAAAAACATCAAAAGCTTCAGATTTTTCTTTTAGAGGATAAGCTGCCACTTTTCTAGAATAATCATCTATTATGGTAAAAAAATATCTGTGTCCCTCTCGTGATGGTTTTGGCAACGGGCCACATAGATCCATGTGGACTAATTCAAGAGGTTTTTTAGATCTGATAGTACCAATAGGCTTGAAACTCACTCTTTTCGACTTGGCTTCCTGGCATGGCTCACACTGTGGAAAATTTCTGGCAAGTTTCGGGAGTCCTTTAACGCAATTCTGCTGACTTGTCTGCACTAGGTGCTGAGGATTAATGTGGGCAAAACGCCTGTGCCACATCTTTGCTTCCTCGGGTTGGGATAATGATGCTGTCACTTCTTTAGAACTTCCTGGGTATGTCGGGTGACAAACGTATAATCCGTTCATTTTCTTAGCTGAAAAGTGCACTCTACCCGAACTATGGTAGACTGTGATTTTTCCTCCTTTGCCTACAAACTTTGCTCCTCCTTCATCAAAACGAGGTCCTGCCAAAAGGTTTCTTCTAAGATTTGGAGAGTATATTACATTCTTTAAATGAATTACTTCCTTCCCAAAATTCAAAGTGACTGTACCACGTCCTACAACGGGACATGTCACTCCATCAACAGCAACAGTCATCTGTTCCCCTTTGGTAGGCGTGAAGTCTCGAAACAGCTCTCGATTGCGGCAAAAATGAAAAGATGCTGCAGTATCAAAAACCCAAGCTGTATCGTCTAAACACTTTTCCCCACAATGAGTCTCGGCCACGTAGCTACTTCCTGGCATCTCCTTGAAGTGCTTGGTTTTCTCTGGACATCGATTTTTGTAGTGCCCTGGTTGATTACATCGGTAGCATATTACCTTGTTTGCAATAGGAGTACTGGGTCTGGTAGGCTTTTGTCTGGATATCGGCTTGGATCCAACAGGTGTTTGGAATCTGGTTGGAGTAGGTCTGATTGGAGCTGGCTTCGATCTTGCAATGAAAGCAACTGCTTCCTGGTCCCCTCGCCTCTGCTTCAATCTTGCCTCTTCGGCTAACAACTCTTCCAAAACTCTGTCAAAGGTAAAATTTTCTTCTTTCCATCTATATATAACTTGGATGATTCCCTCAAATGCTGGAGGCAAATGTCTTATCAATTGAAAACTTTGATATAATTCTTCCAAAGGATGACCTGCTCCTTTCAACTGGGATACTATCCTTCTTAGTCTAGCAGCAAAAAGTCCAACGGTCTCGTCAGGCTGTATTCTACAAGCGAAAAATTCATCAAGTAGGGTCATCAAACGTGCTCTTGACTCAGGTCTAAAGTGTTTCTCTAAAGTCAGCCAAGCCTTCCTTCCATCATCAAGGTCTTCTATCAATGAACGAAAACGATCCTCTAAATTCAAATAGATGGTTGTAAATGCTTTGTCAAAACGTTGCTTATAGTTTCTGATCTCTTTGGGAGATTCCACTGCTTCATCTGGAGGTATTTCAACTCCTTGAACAATCTTCCAGCAACCCCTTTCCATAAGGAGCACCTTGACATCAGACACCCAAGTGCCATAATTCAGTCCATTTAACTTGCTGGTTGAAAAACTGCCTTCACCCATTTTAAATATTGATCAGGTAATTAAAAAAAAAGTTTCTATCTAGGCCAACTGGCCCCCCCTTCGAAGAAGTCCTCTTTCCAAACTGCATAAAGTTAGTAATGGCCCATAACCAATAATATAATCTCATAAGATTTAAAAATAGAGATTATACTTTAATTTTGTCTGATAACATAAATGCAGTGAAAAATAAACTGAGGACAAGGGGTTGAAACAAAAATCTTAAAAGTTTATTTATAACGTAATCAAACACTACTACCTCACTGGCAGTCAGAAACCATCTGCCCTGTTTCACAAGAAACTTTTTCTTATATAAGAAATAAATTTGCATATTACAAAGAAATGCATGTCTGGAAAAATACCACAGTTGACCAATCAAAAATTCAGAAATACCCAACACAAATATTATTAAACTTTCAAGGAAGAAGCCATACAACTCAACTTAAAACTTTAGCTGAAGCAAAAGGTAAACAATAGTTTTGAAAAGTGGGCGGTTCACTCATGGCACAGGTTGGGAAAAAGTATGAAGACAGGTACATTAACAAGTAAGTTAAATAAGCTGTTTATCTAACAGTTTCCTTGTAAGCTCGCATCCTAATGGATATAATATTTTTTTCTCTTCATAACTTTTAACTTAAATTCTTTATAATGTCTTTTCTGTGTTCGTAATAAACGATGTTTGCTGTTATACCTGTGTCTGTCTGTGCGGTGTACCTCTGCTGACCAATATTCTAATAGGTTAGGCCCCTGACGCTTTTACACTGCGCAGCAGACCAGGTTGGAAAACGAAACATCAAAAATGGTGACGAACAATGAAATGAGTTTTGAAAAGCTGAGAAAGGACAACTTCGACGCATGGAAAGTGCAAGTCGAAGCAGTTTTGATAAAGAATGACCGCTGGGGTTATGTTATTGGAACGAAAATTAAGCTGACTGAATAAGGAGAAGAACTGTCCAAATGGACTCAAACAGATCTCAAAGCGAAAGCTGATATCATCTTGTCGATGAATCCAAGTGAGTTGTGCCATGTCAAGTACTGTAAATCTATGAATGATGTGTGGTTAAAATTGTAATCGGGTTTTTGAATCGAAAGGGCCTTCTAAGAAAGCAACATTACTGAAACAACTTTTATTTCGAAAGATGTCTGATTCTGAAAATATGTCCGAGCATCTGAATAACTTTTTCTACACAGTGGATAAACTTCATGAAATGGATATAGAAATCGCTAACGTTTTGTTGTCGATACTTCTGCTTTACAGTATTCCTGAAAGATACGAGAACTTTTAATGCGCCATCAAATCTCGAGATGAGTTACCAAACCCCGAAGTGCTGAAAGTGAAACTTTTGGAGGAATATGAATCATGAAGGAGTGGCCTCCGAAAGGAGAAATCTTACTCTTTTGCTGTCTCGCCTGTACGTAAGCTGTTGCTGCCGCATTGGAAAAAGAGCGGTCCATAGTGGAGGAAGGAACAACTTTAAGAAGTCTGATGTCTCCAAGATACGCTGTGATAGATATCATCAATTTGGCCACATTGCCACAAATAGTGACAATCATCAAAACCGACCCCCAAACATCTAGAGCTTGTTGAACTCTTGACTAGTGAACCACCGAAAGGGACATTTCTATCGAATGATGAGCGGATGTCAAAATCGTGGATTCTTAACAGTGGATGTACTCAGCATCTCTGCAACGACTCTTCAAGGCTTGTTTCCATGGATAAAACAGATATCCCTGCTGTCAACTTAGCCGATGACACCACTTCAGAGGTAAAAGGGTGTGGTACAGTTGTCATCGCAGCGAAGGTGAACAGAAAGTGTCAAGATGTGTCTGTGTACGACGCGTTATATGTGCCTAGTATTCGAGTGAATTTAATGTCAATTTCAAAGTTGTGTGATAATGGATACAGTGTTGCTTTTAATGGTAAATGTGCTGAAATCATAATCAATAAATCTAAAGTGAAATTAATTGCAGAAAGAAGAGGTAATTTTTATTATCTCAAAGGGGATTTTATGAATAGCAACAAAGATGAAAAAGCGAATCATGCTTCTGATTCGTTTGATGGCTCTAAAAATAAGAAAGCCGATCTTATAAAATGGCATACTCATGTGGGGCATATTAATCTTCATGATTTAATTGAATGTAATAGTAAGGGTTATTTAATGGGTTTAAATTTGGAGAAGTTCAATAAGGACTTTAATTGTGAAGTGTGTGTGCTTTAAATAAATTGACCCCTGCTCCTTTTCCCAAGAAGTCAGATCACAAATCAAATGTTTTGGAAATTGTTATGAGTGATGTGTGTGGTCCGTTTAAAATTGAAAGTTTGGGTGAGTGTTTTTATTTTATTACAATCATTGATTATGCAACTAGGTATTGTGCAGTAAGATTTTTGAAACATAAAAATGAGGTGTTAAGCGCTTTTAAGGAAATAAAATCTTTGTGGGAAAGTCAAAATCTACTAAAATTAAAGTGTTCTTGAGGGATAATGGAGGTGAATATATAAATAAGGAATTTGATAATTTTCTTATAGAAAATGGGATTGAACAGAGGGTAACAGCTCCATATGCTAGTTCTTCAAATGGTTACTATGAAAGAAAAAATCGTTCGTTAGTAGATATGGGTGTTTGTTATCATAATCTAAATTGCCTTTAAATCTGTGGGCTGAGTGTGTAAATTGCTCTTTTATATACAAAATAGGTGTCCGCATAGTGCTCTTAATGTTATGACGCCTTATCAAGTATGGAGTGAAAAAATACCAAATGGTAGGATATTTTAAAAGTTTCGGGTGTATAGCTTATTGTTTGAAAAATCAACACCAACATAAGTTTGCTCCGAGAAGTAAAAAGGGAATTTTTGTGGGATATAAGGATAGATGTAAAGCCTATAGAATTTATTTACCCAATGAGAAACGTGTAATTGTTTCACGTAATGTTAAATTCTTTCAGGATTCCGAAAATATTAAGATGGGAGAGAAAAGCGAATTACTTGTAGAACAAACAAAATTTGATAACATTGAAATGAGTCATTTCGAAGAGCCAATAGAATTCGAGCGCGTTGGAGAAGCAATATCTTCTGAAGGAGTAGAAAAGGAATCGAAGGTCAATGAGGATCAAATAAGCGAATTTCAAACTAAAACCAATGACGTAATGGAACCTAATATTTTGTCATTGCGCAATTGGGAGGTAGTTCATTTAACTGAAGCGGAAGATGTTTTTGGATTTCACTCGGAAATACCAATTAATTAAGCTCTTGCTTGTCCGAATTCAAACGATTGGATGAATGCGATGGCTAATGAAATGAAAAGTATTTTAGATAAAAATACGTTTGAATTGGTTGATCGACCAAGTTCTAAAAAATGCATAAGTAGTCGTTTTATTTTGACAAACAAATTTGATTCTGACAGATCGTTATTGAGGAATAAGGCTTATTTTGTTCCGAGGGGTTATTCTCAAACTGCAGAAAAAGATTGCGAACAAACATTTTCACCTGTAGCTAGGTCAGCAGGGTTCCCACGGTCATTGAAAGTCATTAAAAGTGCTTAATATTTTTGAACCTGTTTTCAAGGCCTTGAAAGTACTTGAAAATGCTTAGAGGTCCTTAAAAGTTCTTAATTTTTGTGTATGTTGACCAACTTCAAAATTTTCAAAAATGCAACTCAGACTTGCTATCCCCGCGTGTCCGCCACTTATCCTCATTATATCGGAATTTTCTGACATATTTGTATTACACATGCGCCAACTTGTAACTGTTTTGGTAGAATATACTTTATAAAAAAAATTATACAGACATGATGCTTGAAAACAATTTTTTTAAGGTCCTTAAAAGTCATAAGTCATTGATTTTCATTCTGTGATTTGAGTGGGAACTCTGGTCAGGATCAATTCGTGTTTTATCAGCCTTGGCAGCTGATCTAGGATTAGAAATACATCAATTTGATGTTACCACTGCCTTTTTAAATAGAAATTTGGATGAGGAAATTTTTATGGAATGTCCAGATTAGTTACATTAATGAACTGTTGAATTGTTTCAATATAGTTAATGCTAAAACCGTAAGTAGTCCAATGGATTGCTGTAATAAATTGAGAAAAGCAGATCCCCGGAAAATAATTACCTTATCGTGAATTAGTAGGTATGCTTATGTATCTTGCAACAACAACTAGAGTTGATATTGCGAATACTGTTAGTATTTTAAGCCAATTCCTAACATGTTACGACAACACAATTTGAACAGCCGCCAAACGCGTTTTAAGATATTTAAAGAAAAGATAGAATTTTGATTTAATCTTTAAATTTGCAGGAAATTTTTTGTTTGGCTACACTGATTCTGATTGGGGAAATTGCCTTGATGATAGAAAATCCTATACCAGATATTGTTTTATACTTAGTGGTAGTGTAATTTCTTTTGAAAGTCGTAAACAAGCTACAGTGTCAGTTTCTTTAACTGAGAGTGAGTATATGGCTCTTTCCGATGGTACGAAAGAGGCCATATATCAAGAAGTTGTTAAATGAATTGTGTTCTAACGGCTTGGGAAAAGTGTTCTTACATGTTGATAACATAGGTGCAATCAAGCTTCCTGAAAATCCTGTGTTTCACTAACGTACTAAGCACATAGACATCTGCCACCATTTTGCGAGAGATGCACTGAAAAGTGAACAAATTGAAATTTGTTATGTACCAACTGAGGAAATGGGTGCTGATGTGTTAATCAAGTCATTACCGCCCTCTAAGTACAGTAGTACTTCGATATCTCGAACTTCGATATCGCGAAAAACTTGATATGTCGAAAAATAATTTTTTCCCTTGATATTGCATATTCATCTAATGTTAATTTCAATTCTTATGTCGAAGAGTTTTCACTCAAAATCTTGTTGTGTCGAAAAATTTTCGAAGTAAGAAATGAAGTTTTCCAGAAAAATCGCCATTCGGTTATGTAGAAGCAAATATTATAATCATTTATCAGAATCAGAACACACAATTCTTTTTCAAATAAAATACGCTCATTTGAGAAACAGATGTCCTTCACGATGCATCATGCAAAGCAAAACACCGTTCAAGTTATTTTTTGGCAGAAAACCAACTGCATCGTATCTAAAAATCTTAAATTCAAAAAGCTTTCGTTCTCAAGAAACGCCACAAGTAAAAATTCAAACCAAGATCACAAGAACTCATTTTTATTGGTTATTCCGATGAAGCAAAAGCCTATTAATAAAAGAACACACAAAATCGGCTGTTCTGCCATTCTAAAGAACAAAAAGAATACAATTACGAGATATAGTGATCACGAACAGAGGGGCGTAAACTGGGGGAGAGAGGGCCCTACAATGAAATGAGAACGAGCAATAGACAAAGTTCATATGCTTGTCCATATGGGTGGAAAACGTGGAAAAGGATAACTTCGCCGCTATTTTTAAAATAGAAAAATTGGTTGAAGAACAATTTCAAAAGAGATGTAGCCAGGCCACGATGCTGGACTTTTTTTAAGTAACTAGTAGTGAATAAATTCATCCTTGTACATTTTATTTAATATGTACATTACTATAGTATAAGTACTAATCTTTTCAATTTCATGTACTCATTTATTATTTTCGACTAAAAATTAAAATTGCTGTATTTAGACTTTTTCAACTATAATTACATATTTATACTTATTCTCATCTACCATGACTAATTTTTAGACAATTATTCAGTATATTAAATTTTTAACTGAATTGTTAAGTTTTGGTTACAACCTTGTTATCTCAAAAACTCGCTATCTCAAATTTTTTTTAGTGTCCCTTCGATTTTGAGATATCGAGGTAATACTGTATTTAAAATGTCTGAAAATGCTTGGTATGTATGATGTGAATATGTGTTTTCAATCTATCAAAATGGGTTGACATTGTGGGGGAGCTTTGGGATAATCACATGATACAATATCCACCCACTTCCCTTCTTCATACATCGATTGTCTTGCATGACAGTAGCAACCTCTAGCAGAACTCTTTTTGTAACCCCTTCTGCTCATGTCATATTCAAATTCCTTGTAAGCTCACATCCTTACGGATATAATGTTTTTCTCTCTTCATAACTTTTAACTTGAATTCTTTATAATGTCTTTTCTATGTTTGTAATAAACAATGTTTGCTGTTATACCTGTGTCTGTCTGTGCGGTGTACCACTGCTGACTAATATATTAATAAGATGTTCCCATAGAAATAACTCCTCACTCATCAAATTATTAATTTTTGTACATTTCTGTGTATTAATTAAAATATTATAAGGCTTTGCATATGATACCCTAATTTGTTTTAAATAAATAATGGAAATATAAAAATGTACTTTTTTCTATAAGTCAAATGATTAGTTGCAGAGTGACACTAGTTTAAGCTTAATTAATCTAGGATTAGAAATTTTTAAAAATTGCTCTTAACTGTTCTTTGTGTACAAATAAAATATTCTAATGCTTAAAGTAAGTTAAAAACAAATGGGAACTATGTTGTATTTTTTATTATCCTTCGATTCATTTGTAAGTATAATTTCTGGAAATTGTCAGGGCACGCAATTTTCCATCTATTTAGTTGACAATATATGAAAACCTTATTCAGTCCTCGCATTTCAATTTTGATTGCTCTCTTCAAAAATTATTTTTGACGCAATAATCAACATTTGCAAAAAATTTAATGATGACTTATTATCCTCACTGTATTGTATTAAATATTCTTTTAGTCAATGCCTATTATTCTGTGCATTTTCCATACAAAACTTTTTATTCTTTTAGACGTTGCTTCTTGCTTCTGCTCTAATAAAATTTATATGGTCGAATGGGAACACCTCATCTGCAATGATAGTATCTGAGATAGGCGATCATCCTCATCCTCACAGCCCTTTTTCTGTGCTAATGAAAGGCTCTTTACATATTAGTGAGTTCCATTTTTCAATATTTTATTAAGTGGTTAAAGTATTATTGTTGTATACTTTCTTGGTTATTCGCATGTGGAGAAGCTAATGTTGATATAACAGAACATGTAAAATGAGGAAAAAGACCTTTTCAGCATACTTTGAATTAAAATAAACTAGGGTGTGGAACATGGCACAACTTTCAATTACACTATAATTTTGATCATTACTTTAAAATTTGATATGGTGTTATTTATCGTTTTCATATTTTCACTCATTTGTTAAAAATGGCCAGTTTGGTGATAATTTTGGCAATAATTTTTACATGGGCAAAAAAAAAAATATTTTTTTAAATGTCAAAATTGACTATGTTATTCTATAGACATTACATTGTCCTTTCTTTTGCGTGAAACTAAAAAAAAATCCATTGTTGAAGGGCTATGCTCAAGGGCAGAGAGCTCTGTGTTAAAGGCAATCGTTTTTCAATTTTTTACGCTTTTATCGCATTTCTACGGGAATTTTTGCAATGGGGAGGATTAGAATACCTTAAGAGGCCTTAGCACATAGATTTTAAACAAAACCATTAGAGCCATTTTTTAGAAATTGCTGAAAAAAATGATATTTCCTGATTTCAAACTTATGCACAATTTTGACGAAAACCTTCATGGTAGGTCCCAGGTCGCCACCAACCCGTTCACCAAATTTGAACATTGTCGGTCAATTTGTTCGAGAATTATGCTGACCACATACAGACATAGACATTTTTTCCAAACTACTTTTTTGAAGTTAGGGTGTTCCAAAACGTGGAGAAACACAAGTAAAAATAAATAGAAAAATATCTTGGGGTTTTAAGAATCTCTATGGAATCCGAATTATTTTTTGGTACATGTATCAAAACTTTCCATATTATCTACAAGTTTGAATTTGGATAAATTTGCATAAAGAATACCTGTCAGCAACCAGATGAGTTATCAGAAATCTGCTTTTTTGCTTTTATTTTATTTGAATTATGAAAATAAACTGACTTTTGTGACTAAGTACAATGTTTGACTGAGCAGATGTTAAAATATAACCAAAATTCCTTTCTGCTATAGAATGTATAAGATTTGTATTAGGTTTATATAAATATCTTTAAGTGTAATGATACCGTCATTGTCAGTTTAATTTCACATGAAACTAAATTAAATGCTTTGTTCTTACTTTATGTAGGCATTTTTTAAGTGCTGTCACATGAAATTAATATCTTGTACTCTTCTTGGGATAGGTGGCAGTGGAAGTGAGATGCCTGGTTTAATGAGGAAAAGAGAACTCAGTAGCAGTGAAAGAAGTGTCAGCATTGAAGCAAGCAATAGTGAAGATGAGCATAGTGATGTTCGACATGTTCACACTACTAGTGAGGTTAGTAGATTATTTAAATCCTTTATATCAGGGGTTCCCAACCTTTTTGCACCTGCGTACCACTTGACTTTTAGAGAAATTTTGGCGTACCACCCAGGCGCGGATTTAGGGGGGGTGCGGGGGGTGCGACCGCACCCCCCATGATGTATCTCGTCAAAATTATTTTTAAATGGCCGTTTCCTCCAAATTCAAAAAAAAAAAAAAAAAAAAAAAAAAAAATATTACATTTCTTTAATATTTGTAAGATCTATTTTTTATTTAATATCAATATCGATGGATTTAGAGGGGGTAAACAAAATTAAGCTTTTTCTGACATTTTTCATGTTTCATTAATACAGATTCTTAAGCTACCTAACCGAGCTCCTTATTTCACAATCCGTAGAAGGAATAGGCTTGAGAGGGGACGAATAGATCGCGATTGTGATGACATGCAATGTGCCGGTCAACGAATCTTTATCCCTTGTGTGATTCTCAAATTAAAAAATTTCTCACAATACCATTAAAAAATTTCTCAATTTCAGCACGATTTTCTCATTTGTGAGTAGGAGATGGGGCCAATAACTGGCAAGTTTTTTATTCCAATTAGCATTCTGCAGGTATACTTCTTGTCTTCTTGATCAGAGGGCAATTAATTATACAGGTTTAATATCGGGGTCCCATCGCACCCCTAAACGTACAAAAAATCATGCACTAAAAATATTAAAAAACAAAAAAAAAAAAATCTTTAATTATAATTGGAAAATAAAATGCCTAATTCCTAATTAAAAAAAAGCTTTGATCAAATCAGTACAATAGCATTACTGCAATTCTACAGAGGTTGTAAGAAGTTCCGATGAAGAAGCTATCACTAAATTAGGACCAAGAAAAGTTTCCCTTCGTTCTCTCCAGAAGATCAACAAAAACGACCCCTTCTTTCTTGACCTTGAATTTGAAACTAAGGACACAAAGCAATAAAACTTGTGGGGCATACTGTCCCCTCCCATGCACGTGACATTGCACCATTGTGAGTTGCAAATTACTAAAATGCCTCTACTCTGGGTGGAAGTGACAAGTGAATGGAATGGTCATTTTTGCTTGAGTTGGAGTGTGCGTGCGATGTCAAGACTTTGTTTCTTCAATTGGTATGGCAGTGCAAGATAATTGACAGTAATATATAAGCATGATAAGATTTTTTAAATGTTACTATTTATTTTACAAAATGTAATATTTCATTAACAATTTGTTTCAGTTTAGACGTTTGCTTTTTTTTTCTAAATATGTTTGAATATTTCATTTTTTACAGAATAATCAGAAGTAGTGATTTATACTATACACTCATATTTGGCATTTTATGCAATTATCAACGTAACTCTCAATTCAATACCACCAGTATACGAATAGATTATAATAAAATATGTAATTCTTGTAAAAATAAACTGGTTTTACTGGATTAACCCCTTGTATCTGCACCCTTTCATATGCAAAATCATAAAAGCCCTTTGATAATGTCAAACAAAATTGCTTTCGTAAATTATAAAATTTAATTTATCCTTAACAGTATAAAGTGAGTTCCATATTACCTTTTAACTTCTTTTCAAAATATTCAGGATCATAGCCAAACACGTTTTTAAATATTGCTATATGCTCCAATCTCACACCTCGCGAAAATTCACCGGATCGAGCAATATTTGTCTCTCTGTAGTCTGTTTTCAAATTGAGTAAACACTTTACAAATTTTGACTAGTAATCTCGCGTCGATTGTTGAGCTACTTCCTGATAGTTTTCTGAGGTTTCTCTTATTTAAGATGAAGTCCATTTTTCCCTTGAAAGACCATCTGGTAGATGTTCTCTGCTTGATAAACAAACTAATCAGAATTTAACGTTGTTCCGGTGCAATATCTGGAAATATCCGGTAAAGCGACATTTATTGCTACTAGAATATCAAGTAATTTAACATATTGTAATTTCAAAACTGGTCAGCTTAGATTGCAAATTTGTAAATATTGCGCATTCGCAGCTTTTGACAGTTTTTATTTGCTCTGTTAAATAAAAGCCAAAATTGTTTTGTGCGAGTTGATTATTTAAGTATAAATTACTGAAATATTAGGAACAATACCGATGACTTACAAATAATTTAAATCATTTAATGTTAAAATCTTTTTAAATGTTCTTTTTTTTTTTTTAATTTTAATTTTAAATGTGTTTTTGTGTGTGTGACTCAAAATTGATGGTAATATGACTACTAATATATCTAATATGAGACACAATATGTAACCGATTAGAGATGCTACTTGTGATGAAAAAGCAGGTCCTATGGTTATATGAAAATTATTATTATTACAATTTCACCTGCTGTAACTAATTTAGTTTGGAATTTTATTTGAATAAAATGCAGAGAGTTAAAGCAAACTAATTTTTAGATAATGTTAAGTTTATTGTTTGAAAAACCTGCTGCTTTTTTTTTTTTTATTATTATGGTGATTTGTGTGTTGACGGTTTAAGATGGGCTTTGAGTACATTTTCCTAATTTAAGTTCTTTTTAAATCATATTTATAAGAGAAAATATACAGTTATGTTAAACCAATCTCAAAATTTATATTAAAGTACAGGTTGGGTACAATAAAAATCCGTCTTTTTAGAGAATTTTTGCAACTAAAGGAAAATATAAAACTTTAAGATGAAAAGGGCTTATATGGCTTATCAATAAAGGCTGATCAATATCAACTTATATCAATAAAGTGGTCTAGATAAAATGTCTATGCGTACATGGTCAGCATAGCTCCTAAACGAATTGACGTACGATATTCAAATTTGGTGTGCGGGCTAGTGGTAGCCATGGGACCTACGATTAGGTTTGAGCATTCACATAAGGGTGAAATCATGAATCTAATGTCTCTTAAGGTGTTTAATCGCCCCCACCTCCGAATTTCCCGTAGAAATCTGATAAAAGCGTAAAAAGTTGAAAAATGTGTGTCTTTAACGCAGAGCTCTCTGCCCTTGTGCATCGCCCATCAACTATTGATATCTTTCTGCTTTTCGTTCAAAAAAGGACAGTGTAATGTCTATTGAATATCATCACCAATTTCGTCGGTTATGCGTTGTTGTTTTTTATTATTATTACTATTTTTCTTGTCCCACGTAAAAATTATTGCCAAAAATATCGCCAAACTCTCCAATTTCATTTAAATGAAGGAAAATTTGGAAACAGTAAATAATACCATATTAAATTTGAATGCAGTGACCAATATTATAGTGTGTAGTCTCAAGTTTATGTAACTTATATTTTAATTTACTAATGTGATGTCAAACAGAGTTGAAAAGAATTGTTTAACTTTGGAAATTATTAAAACCTTATGAATATAGAGTGTTATGTACCTGCAATGCTGTCTAAAGTTGTTAAAAGATCTATCGCCTTTTTCTGCATCAATTGATTTATGATGTTGAATGTATTGGTAAATTAACTTGTATAAAAAAGTTGAATTTTCATGGTTGCTGAGCTTTTTACACTTCACCTAATCTGCATGAGATATTTTTTTGTGCTCTTAAATATTTTTTGTTTAATAAAAAATACTAAATATTTAAAATTTAATTTTTTATTACATTTTCGGGGTAATTTGTTACATGGGGTGCAAAAGAGGATTGTCAAACCCTCTAATTTTTATTTTTCATTGAACCCTGATAGTATCATACTAATTGATGATACACCTCCCCCCCCCCTCTTCCCCAAGTTGACAAACTATCACCGCCACTGTAAACACTCCCGTTCATAATCGCACCCCCCTTGATTGACCTCTAAATCCGCCCCTGGTACCACCAGACCTAAATATTTTAATAAACGTATAATATTTACTCTTCTAAAAGTGTTCAAGGGCTTTTGAATTAAATTGCTGAGAAAACTTCATATTTAATGGTTAGATATTTGTTTATTTATAACATGCTTGTAATAAAGGAGAAATAAAAAGATTAAAATGGTATTAATTTACAGTTTTATTTATTAGCCATAGGTCTAAAAACATACAAATAAAAAATTAGTACAAACTCAGCAAAAAATTAATCATCATACAAAATATACTTTTAAAGTCTTTAGTGCGAAACTTGTTGTGGTTTGCCTGTGAATAAAATATCAACATTAGGAGTAATGGAACTTATCTTCAATCTTAAGTCCTCTTCAACACTTATTCTGCTTCTATGTTTATTTTTTATGTACAAGAGTTCAGAAAATTCACTCTCACACAAGTAACTCATAACAAATGGCATCAAAAATAGCAGAGCTTGCTGGAAGATCAAAGGGTACTCGGTTTTATATCCGATCCAGAAGCTAATAAAAGATTTCTCTTTAAAATAATCTTTCATGGAACTATTTTGTGTAAGATCGATAAAACTTTCTTTTAGTTCACCTGAAACCACCGTACCACCTGAAACGTTCCCGCGTACCACCAGTTGGGAACCCCTGCTTTATATTAACTATGGCTGCGAAATCTGCGGAGGCCTGATTAACTCCCTGCCGTCATCCAATCAAGCTGAAACTTGGCAGATAGATTTGATGTCGACGATAATGCTTTCTATCAAATTTTGTGGCTGTAACTATCTTTAAAAGGTCGCTTTCATGAATTATTAACAAACCAACTTGCCGTCATCCAATCTCGCTAAAATAGCATTTAACCGACATTGAAGAAATGTCGCCTGATGCCAAATTTTTTTTAAATAAATAATAACATTGTTTTAATTAAAATAAATAAATGATTTTTGGATGCAAGTGCATAAATTCACGTTAATTTTTTATAAATAAATTTTGAAGCGCAGTTTGCCGCACATTTTGATAATAGAAATGTTTTTGATATTTAAAATTAGATGCAAACACTAAGCGCACGCCGTTTACAGAATCGGCGTTGTGTTAACGAATATAAAAATTGGCAATGCATATAAAGGATTTGTATTAAATCTTTTTTTATAAGGTTATGGTTGATACATCTCTTCAGAAGGATGGTTATATTTGTTTTGACAATTTTTTAAAATTTATTCGAAATATTATCGAATCCTTTGTAAATATTGCTCTGTTGAAAACACCCTCCAAGTTGTGTCATAACATAATGGCAATGGAGTGTTTTCAATTATTTGTTTGCGATATACTAAAATTTATGCATAGCTGCAAGAATTTGGTATCATGCAAACTTCTGCACATCTTAGCTATTTCATGGCAGTATTCTTCAAATTTATGTGAATTTATTTCATACAGACAAGAATATAAATATAATATAAAATTGTCAGCCAGGACTTTGTTGACATCAGTGGTTTTAGAAAACAGTTTAGAATTTCAAAAAGCTTGACATGGTGAATTACCCGTGTTTGTACTTCCAAACCCATTGCTTTTTGGTTTGCCCACATAGATTGTAATTTGAATGAAAATCGTTCTTGTAATACTTTCTTCTTTATACTTACCATATTTTTATTTTCATTGGCTCTAACTTGCCATACACATAAATCTATTATGTAGGATATGAAGAGTATTCATTCAAAAAACTAATTCACTTATGCAATTGGCTGATCCAATATTGCAACTTATTTAGTCTAAGTTCATGGGAAGGTTGAAAATTCGTAATCTATAAAATTGCGTGGAGTTGCACCTTCATATTGGACATGACTGTTTTTATATCTGTCAGATTACTTAGTCCTTTCTATCAGCTAAGGTCTAAAGAGATTATATTTTATGTATATTGCCTTCTCTTTGGATAGAAGTATTTAAAATGTGAGCCATAACATCTGTAATTTTGATATCTGATGGTTTGCATTTACTATGGGTACTATAGGAATTTTTGCATTACATCCAAACTTCTTTATAATGTAAATATGATAGTTTTTTTAAACCACTATTTTGAATCCCCTGCCACTGTTTCTTGTTCAAGTTACTTCCTAAAGTACCCGAAGTTAAAGCAGTTCTCCCTACTTAAAACTTACAGTTAATTTATTCGTTTAACATGAAATTTGGTTAACGTGATGAATTTTAGCGGCCCCTTTGACTTAGGGCTAATGTGGTTTGACTGTATTAAAGAATGATCTTTCTTTTTTGATCCGTTTGATTTTTCAAAAATCAAAATCTTTCTAGCTATGTAAAATGTTTGCCATCAAAGCAATCTTTGTTGCAAGAAACTTGTTTCCATTTTTTTCTAAAAAAAAACTTTATCAACATCTAATTTTGTTTTACTTATTCTCAATAAAAAAATCTTTGATTTCCCCAACAGTTTAACTTGTGTGATAAAAATTTCACTAAATACATCTTTATTAGATCATTCTTTCAGGCAGCAATTCAAATAGGTCACTGAATTTGAAGCTAAGCATACCTATGAACAATAAGTTTTTATGTGTGAAGATTTGCAAGTAATTAGTAGCTACAATTTATATTAAAATGAGCAGGAGAGAGCAGGGATTAACAGGGCTGCCACAAGCGACTAAAAAGGCTACTAAAGCGACTATTTTATTGGCCAGACGACTATGGCTACTATTTCAATGAAAAAAGGACCCAAAACGACTATTTTAAGCAAAACCTTCAACTATTTTTGGACTAAGGCGACTATTTTTTAAGAAAGTACAGTCCGATAGTAGGACGAACTAAAAAAATTACCTATTGAGTAGTAATGCAGTTTTGTCAAAACGGTGAAATTTATAAGCAGGTGCAAAGAGCAAACTTTTTCGAAATAGGAGTTAATTTTAGTTTATATTCATGGATCGAAGTGGTCACTTTTATAGTCCAATGATAGTATCTCCCTGGTAACCGAGCACGGGCGATTGTTATTTTTGACGTCAAACGCGGTTGTTTTCGCCTACCTGTTTGGTTCCAATGTTTTATCTTTCGTCATGCAAGGCTCAACAACATACGCTATATATGCTCAAATATCAAATAGTTTTACATTATTTACTTTATTTGGCAAAATGAATTTGTAGAATTTGCCTTGAACACCGGAAGAAAATGCCGTCAGTATAGGCAGTTTTCTTAACCTGTCTTTTTCAATTGAAAATTTATATTTGAGTAAAAATTCCGATTAAATTATACATTTAGCGATTGAGGGTTGCCACTTAGCCAATGGGGCATCTACTTTTGCGCAATTTAAATGGCCTGATAACGTCATCATGAATCGTTTTCTTCTCTTGTTAAAAAAGTCACATAACTTTGCCAAGGTAGTTGTAATAAATTAAAAGAAATCCTTGTTATTTTCCCAAGTCAATCACCAGGTACTGAAAATCTCGAAATAGGAGGAGCGTATTGTATAATGAAATCCACTCTAAAAATCACACATGATATAATTCTGCGGATATGCCGATTTCAGCGTTTTTGATCAAAATTTCCTGAGATCGATACAAATCCACATTAAAATTTCTAAGAGATGTATGCGTCATGCGCTTGCTTACAAGTCTGATCGCCATGGATCCTTGTCTGCATTCAGAATTCCTGAAACCTCCAGGAAAATGACCACTTTTGTCGCTGCTTCCTTTAATGTTTGTCTCTATCATCAATATTTATATTAGTGTGTGAGTGTTGATTTCATTGATTGTTACAACGATATATGGCCGTTATTGCCAATATTTAGGCTTATATGCCAGGCGATCGCCGAGACTGTTGTGACGGCCATGTTTGCCGCGTATTGCGCTGATGTAATTAAACCCATTGCGAGATTTGCATCGGTATGGAAGGCACTATCGTTTATATTTACATTGAAGTGATGGTCATTTTCGCCAAAGGTTACGCTGATTTAAGGATTTAACAGCTACTTTTCCCGATATTTGTTCAGTCGTTTTGGTGCTGATGATATAACTACCGAGATTTGCATTGTTGTAATGGGGGCTTTCATCATGGCTTCCATTGATGTTATAGACGTTATGCCCATGATGTGTGTTGGTGTGAGGATCGATTTCGCAGTGTAGGTCAATCGATGAAGAACGGCTAAAATTTTAATATAGTAACTAAGTTTATAAAAAATAATTTAAATTTCGAAACAATTTATTTATTTACTTTAAACGTCACGTTATATATATATATATATCGATGAAGAACAGCTAAAGTTTTAATATTATAACTAAGTTTATAAAAAATAATTTCTCAGAAAAGTATATATATATATATATATTTTTGCTTTGAAGGTTTATTTTTTTTTGCTTTTAATTAATAAAAAAGGCACGAAAAAGAGTCTGGAAATTCTATTCTTTTGAACATTTTACAGGATAAAGTATCGTTAAGAGTGTTACGATTTTTTGTCTTTATAGTATGGAATGTCGTGTTTACTTGGTATTAAGACACTGTTTTGAATCGAAAGACCATATATATAACGGGGAGTGTCTCTGGGTTTTCGTGTTTTATGTTAATCAATAGTTTTATTCCGATCTTGTTAAACACTTCAACCTTCAAAGCAAGACAATTGTTGACTTGAAAAAAGGGACTACTATTTTGAAACTTCTGAGACTTCTATTTTGGCTACTATTTTCAATGTCTGAGACTACTATTTTTAACATCTGAGGCTACTAAAACAACTACAGGGCTGCCACAGGCGACTAAAAAGGCTACTAAAGCGACTATTTTAGTGGCCAGGCTACTATGGCGACTATTTCAATGAAAAAAGGGCCTAAAACGACTATTTTTAACAAAACCTTCAACTATTTTTGGACTGACTAACTTTGGATACTGTCCGATGGTAGCACGAAAAAAAATCGGCACTAAGGTGCTAACATTTTCGGTGATTTTTTTCAAGGTAGGAGAGAGCAAATACTACCGAAATAGTTGTTCATATTCGCGGGTACAGTGATTATTTTGCTAGTTCTACGATAGTTACCGCTCACGCGAGATTGTTGTTTTTTACGGCAACCGCGGTCATTTTCGCCTGCCTGTTGTTCCAATGTTTTATCTTTCGCCGTGCAAGGCGCAAGAGTATCATACACTGTTATATTCTGAAATATCAAATTATTTCGCTTTATTTACTCTACTTAACAAAAATGAATTTGTGGTGAGCGCCCGGAAAAAAATGCTATCAGTATGGACAGAATTGATGTTATATAGACGTTATGTCCGAGATTAGTGACGATTTCGCCGTATAGGTCAATCGATGCAGAATGATTAGAATTTCAATGTTGTTAAATTTATAAATAATAAAATAATTTAAATTTTGAGGCAATTTAATTACTTTGAATGCAGTTTAAACAGGGTGGCGACAGAATCGGGAATTCAGGCAAATGTCAAGGTATTTCGTAAAATTACTCTTTAGTCAAGGAATTTAAAAAATTTTGAGTTTCCCTTCTCGTATTCCCCGTGCGGGTGCGGACATCTATCCCGGCTCGCGTCACAAGAAGTGGATGCCGTGTCATCGGTACTTTGAATAATACAGGTTTCTTCATGTGCTTTTTCGTAAAAGTCTCTCAATATCTGGCTAGTTGGCCGATTTGGGAGTATGAAGTTTTCGACCTTTTCCTACTCTCAGCAGCTGAGCCAAACTGGCCAAACCCTTGTCCTCGGCCCACAATCGCATGTTCATGTTCCGTGTTTTTTTTTTTTTTTTTTACTTTCTGAAATCACTGTTATTCTTGGATCAATTATTTACACATTATTTCTGTTAGATTTTTGGTTATCTTATAGCTTCGCGACCGCCGGCGCATTATTGTTAAAAAAAAATCCTCAAATTTAAATCTGACTGCATCCTTTACAGACATGATTGTTTTTCTTCTTGTCTTGTGTTTTTTGTCCGTAGAATTATTAGAACCCTAAATTCCTTAATATTTCAAATTGATTCCATCATATTTTTTTGTTTTTATTAACCCTTTACTGCACTGCTATAAATGTGCATAATATTTTTGTTGTGCAAAATTTTATTTCAATATATCTATGAGTAATTAATATTTATAAGAAGCTATTAATTTCAAGCCTTTCTTACATGCAATATATGTTATTTATCTTTTTTCAACTTTAAAATCCAAAAGGCATAATTTTTTAGGAAATATTATACCTAGTGAAATTTATGACTGAATAGCAAAATGCTGATTATTTAAGTTTCATGCTCATGCATGCCCAAGTTTAGTATATATTTAGGACACTGTTTAAAATTTATGAACAGGATAAAGCCTATGACATATATTAAAGAAAAAAATGTGTTTTATTTGTAATATTTTTTTAATTAAAAAGAAAAGTATTGTACTAATTTCTTTTCCTTGAAGTTAGTAAGTATGGGTGTAGTTTGTAAATTGGTTTATGTGAATTTTGTATTTTTTTTATTAATGTTTTCCATTTTTTTCATGCTCTAAAGATGCTTGTTTTGATTTTTAGCAGAAATTTATATTTTGGTTCAATTATACTTTGATAAGTAAATGTAATTGTAAATAGTCAAATTTATATATTTTTAAACTGGTCATATTTTCGTCGTTTTTTTAATGATAACGTCGACAGAGATGCACATCAGGGAAGTTTCTGGAAATTAGGGAAATGTTGAGGAATTTTGTTTCTCAAATTCTATAGCTATGCTTTGAAAAATTTAAAAACTGGTCTTAATTAAATTTGCCTGTCATTTTCAATATATAGTATAATTATTTAAATATAAAACCTTGTTTTTCTGTCAAAAAGTTGTTTTACTTTGAAAATTAAAAATACATATATCTTGTTTTGCCAATCAATTTTTAACGTCGCTTTTGCGTGAAGTTTAGCTTTTTTTGCTTAGGTGCTGTCTGGGAGTAATGTTGAGTTGCCAACTTCCATCACAGTTATGTAAATACGATAGCCCCCCCCCCATGCCTTTTACCGTATGGGATGTTATATATTAGACACTATTTGAATTGAAAGAAGAGTGTCTCTGGGTTTTCGTGTTTAAGTAAATCAACAGTTTTATTCCGATCTTGATGATAACTTAAAACCTTTAAAACAAGAGGAAGGTCTTTACCGACTTAAAAAAACAATCGTTATGAAAAGTGAAGCTACTATTTTCAACGTTTGAGACCACTATTTTCAATGTTTGAGACTACTATCTTGGCTACTATTTTTAACATCTGAGGCTACTAAAGCAACTAGTTTCAAAGCTTATAGTCAGTGGCAGCCCTGGATTAAATATGTATTAAAACTTGTGATGCAAACAGAAGCATTTTTTATAATTCACTTTAATTTATTTTAAGGTTTCATGCCGGAAATATTCTTATATTTCAGCCAAACTTTTGATAGTACAGTAAATTTTAAGAGAGAAATGTTTTAAAACATGACAACAGTGCAGCATGTCGAGACCATTCAGCGACTTAATAATGAAACTTAAAAACTATTTAAATCAAACGATATTTAACAATGAAAATACAGTTAAAAATTTAAATATTTATGGAATTATAAATTTGGAATATTTTTTTCCGAAAAAAAATCTAAAATATTATTTTTAAAAGTTGAAAAACTGACTTTTGGCCAAAGAAAAAAGTCCATCAGTGGAAGAAAATATAAATGTAGATTAGATTAAAATTCTAAAACTGTGGGCTTAAACTTTAAAACCTTAAAAAAGATAAATAATGGAAGGGAAAATTTTCCTGAACAAAAAGTATTATAGTATATCAAACCATAATTTTGTTTCCAATGTTCTTTTAAATATTTGTGAATAGAAATTATGCATTATAGTTTTATCTCAATTTGAGCAATTCTCTTTAATCAAGTTTCTATTCATTTTACAGCTGGACAGTTCCCAAGTGAGTGATCGTCCAAGAAGCAGCATGGAAGGTAGCGAACACACATGTGGAAGCCCATCCAGCAGCCCGTGTGAAGTGGCTCAGCACAAACATCTCCTGAAACATGTCCATGGCAAGCCCTCGCAGAAACACCAGAATGGGCGAAAGTGGCGCCACACTTGTCGCGGTCGCGTCAGACCAACAGTATTTGTTGGTGGCAAATCCCAATTTGTTGAGAACAGCTCCAGTGGGGAAGAGAGCGAGTTGAGCAGCGTCACCGATGACAGTCTACACAGCGACACTGACAATGGAGAGTGCTCAGAAGAACCACCAATCGTAGAAAACTCGGACGACTCTGGCAGGGAGTGTGGCAACAAACCGTGCAATATTTGGAACCGCAAAGTCGTCAGAAGGAAGCGAGCCAGGTACGTTGTCAACAAGAAGCAAAGGCAAGTCAAAAAGAGGAGGATTGTTCCTGTTGTAAAACCGAAACTTGCAGAGGAAAGTGTTGAGAACTGTAATCCAAATGCAACTGTGCACGATACTTCGCCTGTTCGTTGTGTGACGCCAGCAAAAGATGCAAAAAAATCTCTTGGAAAATCTGATGCGAGTCCTGTGAAAAATTGTGATCCACCATCGTCGAATGAAAAGAAGCGGTTACATCGACATGCAGTGCCAGAAGTGATGCCGGAGTTAGTTAAGGCTGTGCTGGAAAGAGAAGAGCGGGGATTTCGTGAGAATATTGATGGGGATATGTATAATTGCAGGCAGTATCTGACAAATTTGAGGCCTCAGCATCATGTGCCTGTTCCTGGGTGAGTATAATTTGAGTGAGCATTTTATAAGATTTTTGTTTTTTTGTTGTTAAACTAAATTCTATTGTTATTTGAGTGAATGTGCGACTACCTGTATATCTATTACAGCAAATAATGGTTCGTAGGTTTTTTAAAAAAAAACATGAAAAGTGCGTGAAAAAATAACTTTTATTTTCAAGTGCTTGAAAATCTTGAATTTTTTTAAAATGTGTTTAAAGTGCTTGAATCTTATTTTATTTTCTAAAATATAGTCTCTTGAAAAATTTTGATTAACAAAATGAGCAAATTGTAGAGGATTATTCGCAGTGTTGTGTTTCAATTATGAAGTAGACGACCAATATGTATAAACAATCTTTATTCGATGCAGCTCAGTCTGAGTAGGCATTTCTTAAACTAAAAACCAATATAACTTAAACATACCAAACTGGCACAATCATACTTTAGAAACATATTTCAATCCACCTGGTAGCAGAGCGTGGTTCAGCTGTACGGACTTCATTAGTATCCGTTTATATATATACAAGCAAGGCCGTAATGAAGTCGAAAAGTGTTGCCACTCATATAAGTAATGAAGATTAATATCTCCATTACAGCACTTGCTTGTGGTAAGGAAGTATGATTGTATTTCAACAAACAACCAACCTTTAAAATTTTACTAACAATCGGCCCCGTCGGTCGCTGTGTTGCATAAGAAAAATCATACAAAGTATTCAAAATACAATGCCTTACCAAATATATTGGTTATGAAAAATCTTAATCTCTCTTTTGAAATCGGCTTTGTTAAAAAGTCTGCCAAGTTAGTTTTTGAATTTACAAACTTCAAAATAAATTTCTCTTCATTTAAAATTTGCCGAATAAATTTCAGTTTTATATCAATATGTTTGGTTTTTGCATTTTCTACATTATTTTTACAAAAATAAATTGCAGATTGGTTGTTGCAATATTGTACTGGTCTTACAAAATTAATTACATTCAATTCCTTAACAATATTTGAAAACCATAAAAGTTCTTTTGTACTTTCTGTAAGAGATACAAATTCTGCTTCCATAGAGCTAAGTGCAATCATCTTTTGCTTAGTTGCTTTCCAAGCAATAGGTATTCGACAAAATGAAATTATGTATCCTCCAGTTGAGTGTCTACATGTTAACTCACTTCCCCAGTTTGCATCGGAGAATGCCACCAATCCTGAGTCATCAACAGATGTTAGATTTATCCTGTAATCTTTAGTATTGCAAACATAATTAAAAATATTTACAACCATTTCCCAATGCACTTGCGTATAACAATTATTAAATTGTGACATAGTATTTACAGCATACTCAATATCTGGTCTACTTCTTGATGCTATAAATGAAAGACATCCTATTAGAGTTCTGTAAGGAAACTTTTTCATTAACTCAGTCTCCCCCCCTTCAATTTTAAATTCTTTAACCCCAATAGGTAATTTTAATCCAACCTTAGAGGCAAGTTTGCATAACTTTTTGGGAGTTCATCAAACCTTTTGATTAACTTATCAATGTAGGTTCTTTGGTTTAAGTATGTTGTAATACTATTAAGAGTTTCAAAATTTACACCCAATAAATATTGAACCTTTCCTAACACTTTGACATCCAATTTACTCTTTAACAATTCAACTGTATTCTCAATAACAAATTAAGTTTTGCCAAATACAATAATATCATCTACATAAACTAACAGAACAGTGTTTTTCATTTTATATACACAATTACACCATTGAATATTATGAAAACCAATGTCTTTTAAAACACAATCCAATTCAAAATTCCAATTTTTAGATGATTGGTGAAGTCCGTAAATGGATTTTTTTAACAAACATACTTTACCAGAATTGTCAGTTTGGAATCCCTTTGGTTGGAACATATATATTTCCTCATCTAAATTACCTTAAAGATAAGCTGCTTTAACATAAAGCTGTAAATGCTCCCAACAAAGTACAGACACCTGTAACACAAAACGAAATCTTACAACAGAAAAGTTCACCACTGGTGAAAAATATCGCTATAATCTATCGGTATAAAATATAAAAAATCGGTAGAACCAAAAATATCGGTAGACCACTTATTTGCCTATAGCCTTGGGCAACCAATCTAGCTTTATACCGTTTAACTTCATTTTTGTCATTAGTCTTTACTGTGTATACCCACCTATTTCCTATTACTCTAGCATTTAATGGTTTATCAACCAACTCCCATACTTTTCTATCATTAATAGTTTTTAGTTCGTCAGCCATGGCTTTTTGCCACTCGTCCTTTTCAGGAACTCGTAAAGTGTCCTCAAACGTTTTGGGAATTTCGATGTTATATACCTCTTGTTGATACATATCGCTTAGATAGTCAACTAAATTATTTTCCTCACTATTAGAATTGTCGTTTTTAACATTAGAATTCATGCTAAGAGGTTTAAAGCAAAATTGTTTGGGATCATATTCAATTTTATTTTTTTCACAGTACTTTTTTGCTTCATTGTTTGATCCCAATCTAGTATTATCTGACGGGGGATAATAGTAAACCTCGATTCTATCACTAAGATTATGAGGTTTTTCAATCCTTTGCCAATCGAAAATATTAAGAGGTTTAAGCACCGGAGACGGCACTTCACTTTTCGCGTCCTAATAAAAAAAAGTCCCTCGCTAAATCTGGCACTGGAAAAGACATAGCAGACAGTATACAGGAGTTTCTTAAAGATAGAGAACACAACAAACAACTTTTAAACTTTACTGCTATTGGGTGTGATGGAACCGTTGTAAACACTGGACATAATAATGGTGTGATTTCTTTGATGGAAAAGGAAATAGGAAGACCGTTACAATGGTTAATTTGTTTGTTCCATGGTAATGAGCTACCATTGTGACATCTTTTTTGTCATTTAGATTGTAAAACAAAGGGACCCAATTAGTTTAAAGGTGAAATAGGCCAGCAGCTAGAAAACTGTACTAATCTTCCTGTGGTTACTTTCTTGTCAATTGAAAATAACCTTCCTCTTTTGGAGGACAAAAATGATTTAAGTATAGATCAGAAATATTTATTGGATATGTGTATTGCTGTATCAAGTGGAAATTTCTCCCTATATTTATCTTTACGAAACCCTAGAAAACTTGCTCACTCCAGGCGGTTGACACTAGCCAACCGCTTGCTTAGATTGTACGTGGCAACTAAAAATCCAACTCAAAATCTTAAGACTCTGGCTGAGTACATTGTGAAAGTGTATGTGCCTGTGTGGTTTAATATTAAGTTAAAACCTTCATGTACTTATGGTTCCAAACATCTGTTTAACCTTATCTCATATTCACGCTATCTCTCTGACGATCTCAAGAACGTTATAGATCTGGTTATTTAAAGAAATGGGTATTTTGCGGCTCCAGAAAATCTCCTTTTGTCCATGCTATGTGATGAACGCCAAATTCAAAGAGAACTTGGTTTACGACGTGTTTTAAAAGCAAGAACAGAAAGTAGAGGTGGAGTCAGGAAGTTTAAAGTTCCAAAGATGCACTATAATGCAAAGGATTACATCGACATGATCTCATGGCCTGAAAATGACGTAACTGAACCTCCCTTGTTAAAACATGTTTTTAGTGACTCTCTCAAAGACGACTTTGTACGGAAGGCATCTGAAGATGAACCAAATAGTAAAGTAGACCCTGTTATCGACTTTCCCCGTCTTCCTTGTCACACGTAAGCAGTGGAAAGAACTGTGAAACTGATGACCGAATCGGCTCAAAATGTCTGTGGTTCAACCGCAAGAGAAGGATATATATTCGAGCAAAAATTGACTCACGTAGGAATATGCCAAAATTTAATACAAAAAACCAGTTTAATGTAGCAATGAAGTAGAAACAAACATTTTGCAGATGTAACATTTGTTATCATTAAAGATATAGAAGAAATACAAAATTTTACATAACAATATATTATTATATTTTGCAATTCATTATTTTTTCCAACTCTAATGCTTATATATGTATTTAAAACCCTCTTTTGTAACATTATATATACGAGAAATTCATAAAAAATAATTTAACAAAGTTGATAATTTTTCATTTTTTTTATAAATTTTAAGCTCTTTGCGGCACCTCAAGATGTTGTAATATTGCAACCAAATTTTTTCCCCCTCCTTTTGAACTTAAAAGGCAACTTTTCCCCACTATTACTAAGCTAAAATTAAAAAAAAAAAATTTAAAGGCCATTTTCGTTCCACCCTATTGCACATGTTCTCCCACCAATACTTTGTTCTGTTAAAATTTTGAATTTATAACAATCAAACTTTTGGTTTGTTTCAGAGCTATATTAAGTGTTTCATCATGATAAAGTATTGGTAGTGATAAAATTTCCCCTTGTAGTTACATTTTCTGTAGAAAGAAAAACCAAAATTCAATTAAAATTATTTCTACCTTCAATTGCTATTTTTACTAAACTAAGACACATTTGGATCAGTTGAAATGAAACCAAGCAAAAAACTTTAAATGGCCATTTTTCAAATGGTATATTTTGCATTTCTGTTTGATTATCTGGAATAAAAAGGTATTAGAAACAATTCTACAAAGTTGATTTTTTGAAATATAATACAATTTTTCAATTTAATTGCCCTTGTTTTAATCAGTCCTTTTTTTCTGGCCTATAAATAAATTCAGAACAAGTATTTCATTTCAAATAAGACATCAAGTCTTTTGTGTCCATTTGTTCTTCAAAGGTTTTGCTATGCAATTTGGTATAAATTGACTTGTCAAATATCCTTTTTGTTCATTTCCTTTGATCCATTTTCAAGAATTTCCCTTGTGACATTTGTTTGGCCTCATACAATTACTGTCTATTTCCCTCTATCTTGCCCCGAGACATTTTTACTATGGTTTCCCTATTGTCCATACAGTAACATAGCTTGTTTATTGCGAATTGAGCTCATGCTCTTCTTGAACTCAATTTGTTTTAGAAGTCTTCCGAAAGGTAAAATACTACCTATGATTTCTTACATTGGTTTCATGTATTCAGGAAATGAATCTGAGCAGTATTAGTTATAGATAAGAGCTATAATGAAAGCATTAACTTATAATATACTAGCTGAATAGCCGTGCTGCGCTACGAAATTTTACTATTAGCATTTTAGAGATCAAAAGACATGTCATGTATTCTACACTTCAGACGTTTGCTTCCATTTCGATCCCGACAAATTGATTAATCAAAATAGGAACTTTCCTTTGTTGACATTTTTAACAAAATTTATAATTGTGAATAGTATATTGGAAAGAGACATTTGAATATCCCTCATTTAGAACATTTAACTCCCTTCGGACCCTTTTTAATTACGTAATCGAGATTGCAATAGTTTATTGTGTTTATGTTTGCTCTTAATTCTAAATTTCAAAGTAGTAGCTGTATTGGAATTGAGACATTAAGATAATCCTCGTATAGTTTCAACGTTGCGTCGACTTTTCAACCCTTAACAATTCATTAATCGATATTGGAATAACTGATTTTACATTTATCCTTTTAACATTTGCACTAAATATCAGAATTATGACTACATTGGAAGTGGGACATTTGGAAATCCCTCGTTTAGAACATTTAACCCTTTTTCGACCCCTTCAAGTTGGTTAATCGAGATCGGAATAGCTTACTTTTTCTATGTTTATCTTTTTTGACATTTGTACCAATTTTCATAGTTGTGACCAAATAGGAAGTGGGACATTTGAATATCCCTTGTTTGGAACGTTTAACGTCTTTTCCAACCCTTAAGAGGGTTAATCGAGATTGAAATGGCTTACTTTTCTATGTTTATCTTTATTGACAATCATACCAATTTTCAGAGTTGTGACAAAATGGAAAGTGGGATATTCGAGTTTGGAATATTTAACCCCCTTTCCACCTCTTAAAGTGGGTTAATCAAGCTCGGAATAGCTTAACTTTTCTATGTTTGTGTTTGTTGACATTTGTACCAATTTTTAGAGTTGTGATCATATGGGAAGTGGTACATTCGAATATCCCTCGTTTGGGACATTTAGCCCCTTTTCCACCTCTTAAAGTGGGTTAATCGAGATCAGAATAGCATGCTTTTTCTATGCTTACCATTTTTGGTATTTGTACCAATTTTCAAAATTGTGACCATGTCGGAAGTGGGACTTTCGAATATTCCTGGTTTGGAACGTTTAACCCCTTTTCCACCCCTTAAAGTGGATTAATCAAGATCAGAATAGCTTACTTTTTCTACATTTGTCGTTATTGATATTCGCACCGGTTTTCAGAGTTGTGACAATATGGGAAGTAGGACATTCGAATATCCCTCGTTTGGAATGTTTAACCCCTTTTTGTCCTCTTAAAGTGGGTTAATCAAGAACAGAATAGCTTACTTTTTCTATGTTTACCATTGTTGACAATTGTACCAATTTTTAGAATTGTGACCATATTGGAAGTGGTACGTTTGGAATGTTTAACCCCTATTCCACCCCTTAAAGTGGGTTAATAGAGATCGGAATAGCTTACTTTTTCTATGTTTACTATTGTTAATATATGCACCAATTTTCAGAATGGGCAATACCCGAATTTTTTTAAATTTTTATTTTTATTCGATTCTAAATGTCTCGAAATGACAATTAACACAAAAATTTCTATTTTCCACACTTTTTTTTAAAAAACAATTTGCATTTTGAGTTTGCCTGTCAGATTTTTGCGGGAAAATTGACCTTTTTTTGCTACTCTATTGTGACGTCATCGTTTCCTAAATATCTCCATAGGTCACATGGCGGTTGCGGCTGTTAAAACGTTGTTATCATGGAAATTTCAAATACTTGTCTTCTCGTCCTTTTGTTTTCATATTATTTGATTGATTTTTTCTTAAAATATCTAACATTTTCTACAAATATTGTATCATGCCAATGTACAAAAGCTCAACCATAACAACTCCTGACAAAATTTTCATTTACGTACCACAGAATAAAAATACTCGAAAAAAGTGGTGCCAAGCGATGAAGAGGGACATTGAAAAGTATATGCCACTGTCGACAAAGACTGTACGTTATGTTTGTGAAGATCATTTTGAAATAAGTTACATTTATGATAATTTTTATATTAGGAAAATTAAAGAATGTCTGCCTTTTAAGTTTAAAACAAGCTATTTGTTAGGAAAGCTATTCTAAATTTTTGTAAACATCAAGTGCAAAGTAATGGGTCAAAATTGAAAGTCCGGTACTAATTCTGCGCCAAGAATTGTTTACATAAAACCACGCCAAATTATGTTCACTTGACATTAAAAAAAAATGGCCGGGCAGCCATTTTTTGGCAATAATTGCCTTGTCGCAGAATCCGTACTGGACTTGGATGTTGACAACGGCCCTCTTTAACGAAAAAATACCGATATTTTCCCACCAACTTTTTATTCCAAGCACAACAAAACCATTCAAGTTAATTAAAGCAGGGAATCTTGCCTATTGGCTTTTACGCCACAGGTTTCCGCTGTTACAAAATCCATATTCTTGCTGAAATAGACAGCCATCATTGTCGAGTTAATTTTTGGCAAATTGTCCAGTTGGCCTCTTACAAAACCAGGTTCCATTTTTGCAATTGAGTAAAAAACAAATACCTACAAAATAGGCGATCAAAAATATTTGAGAAACGGCAACTACTAAGTACAAACTATAGCTGACATTTTGAGGTAGAAACCTCACCATAACATACGGAGCGAAGGGATTACGTCACCGAACCTTTCGAGACACTTGACGTCATACTCAAAATCGGCCCGTTTTGAGCGGATCGCAATTTGAGGTCTTTTTGCGCATTTTCTTTTCTTAATATTTATATAACTAATTTTTTTAAAGAACTTTTATTGGAATATTTAGAATCAGAAAGAAATTCTTTATAAATATAAATTAACTTCATTCGTTTTTAAAAAATGCGATAATTGAATTATTAATTTAAGAAATTCGAATATCCCTCGTTTGGAACGTTTAACCCTTAAAAATGGGTTAATCGCTATCGGAATAGCTTACTTTTTCTATGTTTACCATTGTCAATATATGCACCAATTTTCAGAATTGTGACCAAATGGGAAGTGGGACATTCGAATATCCCTTGTTTGGAACGTTTAACCCTTTTTCGACCCCTTAAAATGGGTTAATCGCTATCAGAATAGTTTACTTTTTCTATGTTTACCATTATTAATATATGCACCAATTTTCAGAGTTGTGACCAAATGGGAAGTGGGACATTCGAATATCCCTCGTTTAGAACGTTTAACCCCTTTTCGACCCCTTAAAGTGGGTTAATCGAGATCGGAATAGCTTACTTTTTCTATGTTTGCCATTGTTAATATTTGTACCAATTTTAAGAGTTGTGGACAAGTGAGAAGTGGGAGAATTAGTGATGAGTGAGTGAGGACTTTGCCTTATATATAGAGAGATTTTATAGAATTTAGAAAGAATTCAAGAATTATTAAAGATACTTATTAATATTTTTTTTTTATTTTTAATGATGTGTTACTCTCACTAAAATCATTTAAATTTAATTTGGTGTGGATCTAGATATCAAAATCACTCTTCTTCTGTAACTCTTTTACTCTAATATAGTATTTAGGCAAAACTGTGTACAACTTCCTTATAAATCTCATTTACTTATTTAACTGTTGTGTTAAAATTGAAAAAAATATAAACTTTGTTTTTACACCTGCAGTGACCTAGTAGAAGATATTCTAAGTCCTGATGACGGAAGCTGCAACAGCTCCCACGTGAGTAACAAGTCCGAAAAGAATCTAGCTGACTTCGATGGTGAGGAATCTGGTTGTGAAGATGAGCTTGCTCAATTTGCAGCCCATGCTCAAGCTCAGATGAATCCCCACCCCATGACTCAAAGACTCACCAATATGGCATGTATGTACACACCACAGATACATGGAGGGAAGCATGCTCATCATTTTTTAGGTCGTTCTCCTAGGGAAGTACGCCAAGCAATAAATCATTTCGAGCTGGACTCCATTTGTGAGCCGGGTCAGACGTTGCTGTGGGATATTTTACAGGATAATAAAATAGTAAGTTAAAGTCCCTTATTGAATTGTGAAAATGAAGGACTGTGTTTAATGCCATCTAGTCCGAAAGTTACGTTACCTCATTGAATGAGAAAGCATACTTACTATTTTATTCCTCCTACATTAAATCATTGCTTCTTTTAAAATTGAGCCATTTTGGGAAAGATCATTAATTTACATCATTCTTAACTATTTGTCACCAACTTGGCACAGTTTTAAAAAAAAGCAGTGGTTTGGTGCTAGAGGAATAAAATATTTGCTTTCTCATTGAAAATTAGAGTGGCAGATAATTAGACAAATAAAGATGCTTATTAATTGTGTAGTTGACTTATTTGGCTTTTGCTTTTCGAGCAGTTTTGGCCATTTTTTGCCTCGCACACCAGATATTCTTAATTGTTAATATTGTTGTTCTATATTATATGCATTGTATAAAACTAAAAGAATGATTTGTAAAAATACTCAAACTTTCAACTGCAGCCTTTTGATTTGGCATTGAAATCATGTCATGCTCTTTTGTTTGTTATGTTTCTATAACTCTTGTTGAATGCCTTTGTCATTTGTTTATTGAAACTATCATGCTTGATATTTTATTGATAGTATTGTTTTCTATAAGATTTATTTGCTTTTGGAAAAATATGGCATTCTCTCTTAAAATCTTCAACAATTAAAAAAAAGCTTTTTTTACCATATTCATTAAGGGTGTGATTTTGGAGTATTCCACATAGTAAACAAAAACCTTGATTTTGTGATGGACACGTTTCCACTGCTTAATACTTTAATACACCAGAACTTTTGAAAAACTTGTAATTTTCTTAATAAAGAACTTGCTTCTATTTTAGAATGTTTTTAAAAGCGTGTTACCTCTGCTTGTAGTTTTAAATAGATAAAGTGTATATTTTGTATATTCTTCAGTATTTGAAAAAGATTTAGTTCAATTTTTTCTAGGGGCACTTATTTTTCATTTATAGTTTTATTGTATTACTATTTTATCAGAAATTTTCTCTAGTATATTATGTTAAGAATTATCGCTCTTGATTGATTTGAATATTTATTTTTTACTTTTAGAGTCAATTAGGAGAAGGTTTAGCTGTGGAGGCTGAGAAAATTCTCTGTAATCTAGTCTGCTGGTCTACAGATAAAATGATTAGGATGAAGTTTATAGAAGGGTGCCTAAAAAATATAGCTAATAATAGGTAATTTTTAACTCATTTTGTATGATTTAAAATTCAAGTACTTTTCAAGAAATACCCCCTTTTAAAGTTGGGTACTGCTATCAATATAACCACGGTTTGTATTAGCTGTTTATTTATCTTGTCATTTTAGGTTTATAACAAAATTTTATTTGATTTTAGATCTGTTATCATATCTATGCGTCTATTGCCAAAATTGTTTGCCTCTTTTCAACAGTTTCGAGGAAGCAATGATACTTATTCAGTTACGCTGTAAGTTTTGTTAATATTTTTTACTTTATTTTAAATCCATTAATTCATATTTTTATGTAATTAATAATTATTTTTTATTTTCTATATATTGTAGATGGGCAGAAAAAGAACATAAAATGATGAAGCATTTTTTCAATAACTTAGTAAATTATACATCGAATATTGGTAACAACAAAAGTGCAATGTAAGTTCATTAAGATTTGCTAAATAAATCTTTTGCTGTTTATTCTTTAATTATCATTAATTTTAAATTTATTCAGTTTTTCTTATTGACCTTATTTTTATTAGATTAACCATGCACATAAAATTATGCTCTGCATGAAATCATGTAATATTTACTTAAATAATTTTCCACTTTTATTAATTAAACCCTCCCCTTCCAAGAAAATTGATTATATCGTAGCAGTAATAGAAGTTGCCCTATGTTACAGATCTTAAATATATTTATATAATTATTTTTAAGATATTGTAGTCGCTTATACATAAAATATTTCAGGTATTCCCATAAGGATGAAATCCAAGTTCGTTTGCATTTTCTTACTTGTGTCTTTTCCACTGCTGGCTCTCCCGAAACTTTTCGTAAGTATACCTGAACTTGTCCTTTAATGTTTATTGCTCTAAAGCAGTAGTTCTCAAACTTCAATAAGGAACTTTTTAGTGCTCTCTGTTAAGTCAACAAATAACCGATTTCGTAAATTGCTAAAAATGATTTTATTCAGTGACGTAAATGTCAAGAAGTCAGGCTATTTTAAATTTAAGAAACAACTTTAACGTTGTACAAGGCCTTAGGGCCATCTGGGGCATGAATTGCTTCAATTTCCTAAAAAAATGGTTTGTGTATCTCTACTTTTTTAAGATTTTCTAATTGTAATTTTCAAGTACCAAGAATAAAATAATTACAATCCAAGTTAAAATGTTAACTTTGTATTATACATATCTACACCTACAAGTTAAGATATTGTCAGAAGCTACTATCTCCTTTTACAAAATTTATAGGAGAACCATCAAAGTTCAGAAACTTCTATTAACTTAATGCAATTGCTACTCTTTAAAAGTGATTATCTTTGCAATAAAACCTTAATAGTGCTGTTTACCTCTGAAAAAAAAACCACAAAACAGACATAATAATGAAATCAGCTTGAAAATTAGATAAAAGTGGTGATAGATTATCTATGGGATACAGATACATATTTTGAGCAAAAAGTCTTGTTAGGATAAACAATATTAATGCTCAAAAACTATTATGCTGATTAACAATTGTCTTTTTAGTAATTGAAGATGAATAAAATTTTTTATGAACACTAACTACCTTTGAAAACTTGCGGAATGTCAAGTGAATGATCCCGCTCTTGCTACATACGCTTTGGCAAAAAACAGATTCTGTGTCATGTAGTGAAACTGGATTATCCACAACTTTTTTTGAGTTTTAGTGTGTCAGGGAAGTTTCTTAAGTATGTCAGGAGATTTATTGGCATTAATGCTGCTGCATTTAGTTAAAAGTTTTATAAATTAATATTGAGTTATCTTTTTAGGTTTAAATCATGAACAAGTAGATACTCTATGGCAATGTTTGACTACTGATAATGAATGTGCTGATGAATTATTTGGTTGGCTTTTGAATCAAGCTAAAGGAAAAGAACAACATGCACTCAGCATATCTCTTTTTAAACATGTGCTTTTAGAAAAGGTAATATGTAATTGAATTTTATTTTGCATTATGTGCCTCTAAGTGTTGCAGTTACGGTAATAAATATTTTTCTTTAGATAAATATAATTTAGACTAGATGTTGCAAAATGTTGAAAGTTAAAAAATAACGAATATAAAAAAACGCTCTAATTTAATGTACGCAAATGAAAATTATTTTTTATATGAAAATGATTCAATACATATATATAATGATAAAAAAGTTATGTTTAAGTTAAAATTTTCCTTACATAATTTTGTACATGTTAAATGTATGAGATGTTAGCTCCATCTTACAGTCAGTCAGTGAGTAAGTACGTGATGAGTTTAACTCAATATTTTACTGGTTACATCTAACTAAAATTATGGTTGCAATTATGGTTACTGGTTACAATTGAATTAAATAAAATTTTACTGGTGACTTAAAAAAGTTTCTTATTTAAACATTGTCAATATATTTTACTATAATAGATTGGCCACAGAACTGAGAAAACCTGCAAACCAGGGAAATGTCAGGGAGCTTTCTGAATCTGGAAAAAATCAGGAAAATGTCAGGGAACTTTTTAAAATTTCATGAAAATCAGGGAAATTTTGTTTTGTTTAAGGCACATTCATCCATATTTTGGTGCTATTTACATGGAGATTTGTAGTGGTAAGCCATTAGAAGTTTAATGTTACGGAATAATTTAAACTTTTCATTACCAGCAAAACTATTTTTTTTAAAATTGCATATTTTCTCTTTAGCATACATGTTCTATTTGATCAGGGTGTCTAGACATATGGAAAACCTAAGAAAATTGGGGAAATTTGAAAAAAAGTTTGTCCTAAAATCAGGGAATTTTTAGAAATATGTCAAGGAATTATCAGGGAACTTTTTTTCCTGAATCTTGTGGCCACTCTGTATAACAGAATTGCCACAGAACCTGAAAATTAGGGAAATGTCAGGGAGCTTTCTGATTCTGGAAAAAATCAGTGAATTGTCTGGGAATTTTTTTAAATTTCACAAAAATCGGGGAAATTTTCTATCATTGTTGCTTCCCAATTCATCCGTATTTTTGCGCCATTTACTCGGAGAATTGCGTTTGTAAATGTTGTGGAATAATTTAAACTTTTCATTACTGCCAAAATTATTTTTAAAAAAATTGCAAATTATCTCTTTGGCTGTTCTATTTGATCAAGTGTCTACACATCTGGAAAACCTGAAAAAGTTGGGGAATTTTTTTAAAAAGTTAGCCGTTATATCGGGGAATTTTTTAGAAGTTATCATGGAATTTTTTCCCTGAATTTTGTATAAGAGTTATGCTTATCACTGACTGTCTCTGTAACACTGTAAGATGACATTAGCATCATATAAATTTTACATTTCATTAAAAACAATTTTAGCTTTTATTTGTATATAATATTGACAATGTTTACGTAAGAATTTTTTTTTTATTTTAAGTCAGCTGTAAAATTATCGCTAAAATATACTCTTGGTTGGTTTTAATGAAATATAAAATTTAGGTGATGCTATAGCTCTATCTTGCTGTGTTACAGAGTCAGTCAGTGATTAGCGTAACTCTTATAGTAATACTTAACCTCCTTTGCAAAGAGAGTGTTTTATTCTTTGAAATATTAAGTAAATGACATAGAAGTAATGGGAATCAAAGTAGTAAATTTTTTAACTTTTGAAAAAATAATTTTGTATAAAGACTCCTTTTTATATTGTTAGAAATGTACTTAGATACTACTTCTACATTCAAATACTGAAAATTTAATAATTTTTTATTACGAATTTAATTTTGTGATTATTATTTGAATGTAAAATGTCCAATAGTACTTCATGTTCTAATGATGAAATGTCTTTTTATCATAGATGCCTCAATTACCTCCAGAGTCAACAAGTATGATGGCTTTAAACCTTCTCCAACAACTGAGTAGTATAGCACACTTGGCAACTGCATCATACGATACACCCTCTTCTGCAGCTGACGTAAATATCTGTATTTTGCATTCTCTATTAGAAACTGAAAAACAACTAGCTTATTTATGTATGTATTATTTATGTATGTACAGGGTTCCTACGGTCATTAAAAGTGCTTAATATGCTTTACTTGTTTTCAAGGCCTTGAAAGTCCTTGAAAATGCTTAGAGGTCCTTAAAATTTCTTAATTTTGCTGATGTTGTTTGCCCAACTGCAAATTTTATAAAAAATACAACTCAGACTTGCTACCCTCGCATGACCGCCCTTTATCCACACTGTATCGGAATTCTCTGACATATTTGCATTACTCCTGCGCCAACTTGGAACTTTTCTGTAACTATTTTGTTAAAATATACTTTATTAAAAATTTATATATAGACATGATATCTGAAAACAAATTTTCAAAGGTCCTTGAAAAAACACTGTTTAGGTCCTTAATAGTCATTGATTTTCATTCTGTGATTTGAGTGGGAATCCTGGTGTAAATAAAAAGTATTTCCTAATGCAAACATCATGTTAGAAACATTTGTAAATACTCATTATTGTATCCAAAACATTCCACTTGACAGTGGTATTGGAAGAGATCATTAGGAAAATTCTTTGCTGCAATTTGAAAAGCAGTGTTCATTGTTGAACTGATCAAAGTTTGTTTAGTAAAAAAAATAAATTTGTGAGAGTTTGTTCTTCTGGCAAATGGGGGATGGGGGGAGAAGAGATTGGGAATCACATTAGAATATGATTAACTTAAGCAATTTTAACTTTTGAGAATAAATCAAGATTTTATTTGTTTTCATGCTTTGCGTGGATGAAGTTAATTGGTTCTACTGTTGTCGACATCTATTGTTTTTAAATATTGTGTGTAGTTAAATTTTTATATATATATATATATATATTTTTAAATAGGTGAGTGGCATGAGGCAACTATGGGGAATTGCCCTTCGTGCCCTTAATACTGATGTCAGTATGGCTGCAATTCAATACTTGAATAACTATTACATAAATGGTAAGGAAGTATATAATTGAAATTTTTATTTGGTTTGATTATTATATTTACGTAATAAGGCACTTGCAATTTAACGAAAAAGTTTGTATGTATTGTTGGATAAGTGTACTTTTTTTTTATTTTCAAAAGATAGTAAAAAATATCAAAATATGAAATTTAAACTAAATTACAAATATTATTTTAGTGGGACCAAAAAGCTAAATATTTTTTTTAAATGTTGCATATAATTTTTAAAAAATGTATTTCATACCTAAATTCGATAATTTTTAGTGCACCATGGAACTTTAGAGAAAGAAGAAGAGTTCATAGAACAATGCATGGAAAGTCTTATGAAAGCATCTGATAAATCTCAAGAGGTAGTGACCACATTTTATTTTTCAACTTTTAGTGTATTTGTAGTTTAATGAATTCACTTTTATTTAGATATGTATGATATTTCGTACATAGCTTTCTCTTTTAACAAATTTCTGCATTTCCCGATACTATATGTAACTGCCACTTATGTATATGTAACTTTTTTTAATTCATATAATACCTTTGTTAAATATTTCTTTAAAAAATCCTTTGACTGCACAAAATATCATAGTGATTTCTTATTAACATTGATGCATCTTACTAACTATGTACCATAAAATATACTATTTTATATCCTGGCATCTGTAATTTTATTACCAATTTGACATGTACGATACATGCCCGATTAATTGGCGCTATTTAACCAAAAAAATTTGATAAATCACCATTTGTGGATTTTTTATATATATATGTATATTTTTAATTTCGTATGAGGTTTCAAAGTTGAGTGAGACATTTGTGTTCTTCATTTTGATTATTTTTTTTTAATGGTAAAAAAAGGTAATTTTTGGCACTGATTATAAATAAATATGAGGGCCTGATAAGTCTAACTTTTTAGAAAATACACTTTAAAATCTACCATTACATGTGATTACTTTTCCTTTTTTTGTATAGGCTGAAGAGAACAATTTAATGATTATTCAAAGAGCTTTACTATTGTTAAAAACCCACATTGAAGCCTTCAGGCGGCGGTAAGTTTGCCATTTCAATTAATATTATTCTTTTGTATTTTTTAAACCATTATATTTTAACTTTTTTTTAATAATGTTTAAGGTTTAAGATTTTAAAAGTAACAAGTTATTTGTAAGAGAGTGTCCAGCAGAAGGGAAACTATGTTAAAAAAGAAATTAAAACAGAATTTTTTAAAAACTAATTAAATAAGAGAATTTAATTTTTTGACCTTTCATAAGTTTAACGATAAAAAGATGTCTCCCTAGAGCAAGAAAATTATTTGAATACTTTGAATGAATATAAAAAATTGTTTCCCTTTGATGGACACCCTATGTAACTTGTCAGATAACTATTTTTAAATAGGTTCTTAGTTTTATTCTAAAGTAACCACTCCATGGAGTTAATTACTTATAGTAATTTTTCTTATTACTTCAAGAAGTTATTTTTGTGTAAAAGATTTACCAATTTTTGTCCTCTGGAGTGCCACAAAATTTTATAATAACTGTACCTTTAAGCTTATATGACCAATAGAAAATCAAATTTTAATTATTTACAACTTAATAATTTAGAAAAGTTTTTTTAATCGTTTACCAAGTTTGGAATTGCTTAATTTTAACTACTTTTTTAATGATTTAACTGCCAGCTAATTTTAATTAAATATAACTTGTAACTTAAATAAACAATTTGAGGAATTTCTTGCTATCTATTAAATTTGAATATCTTACTCACTTACGAAAAATAATATATTTATATTTAATGTTATTGATGATTATTATTATTATTTTTAGATATGCTTACCACTTGCGACGTTGGCAGCTCAATGGTCATGGTGTGAATAGCCATAGGTCAAGCATTGCTGAAAAGCAAGCTACTGCTCTTAAAATTATTTGCCAGCCTGCAGGGTTATCGGAAAAGGTATGGTTATTTCTTTTTAAAGACATGTAATTGTTATTGAGATAGGAATATTGTGTTAATCTTTTTTTTTTTTTTTTTTTTTTTTTTTGATATTGAATTACTAAAATATGAACTCTTGTAATATGTATATTTAATAAATTAATTTTATGTGAATATCATATTCTTATAATAACAAATATGCTTGGCAGAGCCAACTTTTGATTCAAGATTGTTAATTTTAATTTTTAAAATTTTTTTTTTTTAAATATCTTATAAGAAAAAGACTATTATAATTTTGAATTCTTTTTAGTTGTAAATTCAAATTTAATTAAAAGTTTTTGTTTAATTCTAGACTACAATTGAACTTCAAAACTGTGATACTGTTGCTGATCTAAGAGCAGAAGTTACACAGTGGTGGGAGAAATTACAAGCTAAACACAAGAAAGATTCCACTACTGTAAGTTCTTACCTAATAGGATAAAGAATTTATGGTTGATACTGTATTTCTTACGTTTAATTTTTTTCTTAAGATTAGCAATACATTTAAGTTCAATAAAGGTTTTCTAAGCAAGTTTTTCTGCTGTACTCATAAATTTTTTGTCTGTAATTTTTGTGCGTAAATGTTCACTGTAGGTTAAATTATTAAAAAAAAAATATATCAACTTAATAAAATTTATTTATAGGAAGCATAAATCTAATGTGTAAAAAATAAAAAGTTCGTTTATTGGGAATTTTAATCAATTGATAAAATTTTGCCCTTTATGAGTCTTGAATTTATTGGTGCTCTGTATATTGTTCCATAACAGTAAATTGAAAATGTAGAAGCATTTAACATGCTCATTGTTCCATCTTAATCGTCTTTAGTACTATGTAATAATTTCGAATAAAATGTATTTTTCTTGTTTAGATTCTAAAATATTTAAATTGTTTTTTCTTATGTATCACCTTTTTGGGAAAATATGCACTCAAACTAAAACTAACATTTTGTAAACATTATTAATTGTATTCATAAAAATTGGAAAACTTCCAATAAATCCAATAATATAGTTTTGTCCTGCTACCACAATGAAATTCGACAGTTATATTTCTACTAGTATATTTCTTTTACATTTTGTTTTGGTGTTTAGATGAAAAATGCAATTTACATACTTATATAACTTTTATAAAATTTCCAATTTTAATTAGAATACTAAAGAAAACTCTACAACATCAATAAATGGACCATCCAATGGAAGCATATGTCCTATACTTGGTACTATGTTATCTGATGGACCTATACGAATGATATCTCAAGGTCAAGAACTTATCTGTGATTTAGATGAAAAAACTTTATCAGAGCTTGGCATCAAAGATCATCAAGTATGTTGCATTTATATTAAGATACTTTTTACTTTAAGATTTACTTTTTAGATTTTTTTCTCTTCATGCATAACATTGTAATACAGTAAAAGCCCGATTATCCAGCATTCAATCAACCGGAATTTTTTGAAAATCAAGTTTGGCGAGAAAATTTGAATTATTTCGCCAAAAAACGGCGATAAGTCGTCAAATTTTTTTTTGTTTTTGAGATTTCGAAGTTGAGTGTTTTTTTTTTATTTCCTTCCCTTTTCTTTATTTTGTTAGTTTTTAATTTGTAATGGCAAAATAGCTGAATTTGCGCTGATTAGAAATGAATATATTATTATAAAAAGTGACTTGTTTTTTTATTCCGGTTTATCCGGAATTCCGAAGGTCTTATTCAAACAACTGTGAATTTTCAGCAAAAAAACCTTAATATTCTTAATGGAAAATGTTTTTTTCCGGAATATATCCGGAAAAATACATATACTGTGGTTATTTGCCGAATATATAAACAAATCTAGCTTGTTTCAATTGTATAAGAGGGTTGCGTAATCGAAATTCCATTATCCACAGCACCGGGAAAACATTCTCCAGCAGATAATTTGGTTTATCCGGAATTCTAATAAAAAAAATTTAAAAATTACACATTTTGCATCTATTTAATCTTGCATCGTTTATTGCATAAAAATTTATATTCGTTTCCGGATTATGTGTAATTTGTATGTGTGGAATCAATAAATCTATGGACTACTTTTATTGTAATTATAACAAAGAAAGATGATTTCCACTTGAAATTACGTTCTCAAACCGCATCCGGCAAAGAGTAATAAGGAAATTCAAAATTAGTTAATGGTTTGACCGAAATCCAGAAAAAATTAATCATTCGGTTTGTAGGCTAGATCTACAAATGGAACATGCATTTCACAAAATTTAAAATCATGTATAACGGATAACATTCTATTCCATATAGTATCGATGCATCCATAATTCATTTATACCCGCGATTTAATTTGTAAATTTTCAACCGCATCCGGAAAATGTGCAATTCGGCCGAATTCGACTATTCTAAACATTTTATTCTTTTATCACATTATATCAGTTTCTCACGATCAATCAGAATAAAACCTAATTGCATCCATTTAAATGCATTTCCCCCTATAATCCTAATCAAGGTTTCGATTTGTAGGCTAGTCAACCATTTTGTACACTAAACGGAAAATGTTTCTTTTTCTTTTTTGAGTACAATAACCAATAAGTATGGGTTATATTTTATTGTATACTATTAATGTGTTTTGCAATCAATTAAAAAATAAATCTGTTTCGCTGTAATTTTATTTTAATAATATTTATTTTTAGATTAGCCGACAACCAGACAATCAAATTCAAAACTTAATAGTCCGTAATTCATTACAATTCTTGTATTCCTTTTTTCTATACAACATAATAGTCGATCTTTGAATATGAAGGTCATCTTCCCGAGCATATTTTACTTTAGGGTACAAAGTAGGTTATGTGTTGGGAGGGGGGAAGACAATGGAATCACCGGGGTTTCCAAATACAAAAGCTACTTTTCCAGAATTCTCGGAATCGGATCGTGAAAACGCACACAAGAAAACTTCCCCACCGGAACTGAAATAGCGATAGTCCACTTTGTCAGCCCTGGCCCGGTAACACTAAAATATAGGTTCGGTTAGAATCGGTACAATCAAGAGACCTCACTATTTTTTTTTATTTTACAATGCTTAATCTTCTATATTTTTTTTACGGAATTTCTGATATGAAAATGATTTAATTTTGGTAACATATTTCAAATTATTGCCGATTATAAGGGTAAAATATAATATTATTTTGACTAAAAAAGGTAAGTAGAATATTTTTCAAATATTCCGGTTGTGACGATTTTAATGTAAGGTGTCCCCTATAAAAAATATCGTTATTTGCCGTTTAAATTTGGCGAAAAAAAGGTGACATTCAATTAATCGGAAAATTTGGTTATCTGGAAATCCTAATTTCCCGGCGATTCCGGATAATCAGGCTTTTACTGTAGTTATAATATAATGAAAATAAATTTCTCAATCCTGCTTTCTAAGTGTTTCTTATCAAGAGTTAAATTTAAAATGACCACATTCATTATCATTTTTAAATTGTATAAATTCTAATATTATATTGTTATTTATACATGATAAACTGAAACTACAATTTTAATGTTTAATGAACATCCTTAGATTCAAAGATCAATTTTGATGTTATTTAATGCTTTTTCGCTGTCTGTTGTACTTTAAATCGTTATTTTTATTCTAAGAAAATTGGTAACTCTGCACATCAACATTATTCCTGCAATCTTAAAATCTTATTTTTAAAATTAACAAACAAAGTTATACAACCAAATTCAATTTGTACTAGAGATACATTTCATTTAAAAATGGTGCATGATATGTTTTAAAACAGCCTCGAAGCATTTCTTTCCCAATTTGTAACTCTTTCTTTATTCCCCCCCCCCCCCCCCAGCTGGTTTTTGTATCAGTGGGGGCACCTCGTCAGTCTCGACGTCGCGAGGGGGGCCTGGAGCCAGCTTCCACCCTGTCTCCCCCTCCGAGGGAGAGGTTGCCTGTTGTGCTCCTCCTCAACTCAACTTACTTTGAGCAGCTCTTTGGACTCATGCAGCATCTGGGCTCGTACAAGGCAGTCTCAGAAACGGGGGTAAGTTTTTCTTTTCAAATGCTCAATGAAATATAGAAGTTTTGCTTCCAAACAGTGAAAATTTCTATCAGTTATATAAACAAAGTGAGAATGGAAATAATCTGTTTGTTTGTGGTCAGTATTCCAGAAAAGAATGCAAATGCTGCAGAAATTTGCTATTTGTCGAATAAATATGTTATGTCCAGAAGAATTCCTATACAAAAATTCAGCCACAGAAATGGCGATAGGAAGTTAATCTATTATCCTTTATTGCTACTCCATCAATGCAACAGATACATATTGGACTTTTTTGAACGTCTTAATAAGAACAATATTAAGATTTAAGTTCGAACAAAAAAAGTCCTTCCATAGTAATTCTATGGGAAGTTTACATCTTGGCTGCAAATCTGATTAGAAATTGAATATTTGAAATCTTTTTCGCTAAGTTTGTTACCGAATTCGCAATTTCGTATTAAAGAAAACCAAATCAGCAGGGTTGGCATGGTTTAAACCACGTTTTTAACCAAATGGTTTGTTTAAAGAATAATTTAAAATTGCATTTTTATTTATTTATAGTTAGATATTTCTAATTATTGGATGTTGTAAATGACTTCTATTTTTAACTGAACAACTCAACTTTTCTTTCTATTTTTTAAGAAAATAATTCACTAAATGAAAAATTATATGAACTTTATAGATGGAATAAGTTCTAATGTATTTTAAAATAAATCTTGAAATTAAAGACTGTTGAAGTTTTTATAAATATTAATAAGTTTTTATATTAAACTAATAATTATATTAATGTTTTATAGTAATTCAAAATTATTAATTATACTTAAATTATAGGCTGCATTTTAAAATTGTTTCTAAAATAGAGGTTTTGTGTTTTAAAAACTTATTTCTAAGCATTAAAAATATAATTTTGAACAACTTATCACAATTACTGATGAATCTAAGAGCAATATTCCATGTATTATGTAGTGAACAATTACTATTGTATTGTAATGTATACATCAAATTTAAAAAATAGTATCTGAATAAAATATTAAAATATAATATGATTTGAATGTTCACATAAGTAGCAACAGTTGTTTATTTACTTAGTATACATTATTTTCAAAATAAATATTAATTGTTAATTTGAACATAAATTATTCTAGTTTATGTCCAATTTTATTTATAAATATGTATACATGTAATTAGAAAAGGGATTTAAAAAAAAACTGTTTTAAACCTTTTTTTTTTTTTTTTTTTTTTTTTTTTTTTTTTTTTTTTTTTTTGAAAAAAAAAACCCCTGTTTTTTTCCTACCATGTAAAACAGTATTGTTACCATATGCTCTCAACCTTTACAAGGAGAAATTTCAGTTATTAAACGTTGCCAAATTGTTCACACCTAGTACATGGACCCGATGTACTTATAATATAAATGTTTGTAGAAGCCTCGTTTTAATAAATGTCACAATCCAACTTGTTTCTTGGGGATGCATATTTTTTTTATCTATTGATCTATGATCCATATATAATGTATGAACTTTTAATTCTGAATCTTATAAAAGTATTCCCCCCCCCCCCCCAAATCATTTAGTTGTTGCATTACTTGATTTAATAGTTAAAGAATAATGTTTGTATTTAGTATTTTAAATACTTTTTTATATCCCTTTAAATATCCCTTTTACTTTTATAAACATAATTGTAGTAAATCGTAAACAAGATGCATGGGATCAGACAGTTTTATGTTGAGATTTTTAGTACCCAAAAAATAAAGACAGCATTTAGATATTTTAGCATATTGCTAATAATAAGGCAAAAAATTGTTTGTAAATTCTATTCTCATTCTGTATCTGATGTGTGTTATGTTAATAATTTTTAAAAATTTCATCAGAAGCCTTTACCTCACACCAAAGCACAAGTTTTATCTCGGAGAGTATGGGAGATTCTTATGATGCTACCCACATCTCCTACCATGTTGCAAGGCTTTAAAGATATTAATAAGGTATGGTTTGTATTTATATAAATTTTTGATTCATAAGTATTTTGAAATAGTCCAAAATATAATAGAGGAGCTGTTTTTATGAGATCCAGGAAGAAATATTATACAATTAATTACAGTAGGGTATTTGACAATATGAAAAAGTTATCAAATGCTGTATAAATGTTGTATTTAACAATATAAAAGTAGTGCAAGTATTTTTACGCAAAATTAAATCTTCAAATCTTTATAATCTCAAATCTAATTTCAAAAAATGCTTTTCTGATCACATTGTCACTTAATCAGAAACATCGCAATTGTCAATTTGTCATCAAAAAACCATTGTACCGTAGATTAATAATTAACAAAAACAGGTTTAAAAGCAATCAAAAATAGTGTCCAGCTGTTTTATGTTTGACCCAGCAGTGTTTGACATTGCTGAGAGTTGGCTACTATTGTGTAATCAAAATACATTTCAATGAAATAAAGTATTCCTTAAAACAAAGGGATTTATACAGAAGTATACTGCAGTCTGAGATTAAAACTGATTTACTTCCCTTCATTAACTGTTTTTTGTTTATATGCTTATTGCTCTATAGAGTTTTTATTAAATTATTGTATTCTAAGTAGACACCTAACCATTAATAAAAATTTAACTCAAACAAATTCAAAAGAATAGTACATAATATGATCACAATCTTTGTTGAAGCTCAGCTGAGTTTACCAATTGTAATGCTGTTTAGGTAGCAATGACGTCACACACTAGGATCGGATTTTAGCTAGTGTTTGAGGGGGGAAGTTTTTGCTTCCATTTTAAAATGTAATTTTAACATTTTACCTCTTAAAAAAAATATTTTTTTTTATTTCATGATTGTGCTTTATTTCAAATCTATCTTTTGAAATTTTGTCAAGTACCCTATTGTCTATTTAATTTTCTGGAAGCAGAGTCTGTAGATTGTTGCTGCTGGAAATCAAACTCCAGACAACTGCATATTTAGTTCTTGCATCACATATATTACACATTACCTTTTTTTCACTAAGTTGATGTATTAAATTTTTTTATTACATTTTAGTTAATCAAAATAAGTTAAATGAAATTTTTTGTATTTTCTTGTATTTTTTATTTTTGTTCTAACCCATTCAGAACTGTGCATTTTTTTTATAGGCCACAAATCCAGAAACTTCAGATTTTCGTAGTGCTTTGCAATCATTAATAAACCCCAAGAGTCCTCAAAAGCTTATGTATTCCTTACAGATTGTTGATTCCTTACGTCAAAACAAGGTATTGTTATCCATTTTATTACTGTTAAATAAATTTTTCAAAATTTAAAATTTTGATTGCAAATTTTACATTAAATAAAGTAACAGTTTGGTGAACTTTATGTAATGTTAATGAGTTTGATTAGTAGTATTTTTGCATTTACTTTTGTTTTCAAAATATCCATCTGTAATTTTATAATACCAAGAAATACATTTGATCTTAGCCAACTTCATAAAAATGTTTAATTTTACATCTGGCAAAAGTCTTAAAAAGGACACATTTTTGTTGTTAATTATCTATTTCATTTCTGATTGTTAATCTGTTTTATTTGTAGGGTGTGGAACTTATAGACCCTGTATCAGAAAATCCTAATAATCGTCAGCCGGATGATAAAGATATAATTCCCTGGTCTGTAAAGGTAAATGACTGACAATGTTACTAATCTGTAAATAGCCAGTTCTTTAATGCAATTACCACAATTGTTTTGATGAGTGTGCCGAATCAAGAATGTTATTTTAGTGTTTTGATTGGGAACAAATATTTCAAGAGGTACATCCTTGCAAAGCTTTAATTAAACTAAAAATCTAATGGACATTGTGGCCATGCAAATAGACCTAAATTGAACAATAGTGCTTATAGAATGGTCTTAATGTTTGAACTGAGGTAGTGATCACTTTTTGAAACCGCCTTCCACTTCTCACATCAAGTGAATTATAAGTAATATGACAACATTCTAAAGTCAAATACGGTTGGTATTTAAGGTGTAATGTTTGTTACCAGAAAATGTTTAAATTATTGGTTCCATGATGAAACAGCAAATTTGATTTTTGATATAAAAAAAAAAAGCAAGATCATTATCTATTGAAGAATGCAGTGAGGATCTAAAAGTTTCACCTCATAACATTTTATTTGATGTTGTATTCATAGTTAATATTTTTCAAATACCTTTAAGTGAATTAATTTTTAACAAGATATATATGTTTAAATTTAGTTTTTAATAGTTTAAATTTGCATTATTGTGAAAATAGTATGGGTAATTAGGAAATTAAAATTGACCCTGTGCTGGACATTCTGAAAAGCATCTTTAGAAATAACATCAACAGATGTGTTTAAAGAATGGATCTTTCACTGCCATAATTTCTCAGTATACAATGCAGTTTGCTTGGCTTCAGAGACTAATAATAACACCCTAGAATCTTGTTATATCTCTCGCACAGTTTCTTGAGTGAATAGTATGGCTATTGATTTTTCTAAGAATCTAACTTGACTGTTTATCATGTTAGCAGTTTGATATGTAACCAACATTATTACTCTTTATTAAACCTTTGATTTGCCATATCCACTATTGTATTATATGAGTAATATTTTAAATAAAAAGTATTGTTAATAACTTTCATTTCGTAGTTTGTCAACTTTGGTGGACTAAATCATTTATTTGACATCTTCATGTCTGGAGTCTTACAATCATTTGAAGATGGTGATTGGAATGAGGTAAACACTTGTGCTTTCTACGTTTTTTTATTATTATTATCAGAGTTCATCCTAGGCATTTTTCGAGGGGCGGCGCGCCCTGCCTGCCCTTTTTCTATAAAAATAGCGCTTTTCCTGTCCTTTTTCAGAAAAAATTTCTTCCTGAAAGAATTAAAAAAACTTTCGTTTTTTCCCTCCCAACAGTACGCAATATGTGGATCACCCCTACTGAAATCGCCTGTCGCGTATTCATGTTCAAACGTACAACGTATATATCAGGGACTGAAACCATTCAGTAGATGTCCATATAACGTGCTTCATTAGTAGGTGGATTGTAGGGAGCCGTCTTACATTTCCAAGTGCACATTAGTAAACTCTGATGTCCATTTCGTACGTGTTTTGATTAAGTGTATTTCGCTGGATTTTTACCATGCCTCCATCAAAATAGAGAAGAAAGGAATTTGAAAGACTTGATTAACTTAGTTAAAGGTGTATAACCATTAAATGTTTACACTAAGAATTTAAAAAGAATATTTCCGTTTGGATACGAGTAATCGCGATGTCGTCCTGTTAAATTTATTGGGTGTTTTTGATAGTTTACCTGTTACCAATTAATTTTTAAACATCCATTTCATATTTAAAATTGGACATAACTGGAATGTAATCAAAATCCCAGATTATTTCCGATTTTTAAAAAAAATAAAACTTCTACTACATAATAACGGTATGCATGGCAAAAAAATCGCCATTTTGACGCTAAATTTGATCCGATTTGAAAAAAATGCACAAATTTCAGGACATAATCCAAGTTCTTTAGTCGGAATACTCCCTGTGATATCCCACAACGAATAATGTTAAATTTGAAGGAACTCTATTCTCTATCTAACAGTGGCAAACCTAAGAGATGAAGTTTAAGGTTGATTCATTCAAACTTTAGAAAATTTTGAAAGAGTGAAAAGTTCTTATCTTAAAACATTTTCTTTATACTAAAACATTCTTATCTTAATATTACTGTATTATAAATTGATATTTTTATAAAAATTACTATTTGATGACAATTTTACTGTGTATATTGCACTTTAATTTTAATAATTATCTCAGTCTCATTCCAGCAGAATTAGGACTGAAGCATTTTATCAGTATTTTGATATCTTAAGTTTCTGAGCGAGCTTTTGATTCACAAATTTTTGCATTATTATTTTTTTCTTCAGAATATTGAAAATTATTTATCGTGGTTTAAAAGTATAACAATATTGAAATTGTGGCAGAAAACGCGTATGCAAATTTCTGCAATTTGCCATAAAAGTGCCCTCGTAAACAGGAATTGCCATTTTTTTTTAAATAGCACCCTGCCTTTTTTCATTCCTAGGATGAACTCTGTTATTATTATTATTATAAATTATTAATTTTCTTGATAAATTAGTTTAATTTTGAAATTTGTTTTTAACCCTGCAAGTGTTATCTTGCTCTATTTCGTAGCATTTCCGTTTAGAATTATTTCAAATTCCTGCAATATTTTGATATCTTAAGTGTTACATTTAAATTTTACACAATATTTTATTTTAGTGGAATCAAGATTGTATTGCTTGCTTATTGCGTCTCATGTACCAATTTGGAGTTGAAGGCAATGAAGAGGATATTAATGGCGAATCTGAATTGCCAAGAAAACGCTTGAAAAGAATTAGGAAGAGTAGCAGTGACAAACTTTTGATTCCAAAATTAAATAAGGTATGTTTATATAATACTTTTAATTTGTGCTGTAATATGTTCTTTATTTAATTAATTGTTAATGAAATGGTAGTTCTCTACTCTTAAAAATTCATGGAAAGTTAAATTTTAATTTAGTTGTACTGATTATTTAAAAAAAAAAAAAAAATGTAGTATTTTTTAAATCAAATAGAAATTTTTATCGTATCCACAGCGAAACAAATGCTAAAGATTTTTTGTGCTGTTTTCAAATATTTACCTATATTTATGTAAAATGTTTGTATGTTAATCCATATTTCCATAAAATAATTTTCTTTGCATTCTTAAAAATAGAAATGGCATAATAAGATTATATTAACATCAAGAGCAAACAATTAAAAAAAAATTCAAATTTGAAAAATATAGTATGAGTTTTAAAAAAAAATGTGCTAAGAATTCTCAATTTTCTTACAGTATAATTGTGACAATTGCAATGAATATTTGCTTTAAAGTTTGCCCTTGTATTGCTATAACTCATTGCATATTCATTGATTTGCAATTTAATTTGTGAATTTCTAAACATTTATCTTTCAAGTTCAATATAAAATGGAGTTAAAAGGAACATAAAAAAAAAACTTTGAAAACAAATTCAGTTAAAAAAATAGTTGACTAACATTTTTAAGGATTTTCTTTGTTGATTCAATTGGATCCCAAATTGCAGATAGCATTCTCCTTTTCATTAAAACATAAGTCAGGGTTCCCACGGTCATTAAAAGTGCTTAATATTTTCATACCTGCCAACTTGTACGGATTATCCGTACAATGTATGGATTTTTACAATTTTGTACGGTTGTACGAACAGCTAAAAAAATCGTACGGATTTCACAGTACTTTTCGTTTTTCCCTTAAATTTTTTTTTTTTTTTTTTTAATATTCAAGTCACCAACGAAACCGAAACTGTTTTCCAAAGTTGCTGCATCAGTCAAAATATTCACACTCCAAGGTTGCGCGTATGCACAACACTAAAGCTCGTTGGCGGGGATGCACGTTTCAATCTGTGTTGTCGACGGGATTTGGCAAACCAAACCACTGCTTCGTTGTTTCGGACTTTACAGGTTAATAAAAAAGTAGAAAATCGAAAGTGCTTTAGTTTTTTTTATTCTTCCTTCTTTTGGACCGGACTCCAACATTGCACGTAAATAATAGCACTAAACCACGTCACTGGGGATGCACTCTTATCAATGGTGTTGCCGACGGGACCTGGCGAACCAAACAACTGTTTCGTACTCTCGAACTTTTGAGATTAATAAAAAAGTAGAAAACTGAAAGTGCTTTAGTTTTTTTTTTTTATTCTTCCTTCTTTTGAACTGGACTACAACATTGTTCGTAAATAATAGCACTAAACCACGGCGCCAGTGATACACTGTTTTCAATGGTGTTGCCGACGAGACCTGGCGAACCAAAAAACTGTTTCGTTGTCTTGAACTTTAGAGATTAATAAAGAAGTAGAAAACTGAAAGTGCTTTAGTTTTTTTATTCTTCCTTCTTTTGGACTGTACTCCAACGTTGCGCATAAATAATAGCACTAAATCGCGTCGCCGGATGCATTGTTTTCATTTGTGTTGGCGGCACAGAACGACAAAAAATATCAAGTTTTTTTGGAGTCTGATACGAAGCAGTTTACTTCAAATCATCATAAATTCAAGCAAAGGAACAAATTTTGCATTCTGCTCTATCTATATTAAGATTTCTCATGGAGGATTTACTGATGTCAAAGTTCATATCAATTCTAAAAAACACAGTTACAACATCAAATGTATTAATAAGAATTCGAGAGCATGCATAATTGATATTTGTGCGTATGATTAAGCACTTTGAATACGACCAACTCCTTGTATGTTTCACTGTAGTTTTTGTGCCATAAAGCATGTTTTGTTATTTGGGTGTAATGTAGATTAAATCATAAACCTCATCAGAGATTTAATCATAAAGTTTAAATTTGATTTATTTTCAAATCCTGGTTAGTATTTTATTTTATAATTTCCATTGTGTGCTAAAATGTAACATATATGCATTTTTTTACCATACATATTATGCATTTTTTTTTTTTTTAACATTTGCAAGTGAATTACTGTTATTTCTATATTACATTCATAAATATTGTTGCTATTGAATGCAAATATTTGTTCCGTAAAAATTGTACTAATTTGAAAATACCAATGTTGGCAGGTATGTATTTTTGAACTTGTTTTCAAGGCCTTGAAAGTGCTTGAAAATGCTTAGAGGTGCTTAAAAGTCCTTGAAAATGCTTAGAGGTCCTTAAAAGTCCTTAATTTTTACAGATGTTGACAAGCTGCAAAATTTATAAAAATACAACTCGGACTTGCTATCCCCGCGTGACCGCCACTTATCTGCACCGTATCAAAATTTTCCGACATATTTGTATTGCGCATCCACCAACTTTAACTTTTTTGGTAGAATATACTTTATTAAAAATTTAAATATAGATATGATGCCTGAAAACGAATTTTCATAGGTCCTTAAAAACATTAATTAGGTCCTTAAAAGTCATTGAAAAGTCATTGATTTTCATTCTGTGATTTGTGTGGGAACCCTGTAAGTCTAATAAGATGTTTTTGTGAAATACAGCTTTTTTTATAACTCTTGCGTCAGAAAATTCTCCAACACAAACAACCTAACTGATAATCTGTTAAAACTTAGAACACAAATTTTCTTATTATGCATGCAAAAATGCACAGTAGGCTTTGTCTTGTCATTTGAGTGTCCTCAATTTATTTTCGAAAACTCTTATTAATATTTTTTAATGGGAGTTCTTAGCTACTCACCTTGAATAGATATTAGATAAAACTTTTGTGTTGCTTTTTATTTATTATTATTATATTTTGCAGGTCATGCTACAAGTAATGAGTAAAACAGAATCTGTATTGAAAGCCATTCTCTCTCTGCTGTGTGAAGCAGCGTCTCCCTGTGATCCTAACCAGTATAAAACTGGGTTTTGGGGCCGTGCCCAAGTCATATCTTGTGCCATGACTTTGCTGGTGTCCTGGGCCTTTTCTGAGCCCCAGGTCCATGTTCATTTGTTTCAATATCCTTCTCTTGACACACTACTCAAAAGACTTGTACTCAACGACCCAGAAGTAAATATTTGACTTTCTATTTTATTAAAAACTTTTTATTTATAAATAAAAAATATACAAATTAGGTTTTTAAATACACTCACTGCCAAAAGTTAAGCACGAAGAGGAAAATATTAATTTCCAGAAGCCAATCTGAATTTGAGAGGCTGCAATTTGTTGCAGAGGTAAATGGAAGTATGTACAAAAGGCAGTCATATAAGAAGCTCGCATTGTAAGAGGCTGTAGGAATTGCATGCAAGTTCTGACAAAAAAATTTCACTATTCATTTCTCGATTATGGAAACAAGTCGAACAGTTGTCCAAAGACCTGTGGCCGGCCATCCAAGGGTTATGAACCTTATGGAAGATCGATATATTTCGGTTGTACTGAAGCGGAATCAAAAAGCGATCTCCACATGTGTGAAATCTATAGTTGCAGCGTCCATTAGTAAAACAATATATACTAATATTGTGCGCCTGTGTACCACAAGTTTATTTTCTTCCATTCATCCAATCCAAAGTATTGTCAGCAACATATGAATTAAACTGTATTTGATTGGGCTATTGTTTTTTTCATGGATGAGTCGAAATTTGCCCTTGAGCCAAATGACAAACTTATAAGGATCTGGAAAGAACAAGGCACATACAATAAGGCGCCAGAATATCATTGAGCATCATGATGTGGGTCAGGATTTCGGTGGGATATCGCACTGACTTGCACATCTATATACAGGGTTCTGTGACTGCTAACCGGTATTGGAAGGAAGTCCTAGAACCAGGGGTGTAGTGGAGCGGGAACGCGTGGGAACGGCGATCCTTTACCTTTTTAAAAGGCGGAACGGCGTTCCCGCATCTAATGTTTTTTTCTTTTCTTTTTACGTGATACTAAACACAAAGTAAGCAAACGAAAAAGTCATTTCGTGAGAACTTTGCTTTCGTCTACACAACTTCAGAGCTGAGCAAGCAAGTTTTAGTTTTGTAAAACACTCGAAAGAGGCGCGGCACCCTACACATGACCATTTCTCCTTCATTAGGAATTAACTGACATGTATGTTTATATCTAGCTATAATTCATTCAATGGAAATTATCTTCTTCAAGGAATGATCTGTATTTGTAGATGAATTCCAGACTTCAAATTTTTATGGTTCATCATATATACTGACTGAAACTTCCATACACAAATTAACGCCACCATCTACATTTTTAAAAAACAAAACTGTGGTCTGGCACATATAGTTCTTTGCACCCTTTCCTTGAAGAATGTTTCCCCTCCTCTCATTTTAACGGGAACGCTAATCGATTTATCAACAAAAGTTATGTATGTAGTTTTTTTTTTTTTTTTTTTTTTTTTTTTTTTTTTTTTTAATATATATCACCGATTTCATAAATTAATTGTAAACCTCTCACCCTACCTAAGAAATGAATTTGTTCTAGAGGAAAAAACAAACGACAGTATTTTAATTTTTTTTTTTTTGACAATCCAAAAAAGTGAAGCAAACCTGCGATTCTGACGGTATAAACTGGTTGGTACTAAAAATCCAGATAGGTAAGAGCAGAATGTTGATATTTTGTATTAGCTTTTAAGGTGTTTTGAGATTACGGAATGCATTTATATTTGTCAGATATTGGGAAATATTTATTTTAGTGACAGATATTGGGAAAATCAAACTGATAACTTGTTTGAACTTGAAAAAATTTGTTCAAAACAGTATTGATTTTTAAATCCATTATATTAACTTCGCTTCTGTATGTTTGTGAATTTGAATATATTTAGTTCAACAAATAAAATGTTGCTTGAAAGTACAGTAAAGAGACTGGCTTCAAGCGCTCCGCTACTTTGTTTTGACAGAACTGAAAAGTTGTTAACTTTGTTTCAGTTTAACTTGGCAGTACTGATAATGCTATATTAGCCGAATTGGCAGCCTTTCACTACCCAGGGTTGCGATAGGGAACCAATGCTCGCGCTAAAAGCAGATGACTTCTATAAAAAAGAATGCGTAGCAAAAATCAGTAATTTTAATAACATGTATTTTATTAAATTCTTATGAAATTAATTTTATTACAATATTATATTTTATAAAAAAAATTGTATCCCGAGGGTATCTTAATAAAACCTGACTTAAAATAATGTTATTTAGTGCAGAAAGCACTACGATTTTAATAATTTGCACCCATACCATATAGAACACACGTACCATTTTTGGAGGGTTTTCTAGACCCATTTTCATTGCAAGGAGCTCCGAAACTCATTCTTGCACACATAGAATTTTACTCTTAGTCCGGTCCTGTATATTTGATTTTCCTTAATATAAAACTGCTAATGGTTTAATAAATGAGTATAATACATCGAAATTGGACTGTGAAGAAGTAGGAAAGCAATTCAGGTGTACTTTAACATGTAAAATTAAATTGCTTCCTTGTTTGAGAATGGGAAAGTTTTTACAATTACAGTTATTTCAGAGTTTATTTAAAAAATGCAGCAGCAGTTCCTAAAAAAAATCATTTTCCTCGAGATTTACAGTGTCGGCGATAAGGGGCGGAAATTAACCCCAATCCATTTTAAAATCTAGTGATTTTAATGGCAATATCATATATATTATGCAGTTTGCTTTTTCCTCCGTAGCATCCTCATACGATTCATAATCACTTTTGACTTTTATTGTCACCTAATCGTCACCACTGCCGAAACCACAAAATCGAACTGGATAAGATTTAAAAAACCCCAAAAAAACAGGAATGTCTCAAGCAAATTTATACGTCTGGCAAGTAATGAGTCTACATTGAAATATCCAGCTTAAAATTAGAGATGATTGAGATGGTATACCAATTAATATTTTATCAAGAAATTTTAAATCGACTGATGGATTTTAATTTAACAATTATTTTACTACTGAAGCAAATTTGGAAGAGAAAAGGAAGGGTCTATCAAGTAAGAGGAACTTCTCTACATTTTCTTTTTGAGAAGGAGAAAAACCATAAAACTCTCGATCGACATCTGCAACAATCGCAATCTTTTTAATTTGTTTTGAAAACAGATTTCGAGGATCTACAGAATCTTGAAATATATCCGAACACATTGCATATAAGGCATCTCTGACATTTTGGAAAATTGTTGTAAAAAATGTGTTTAAAAATTTGTGTCAATAATATGTTTGAAAATTTCTTATAATCTATTTATGAAGTGTTAAACAATCTTTTAAAATGGGTTGTGCAAAGCAAATTGTTTAAAAATCCAAATAACTTAATAGTTTTAAAAATTTATTTGAATAAAAAAATAAGTCGAAACACACATTTAAAAAAAAAAAAATTTAATTTTTGAGGTGCTCATTAGCTGTTTTTGAGAGTATTAAAGAAACATTAATAAAACTATTTAAAATTGTCATTTTCACTTTCCCCTCCCCTCTCCCACACACAGAAAAAAAATACGTTTGTAACGACGCGACATAGCGTTCCCACACCTTTTTATTTTACACTACACCACTGCCTAGAACCCACTGTGAGATTATACGCTGGAGAAGTTGGTCCTTCTTTCATTTTAATGAATGATAATGCACGTCCCCATAGAGCTGGCATTGTTGACGATTACCTGGAGAGTGCGGAGATTGCTCGTATGTTTCTGTCTGTATACTTGTCTGACCTTAATCCCATTGAAAATCCTTGGGATGCCCACGGTCATGTTGGGCCTGTACCTTTCTCTCATCCAGCTACTCTCACAGTTTCAAACTGCTCTACAGGAAGAATGGTGATTACTTGACTCTGGGGTGGTTGATCACCTCATGGAAAGCATGGTCACCAATGTAAACTTTGTATGAGGATGAGGTGTAATCACATACCCTATTAATGACTGTTTTATTTATTTGTTTTGAAGTTAATGACTCCAATACGACTTCGTTTTATAATTTGGTGAATTCCATTTGTAACAGACATGACATGAGACAAGTTTCTTGTTCATCTTTAAGTACTAAATATTAATGGACAGGTAAAACATTGCCATGGGGTAATACAAATATAGGTCTTAGTTATAAAAAAAAACGTTAAAATTTTACTTCCAGAAAAATTACTTTTAATTAATTGGGTTAAAACTTGCTGTGACAGACATGACAAAATTGCGACATAGATTTTGAGTTACCATATATTATTACCATTTGCTCTTAATTGGTATGCATGTCAAGTCTAGAATTTTTTGGGGATCAAAATACGACTTGGATACATCAAGCAGAAAGAAAAAGGTTAAGAAATTTTTAAATAGTAAAATATTTATTAGCGGGACAGACATGACAAGGTTTTGTGACAGACATGACATGTGTACAATTTTCTATGAAGTTAAGTATTTTTTTCTTAAATATCACTTTATTTGTTTATCATAACTTGGATATTACAAAATATGACATATCATTAATATGTTATATGACTCACAAAATAAATTATAAAAAATATTTCAAATTTATAAAACACCTTGGAATTGACTAGTGTGGGTGTAGCCACATTTGCTCCTTCTCATACCAGGCAACATGAACTTCAGGTTCAAATTTAAACACAGTTTTTAATTTTACTTCATACTAAGCATTTTATTTTGCACTGGTTCTGTGCAATTTGGGTTATTATTCCATGAAAAACCTCATTATCGTATTGTGGGTTCACCCATTGGCCACATTGCAAATTGTGAATTGTTGCATTTTCCAAGAGGTAGTTTTCGGAACATTCACCAGTATTGAAATTGAAAAGAGAACCTTTTTACACTCTGAAGTGGGGCTATAAAATATTATGCCACGTGCACATGATCAGAAAACGGTTTCCTAAAGGTTTCTTGTTCTAGGCATTGTTTTGATTTCTTGCTGTGTCAGATCAAGTTTTTCTTTCATTCTTTATATTTGTTCTTACGATTCATACCATTGATTCTAGGACAAATTTTCCTTGCAGCTTCAGCAAATTTACATGGTGTTCTAGAATCTAGACTTCTGGTTCGAGTAGCGTCTTGGATTTGATGCTTAATAGCCCCACTAATGCTATCAATGCATCCTTTGTCATGTGATGTGGCTAAAAAATGACAGACTGTGGGGAGCTTACTTTGTGTCATTGAAAATGTTGTATATTTTTGTTTAAAAAGTAGAGATGCTCCATCAGATTGGAATTCAATTTGCACTTTAAACTCGGAGTGATCTTCCATGAATTTTTCAATGACTAAATTGTTTAAACACATTAACAGAATATTTGTCATGATTACCATAATCAGATATAGTTACACATGACTCTGAGAAACAGTGACAGAGTCACTGTCACACTAATATACCATTGTAGTATATATAGTAGAGGAAGTATTCTGCCAATGAGCAAACTGAATTTCATCCTGATAAATATGAGAATAGTTTTCACTGAAATTAGTTTGTATCAGAAGTTTTCCATTTGGCAGATTTTTTTATAAATTGGCAAAAACATTAGATTGTGTATATTTTATGTACACATGGCACAAGAAGTATATAAGCGGTTTCTCCAATAAATTTAATACATCATTTAAAATTTCCTCTTTTTATGTTTCGAACTACAGATCCTTCCTCTGATTTTATGAGCTTTTTTTTTAGTTGAGTTGTAAAAAAAATACTGTTGCCATCAATACTAAGTTAAATAATAATAATAACTTTCAAAGTAAAAAATTAAGGCAAAGTTGTTTGAAAAATTAATTGCGACAGACATGACAAATGTGACGAGACATGACAAAATTTAATATGCTATATTTCACTCAAATTTTAAATTTATTTTTCACTTTTTTTACGAACTGTTTGTTTTGATATATAAAAAGAGAAAATAAAGTGTTAATAATTTTTATTTAGTGGATTTTGTTTAAAATAAAAAAAATTCAAGTTTTTTGTGACAGACATAACATGAAGACTAATATCAAGTTTTGGGGGAATAGCAAAATAATTAAGAGATTTTAAGTAAAAATTTTGTTTTTTTTAAGCATAAAGTGGACCATTCTTTTAAAAAATACGTTTGTTTCAAAAATCTATGTGGTGTTTAAGTGCTTCAAGGGGCATTAAACTAGAGGTAAAAATAACAGATTTTCGGTTTCAAAGTCTTAGAGTAATTAACTATAAAAAAATATTCATGCAATTATCTTATTATCTATCATTATTTTCATACAATGTGATTTATTTTCTATGAACTGGAACTAAAAAAACATTAATTTACTGATAATTTAAAAAATGATGGCTATATTGCATTTTCATGGAATTGACCATTTTAGAAAATTCAATATTGTTTTCATCTTTGTTTTGTTTCATGCATAAACCTATTTACTACTTTCCTGCTGCATTTCGTGTCAATCCAATACTTGTAATTTTTTTTCGGATTTTACCTTTCATGCTTAACTTTTGGCAGTGAGTGTAGTTAAGTTCCAAACATGTTTCAAATTAGAAACAATGATAAAACATAAGGCATGCTGAAATGTAAACTTGAAGTAAGCAGTTGGGTAGTAGTGCCCACTGTATAAATCACCATTTAGATGTTCTCTATAAATGTTAAAATTGAAATGGTGATTGCTGGAGTTTGTTTTCAATATTTAATGCTATTAATTTAATGCTCCTTTCTTTAAATTAATGTTTACAAAATGCAACTATAAACTTTTTTCCTGTATTATCATATTAAAGTATTTATGTTTCTTTTTACTTCAGCCTGCGTTAAGAAGAGAAGCTTGTACAGGATTCTATAGGCTGTGTCTTGGTTCAAATGCAGATGGTCATACAGGTTCTCAATTTGTTGCTCCATTGTTAAGCAGCCTTCTGAGTTTTTTATCGGAAGCTCAAGAAATGAGACAACCTCGTCCTGATGTAAGTAAATATTCAGATCACTGCTTTGAATACAGCCAACTAAAATATCTGTTTAACCCCAATTGAAAAAGTTAAGCTTATCAGCCAACATAATTTATAAAATGAAAGAATTTCATAGAGTAAAAAAAATACCTTTTTATCAAAAAATTTAATATTGTTAAAAAATTTATAAACAAATTAATCTTGTGTTATAAGATTGCATGTTGCAGCATCAACACCCAAACAAGTAATCCAGAATATGTAATGGCCAAGTGTCGCAAACATTTTTAACAGGATATTTACGTCTATGAAGGTTGGATTTTAACTTGGGGATGTTTATCTCTTGTTTAAAATCTTACTAATTTTCTTTGCTGGTAATTTACGACAACATTAAACTTAACTGTACTTCAGATCTCAATACTTTTCATGGCGTTAGCTATTGCATGAAGAAACATCTTTCTACAGAGATGTTTCTGTTGTGCAGAGATGTTCTGTGTTTTCTTCCCCCCCCCCCCCCTAGTACACATTTAAATTTCATTGCTCATTTGTACATCAATAGTTAGTATAAAAATGTCTAAGGTTCATAATTTTAAAACTTGAAAGAAAACTTCATGGAGTTAAAGAATGAAGTGCATACATTTTTGTGTACTTATATACAATACCACTGACCATTGTTAAAACTTTTTATTAGAAGTCGATTACAAAAAACTATTCGATTAGTTGATTAGTTTGTTCTTCGAATTTAAATTATTTATTTTTAAGAAAGTTTAAAAAACATTATCAGGATTTTCCTTTGAAAATTCAATTTACCACAGAACCGTCCATGAAGTATTCATGCATTCATTGAAAGTGATGATGGTATAAAATTATTTTCAAGGAATAGTTTATTCAGACTTACAAAAAATGTTGGTAAAGGAAAAAAAAGCAAAAGTTTGTGAACATTTTGTAGTTGATAAAAAAATCTGTCGATGGTATAATGTGTAAACCTCCGTTTTTTAAAATTATTTATTGAATTTAGAGGGTCCATGGTGTATGGCGAGTTTTTTCTTTATATATATATGTGCTACTAGTGTTCTAAGTTTTATAATTCTAACCTCAATAGAAATACTTTAAACTTAAAATTAATATTTTCCAAACATTGCACACTTCAGATTCAGAAAATATAATCTCAATTTTGAGATATTTTTCCTTTGTATATAAGCTAAACCTTACAGGCATACGAAATTTTTTAATTCTAGCTCTACTAAATGTACCTTAGTATAGTGAGGAATTATGAGCTAGTCTCAAAATATGCTGTTTTCGAATTTAGTCTTCAAGAACTATGATACATAGTTGGCTAATAAAGTTGAAAGTTAGTTATGGAACAAACTTATATTATTAAAAACTTATACCCAAAATTGTTTCTAATACTTGAGATTATACTAGAATAACTAAAATGTTCTGGAAAATAGGCAAATGTTCTTGATCAATTGTTTTAAAGCAATTCCTTTTGTATTCTTCTAATTAACTCAGTCAGCTGATTGCTTATTTTAACATTACTTAAGAGTAATTACCATAAATGAAATTGAAGTTAACTGATGCATTGTATTTTGACTTCAATTGTATCTTGTTATAAATATTTTAATAGGAAGAAGACAAGGAACCTTATGGTCCAGGCTGTAAAGATTACTTTTGGTTAGTTTGTAGGCTTGTTGATAGCCTTGATGAAGAATCTCTGCAAGCTGCCACAGATCAAGTAAGAATTGATAAATTGAAGTTAACTGATGAATTTATATTTACTTTTTATAAAGCTTTTATTAAATATGTCATTTAAATTTCTAATTATTGTTTTTGATTTGTTATTTAACAAATATATATATATATATATATATATATATATATATATATATATATATATATATATATATATATATATATATATATATATATAAGAAATTAATTTGATCTTTTTTGTTGATACAAAAGAAATTACCTTTTTCCTATCTAATCCTAAAAGCAATTGTAATACAAGTAACTATTTAAAAAAAAATTCAATATGATTTTAACTGATCATTGGTTTAAAATCACTAATATTTTGATACTTTTTTGTTTTAGAAATCTCCTTTAGACTTGGAAGGTCTAGCTCGATACCTTGCAGAATCTATTACAAAACGTGACTACCGAGAAACAAGGCATAATACTGTTGAAGATGATGGCTTAAAAGGACTAATTAATTTAATGACAGTAGTGATGAAGCATAATTTATCTTTTAAGTGCTCTGCTGAAGGAAAGGTATGTAAAATTCATATGAAGTCTGAAGTACTAAAAAGAATGGTACAGTAAAAAGCCGATTATCCGGCATTCAATCAACCGGAATTTTTTGAAAATCACGTTTGGCGAGAAAATTGGCATTATTTTGCCCAAAAACGGCGATAAGTCGACAAATCTTTTTTTTTTATTTCAATTGAGATTTCGAAGTCGAGTGGTTTTTTTCCTCTTTATTTTGATGGTTTTTAATTTGTAATGGCGAAATAGCTGAATTTGCGCCGATTAGAAATGAATATATTATTATAAAAAGCGATTTTATTTATTTTTTTAAATTTTATTTTTTTATTCCGGTTTATCCGGAAAGCCGAAGTTCTTTTTTCAAACAACTGTTAATTTTGAGCAAAAAGCCTTAATATTCTTAATGGAAAATGTTTTTTTCCTGAATATATCCGGAAAAATACATATACAGTGGTTATTTTCCGAATCTATAAACAAATCTAGCTTGTTTCAATTGAATAAGAAAGAGGGTTGCGTAGTCGAAATTACATTATCCACAGCATCGGGATAACATTCACCAGTAGATAATTTGGTTTATCCGGAATTCTAATAAAAAAAAACTACTCATTTTGCATCTATTTAATCTTGCATTGTTTATTGCATAAAAATTTATATTTGCTTCCAGAATATGTGTAATTTGTATGTGCGGAATCTATAAATCTATGGACTACTTTTATTGTAATTATAAAAAAAAAAAAATGATTTTCCACTTGAAATTACGTTCTCAACCTCATCCGGAAATCCTACTTTCCCGGCGATTCCGGATAATCGGGCTTTTACTGTACTTGATATGAAAAAAAACTTTTTTATCTGTGATTACTTTTATTATGACATACTAGATAAATAGTGATTAGCAAGATTTTAATATTTTAACTATAGAGCTAGATTTTATTATTTAGGAAACAATTTAATCCTCTATTCAACTACTTAAAAAAGGGTATTGGTTAAGGCGTCTTCTCACTTTAGGCACCTCGAAAATAGGCTATTTTCGCGATTTTTTTCCGAGGATTTTGCAACAGTTATGGGATAAAATGGATCCTATATAATAAACACATCTTTCAAGTACAAGAAATTTTTTATTTTTTTGTACAATTATTATAATAAAACAGTAGCATCGAAAAACCCGTGTAGAAATGTTATGTTCGTGGCTTGTTGATGAAATTTCGGAAACTATCCGGCCGATTGTCATGAAATTTGAATGACATATTCTTCATAGTTATGGCTATAGCGCATATCATCAGATTTTTGATATTCGCAAAAATAACAAAATGGCGCACGTTTTTCGAAAAAGTAAAAAAAAACGTGTTTTTTTGCAGTTTTTTGTAAAAAAAAATACTTCAAATCAAAATTTCAAAAATCTGATGATATGCGCTAAGCCATAACTATGAAGAATATGTCATTCAAATTTCATGACAATCGGCCGGATAGTTTCCGAAATTTCATCAACAAGCCACGAACATTACATTTCTACACGGGTTTTTCGATGCTACTGTTTTATTATAATTGTTCAAAAAAATAAAAAAATAAATTTTTCTTGTACTTGAAAGATGTGTTTATTATATAGGATCCATTTTATCCCATAATTGTTTGCAAAAATCCTCGAAAAAAAATCGCGAAAATAGCCTATTTTCAAGGTGCCTTAAGTACACATAATTTCATTTTTTTTTTTTTTTAATTTATTTATTTTTAATTTATTTAAAAAAAAAATATTTATAAAAAAAAATTATATTGGTTTTGCGACCAAATTTGATGTCATGTGGAGGAATAAAAAAATTGGGGGGGGGGATCTCTATTTTTAGTATTTTTCCCTTTTCTTTTTAAAGTTTGCTTGAGGAACAGATAATATAATTATTTTTTCTTTTTCTCCAAGGACTATTCTTTCGAATTTAGTACATAAATATGCTAAATTTAGTTGGGGAATGTATTGAGGTGCATGTTATCTTCTAGTAACAATTTACCAGTGATAAATTACAGGTTTTAAAAGATTATGGAAAGTTTAAAAGTTTTCCTCCCATGTTTCCTTTAGAGATCACTTAAACAATACTTCCTTGATATCAAATAACTGTATGACTTAGTTTTAGATATATTTCAATTAAATTTTGTCACTTTTCTATTGTGTGCCTGCATTTTTTTTCTTCTCTTTGGTAGAGCATAAAATATGCTAATATTTTTTTTACATAATTTATATAATTTACATGTTTATTTAGCCTTGCAAACAATTCTATGGTTTTTAAAAAAAGAATAGTTTGTGCATTTTTTCCCCTCAAATATTGAATTATTGTTTGTAATTTGTTAGCATTCCAATTTCTTGACCCCCCCCCCCCCCAGCCATTAGTGGTAAAGTAATGTCCTGCTGCCAAAGATTTTTATTTTATTTATAACACTACATCTTCTTAGCTTTATGAGTAGTATGTTTTGCTTGAAAAGTAACTAAAATACATTTTTATGCACTCTCTCTATTTAAATAATTTGTATTGACTTTTCAGGAATTGGTTTTGCACTTATTTGATGCTTTATTTGCCCTTCCAAGTCCAAAGCAGAGGTATCTGCCTAAATGTAAATCACAGTCAGTGCGATCTGCAGCATATGATCTGCTGGTCGAAATGTTAAAAGGGTCATTTGAAAATTATCAGGTGCTTCATGAAAGACTTCTACGACAACATACTCCAGGTATAATAATTGGCTTTATCATTTTTGGTACTAACTAGTGTGCCTTTATTACACTGCATAACATGTTTTATACATTAACTAGAACTTTTTTCTCAGAAAGATTTCTAGACAAAAGAAATAAATATTTTGTTAAAAGATTCCATATGAATTAAATTAACCATTTTGAATAACTAAATATATCCAATTTGTCATGTATTATCTCATTAGTTTTAAATGTCCTCTTATAAATTTAAAAATGTGTAGCACCCTAAATAGTCCTAAGAACTTTCAGATAAACCATTTTGTAAATTCTGGATAAGTGAATGTGTAGTTATTGGGGTCTGAGACTAAAAATTCTAAAATCTTTATTTTTAGAATTATTTTTCTGAAATTTTTTATGCAGTAATGTATGATGCTTTAAAACTTTAAAAACTATTTTAAATTTTCAAATTTTAAAAATTAAAAAACTTCAAAATTTTGATATTTTCCAAGTTTGATATATCTAAAAAACTTTTTTTAAAAATCACTTCATTTTTGCATAAAACTACTTCTTATAATCAGGGGTCTCAGACCTGCGCCAATTGTGCCCAACTGCGCCAAATACAAAAATCTGCTTCAAGCTGCTAATCCGGGGAATAGAGACTGAAAAAGGGGTCTTACCTTGCAAAAGGTTATGTAGTTCTGATTTTTTAATATGTTATAAAGGTCGGTCCCATGGTTTATAAACCAAGTTTTCGACCTCGTAAACCTTGTGCGTTCTCCGTGGTGCACTAAAAACCAAGTCATTTTTCAGTTTATAAGTCATAACTCTTTTTCAATGCATTTTAGGAACCAATATTATATACAAAAGTTATAGAATATTAAATTTCCTACAACTTTGGTATGTAAAGTTTTTTTCTAGAACTATTACGTAAGTAGTTACGCTGCATCAAAGTCGAAACTTTTTCGTAAAAAAGCTACTTTTTTTAACTTTGCGCCAAGTTTTTTCATTATATCTCCATAATGGTACGTTTTAGAGAAAAATTTTACATATAAAAGTTGTAGAACAACTAATATCCTACAAGTTTTATACAACTTATTTTCTAGGACTAATAACAAAGGAGCTACTGGGCTTTGTGCATTTTCCATGGTGCACCAACAAAAAACACGTTTTTCAGCTTATAGATCATAACTCTTTGATAATGCATCTTAAAAACAAATATTAAATTTAAAAGTTGTAGAATTTTAAATTTACTACAACTTTTGTATAAAATTAGTTTTTGTAAAGCTATTATGTAAAGAGTTACGTAACTTTTTCTGATCTTCTTATGGTAAAGTAGCCTTTGGTTGTGAATTGGACGAACTCCTTAGGATTCATCTGTCTTTGCAAGCTACACATATCTTGAAGATAAAGGTGAGCACATTTAGCGTAAAATAAATGCCCAGCCGCGTGAAAGAATGGAATCATTTGCTTCACTGTCTGAATATAGAGTGACCAGTTACCCATCCTTTCTGCCTCAATAAACTTTTTAGCCAACGTCACCATTTTTAAATACTGTATCCATAGATATGCCGTAGGCCCATTACTTTGCAGACGATCCATTGCTTTATGAAATTTCTTCGCAACCTGTTGGAATTCTTCACTTTCGTCAGCTGTTAGTACAACTGATTGGTCCAAGTGTGTTAGTAAGTTTTTCAATATAGCTTTATCTTCATCTGAAAAGGCAATGCTTTCGACAACCAAACTAGCTAATGCCTGGTGAGCCAAGAAATGCGCTCTTATTGCCCTGGAATAAGCATGACCAGACATGATTTTTGCGATGCTGTTTTCAGCAAAAATACAGGCAAACAAATCTTTTAGACCACTTCCAGCCATTATAATACCTATCGATCCCATAAAAGACATCAATAGATGAAATCCTCCAAGTCTCACAATGACGTTATCTAACTCAGGTGTTTCTATATTGTGAATAATTTCTTTCGCCTTTATGTAAAGAGGCTAATCGAATGTGACGAAGCACGTTTTCTGATTTAAATTATTGCTTCTCTGCTTGGCTTCAAGAAGAAATGTATACACTGTATCATGCTGACTTGGAGGAGCATTGATAAATGGAAGATATATTATTTTTGATCGTTCGCTGTCTCCTTTGGAAGTTGCTTGCTCCATAAAACCAATCCATCCAGGCAGAGCCATGTTGATAGATTTACCATAATGCCATATTATGTCAGCACAAGATAGTTTAATATCGTTTCCAATCGGGCAAAGAGTTTCAAGATCCAAAATATCAACACTGATCAATCCACTAGTTTTCTTATTTTGAAAATTTTGGAGTTGGATCATACCTGCTTGCTGGACAAGGTCAGATGAAGTTATTTTTTTTCAAACGCATCACAGGCTCTTCAGCGGCTACAACTTTTGCTGGTGTTATTGGCATAATTCCTCCCATTGCATGGAACGTATGGAGACCATCAAGAGTATTAACATTGAAATCTGCGTTATTAAAGATAAATTGCAGAAATACATTGGTAGCTGATGAATCAATCAATTGCACGTTAGGTTGTAGTACTGTTGACATCTCAAGTAGTACAGCCTCATGGTGGCTTGATGAAAAGCCAAGGGCAGATAAGATATCAATTAGTTGCCTTGAACCAAACTTTTTATACAAGTATACACTCACCCCCGTGAGAAGAGAAAAATGAACGAGGTCTAGCAGCCAATATCACAGCATGTGATAGAGCAATGCATTTTTTCTCCCATTTTTTACGGAATCCTTTTTTATTGGTAATCACCACAGTCTGAAAAAATGATAATAATGACTGTGGAATGACGTCTTCAACATCATTTAAGAATTGATCGGATGGAGGATACTGTTTTGTGCTGTAAATTTGAGAGCGGATGTCTTCAAGAATGATTTCTGCTGCTGCTTTCACTGCTCTCAGGCGTTCTTCTTCGGGATCTCTCTTTCTATTCTCATACCAATTATCAGAAAGAATTTTAAACCCTGTATTCTTAAACCAAACCACTGTGATTCTATTAGATTGTTCCTCAATGATTATGTCGTTTCCATAGTTTTTGAATAGTCGATCTTTCACAGTTCTTACGTCAGGGTGAAAATCTCCATCTATTTGATCCATCAGTTCTTGAAGGGAAAACTGACACTCATCTGAATTATCGGCAAGGTATGCATATATGTGTTCCATTGCTTCATCTACCATATTTGCGGGTCGGTAATCTCTTTTTTCCCTATATAGTGCATTTTTACCATAAAACTTTTTATGACATACTGAATGGTATACAGCGTCAGCTGCCACAAGATCTGTTACTATTGACAGTCTCTTAATTACTGCTTTTCCCCATTCATCTCTTCTTTTTTGGGCTGTCGTCAATATGGACTCTCTTATAGTATTCATTTGCACTAAATGTACAATTGTTCTCCTGGAAATCGGAAGTTTTGTCTGCATTTCGATAAAATCTGGAGTTATTGTTTCATTACAAAAAAGACAATGATCTTTGAATGAGAATGCGTCACCAGTGGATCGCGTTTGGGAAGACTGAGGCACGCCTTTATTAGCATGACGAAGATAAGCCTTGATCAATTTTTCGTTTGTATAATTTTTTCGACAGACACTATGTACATTTACTTAGTTCAGGTCTTTTAAATAATGTCCATGACTGAATTGCTTTCGTTTCACGCTTGCTTTAAGTAAAGTTTTGATTCCTCTGCCCTTTTACAACAGTATCATCACCACTCATACTACCGTTACATATAAAACAGGGTAAATTTGACGACGAAGCAGCCATCATTACAGCGCATGTATTCCAATACTATGCAACTACATTGAGTGGTTGATATACAGTCGGAATGGTTAGTGGTGGGAGAGGGGTGATTTAAAAAGCACTATAAACTTTTTTCGGTTCTTCTTATCTTCTTCCTCGAATTCGGCAGTGGCAAATCTCAATCAACAGTATATGGTGTTTTTGCGGAAACTGAGCAGTTGAAAGAATTCTTTTATATGTCCCTTATGCCACCCAGCTTGAGATTTTACTATTCTATCTAAAAAGATCTGTACCCCACGTGGTTTAAGAATCAGCCACTAGAATGCAGCCTATTTTTTTTTTTTTTTTTTTTTTTTTTCTGAATGCAGAAAGTTTTGGTGCACTACAACAAAATAGTAAATTTAAATTACTATTATTATATAAAGATATATTCATTATTTAATATATTTCCACTCTTTATTTTACATTACCGTTATTATTATATCTAAATTTTTTTATTTTTTTTATTGAAATTGTTAGACTTTGCACTAAGAAGCTATTTTTACACCTCTGCCTATACATAAAATATTATAAGTTATTACCTCGTGAATCTTCAAAGAAGATGGCTCCTTAGATATTAGTCCTAGAAAGTAACTTTATGTATAAAACTTATAGAAAATTAATGGCTCTACAACTTTTGAACAATACATTTTTCTCTACAACTTACTGTTATGAAGATATAACCGAAAAACTGGGCAAAAAACTTTAAAAAGCAGCATTTTTACGAAAAAGTTCTTACTTTGAAGTTACGTAACTCTTTACATAATAGCTTTACAAAAACTAATTTTATACAAAAGTTGTAGTAAATTTAATATTCTACAACTTTTAAATTTAATATTTGTTTTTAAGATGCATTATCAAAGAGTTATGATCTATAAGCTGAAAAACATGTTTTTTGTTGGTGCACCATGGAAAATGCACAAAGCCCAGTAGCTCCTTTGTTATTAGTCCTAGAAAATAAGTTGTTGTATAAAACTTGTAGGATATAGTTGTTCTACAACTTTTATATGTAAAATTTTTCTCTAAAACGTACCATTATGGAGATATAATGAAAAAACTTGGCGCAAAGTTAAAAAAAGTAGCTTTTTTACGAAAAAGTTTCGACTTTGATGCAGTGTAACTACTTACGTAATAGTTCTAGAAAAAAACTTTGCATACCAAAGTTGTAGGAAATTTAATATTCTATAACTTTTGTATATAATATTGGTTTCTAAAATGCATTGGCAAAGAGTCATGACGTATAAACTGAAAAACGGCTTGGTTTTTGGTGCACCACGGAGAACGCACAAGGTTTAGGAGGTCGAAAACTTGGTTTATAAACCACGAGACCGACCTTTATAACATATTAAAAAATCAGAACTACATAACCTTTTGCAAGGCAAAATATCTCTATTCCCTGGACTATGCTTTATTTTAGCCATATTTGCGCCAGAACGGATTTTTTACAGATTTTTTTTTTGCGCGTCGGAATTTGATATTGTTCGCCGATGTAATATTGCTATTGTTGAGAAATATTCCGGTATATTCGGCACTAATGCTGATATTTACGTTGGTGTGGTATTAATTTTCTCCGAGTGCTACGATGATTTGGGACACTAATGCTGACATTGTCAAGTTTTACGTTGTTATGACGGTCATTTTCGTCGAGTCTTTCCTCGATATAACAGCTCTGTAGTATTGAGAATTGCTCCAGTTAATTCGACGCTATTGCTGATATTTTTGTTGGTATGATGGTAATTATTGCTGAGTGCTACGATATTGCAATATCCAAAATTTGCTCCGATATTACTGAGAAAATGTCGATGATTTGCGACGCTGATGCAGACATTATTGTAAATTATTGTGATTGTCATTTTCGTCGAGTCTTTCACCCATATATTAGAGTTGTTATTGAGAATTGCTCCGGTTTATTCAGCTCTAATGCTGATATTTTCATTGGAGTGACGGTCATTTTCGAAGAGTGCTGCGCTTATGTTAACATCCGATATTACCGAATCTTTCACAAACATTACCGAGAAAATGTCAACATTACCAACATTTGTGCCGATAATCGATAAGTACATTTTTGCGATGGTCATTTCTGCTGAGTCTTCAACTTACATAGTATCCTCTGTTTAGATTTTCGACGGTATTGTAAGTGCTATCTCTAATATTTACTCAAGTGTGGTAGTCATTTTCGCTGAAGTTTACACTGATGTAATAGCTGCTACTGCCGAGATTTGCGACGCTGTTTGGCGACTTAAAAAAATACGATGTTACTGGGATTTTGCGCCGATGTTACCGAGATTGCGATGGTAAGGTCGGTGCTATCCCCGATATTTACTTTGGTGTTATAGTCGTTTTTGCCAAGGTCTATTTTAATGTAATAGCAGCTATTGCCGAGATTTGCGACGCCGATTTGGTGACATTCGTCTCAAGTATTTCTGCTTCAAAGGTGTTTTTTTTTTTTTTTTGCTATAAAAGTTGCTTTTACATGCTACAATGGTCATTTTTCCTGCTACTAAACTTAATTTTACCTGCTCCAAAAACTGCTCCAAATCTTTGTGAGTGAGTGGAAACCCTGTATAATTCATTTCAAAAAATTTCTTCTTGATTTTTCAATAAAGTAATGAGAAAAAAAAAAAAAAAATGTTGCAAAAACTTTATAAAATCCATAGTATGCTAAGCTCTAAAAGCTTTTTTTTTAAAGGTTAAATAAAAAAACATAATTCATGAAGACAAATTAAAGAAATATATATGAAAAATAATTGTGGAAAGTTTCATAGATTTATATCAAGTAATTTTTAAGTTATATCAATTTAAACTAAAAAAAGGACAAAAGGCCATCACAGAGAAAAACTGTTTCAAAGTTTCAAGATAGCATGTCTGAGATGCAGTTGTCATGTAATAAAAACTTAAATATTTCAAGTTCTACTAAAGATAGACACAAATTTTTTATGCCATTTTGTTTAAAAATATATGCATTATTTTTTACAATAACAAAATATTTTTTGAGAATTTTACAAATTTTGAGTCCCAGATTCCCTTAATAGTTTGGTGTTTTAAACTATTAATACACTCACATGGTTTCTTTTATTGTTTTAAAAAATTCTTCTGAATCCAAAGCAGATACATTAATGCAAACTTATTTTCATGGTTAATTTAATATTTAAATTTTCTTTACATTAAAGCAAAATTTTACTTTTCAGAATCTCATAATCCATATCCCTGGGACTATTGGCCTCATGAAGATGGAAGAGCAGAATGTGGTTACGTGGGGTTGACCAATTTAGGTGCAACTTGTTATTTGGCATCATGTATTCAACATCTATACATGTTACCTCAAGCCAGAGCATCTATTTTGTCAGCAAAGGTTAATTTTCATAATTTGTTATTTTAAAATAAAGCCGATAATTTTTTAATAATTTTTAAAATAACTTATCAATCATTCTAGCGTAATGTTTTAAAAAGAAGTTACTTTCTTTTCTGAAAAATTATTGCTTTAATTTTTATGATAATTAATCACTATTGCCTTGCAGATTGGGGAAAATTTGAAACATGAAAATACTTTAAAAGAACTGCAGCGCATGTTTGCATATTTGTTGGTGAGTATACAATTGTTTTGAAACAGAATTAAAAAAAAATAAATTGTTTAACATAATTATAGTATTATATTGCCAGTACAATAAAACTTCCCTAAAGCGACGACCCGCCGTTCCGCGAAAAATTGGTCGTTAAAAGGCGTAGTCGTTTAAAGAAGTGTCATCTTTAGATTGCCAAACACAACTCAAAAACTTTAATGCAAAGTAATATTAATTAAAAAAATACTAAAACCATTTGTTTGTGGGGATATTTATTGAATACTGCATAACTATAATGATGAACATACAATTTTACATGTAGCAGTGTTGCTGCTGATGGCTGATGTGGGAGATAGAACGAATGCATATGAAATTTATTTTGATATGCATCAAGCTTTTCGAATTTGCCATAATAAATTCGATTTGTTTTAAAGCCTGCCGCGCTGTCATCATAGGTTTGTCCTGTTGAAAAACGTCTTCAGGTACGGACTTTACTCTTCAGACTCTGAATTAATGCCTGAAAGGCCCACATTCCAAAATTTTTAAGATAAATTTTTAAAGAGAGCAAATAACTCTTACCTTGAGCAATTGCATTTTCTATCAAGCAGTTATTCCATTTGTTCTGAAGTTATTGAAACATTGCAAGTTGTCTTCACACTCCAGGGCCTTCGGATTGTATTCGATCCCTGTAAGCTTTGAAATTTCCACTATTTCACAAAAACAAATTCTTGTCAAACAGAAAAATCTGATTTTCTATTGCAGAATTTGTTGACCACAACTTGCAAAGTTTTAGCCATGAAATCCAAATCCCCAAGTTTATTTGAATCATCTCACTGTTGGGACGGTGATCTTTTTAGCTAATTCTGATGCATTCACACTTCATCGTGCATTGATAGACTGCGCAATGTCGGTATTCTAGCTTAAACCATTTGATTATGCCTTGGCTGGAGCTTGAAGGCCTTGTTACAGGGTAAAAATAAAACTTTTGCATTTTTAAAAAGTTTTTTGCTTAGGGCATGTTACGTTGTCTTTGCAGAACTTCTTCTTCGGTCATTGATCAAATTGATTGATTGTGATCAAAATCTTTAGGCCAGTCATCAAAGATTTTGGCTGTTCACCATACTTTCCTATTTGACTTCCAGTGAATTCCAAGTTTTCCAATGTCATTTACCTCAAAATACTTCTAAACAAAAATTCCATATAATAGTGCCTTTACTTTTTCGCTCGCTACTCTAATTTTTCAAAACACTATCGTCATCCTCTCTTTTGTTTGTTTTCCTTCTTTTGAGTCTGCCAATTTCACCATCATCTTCTCAGAGTTCATCCTAGAAATGAAAACGGGCAGGGTGCTATTTTCCAAAAAAAGGGCACTTCCTGTTTACGAGGGCACTTTATATGGCAAATTGCAGAAATACGCGTTTTCTGCCACAATTTCAATATTGTTATACTTTTCTACCACGATAAATAATTTTCAATATTCTGAAAAAAAAAATTATAATGCAAAAATCCGTGAATCAAAAACTCGATCAGAAACTTAAAAGATATCAAAATACTGATAAAATGCTTCAGTCCTAATTCTGCTGGAATGAGACTGAGAAAATTATTAAAATTAAAGTGCAATATACACAGTAAAATGTTCATCAAATAGTAATTTTTATAAAATTATCAATTTATAATACAGTAAAATTAAGATAAGAATGTTTTAGTATAATGAAAATGTGTTAAGATAAGAACTTTTCACTCTTTCAAAATTTTCTAAAGTTTGAATGAATCAACCTTAAACTTCATCTCTTAGTTTTGCTATTGTCAGATAGAGAATAGAGTTTCTCCAAATTTAGCATTATTCATTGTGGGATATCACAAGGAGTATTCTGACTAAAGAACTTGGACTATGTCCTGAAATTTTTGCATTTTTTTATTTTCCAAATCGGATAAAATTTAGCGTCAAAATATAGCCTGTTATGTTTAATTTTAAATATGAAACGGATGTTTAGAAATTAATTGGTAACAGGCAAATTACCAAAAACACCCCCTAAATGTAACAGGAGGACATCGCGATTACGCGTGTCCAAACGGAAATATTCTTTTTAAATTCTTAGTGTAAACATTTGATAGTTATAAACCTTTAACTAAGTTATTCAAGTCTTTCAAATTCCTTTCTTCACTATTTTGAAGGAGGCATGGTAAAAATCCATCGAAATACACTTAATCAAAACACGTACGAAATGGTCATCGGAGTTTACTAATGTGCCCTTGGGAAATGGTAAGACGGCGCCCTACAATCCACCTACTAATGAAACATGTTATATAGACATCTACTCAATGGTTTCAGTCCCTGATATATACGTTGCACGTTTGAACATGAATGCGCGACAGCGGATTTCAGTAGGGGTGATCCACATATTGCGTACTGTTGGGAGGGGAAAAAACGAAATTTTTTCGAATTCTTTCAGGATGAAATTTTTTCTGAAAAAGGGCAAGGAGGGCGCTATTTTTATGAAAAAAGGGCAAGAAGGGCGCTATTTTTATAAAAAAAAGGGCAAGAAGGGCGCTATTTTTATAAAAAAAGGGCAGGCAGGGCGCGCCGCCCCTCGTAAAATGCCTAGGATGAACTCTGATCTTCTTATTTGGAAAGGCATGAAAATAATTTCACTTTCGTCCATAGTAAAGATGTCTTTGTCTGTGCATCTGTCTGAAAATAATGGTAGTCTTATTATCAATCTTCGCTTAGTTCTAGTAGACAACGGCAGCTTCCCCATATAATGTGCGGAAGCATGTCATTGTTCTGAACTCGAAACTTGTTGAGCCAGCCATTGCTGGCACAAGTCTTTTATTCCGAAAGTGTCTACAATCTTCATCACTTTTTGCTTCATTAAAGCTCTACTTGTTGGTATCTTCGTCCAGGCTGTTTTGAACCATTCCATTAAGGCCTTGTTGATTTCTAGAAATTTTTCCATCCACATTCTCTTTTCACCCAAAAACTTGAAATCACTCAATTTTATTGATTTGGGGTTTCCCACAACCTTAAATGTTACCCAACTTCCTCCTCGAATTTCCTTTTTCATATGACTCAATAATTTCAATGCATTCCTCCAACGATAAAATCACTCTTTTCACATGCTTAAAGCTCTAGCCTACCAGAAATGCAAATCTGTACTGTACGGTATCCCAGTATGTCATTTATCTTATCTAAGTATAGATCAAGGTCAACCAAAAGTCGACTAATTGGTTTCCCGTATGGAATGTAGTTTTTGTTTACTTTACTGCCAGGAAAAGCAACATTTTTGGGAAGGGGGCTGTTAACTTGCTTATCTCCCCTAGAAGTGTGGACTTTTTAACATTAAATAGCTAGCATAAAAAATCGTTAACTTTAAAAATTGGTTGTTGGAGAAGGGGGTCACTCTATAGAGATTCTGGTAGAAGTTTGTATTTTGCTGTGATTTAAAAAAAAAAAATTCTATCTTTCTAGTTTAAATATGCTGATTCATTTAAATTCTTTATTTCAGGAAAGTGAAAGAAAGGCATATAATCCACGTGGCTTTTGTAAAGTTTATACAATGGACCACCAATTGCTTAATACTGGAGAACAAAAAGACATGGCCGAGTTTTTCACTAACCTTATTAGTAAATTGGAAGAAATGTCTCCTGAACTAGTATGTTTTAAAAGACAATTTATTTGAACTTTGTTTTTTAGGTATAATTTTCTAAGATTTTGATGATTTTCTCAATACTTTTTTTTCCTTCTTTGCAGAAAGAGTTGGTGAAAACATTATTTTGTGGTGTTGTTTCAAACAATGTTGTGTCACTTGTAAGTATCCTTTGTTACTATTACACAATACATGTTATGAGTTCTGTATTGTTCAGTGCTCAGTAACAGGAAAAATATGGAAAGCAGTGAATAGTACTATATAAGAGCAAAATAATAATTATTTAAAGTTTTTTAAACAATGAAAACTAGTGATGTGAAGCATCACACAACTTTCAATTACATTATAATACTGGTCACTGCATTAAATTTGACGTTAATTGGTGTAATTTACAATTTTTGTTTTTATTAATTTAAATTATCAGTTTGACGATAGTTTCGACAATAAATATTGGCAAAAAACACCACCAAATTGGGGATAATTATTACATTGTTCCTTTTTTGGGATAAGTGAAACTGAGGGAGAACGGTCGTTGATGGGCAATGTTCAAGAAAAGATAACTCTAAAAGGCATTATTTTTTCAACTTTTTATCTCTTTATTAAATTATGGCAATTTCGGTAGCTGCTATTAAACAAATTGCTCAATGGCAACTATCTCATGCGGATGTTCTATTTTGGCGAATCTTAAGGACAGGCTTCATGGCCACCACTAACCTGTTTACAAAATTTGAACATTGTAAGTCAATCTGTTTGGGAGTTGATGCTGACCACAGACAGGCCGACACAGTTTTTCTAGACCACTTTTTAAAATTATGAATGTTCCAAATGAACAAAATAATAATTGTTTTTGACCAAATACAATTAACTCATTACCTATTAATAAGTTATTAACTATATTTCATATATTCACATTTACCCTATATTTCATATATGGTAATTGAAAATCAAGAAATCAAATTATTTCAGATTATTGTATTGTTTCTTTCGTACTGCAATTGATTTCCCATAAGTCTTACTTCTAATTTAATTAAATTTTTAAATAAATAGTAACTTGAATAATTTTTCTGGTGGAAGGTTTCATGAAAATATCAGGAAATTTCAAATTGCTTTTCTCTTAATTCTTAAACCATACATTTTTAGTTGGTTAATTCAGAAGCTAATAAAATATTTTAAGTTTACTTAAGCAGTTTTTTAAGCACTTGTCTGAACTTGAAGCAGTTATAAAAGTTGTTTCATTTAATGCAATGCAACATATTTTATTTTTTTAGGATTGCCCTCATATAAGTCGAACTCTGGAAGAGTTTTATACATTACGTTGTCAGGTTGCTGATATGAGAAATTTATTTGTAAGTCTATTTACCTACCTTTACATTGCAGTTTTTATTGTAATAAAATGTTATGAAATATGCAAATCAAAATTTGTCGATGCATTTGTTTTCTTTAGGATTCGATTGATGAGATAACAGTAAAAGATACATTAGAAGGCGATAATATGTATACCTGTTCCCAATGTGGGAAAAAAGTTAGGGCAGAAAAACGGTAAGTTACTAATTTTAAATGATTTTTCTTTGTATATAATCCTTTTTAGAATTGAATTATAATAGACTACTTTTCTATCACTTTTGTAAAATCTTTACTTTTGTTTCTTCTTCCAATTAGCGTTGTTATTCTAACCTGTTATAAAGAAAATCTTTACCATCTTGTTGAAGTGGAAAATCGGCAAATCTATTTTTTTTTTTTTTTAGCTTAAAACAGAGATGCGATTCCTTCCGGCAATTGACGGATTTCCGCTTTTTGTTTAGTTTCTCATATTTTTCCGCTTTTTTGATTTTCCCCGATTTTTTTTCTTACTAATTTGAAAGAAAATCATCGTTTTTCTAAAAAATTTCTTTTGATCTCATGGAGATTAAAATTCCTGCATATGTACAGACTTCCTCAAACTACCAATGGAATAGCTACTTTTTCGCTGCATTTTCTGTAATGTTATAGCTTCTATCAGCATTATTTACGTTAATATGTGATTGCCATTTTGCTGAGCGTTTCCTTGATAGAATGGCCACTATTCCCTTGATTATGGTGAGCGCTATCGGCAAGAATTACGCTCATTTTTGCCAGGCGTTACGCTGATACAATAGTTATTGACTCTGTTAATTCACATCCAACGAACCATCACTTGTTAATAGCTCTTAAGAATATCACAACCACACTAACTAAATAATGACACTCATTTTTCTTCTGTTAGCACTTTTATTGTAATTCTTTTATGTAGCAGGTGGAGAAGGTTTTAAACTAGCTTTTTTTAAACACTTTTATCAATGAGTGAAAGTCAAACACAAAAACTAATATTATTTGTCACTTGTAAAGAATAAATTTTGTAACAATGACAACAAAATTATATCAAACTATAATTATATAAGAGATGGAACCATGATGCGGCATAAACAGACGCTATTGCAGAGATTTGCACCTGTTGAACATAGTACTATTCAGCTGAAACGGATTTATGATCTTATTTTAAAAAAAGAAGTTTCAAATTTCAATTATTACTGAGATCGATACAAATCTGTATTTCAATTTGTTGGACTTGCTTGCAAGTCTGACAACCATGGGACCTGCACACGTTCAGACTTCCTCAAGCCTCCGATGTATTACCACTTTTCTTGCAAATTACCAGCCTCTTTTGCTATTATTTGCGTTGATGTGTGGTACTTAATTTTGCTGTTGTAAGGTCTCTTCTAGCTGAGATTAGCTAGCTATGGTGAAGCTATCGCAGAGATTTACGTTTGTGATGTTCATTTTCTGTAAGTGTTACGCTGATTTAATAGCCACGATTCCGTAGATTTGTATCTCTACAATTGTCGATTTAGCCAACATTTATGTGGCTGCAATAGTCAATTTCGTAGGGTGTTACATCAATATAATCGTCTATTGCAGAAATATCCACCAATATATTATGGACTACCGGTGATCTTTTCGTTGGTGTGATGATAATTTTTGTCGATTGTTGCTTCAACGTAATTGCCAAAATTTGCGGCGATATGGTGTCATCTATTGCTGGTTTTTACATTGGAGTGTGTTGCGTTTGCGTGTCATTCGCTTAGGCATCTACTGATGTGATAGCCTCTATGTCCGTAATTAGTATGTGTGTGAGATTAGCTCCACCACCTGGTTTGAATTGATGCCGAATGATTAGAATTTTAATTCAATTTTGTGAAAGAAGTTAGCCCCAATTTTACTATATATCCTTATTTAAAATTGTTAGTTGCAGAGAAATATTTATCGAAAAAAAAAAATTCTAGGTTTCAAACAATCTGTAGTGGCACTACAATTCACGAATAATAAATCAAATAACTCACCATTTTTAATTCCCTGAAACGCTTTCAGGAAGTTCTACCGCAAAGCATGAACTTCAAAATTAAGTGCATTCTAAGCGATGAATCGCTTAAACCAAATCACTAGAATTCTGCCGTTCAAATTGAATTTGCAACGCAGCAATGTCAATCTTCGTTCCTAGTGAAACACCCACCAAAGAAAGTGTTGCCACTTGAACAAAAGGAATCTAGTACGTTTCTGTTCGATTATCGTGATGTGTGCTACAGCGTTTCTCACCAGTGTTCTGTATTGGTCATGATAAAATATTGCGTCCCCAAATATCGACTTATGTAAATGTGGTACAGTATAAAAGCAACCACAGCAAACCATATTCATCAGATGCCATCGGTCTGATGCCCCAGCTTCACTTCAAGCTGCCTTTAAAAGCGATGCTGGTTGGACTGATTTAATTGACCTTTGACTGTAAATACTTGTATATAATCTTGTAAATATAAACTTTAATTAAACTTTAAACTTCAAGAATGGATTCCAGTCTGTAGTATCTTTAATATGTAGTATAGTAGGAATGACAAGCATTACTGTAAAAGTAGCTGTCCTATTCACTACAAATCTTTCAAGATCTGAATCTTATACACAAATATGAAGCTGCTTGTTCCTGGCTGATGTTTAAAACAAACTATTAAACTGCTATTGAGTCATGTTAGGAAAAGATCTGTAAAAAATAAAAGTTAGAAATATACTGCAAAGACCTTTTACAAATAAGACAAACGTTTTTTAAAAAAATTTTAGTCTTAGTTGACAATATATTTTATGAAGTGACTTTTTGAAAATTATATGCTATTTATTAATTTCTTTGACAAACGTTATGAAATAAAAATGCAATACATTTTTAGCTGTAAATTTGATAATTTTTTCTGTACATTGGCTGTTTAATTCTTACTTTTTGTATAATTTTCCTTTGCCCATTCTTTCGTATCAAATTTTTGGATTTTCTCTTTTTGATCTTTTGGCCAATCATATCCCTGTTAAAAGATGAACTATAAGAATGTTTTTTTCATACGTTTAAATAAGTCAAGTCACTCTTACAATATGGACTATATTAAAGGGTTTATGCATCAAAATGAAGATTTATTATAAAAGTTTATGTTCATACAAAGTTTGAATAATATGTTTCAGTAATAAAAATTAAACCTAACTTTTAAATAGTGAAATTGTGTTCAAATAAAAACCTAATAAGGAAAATTATTTTTTCTCTGCTATATCAATTTAGGGTAAACATGCTCTTATAAGTAACACTCTACGATTTAAATACTCTTTTTAAAATAGGATATTTTTTATTTGTTTTCAGGGCATGTTTGAAAAAGCTTCCAAAGATTTTGTGTTTTAATATGATGCGCTACACATTCAGTTTTGTTACAAATACAAAGGAAAAAGTAAATACTCATTTCTCATTCCCCTTTCAACTCGATATGTCAAATTACATGGAAAAGAATCTTATACCAAAGCAGCATATCGGTAAGTTATTTGAATTTTATACATATATATTCCAGTTTTTATTTTAAGTGCTTAATATTTTTTGCTTTAATGTTTAGTTTATTCTTGACAATCCTTGATAAAATATTGGTTCCTTCTAATGGACATAGTTTAAAATAATGTAGCATTTTTTTTTTTTTTTTTTTTTTTTTAATAAATTATTAGTTGATAATTCCAATAGCTGTTGCTGTTTGCCCTCTAAAAGGTTTATTTGTGTACGAACTCAAGGCTTTCAATGCTTGCTAAAAGTTTCATTTTTATGCAAGCACAGGCCCACTTTGTTTACTAAAGGATTCTACTCAAACGGAGGCTTGCTTGGCTCTTTAAAAGGTTCACTGCTCTGCATACCTTTATTAATGCTCCCCCTTTGTAATTTTTTTTAACCATTTGCATATCATTACATTCCTCTCCTCCTTTGAGAAATAATTTTAATATTTTCCCCACTAATTCAAATCCCCCTCCATCCATCTCCACACACACACACACACAAAAAGCAACAAAAAAAAAACCTGTATGTATATACAATCATAAAATCCCTCTCAGATACATTTTTTTAAAACATAGCACAAAAAAATTTGTTTTCACATCCCAAAACTCATAAAAAGAAGTTCCTTACAAATGCTCTTTCCCATCATGAAAAAAAAAAAATTCATATTCATGAATAAAAATTAAATTAAGTGTGTAGCTCAAAAAGAAATAAAATTATTAACTGCGAATAAGATAAGAATAATAAAAAAATGCAAAAAAAAAAAACACACACCCAAAGCAGTGAAAATCTTGCCAGTGCTATCTGGTGGGAATTTTGAAAACTGCTTTAAAATTTAAAATGTTACAAAAAATTAATAACACATTTTAATGTATTACTGAAAACCTAGTCCAGTAAAATATTGTAGTAGAATTTGTAATAGTAATACACAGATAAAGTACAGTTAAATAAGTTTTAAACAACTTTTTATTATTCAGATAAGGAAGACAACTTAGGTGCAGATGCTGAAGATGAATGTTTTGAATATGAGCTTATTGGTGTTACTGTCCATACTGGTAATGCTGAAGGAGGGCATTACTACAGTTTTATCAGAGAAAGAAATTTACCCGGAAAAGATAAATGGTATTTCTTAATTATATTCTGTTATAATTTTGTTTTACATAACTTTTTTTCGTCAAAATGCCATATTTATGTTTATTTTCAATTGTTGTGCCGACCACTTATTTTTTATTTGATACTTTGAGGACCACTAGCTAATAGGACGTGTGCGTGCATGATTCAGTAATTAATAAAACATTCTGTACAAAAAGGATTAAACAATTTTTTATAGAGAGAGGAACTTTATTGTTTTCACTTTGCTATCATATGGAATATAGAAAACTAAAAAACAAGTGGTAAAATTTAAAAAAAAAGTCGATGGGATTTCTGACATTGTTTGTCCCCTATGAGAGAATTAATATCTGGATTAAAACTGGATGGTTTTAGTAGTGCTGTTAAATTCACGCATTATTCACTCTTTACACCATTGAAGAATACAATCGAATAGTACGATTGTTGCTAATAATCGAGTGAGTATTGTTCCCATCTCAACCCCTGAAGTTCCCATAATGTTTATTGCTTTGATTCTCGACCAGCGTTCATGAACCAGTACCACGCTATTCGCGGCCAACTTGTTGAGAACCGCTGCTGTATTTGATGTCTAATATTTTATTAATAATCAAATATGTATATATATTTATATCTGTATTCCAAAAGAAAAGTGCACTATGTCCAAATTTTTTGAAATTGAGGTTTTGACACTATCTTGCATAACATTTTCCGCTCTTTCTAGTGGAATGAAGCATTATGTCCTAGGTTAGATAATAATCGATTTAGGCATTTTTGAAAAGCCCTATGTTCCATCACAACAAAAGAGAGAAAAGATCTTAGCTGTAACATTCATTTGGTTCTGTAAAATTGGCTTTTTGTGGCATAGTGCGCTTTTCCTTCGGGATACAGATATATATATATATTTAAATATCTGAGGTGAAGGTTTGTAATCCTAAGGCTCTATACCTCATCCAATTGTCTAACTTAAAAAAATCAAGCAAATTATTTGTGTTATAAAATCTTAATTTTTTTTAAAAAAGTAGTTTTATTTAAAAAAAATAATAGTTTTTATCAATTTGTTGTTATAATACTATAATTAGAATAACAAATGCAAATATGGAGCAGTAAACAAATGTTAAGCCATAAATATCAAATGCATAAATTATTTGAATCACATTAAAGTGCCAGAAATTACAAATCTTTTGAATTAATGATTGAATAATTGGATTACTTATCAATTAAAAAGAGAAAATAATACAATGTCAACCAAAGAGAAATTGCAAATTCTTGCCATTTTTTATTGTTGCTAAAGACAATATTGACATATCCATTTAAACACCTTACAATTTAAAGAATTAAAAAAATGCTTTCAACTTATGTTTTAAAGTGTAATGACATTTCCAGGTATTTATTTAACGACTCTGAGGTAAAGCTGTTTGATCCCACACACATTGCAGCAGAGTGTTTTGGCGGTGAAATGACGGTACTGTTCCATATTAATTTCTTTCAAATAACACGCTTTCAACTGGGAATTGATTTTAAAAAATTTGTATTTTGAACTAATAAAGTTTTTCTTTTTTCAGAGCAAAACTTACGATTCTGTAACAGACAAGTTCATGGATTTTTCTTTTGAAAAGGTACTCTAAAAAAATCAATTTTTTTATGTAGGTTTATATTATTTTACTACTAAATGTGTCTGAAAAATAAAGTTTTATAATATTTTATTAGATATGTTCCTCAATTTATTTTTTTCCAGACAAATAGTGCCTATATGCTTTTTTATGAAAGAATGAGCCCCAAGGAAGCTAATAGTAACCAAGTAACAAGTTCAAAAGCTTCGTTGGAAAAGGTTCAAGACCACATGGCTCAAATTGAATTGTCTTCAGAATTAGCTGAGGTAATTTTATAATTTCATATCCTATTCTAGAATGTAAAAATCATAGCTATTTCTGTTGCTGCAGTAGTATTAGATCAAATTTGTACAATTTATTTTTTACCCTTTCTGAATTTTTTATTTATTTTGTTTTAGATAGGTTGTAAGCTGTTATCCTAATAAAAATATTTAAAATATATTTTATTTTAAATTTTATTTATAAATTTAAAAATGTTGTGTATTGCTGAAAAAACTGGGGATTAAGTGACACATATATATGTGTATGACCTTCAGTTGGTTAATGTATCATAAAAACTTAGAAACTGGGTTCAATTCGATTCACCTGTTTGTCAATATAATATAATTATTTAAAGGTTTTTTTTTTTTTTTAATTTAGTTCTTTTTGCTGGTTTCCATTGCTTTTGCATGAAGTTCAGCTGTGTTTACTTTAGAGTTTTATCATGTCTGGTTAAGTGGTTCTTACCTATTCTACACTGGTCTTTTGGTTTCTAGAATAATTACTTTTTTTAAAATGGTTTTTTCTTTGAAAGATTTCATTTCTTTTAATGCATATATTTCTTAAATACTTAAATTCGGTTCACTGAAGTACTAAAAGAGAAATTGTTTCTCTTACAGTGGATTTGGCAAGATAATATGCAGTTTCTTCAAGATAAGAGTTTATTCGAACATACATATTTTGAGTAAGTTTTTTACTTAATTCCTGAAATAGTATTGTGTCTTTGTTATTCTCCTCATTAATCCACTTGTTTATTTCAGTTTCATGTGGCAAATCTGTAGTTATATTCCACAGACTCTGTCAGCATACAATGATGTGTTATTACTCTCGGCAAAGCTTGGTACATCCTTTGTACTGGAAACATTAATACATGCAAAGGAAAAGGTATTAATTATTGGAATTATACTTTTCAATAGTTTGACCTTAAGTATCTTATTTTCAGGGAATTTTTGTTTGAATCAATATTTACCATATTTCTAACTTGTAATCAAATATTCAGGCCTCGCAATAGGTCCCTGTTTTCCAGAAAAGTCCCTTTTTTAAAGTCCTTAAAAGTTGTTTTTCTTGAAAAAGATCCCTTTTTTTCCTATTTTGCTTAAAATAGCTAAGAATTGTTTTATTTTGTCTAAATCCTTACATTTCCAAATTGAATTGGATATTTTTGTCTGATTTTTGCGATGCTCGAAAAACCATACGCTTGCAAGTCTAACAACCACGGAACCTGCGTAGGTTCAGACTTCACCAAACCTCTGATGTCTACTTTTGCCGTTGATAGCCTATATTGTCATTACTTACTTTGGTTTGTTGAATGATTACGTAGCTATTGCGGATATTTATGTCGCTATGACCTCTACTGAGATTTGAGCTGTTGTGATGTTCATTTTCGTCTTGTTTTGCCGATATTTTAGGCCATTGTTTCCAAGATATGCGCCTCTAATATCACTATCGCTGAGATTGTTGCGATAGTCAATTTCGTCTATAGTGTTATGCTGATACAATCGCCTCTTACAGAGATTTCCTCCGATTAGTGTCTAATGCTGATGTAGTTGCAATGTGCAATATTACCAAGATTTATGTTTATAATAGCAAAAAAAATACAGACTTGTGTCGGTATAAAGGGCACTATCATGGTAAATATTTAAGTTGAAGTAATGGTCATTTTCACATAAATTTACGTTGATGTAATAGCAGCTATTGTCAAGATGTGTGTCGCCGTTTTGTCGGCATAGTAGCTTAGGCTTCCACTAATGTGATGTCATTACTGTCAGTGTGAGGATCATTTTACCATTAGGTTTAAATCGATGCATAAGGACTAATATTTAATGTAATTTTAAACAGTAACGTTGAGTTCATCTTTTTTTTTAAAGGAGGGGTGGAGGTCTATCATTGAGATCGATGCAAATGTGTATTACAATTATAAGAGGGGGAAGGGGTTCTTGCACACATTCAGACTTCCCCCAAACCTCTGGTGTAATGACTCCTTTTGCTGCCTATAGCCTCTGTCGCCATTATTTACTTTGGTATGTGAATGTTATTTTCGCTGAACGTTATGTCACTATTATGCCCAGATTTACATTGAAGTGTGATGGTAATTTTTTTCGAGTGTTTCACTGATATAATAGCCACCATTTCCAATATTTATGCTGCTATAGCTGTCGTAGAGATGTACTGTGTTGTGATTGTCGACGTTATCGATTGTTACACCGATATAATCTGTTCTACTCCAGATATTTGCATCTGTACATCGGGTGCTAACTCTGACATTTTCGATCATGTGATGGTCATGTTTGACCATCTGATTGCTATGCAGTTGTAACATCTGAGATTTACGCCGATATTACCAAAAAATGCAATATTTCCGAGATTTGCTGGTACAGTGGGCTCTATTACCAATATTGAAGTAATAGTAATGGTTAATTTCACTTAGGTTTACGCTGATGTAATAGCAGCTATTACTGAGTTTTGGGACGCCGTTTTGGTGGCATTTGCTTATGTTTTCGCTGAAGTGATATCCGCTATGTCTGTGATTAGTGCCTTGTTTGGAGATCAATTTCATTCCAAAATGACTAAAATGTTAATTTAATTTTGCACTTGAAAATTTGTCCTAATTTTTTGTTTAATTTTTTAAAATTGTGATTTTAACTGCAATTAGAAATTTTAAATGAAATATAGTTATGATGAAAAAAGTAATTAAAAAACCATGTTTAAATCGATTCACATGTTGGTCGATATAGTATATTTGGTTGAAGTTGTTTGACTTTGTTAAATTTTTTTGGAAAATTGAAGAGTTTTGCATTAACTTTACTTTGTTTGCTTGGGAGCTGTACCATATCTTCTATTTTACGATGTAGCTCATTAATTTATTTTCTTGTGATAAAAGTGTTTGGTCCAATATTTAATTTTTTAAGTTAATGATAAATTAACGTTTTGCAATTGCGTGGTTCTTTGTAAAGTAGTTCTTGCCTTAAAAATTTAGGTCACTAAAAGTCCCTTTTTTTTTAAAGAGAATCGTCCCTTTTTCCCTAAGGCCATGTTTAAAATCTGTTGCAAGCTCTGAACAATGTAATAAGGAATTTGGAGCATTGTACTTGTATACTTCTATTTTTCTTTAAAGCAGGTCAACTTTATAATGTATAAATATAATTACAGCAATTTAATGGAATATCATGACTAAGTTGTCTAAAAATATTGAATGTTTAAAACATTTTCCAGTATGTGTCATTGGTATCTTTTAATTATTCTTTAGCAAGTGATGCATTTTTAGTTCATTTTCTAAAATAGCGAGTTAATGGTTTTTAAATATAACCTTTGAGAATTTGTAGAGTAGTATATTAATTAATCCTACTTGTCAAACATATGATTTATATGTGAGCATTGTTACTTTTAAGTTGAAATCTTGTTGACCTTTTATACCTCAACTTTGTTTTAAAGAGATGTGTCTCCCTAAAATGGAATTTTACGGTTATCTCTTGTGTATTATGTGCTTTATAAAATCCCTGCTATCTTTTTTAATTATGTATGTATAGCATTTTAATTTGATTTTCTATTTTAGCCAACAATAGCACAGTGGATTGAACTTTTAACAAAGCAATTTAATTCTAGTCAACCAGCTTGTGAGGTGAGTCATCCCCACATATCTATTTTTTAAACTTGTTAATGTATTTGGAAATTGTTGCAATTGCACTTTTCTTTTTGCTTTTGCAGTGGTTTCTTGATCACATGGCTGAAAATAATTGGTGGCCTGTTCAAATTCTAATCAAATGTCCTAATCAAATTGTCAGACAGGTAATTATATTTATCAAATATTGTTGTAAACATTCAACTATAAGCTTATGTTTTGCTACATATGCAAGACACTTATTATTGTGCTATTTATGCTTTTATTACATGTTCTTATATACTCTAATGTTAATATAATAATAATATTTTTCAGCTTTTTCAAAGATTATGTATTCATGTGATAAATCAACTAAAGCCATTACATTCTGCAATGTACCTTCAGCCATTTTCAGATAGGTAGGAATATTTTTATATGTTTCAGTAATTATTTGCCTTTTCTTCCTTCAAAATTTCTATCTAAATTTCTTTTTCATAAATTCCATGAATTTTGTTATTTAAAAATGAATGTGCAAAACATGTGTATATAAATATACCCAAAGAGAACTCCTACATGCTAAAAAGAGACTACCTAAATTTTATGTTCATAATGGAATTCTTTTTCAAATAACTTTTCTAAAATCTAATTTAAATTTCATTAATTAAATTACTGAAGCAAATGCAAAAAGCAAAAAAAGCATATTTATGTATTACAAAATTCTCCAAAGCTGCATGATTTTCAAGAACAGTACATCAACTTTTCGATAACTTGTAAAAATATTCTGCTTTTGTTAGTGCTAAAATATTTTAATAATATTGATTTGTTACTTTATTTTTTATTGATTCATGAGAAATATATGTTAGAAGTTTTTACTGTAAAAATAAGAAGTTTTTTTTTTTTTCTTTTCTTTTTAAATATTATTGCATGGTACAAGATACCATTTGTAGGAAAAATATCTCTATAAAAATGTAAGGGAAAAGGAAAATGCTCTGAAATATTTTAAATCTGTACAAAATGTTTTTCTTAGCTAATTATTGTCTTTCAATTGTTTAATTTACATTATGATTTATTCCTGTAGTGAGGATTCCTCTGATGGGGACATTTCTCAAATTGGGCAGTACTCCTGTGTTACAAGATTCATAAGGAAACTTCTCACACTTGTAATTATTTACATAATATTTTCATTCTTATTACTTAATTATATTCTCACTATTTAAATTTTATCCATCTTGGAAATATTTCCCTTTTTACTATCAACTTATACAAAGGATCTGTCTGTCAATCAACATTCATGGACAAAACTACGGATTCTATATATGTGTTATCAATTAATCTGAATTCATACTGAAAAAATCTCATTTTGAATGAGTTCAGTAGATTTCAAGCTACAAAGCTTATCCTCTTGCCCAGATCTCGTCCCTTTATTACAATACATTGAAATAACAAAGAACACATGTCTACAACTTGCAAACTTTGTTGGAAGTGTTAGAATTATTCATGAGTTAGTCTGCCTGGGCTTTTGCTTTGTAACAAAAATCTGCTTTAAAGGGGGCTTTTAAAAATCTTGTGAAGACATGATTTTTTCTTGTTTTGAGGACCAAATGAGCAAAATTTTCATCAAGTTCTAAATAAAAAATTAAGCTGTGTATTTATATTAAAAAAATATTAATAATTTTAGATACTCTATCCAAACATTGCAATTTTTAGTTCAGTTAAGCAGACGTGTAGCCAGAGGGAGGAATATGGGGATGTATCTCCACTCCCAAATTTTTTTTGTTTCCTTTTTGAATGCAAAAATAAAAGAATTTTGTTGTTCAAAATTCTAAATTTATTTCAAACTTTCTGAATTTCTAAACCATACATAAAAGAAAATACTTGTTATCTGGTTTACTAAACACATTCAATATTAATAACAAAAATGATTGTTATGATTTGTTGACTTGTAATTTCATATCCTCCCCTGGAAAATGTCTGGCTACACCCCTGCAGTTAAATAACGAAATGATGACTAGTAAGAACATCTAGTATATGCATTTACTGAATTTAAACATATTTTATTGGCTTTGGAGTTATTTTGATGAAAAGTGTGTATGACTACTTAATATGTATCTACATTAAGATTACATCTGAATAAGTTATATCTTAAATTATATTAATTAAAAAAAAATTAATTTTTTATTTTTACACATTTGCTTTTTTTAACATTTTATCATTCAACCCATTACATTCGTTCTTATCAAGTTTTTAACCCTTAATCTAAAATTCTATTAAAGTTATGTTTGTTATCTTTACGGAAATTCTGAAATGCCAATTAATTATTTCTCGCATAATTTAAATGCAATTTTATTGTTTTTCTATTTGTTAACTAAATTTAACTTGTCTTCAGTTACAACGACAGCGTTTTTAGATACTATCAGCATTATTTTTTCCGAGGTAGCAGTAGCAATTATAGAGCACGAACTCTGCTCAGCTACTTTCAATAAAATGTTTAACGACTCATTTTTCTTTTTTCAACATTATTTTCTTTAATAAGTTTGGTGCAAATTCAATTGTTAAAAATGGGCCACCAATGGAAAGCATAATCTGACTGTACAAAAAAAATATTGTTTTCTTTAACTATATTGATTATTGATGCACAATATTTGTTAAATAATTCACTGCAAATCGCAGGTTAATCCTGCAGTAAGATTACAATGTTTAATATCTGTCGAAGTAAACTCTTGTTACAGGGAATGCATGTACTTTCAGATTGAGCATGGTGCAAAACAGCATCTCAAGCATTTGACCGAGTACTTTGCTTTTTTATTGGAATTTGCTAAGATGGGAGAAGAAGAGTGCCAGTTTTTACTGTCTGTGGAAGCCATATCGACCATAGTAAATTTCTATCTTGGACAGAAAGCTGCAGACTATGTAAGTATATCTCTATCCGTATAATTTTTAGATTGAGCAAATTAATTTGCTCTATCCGTATAATTTTATCAATTTAATTCCGTATAAGTATTATCAATTTAATCTTAAATTGGTGCCTTAGTTTGATTAGTTTGATTTTGGAGAAATTTGTATTTAGGGATGAGTATATGGAGATGTATGGGGTTCTGATATCTTTTAAAGCTCTAACACAACCAAATTAGTTTCTTCTAATGGTATGCTAGGGTTAAATTAGTTTTCTCAAAGGTTTTATAGCCATGTTCAGGGTTTCTGCACAAATGGCAAGTCAGAGAAAGTCATGATTTTGTTAAAAAAAAGACCATAAGTCGTGGGAAAATAGTGAATTTCATGGATTCCTAAACATCTTAAGCACGACCACTATTCATTTGTTACGTTTTGGCAGAAACAACCGTCACACTTGGAAACCGCAGTCAATGAAAAGAATTCCAAATTTGTGTAGGTAGGTGCAAAAAATTCATCATAGAAGAACTGGAAATAACTGATTTGATAAGCTTGTTTACATTTTTTTTTTTCTTTTCTTAAAACCATGTACTTCCGTTTTGTATTGTTGATACCAAAACATTCTATTATTGATGATGTAATTTAATATATTATTATTGCTCTATTACTGTCTGATTAGCTTCATCATGTTAAGGTACAATAATTTACTTACTATGTTCATGTTAATAAAAATTCATAAAGGTTCATTTGAAAAAAAAATTTTGATGCGATTTCTTGAGTCACAGAAAATTATTTGCTTCAGTCTCGGAAAGTCATGAAAAGTCTTGGATTTGTGATGTTTTATTTTAGCAGAAACCATGCATGTAATACAGAGTGGCCACAGAACTGGGAAAACCTGGAAATGTCGGAGCTTTCTGATTCTGGAAAAAAATCGGGGAACTTTTTTAAATTTCATGAAAATCAGGGAAATTTCGTATTGTTTAAGGCACGTTCATCCATATTTTGGCGCTATTTACTTGGAGATTTGTAGTGTAAGCCATTAGAAGTTTAATGTTACGTAATAATTTAAACTTTTCATTACCAGCAAAACTATTTTTTAAAAAATTGCATATTATCTCTTTAGCATACATGTTCTATTTGACCAGGGTGGCTAGACATCTGGAAAACCTAAGAAAATTGGGGAAATTTGAAAAAAGTTTGCTCTAAAATCAGGGAATTTTTTAGAAATCTGTCAGGGAATTATCAGGGAACTTTTTTTCCTGAATTTTGTGGCCACCCTGTACTATGTATAAAAAATTTATTAGGAAGCATTTATTTTGGATAATTGATTTAACACTTAACTATAGGTCGAAGTGCTGTCAGATGAAGAAGAGGACGAGGATGAAGAAGTGGTGACTGCTGTGGATGACAAGTACAAACCGGCATCTTTGGAGAAGATGATCTCACTCATTGCACTGTTGGTGGAAAAATCAAGGGATGAAGAGAGATTACAGCTCTCCCACAATGACTTCAGTGCGGTGGCTGGGGGCAAGGTATGTTTGAATATGTTCTAGCATTAAAAAATGTGTTCATGTGCCGAATATTCCATACTAGAACTGAGTATGTCACTCTGTAAGTTGAAATTCACAAGAAGCAACGCATCTATTCTTTTGATATGTTTCTTCTCTTGTCATTAGCTTCCATTTGATAGTCATACTATTATTTAAGATTTTTCTCAAATAATTTTTTTTTTTTTAAATTTACCATTTTGGAAATGTTTATTTTTTTATGCTTACAATCAAACACTTACAGAGATTTTATTAAGGGCTTTTCTGAATTTTTCTCTAAAAGTACATAACACTAGATGTAAACAAAAAAGTTATGAAATTCATTATTTAACTCTCTTAATAGCACTTGGGACTAAGTTATACTCTCACACTTTTTAGGTACAAAAATGATTTTAGTAGTAAACACTTAAAATGAGGTATGAAAATTTGCTAAGTTTGGGTTCTTGTACATCACTTATAATTTTATTAGATAAATATATTGGTTTTAATTTCATAACATGTAAATTTTCTCTTATTTATTAATATATGTTTATTTTTAATGCAGTATTATTGAATTTTATTTTAGGGCTTTCCTTTTCTATATCAACAAATACGGGATGCCATTAATTTAAGGCAAACTTGTAATCTCATATTTAGCCTGTCTCGCTGGAATGAAGGCCTTGCTGTTATGGTAAGTGTTTGTATGTTTCTTGTCGCATACACATAAACAGCTTTCATTCAAAGTTGGCCAAATCTATTTTAAGACAAGTATTCATAATAAGTAATTTTTGTTACACACACTTAATCTGGAAATACGACTCAATATGATTAACATGGCTACATGCAATGATATCTTTTAATGATTAAAAATATTTTAGTCTTTTATCTTTTAATAATAATTAACTGCTTAAAAGTTTGTGACAAAATATTGCTAATTTAAATGAGATTTTCAAAAAATGATTGTACCCATTTTAAATGCAAGCTAATCGTTAATAATAAACTTTGGTTTTTAGTTAAAGATATATATATTTAATTTATCATTGGCTACTTGATTATTTTCAATTTTTTTTTTACTTTTTCAGATTGTAAACATGATATTCACTGCAATAACGAAACAGCATGAGGTAAGTTTGGGCATTTAGATATGCTCAAATATTAAGAAAATATTGTTATTTTTCTTCTAAATATTATTTCATAATTATTGCCTTATCAGATTCGATAACTTTAAGAAAAAAAATTATTAATTTTATGGGCAATCACTTTATTTTTAGTGTGACCTACTCTTTGCTTGACAATCTTATAAAATCATCTTACAAGCTGACTAACAGAATACCCATTGCTTTTCTTTGAAATTTTACCATGTGCATTTTAGTAATAAAAAAACATGCATTTCACATTTTGGATATTTGATCCCTTTTCGACCCCTGAAAATTGGTTTATCAAAATCGGGATACCTTACATTATCTATGCTTGCCCTTGTGAACATTTGTTCCAAATTTTATAATTGTGATTATGTTGGAAGTGAGGCATTGGCATATTCCTAATATGGAATGTTTCGACCCCTTTGTGACCCTTTAAAATTAATTAATCGAGATTTGAATAGCTTACTTACCTGTGTTTCCCTTTGTTCCAATTCTCAGAGATGTGACTTCTATCGAAAATAAAACATTTGCATATCTCTTGTTTAGACTCCTTTCGATTGCTCTATTCTTCGTATCAAACATATCGACCCCTTAAAGTTTTTAAATTGAGATCGGAATAGCTTACTTTTTCTGTGTCTGTCTTATTGACATTTGTACCAATTTTCAGAATTGTGACTATATTGGAAGTAGAACATTTGAATATCCCTCATTTGGAACGTTTTACCCTTTTTCGATGCCTTAAAGTTAGTAAATCTAGTTCGGAATAGCTTATTTATTCTATGTCCTTTTCGACATTAGTGCCAAATATCAGAGTTATGATTGCATTGGAAATGGGACTTTTGATTATCAGTTGTTTGGAGCGTTTTACCCTTTTTCGATCCCTTAAAGCCAGTAAATCGAGATCAGAATAGCTTACTTTTTCTATGTTAGTCATTTTTGACATTTATACCAATTTTCAGAGTTGTGACTATTTGGGAATTGGGAGAATTAGTGATGAGTAAGCAAGAGCTTTGCCTTTTATATATAGGTATCTTTTGCTATAGTGCAATTCAAACTTTTATTAGTCATAATCGTAAAATCAGTTGTGGCAATCAAGGGAAGAGTTGCTCCTCTAATTGTCAATGAACTTTTGAGGCAAAATTTTTCATAAGGGAAGCAACAATGTTAATAACTAAATTTATCTTCTACAACAGGCCCACAACTAACAGTTATTTATCATCAGAAATTTTTACTCAAAAAACATTTAAAAAAATGCTGCAAAATGAAATTGATATAATATAAACGGGGCAAAAAGATGGCCATAAGTTATGGAAATACAGTGAATTTCATGGATTTCTAAACATTGTAAGTAAAATCACTTAACTGTGACGACACCATGATCGATATTCAGCTCATCGAAAATTCATCTATGTTTTTATTTACGTTTTGATGGAAACAACGGTCACAGTTAAAAACCGCGGCCAATGAAAACATTTCTGAATTCGAAATTTATGACATCACACGAGTAAGATCTCATAGGTGAAAAAAAATTTCATTATATGAAAACAGAAACTATCAGTTTTGATAAGCTTGTGTTTACATTTAAAAAAAAAAAAATCCGTCTTTCTTTTGTTTTTCATTGCTGATATCAAAACTTTTGATTTTTGATGATATAACTTATTATTATTGACTATTCTTTCTTCAAATATTTCTTTATTATTAAAGATTGATTTGCTTTTTTAACACTGAAATATCAAAGAATGAAAAATTATTTTTCTCCTTTTTCTTCTGATTTGGAAGTTACAGAAAGAAGGATTTTTTACTTATTTTAAAATAAAGCTTTATAAAAATCATTGTATGGTACATTGATTTACTTACTATGTTCGTGTTAGTAAAATTCATATAGGGTGTAATTTTTTTTTTTTTTTTTTTTTTTAAATTTTATTTCTTGAGTCATGGAAAATTATTTGGAAAGTCATGGATTTGTGACATTTTATTTTGGCAGAAACCCTGTAAAAAGGTAATTTATTTTGTACAGAAAGTTGAAATTAATTAATGATAGTAGTTTAAAGGAGATTCTTAAGAAGAAACATGATAAATAAAAACAAACCTAAATACATGTCTCGATATCGTTAGTTGCGATGCTCATAAATAGCAATACATTTGTTTGAAAGCAATCAAGAATAGACTTACCTTGCTGTTTTACACAGTGGAATAAAACTTTTAAAAAAGCCTGAAAAATTATGTTTAAAGATTTATTTAATATTTAAAAGACCTTCACTCATGATTTAAATTGAATAAATGTGATGACACAGCCTAAGAAATATTTACTTTTTTGTACTATGGTTTAAAATTTGTACTATGGACAATAAAAAACCTGAAGCATATTTCGAAATGATCTCAAAAAAAGTTAGTAAAGTCTTTACAAAACTAAAAATTTTTATATCTACCTGTTGCAAATTTTTTAGATTTAATCATATGAATAATTAATGCTTCTAGTTGCTGTCAAGTTGTTTTTCTAAAAAGATAAAAGGTCATGTAATAAAGTATCTGTTTAAATATTCAGTGTTTGTCAAGAATGAAATGAATAGCAAAAAGTAAAAAAAATTTCATTATATGAAAACTGAAACTATCAGTTTTGATAAGCTTGTGTTTACATTTAAAAAAAAAAAATCTGTCTTTCTTTTGTTTTTCATTGCTGATATCAAAACTTTTGATTTTTGATGATATAACTTATTATTATTGACTATTCTTTCTTCAAATATTTCTTTATTATTAAAGATTGATTTGCTTTTTTAACACTGAAATATCAAAGAATGAAAAATTATTTTTCTCCTTTTTCTTCTGATTTGGAAGTTACAGAAAGAAGGATTTTTTACTTATTTTAAAATAAAGCTTTATAAAAATCATTGTATTATTATCATCATTTGCATCATTACTAATAGAATATTTAAATGGTTTGGGAAACACTGTGCTTGATAGTTAATTAACTTATTTTAGTTTTACACAAGTTAATAATCTAGTTTATGTTCTTTAGATCCTAATCATATGTTAAAAAAATTGTTTGTTTTTGTTTTGCATAGATGAGTGCATCATTTTTCAAACTACTATCGATGCTTGTGGAATTTGTTGGAGGCCCCCCTGGATTACCAGCATTTACAAACCTAATTCTACAAAGAATTTGGGAGGTAAATTTTATTTACTCTATGTATATTTTATCCTTTTGCATCTTGATTTTTGGGTATTTACTATAGCATATATATATTAAATTCTTTTCAGATTATCCCATTTGTATTTTAATTTATTTAATTTTCTTTTTAACAAATAGTCATAACAGTTACATAATTGTTTTATTCTTTTTTAGATGGTGCATTAACACAAAAAATAGAATATTTAAATTATATTACATACAACAAATTAACTTTTGAGCTTATTGGAAGATTCAAAATAGCATATTTTGCTTAGATTATTGAATTTTGGCTACAAAGCATTCTGCTATGCAATCTTTTGCCATTCCAAGAATTTTATATTTATCTATACCTTTTTCTTACCTATACAGTTTTGAACAAATCATTTTTGTGATGATTAAACAATCGACAATTAAATTTTATTCTTTTTTTAAACAAAATTTGACCTTTTACAATGTATTTAGGTTCTTTAGTAGTTGGTAACACTTAATTTTGTTGTTGCTGTTAATTTAAAAGTGGTCTTAGTTGTATTAAGAATTGCTATATATAGATGGTATTTATGGCCCTTGGTGTATTTCTAATTTTGTACAAATGATGCATAATCCATCATTAGGCAATGCCACTTATTTTAATGGATTATATTATTCATGATTTAATAATGAATGTTACATTTGTGTAGAGTTTTTTAAAAACCAAAGTCAAACTGCAAAAAAAAACAAAAAAAAAACATCACAACTGATTATAATTTATGTGAGACCTATTTTCACTCCAATTTAGGCTGCTGAGTATTGTCCTCAGCAATGCATGGAATGGTTAAGTCTTCAAGTTCCCCGAAACAAAGTTGCCCATGCATGGGTTTTGCAAAGCATGGACAATTGGGTTGAGCGATTTCTCATTGGTCATAATGTACAGAGGGTACGCAATGGTAAGTTGGAAGTAATCACTTGTTGCAAGTGTGATTTTGAGTTATTCATATAATGGTTTGCAATTTCTTGCAATTATCTAGAGACATTTTATTTAGTTCTCTACTTTGAACTATACCCATTCTTTCGGTTGTATTTAATAGGTCAGTTATTCAATTTGCTTAAGTTTTAGTTTGTATTGAAAATTTAATGTATCAAATATTGTATTTGCTAACAATATAAGCCTTTATAAAAACTTATAAATCATAGTGATTTTACAAAATTTAGATTTAAATCTTGAATGTGCTTCATTATAAACTGCATATATTTTGCTTCATTAGATACTGCATACTAAGCACACGCTTAGTGTACAGTTTATTACAGAATCGGCGCTGTGTTAATATAAAAATTGGCTATATATATATATATATATATATATATATATATATAAAGGATTAATATTAAAAACTTTATTTTTATGGGTGAAATTATTTAATTGATAGTGTAAGTAGTTATTGAAACAGTTAAATGCAATTAATTTAGCAAATGATCATAATGCTTTTTTTTTTAGTTGTTGCCCTTCTGTTAGTGTCCTTAGTTCCAAGTTCTAATTTTCGTCAAGCATACCGAGCAGCTCGAAGTGTTTTAATGCCACATAAAGAAATTACTGTAAGTATATTTAATTTGTTGTTTCTACATCAATAATATTTGAGAAAAATACTTTTATAAAATTGAAACCTTGCTTTGACTGATATTGAAATATGTTTCAGATGAACTCGGAGGCAACAGAAGTTATGCACAAAGTGAGTTGTTTTTAATTCTTATTAACTATTCTTTTAAAACAACGAATTAGCTTATTGTATTTAATAAAATCCTAGAGGAATTTTTACAAATTACTAATTTTCAGAAAAGGAGCATGAAAAATCCTTTAAAAATTTAATGCTTACAAGGCTACACTTTTTCAAAAATTAAAAGATTATTCTAATAACTTAATAAATTGTTAGTGGGGGGGAAAATCTTGAATTTATTGTAGTACCCATGTGTTCAATAAGTTGTAGAGAAATTTTTAAATTGTAATTAAATGTTATTTATGTTAATTGTCTGAAAATTGTTCTTGAGGCTGAAATATAAATGTATTTTTATTATTAAAATAACATCATACAATATTCTGTTAGCTAAACATTGACATTATTATTATTATTTTGTAGATTTATGATCTTCTCTTACGTTTACTAAAACGAGCAAAGATGTATGTAGGTAAGTGTTTAACAAGACTTGTTTTACATAAATAATTTTTTTATTGGCTTGAAAATAAATAAATGAGTTATCCATTCTAAAGTCTGTTGAAACTTTTTATAACACTTATTTATGTGAGTAAACTTTTGTATGATATGTGTGTTCTAGTTAGATTTCAATTAATTTTTACGCAACAATTGACTGACATATTTTAATAGTTTAATGTTAATTTAATAGGACAGATTAAATACTTTAGTAAAGGAACAACTCAAATATTCAACTGTTTAAATGTGTTCACTAAATAATTAAAAGAAATATAAATGCATCTTTTTAGATCCTGCTGTACATGGTACAACAAAGTTAACTTCATATTTTGCTCTTATGACTTACTGTTTATTAAGCAAGGCAGAAAAGCTGATGGTATGTCCTATTTAAAAAAAATTTGGTAGCTTCTTACGAGTTATCTTATTCAATATTATTTTTGTATTTTATTTAAAGTCCTTTGTTTAGTTTACCATAACATATATAATTTAATAACTATTTTGTTAACAATAGTTAAAATGTTAAAAGAATTTATAATTTTATTGCTTAATCAGGGTGGCTACAGAACCAGGAAATTTGGGGAATTTCGTAAAATTACTCTTGAAATTTTTGAGTTTCCCTTCTCGCATTTCGTGTGCGGGTGCAGACATCTTATCCTATATCTTAGAAGCCCTGCCGTAGGTGCTTTATTGTTAAAAAAAATCCTCCAACTTCAATCTGACTGCATCCTTTACAGACATGATTATTTTTCTTCTTGCCTTGCGTTTTTTGTCAACAGAATATATTAGAACCCTGTTATTTACGTATTATTTCTGTTAGATTTTTAGTTATCCTATAACTTAAAAGCTCAGCCGCTGGCGCCTTATTGTTAAAAGAAATCCTTGAACTCCAATCAGACTGCATCCGTTAAAGACATGATTATTTTCCCTCTTGCCTTGCTTTTCATGTCTACAGAATATAATTACGACCCTAAATTCCTTAATATTTCAAATTGATTCCATTACATTTTTTCGTTTTTAATAACCCTTTACAGCGGTGTATTATAGATGTCCAACAAATCTATTAAGGCATCCATAAGTAAAAGGGCTTAGATCCTATACTTGATTTTTTTTTTTTTTTTTTTGTACTTTCATTAATTTTATAAGAAGCTGTTAATTTCCGGCCTTTTCTTTCATACAATATATATTGTTTATCTTTTGTCCACTTCAAAATCATAAAGATATAATTTTTCATGAAATATATGTACAGTACGCAAAAAAAAAAACAGAACGATGGCTATATCTTCGGTTCTAATTATCGTAGAATCTTACGGTTTGCACCAAAATGTTTTGCTTACGATTTTCTATATATCTGATGCAATTTTTTTTTCGTGAGGGACCGTTTACTAAGCAAAAGTTACGCTATCTTCAAAAATTTCAATACGAACCCTTATTTTTTATCATTTCATTCGATTCAGAACACATCATTTACCCTATATACCAAATTTCAATGCATTATGTTAAAAAACACGTCACTTATGAGCGAAAATATTTCGACCATTTTTTTACCGATCTTCAGGGAGAATTTCCATAAAATGCAGGGATGAGTTTCTTCCGCCATGTGGCGGGATTCCGCTTTTTTAATTTTTTAGAAAAAAAAGAATTCCGCTTTTTCAAAGAAAATTCCGCTTTTCTAATTCCTGAAAAAAATCCGCGTTTTCCCGCTTTTTCTATCCCACGGAAAACTAACTTTTTTTCTAAGTCTGAACCGCGAAGCAGCTTCACTTCCGAAAGATCGGGAAACCTATCGCTCTCAGGGGTCGCATCACATTCCTGCCTTATTCCTGCTCCAAGTACAAAAAGGCACTGAAATGCATTTTTTTAGTCAGATTGGCTCTCAAACTCGCATTTTGTATACTTCCAACTGCGCCGAAATTTGAACCTTTTGTGTCATTTTTTTCTCTGCTCAAAATGTAAATTCCTTTTTACGATTTCATGCGATTAACGTATACTAATAATGCGCTTGCTTCCAAGTCTGACATCCACGGAACTATCGTTTATTTACGATAGTATGTGTTGCTTGTTTTCGTTAAGCGTTACGCTGATGTAATGTCCGCCACTGCCGAGATTTGTGTGGCTAGGACGTGCGTTATTGCTGTGATTTAGGTTGCTGTGGTGACCATTTTCCCGGAGTATTAAGCTGATATAACAGTGTTATTGCTGAGAATTGTTCCGATATCTTCGGCGCTAACGCTGATTACGTTTATGGGATGGGCATTTTCGTTGAGTGTGCTACCCTGTTGTAAAATCTGAGATTTGCTTCGATATTACCGAAAGAAAGTTGATATTACCGTGAGGAATATCGCCGAGATTTTGTGACGTATTTTCGTCGAGTGTTACGCCCATACAATAGCGTTATTGTTGAGAGTTGAGTTATTAGGTTCTAACTTTGATATTTCAGTTGGCGTGAGAGTTGTTTTTTCGTGGAATGCCGTACTTTGATAACATCCGATATTACCGAAATTTGCTCTAGTATTACAAAGAAAATGTCGATATTACCGAAATGTGTGCAGATATCGTGGTCGCTATCGCCGATACGCACGTTGTTGCGATTTTCATTTCGGCTGATATTTAGATTTTCGCCTGTATTGCAAACGCTATTGCTTTCGTTAGAATGTTGGTCATTTTCGCCGAGATTTACTCTGATACAATACCGACTATTACCGAGATTTTCAACACCGTTTTGTAGCCATTCACCTAGACTTCCGTAAATGCAATAGCCGCTATATCCGTGATTAGTGCCTGTTTAAGGATCGATTTCGCCGTTTCATGTGAATCTATACTAAAATTTTTATATCATTTTGTATAAAAATATTCTGAAAATTAGTCCCAATTAAAAAAATTCTAAAGAAGCTGTGTTTAAAGTTGTTATTTTAACTGCAATTGTATGTAAAATTGTTTGTTGCTTTTTATTTTATTGAACAAGCTGAACGGTAGGAATTAAAATTTAAATGTAAAGATTTTAGTACTTAAAATGTAGCTTAAAAATTTAGAAAACTAGGTTTAATTATATTTGGCCTGTTTGTCAATATGGTATAATTGCTTAAAGTTGTTTGACTTGTTGAAAATTTGAAGTTTTTGCCGGATTCCATTGCTTTTAAAGGGTTTTTTTTTTTTTTTTTTTTTTTTTTTTTTTTTTAAAGCTATACCATGTCTGATGACAGCACAAAGTGTGACCATACATCTAGGTGCCTCTATTTTGAACCATTTTTCTTACGGACAGACAGAGAAGGTGCAGTGTTATAAACGCACATGGAAAACCACAATTTTTTAAAGTATATCTTAAAATGTGTTTTACGCATAAAACGTTTGGAGTTTTGTTTTCAGCTTTTTGATTTTTACCAAACTCATCCCTGAAAATGAAAGGTATTTTTAAGGTTCTTCTTCACAGCGGGAGAAATCGTCACAGAAGAAATCGTCAATGTGGCGCGTTTCACGAAGATTAAAAAATACAAGTATTAGTCTAAAATTGCATAGAAACTACTTGGATTTATAGTGTCATGTTTAAGATTAATACAAAAATAGCAAGTAAACGCAAAAGTAACATAATTTATTTACAACATTAAAGATGTGCATACTTCACACGAAATAAATAAAATATCGAAAACTGTAATTGCAGAAATATAACGAATACTACCAATAATTAGAAAATTAATAAATATTAAATGTAGGCATTAGTAAACAGTATTTAGAAAAGCATGAATATTTTACAGAAATATTTCACTAAAAACACAAATGTAACTAGATCATTGAAATTATTTATAAAATGAAAAAGTCACATGATTCAGTAAAATTTTAAAAGGATAACTTATTGAAATTGCTTAAAAAATTTTGTTTTAAATAAATGTAATTTAAGAAAGCAAATTAAAAAAAAAAAATTGATAGTTTACAGAAAAAATAATTAATAATTTTAAAAACTAAAAAACACGCTTTAATAGAAAATCAAACTAAAAAGTAGAAAATAATCAATAGATTAAAAAACTAAGAAACACGCTTTAATAGAAAAGTGAACTAAAAAGTAGAAGATAATTTTAAATAAGTTTGAAATAAGAATAGAGTGATTAACAAAAAATATTTATTTTATCGTACAAAAGCGTGGGGTGCTTTTTAAGATATTTTCATAATGTCTCTACTTTTACCAATATCTGTCATTAAATATTTACAAAAATTGACATCAAGCACCCCACGCTTTTTTACGATAAAATAAATATTTCTTGTTAATCACTATTCTTATTTCAAACTTATTTAAAATTATCTTCTACTTTTTAGTTCACTTTCCTATTAAAGCGTGTTTCTTAGTTTTTAAACTATCGGTTATACGATAATTGAACGTTATGCGATTTTCCACACCTCTAGTTTACCTTGAATTAATCTTTGATAGTTTTCAAAAGTCGTCTACTATACGGTCCCTTAAAGTGAGCGTTTTTTACATTTTCTCTAAAAAATCGAGAACTAATAGTCAAAATGGAAAGAAAAAAATTATGGGGGAGTTTTAGACCATGGTAAATCTAATGAAAGCAAAAAAAATATATGTTTATATTCAAAAAAAAAATTAATTGCTTTATTAATTAATAATTAATTATTAAAAAAGAAATTGATTCAAAAGCTGATTTCTATTTATGTTTTGCCATTTACAAACTATGTTTTGAAAAAAAAAATTACTGAAATATATTAATTATTTAAGTATTTATGGCCAAAAAACCAACTTTTTTATTTAACATTAATTTATCATTTTCTTTTTATCATTTAAATTACAAACCATTCATTAGAAAATTACGAATTTTTGTATTTCGCATTCTTTTTTAATGCTGAATCGAAATATGGAATAATATTATGAGGTTGCTATTGAACTTTTTAAAGTTTGGTTCTGTTTTAATATGTAGATGACCCCTCATGATAAAAAAAACTACATACAATTATTAAAAACCTTTCACGATTTACAACGGCACCTTTTGTTTTTTATTTCAACAATTAGAACAAAAGATATAGCCATCGTTCTGTTTTTTTTTTTTTGGGTACTGTACCTGCTGAAATGTGTGACTAAATAGCAAAATGCTGATTATTTAAGTGTCATGCTCATGCATGCCCAAGTGTATTAAATATTTAGGACAGTGTTTTAAATTTATGCTATGAACAGGATACAGCTTATGGCATATATTAAAGAAAATAAAATTTTTATTTTTGAAATTAAAAAGAAAAATACTGTACAAGTTATGATTTTCCTTGAAGTTAGCAAGTATGGACGTAGTTTCACAAACTACTCTAGCAAACAATTCTCAAACTTTGTATTTTTGTAATTCATGTTTTCATTCTTTTTCATGCTCTAAAGATGCTTGTTTTGATTTTTAGAGAAAATTTATATTTTGATGCAATGGATAATTCCCACATTTTTTAAAAACGAATGAAGTTGATTTATATTTATAAAGAATTTCTTTCTGATTCTAAATATTCCAATAAAAGTTCTTTAAAAAATTTAGTTATTTAAATTTTAAGAAAAGAAAATGCGCAAAAAACCCTCAAATTGCGATCCGCTCAAAACGGGACGATTTTGAGTATGACGTCAAGTGTCTCGAAAGGTTCGGTGATGTAATCACTTCGCTCCGTTTGTTATGGTGAGGTTTCTACCACAAAATGTCAGCTATATACTCTGTAGTTTCTACTTAGTAGTTGCCGTTTCTTAAATATTTTTGATTGCCTATTTTGTAAGTATTTGTTTTTTACTTAATTGCAAAAATGGAACCTGGTTTTGTAAGAGGCCAACTGGGCAATTTGCCAAAAATTGACTCGACAATGATGGCTGTCTATTTCAGCAAGAATATGGATTTTGTAACAGCGGAAACCTGTGGCGAAAAAAGCCAATAAGCAAGATTCCCTGCTTTAATTAACTTGAATGGTTTTGTTGTGCTTGAAATAAAAAGTTTGGTGGGAAAATATCGGTATTTTTTCGTTAAAGGGGGCCATTGTCAACATCCATATCTGGTACGAATTCTGAGCGCCAAGGTAATTTTTGCCAAAAAATTGCTGCCCCGCCATTTTTTTTTTAATGACAAGTGAACATAATTTGGCGTGGTTTTATGTAAACAATTCTTGGCGCAGAATCAGTACAGGACTTTCAATTTTGACCGATTACTTTGCACTTGATGTTTACAAAAATTTAGAATACCTTTCCTAACAAATAGCTTGTTTTAAACTTAAAAGGCAAACATTCTTTAATCTTCCTAATATAAAAATTATCATAAATGTAACTTATTTTAAAATGATTTTCACAAGCATAACGCACAGTCTTTGTAGACAGTGGTATATACTTTTCAATGTCCTTCTTCATCGCTTGGCACCACTTTTTTCGAGTATTTTTATTTCATGGTACGTAAATGAAAATTTTGTCAGGAGTTGTTATGGTTGTGCTTTTGCACATTGGCACGATACAATGTTTGTAGAAAATGTTAGACATTTTAAGAAAAAATCAATCAAATAATATGAAAACAACGTTTTAACAGCCGCAACCGCCACATGACCTATGGAGATATTTAGGAAATGATGACGTCACAATAGAGTAGTAAAAAAAAAGGTCCGTTTTCCCGCAAAAATCTGACATTCAAACTTTAAATGCAAATTTTTGGAAAAAAAAATGTGGAGAATAGAAATTTTTCTGTTAATGGTCATTTCGAGACATTTAAAATCGATTAAAAATTTTTTTTTTAAATGCAGGAATTGCCCATTATACTTTGACTATTTAGAATTACATTTACTTATTAAATTGATATACTTTTAAATAGGCCATTATTTCCTTTTTCGGTTTTTAAATGATAACGTCGATAAAGATGCACTTCAGAGAATTTTTAAGGAAATTTTCTTAAAATCAGGGACATGTCTGGGAATTTTCTTTCTCAAATTCTGTAGTCTTCCTGTTAATGTTAGAAAATATTTGTGTTTGAAAAATTGGTAGTAATAGCTAAATTTGTTTTATGATTTAAGTGCTTTAAGGAAGTTGAGTAGTTATTTATTAACTTTCTAATTATATAATGTATGTTTTTCAATACAGTTTAGTCCATATTTTCTTGATTTGTGGAATCTCTTTCAACCCAAACTCTCAGAACCTGCTATACCTGTCCACATGAACAAACAGGTAGGTTAATTTTAACAGTACAGTTGTAAAGTGTCACTTAAACAGAGAATGTACTAGGCTATTTGTTTATTATGTATATAATGGTTTGGTTTTCTATGTTAAAATATGAAAATATGTTATAATAAAAGAAATTCTAATTCTTCCAGGCCCTCCTGTTATTTTGGTATCATGTGTGTATTGATTGTCCAGAAAATGTAAAACTCATTATCCAAAACCCTCATGTCACTAAAAACATTGCTTTTAATTATATCTTGTAAGTATATTTGTTTTACTATTTCTTTTAACTTATTAGGACTATGTATCCCCTATAACCGTTATGTTAAATTGCCTATTTTAATGTACCTTTTCTTGGAAAGTTGTAAAAAATGACTTGGAAATGTTTTGTACAGGTTTAATGGATGTTATACAAAATAGGGATGAGCTTAACAGTTATTGTTAAATAACTGCAGTTACATTAAAATTATTAGGAAATAACGAAATATTATAACCATTATCCGTTATTTTTAAAGTAAAAGGTAAATAAAAATAAATACATGGAATAAATAAAACATACCTGTTTTTCTACAACATTCTCTTTAGATATCAGTTAATCGATTTTAAATTAGAACATCTTTCAATATAAATTTGTAAAAATATCAAAATAAAAGAAATCATTTATAGTTTTGAGGTTATATTTTATAAGAATTTTTTTATTTTTTTATTTTTATGATTTAACAATAAATTGGAGAAAGAATTTACAATACAACATAATTCATAACTGATACATATAAAATAAAAGTGATTTTTAAATGAAAACACATTTTGAAACATTTTACGTGCACAGGCTTTAAAATTATTACTTACATATAAATTTTATGTAATATTGTGAGAAAAATGTACATTTTCAGAGGAATCTTTGAAGTATAAAAAATATATGTTTTAAATATAGGGATATTATTATTATTTCAATAACTATATTTTTGAAATTATTGTAAATTAATTATGGCGCGTTAAAACTATTTATAGAAATTATGTATTTTATAAATAATTGTGCCGTCACGACCACATATATGTATACATAAATTCATGAAATAAAAATTTATAAACAAAAATTATAAATTTAAGTTACAATATTAAACCCGAATAAAAATATTTTTAATAAAAAATTTGAAGTAAAATTCAAATATTATAAAGTTAATCAAACTAAAAAAGATGAATGTCATGTTTATTTAAAAAATTCAATTCATAATTAATCAAGAAAAGCAATTTTAAAAATAATAAATTCCCTTTATTTAGTTCAAATTGAAAAATGATCATAAAAAAATTAAAAACCTCTCAGGTAATGCGTTAAATATAAAAAATATATGTATAAACAAATTTTTGTTTAACATTAAAACTTATTTAACTACGCTCCAAATTTACTACACAATCTTTTGATTATATCGATTTGAAATTAGAAGCTTGCTTTACAAGGAAAAGAACATAATTTATTTTTCATCAAAAGGAAAAACTCAAATCCTACGCTCTCTTTATTTTTTATATATAGTATCATTTTCTTATTCCAAAACAATAACGAAAAATTTTCTTACCTCCAACCAATACGAAAGAAACACAGCGAGTCTTTAAAAGTCTCATAAGAAGACTGAAATGAAATGCGAACGAACGTTCAAAACCTCTCCCACCAAAGGAATTCTTGTAACATAAAAAAAAGAGCCTTCCGCAAAAACACGCATGCATTTCTTCCTTAATCCTAATCCCCCACCTTCTTTCCCCCATCTCTGTCATTTAAACCCAAAGAATGTTGCGTCAGATACTTCCCCCCCCCCCCCCCACGCACATTCCTCTTCACCCCACCACTCATAATGTGCATCCAAATAAAACTGAAACATCTATTCTGAAACCAAGATATAAACTATACAAGAAATTGGTGCAGAATTCGAATTAATTTGAATAAACACGAAAATCATAACGAACTAACAAAAATCAACGAAAAAACAAAAAAAAAAAATCGAAACGAAATTTAAAATACCATCTTGAAAAGCAGCGCTAACAAAGAATGGTCCAAAAGTTATTCCAATACAAAAACTTCTGTCAATATCTTATAACAGTTATATCTACTTTTATTGAAAATTATGTCAATATCAACTGATACCAATCGGACACGTTAATCCATTCAGACAAGTTATTTCGATGGATACAGTTAGTTATTCCAGGAATAACGACCAGGATCCTAATATCAGAATCACAATAAAAAAATATATTTTTCCGTTCACCGTTATTAGAAAAATATATTTTTCCGAATCACCGTTATTAGAAAAATATTTTTTTATTTCGTGATTCTGATATTATGATCTTCAATAACAGAAATATATGGACATACTAGCGCCATCTATTGCATTTATAATAAATGAATAACTGTTACTTAGAAAATTAGGTAACTGTTAGTTCGCGTGAGTTTAAGTATCAATAACTTTTAACTGTTATTAAAATATGGCTCATCCCTAATACAAAATACTGAGGTTAAAATTTGGTAAAAAAAATACTAGCAGAATTTTTTTTAACAAAGATTTGATATTTTGAAACATAATTAGGAAAATAACAGGAATTTTGCCCAGAAATGTTTGCCCCCCCCCCCCCCATATTCTTTCAGATGAGAAAAGTGGATTTAATTAAATTTGCATGTTTGGGCAAAATAGTATAATAGTTTAATTATATAAGTGTTATTTTGCTAAAAAGTTGTTTGATGTTCAATTTTTTTTTTTTTTTTTTTTTTTTTTTTTTTGTCGATATGGAAGCAAGCTTTGGAAAGAAAATGTCTGTATTAGGAGTCTATGTCAGCTTCAAAAGAAATATCCTTAAATGTTTTTGAATTATCCTAAAATTTAAAAAATTATCCCTAAAATTTAAAAAATAATAATTAAAATTAAAAAAATTATCCTTAAAATTTTCAGAATTATCCCTAAAATTCTTACCTAAATTTTTTTATATCTCACTGCGCCCCCTAGTTTAAGGAAAAAATAAATGATATATCTACTACATGGTTAGAAAAAGTACATTTAAGTTTAAAATATTGTATTTGGAAAAATATAAAATTTAATCATACTTAATAATTGATAGTTTATTTTTTTAAAGTAAAATGTAAAATACTTTTAAGTGTTATATTTTAGTAGAAATTAAAGCAATACATCAATGGGGGGGGGGGAGAAAAAAAACATGGACTAAAATTTTTTAAATAGTTTATTTATTTATTTATTTATTTATTTATTCAAAGACTTGAAGCCCTTAAATATTTACTTTATTTAAAGATTTTTAAATAGTTTTCTTTAGATGGAAATTTATTGTAGTGATTCATGTATTATTGAACTCTTTGTCTTAAAATCAATAGATAATCCATCATATCATTGCATGATGTGCTCAGAATTCAAGTGTAAAAGTCTTTAAATCACAGTTTTAATATAAAGTTCAATTGCACTAGTTGGTTCTTTTAGCTAGTTAAAGGACTGTAACTCAAATTTTCTGGTGTTCGAGGAGAATAAATTTTTTTTAATTCACTGTGGTGCTGAAATTTCAACTTTATAGAGTGTTAATCCATGTTAAAATGTCTTTTACAAAATTGGATTTTATCCACTTTAGAAGATCTGAATATAATATAGTAAATTTAAGAAATTATTCATTTTTAAATTCATTTATAATAATGTTTTAATTTTTTAATGTATCAAAGAGTTTTGGGAATTTTTATTCATAATTATTTCTTCTTTAAGGGCTGATCACGACGAGCAAGAAGTTATCGTTTTTAATCGATGTATGCTCCCAGCTTACTATGGTCTTCTTCGTTTGTGTTGTCAGCAATCACGGCCTTTCACAAGGATACTTGCAAATCATCAAAATATACAATGGGCTTTCAAGAACATTACTCCATACACTACTCAATATAACGCTGTAAGTTCGGGTTTTTGAATTTTCAATTGGGTGGAAAAAGTTTTTTATGCACCTATTTTGTTTGTTGGCTTGTTTTATTAGAAAATTTGTGAGTTTATTATGTACTTCTTTTGTTTAAATGTATTAAGAAATTAACCTCTTCTCTTTTTTTTTCGAGTAGTGTGTGAATTCTTATTTATAATGTGTCCATGTTATTTATCATGTATACCATGTTTTCCATGTAATTCTGTCGTATAATTCTATGTTAGAAACCAAACTCTATTTCTGGACAGGCTAGTTTTGCCAGAGTAAAACCAGGCCCGTAGCCAGCCAAAGTTTCTAGGACGGGCAAAAATTTTCCCAGGAGGGGCAGAAATATAAATTATATAATTGGTTCTCAATTAATTTTTACAATTAATTACACGTAAAAGAGTATTTATCAGAGCACTTTATGAAGTACATATACAAAAAAATATTAAAAAAAAAAGAAACATTGTTAATGTATTTTTGATGTAATATTATTTATTTTTTTAATTCTCTTAAAGACTCTACACCAGAAAATTTTTTGATAAAAACAAAACTTTCAATTTAAAAAATTTTAAAGTATATTTAATACAATTCTATTCCTTTAAAATATTCTATGCTTGTCCATCTCTTAATTTTTCACACATTTCAACTTAAGAATATCTACTTTAAAAATAATTACAAATATAAAAATTAGTACAAGTTACTTTTACATAAAAAGTTTTTTCGAAGTTCCGTTCTAACATTTCTATTTAAAAATATATATTGTTAAACAAATTACATTTTCCTACCATTGGTCTTGTGGAACAGCTACATAACTCTTTAACAAACTTGTCATTTAAGAAATTCTTTCAGCATTAAAAAGTTATTAACATTTTTATATGAAAACTATATCTATATATATTATATATACATAGCATAAAAAAATGATAAATGTTAGTATAATTGCAATTTCCTATCTTTACACATATTAAACAATTTCAATTTGATATTCTTTGGGGACGATTTATGGCCGTCAAAGTGGAAAAGGTAGATTCGCAAGTTGCTGTGCTACAACCGAAGGTATCTACAGCAGCAAAAAGTTTGTTTCTATTCAATCATAGATATAAAGATTTACAAGTAAAAACAAATGAGTGGGATAAAATTTTCCAGGACGGGCGAAGATTTTTCCAGGTCGAGCAATGCCCAACCTCGCCCCCCTCTGGCTACAGGCCTGAGTAAAACTAAAACCATGAAGATTAACTTATTTGACCTAGGCCAAAGTATTTTGTCCTAGTTTTAGGTTTTGTTTGTAACATAAATTCTAAATAATTAATTATAGAAACTAAAAAAAAAGGCATTCATATCCTTTTGTCTTTCAGGCAATCAGTGAACTTTTGAAACTGATGAGGCTTTTTGTTACAAAGCACAGTGATGCCTCTGAACAAGAAATAAGAGAAATTCATCATTTTAAGAGGGGTACTCTTCGTTTATACTTAGGAGTTTTAGATGCACGAGCTTGTTGGTCCACCTTAATTAATGTGTTACGCATACTGGTTGAGACTACAGATGATAGAATATTTGTTATTTACAACAATGGACTACCTTTATTATTTCAAGTGAGTATTTTCTTCTTATGTGCTTTATTACTATTTTCCTTTTGCTAGATTAATATTTCTAATAACGGGCTAAGGCTGCAATGACTAAAAATAAATTATATTTATTACTAGCTCATTTTTTGAACAAACACTTTTTTGATGTTTTCTCTAATGCCTGTCATCTGTTTTACTTTAGGCATTTTATACCCTTCATATGATGTACCATGAAGCTACTGCATGCCATGTTACCGCTGATATGGTAGAACTGTTGGCAATAGTGCAAGACCTTCTGAAAACAGCTAGAGCCAATAGGGAAACAATTGAGCTGCATCAGTGGCTAGCATCCTGGAAAGACCAACCAGATGTTATGAGGAAGCTTTTGACGTTGCTCAACTCTTACACTCCCCCTGATCTGCGGCAAATTTGTATAGGTATTGTAATTGGACTTCTCTTGTTTATTTTATATAAAGCTTAAGTTCTGAAAATTGTCTGGGTTGGCTGAATTAATGTTTGCCAATGCTTAATTTGTTATAAAAAAAAATTCTACTTCATGTGGTTTTGCATAAAAAAAATATTACAGCAGCCTTTATTCATTTTAACATAACATTCTTATTGATTTGGATAAATTAATATACCTTTAAGTATCTTAAGTTACTAATATATTTGGTTATTATTTTATGAGAAAACACTAACTCAAGAATCCCCTTCCTGTCTTTCAATACATTTGAATCTCCTAGTTGCAAAACTGGCAATTTACTAAAATCTTACTTTTTTATTTTTTATTTATTTATTTAAAAATTCAGGAGTGTACATGCTGTTTTAAGTGTTAGATTCCAAGTGGCTTCTTTCCATGCTAGTTTATGTTATTCTGTTGAGAATTTTTAAATTAAATAATTGTTTTTAATGAAAATTTCTATTAAAAAACACCCACTTTTCCAATTAAATTTAAAATACTCTAAAATTGATTCTATTTCAAGTAACCCTATTCAAATGCTATTTCTTTTAGTTTCAAAATATGCTATTTTGTTATATTACTACAATAATTTGGATGCACACAATAGGAGTGTTACACTTACATTTGTAGTTATTAACATAGCAAAATAAGTTTTTACTCTTTTCTGTAAATTTTTTTTTTTTTTTTTTTTGTGATTGGTGGTTTTGATACAAAGTAACTTATTTAATATTTTTTAACCAACTATACCAAAGTCTTAAAGACAATTTAAATTATTGAACATATTGGTAAAGTGATATTTGTTGTTGCATTCTAAAATTTAAAAAACTTATGCCTTGTCCATTTGGCATTAGCTATATAACATTGTCTTCTCAAACCCTTCAATCAGTTATTATAGAGATCATCTTAGATGTAATGTTACATTTTTCCTTTAAGAGGTTTGTTATACAACATTTTCAACTATTATAAACAATAAGTACATCCATATTAAATTGTTAAAAATAAAAACCTGTTATGACTGATGGGTGATTCATTTAGAACACATAATTCATCTTTATGTTTTGTTTTCAGAAGTCTTACAAGAACTGATATTACTCTATCCGAATGAAAGCTTGTCTACTTTAGTTCCACTTCTTGCTAGTTGCCATGCTTCTTTCCAAGAGAGTAATTCACCAGGTATGTGTATGGCTTAAACAACATTTTATTGTAGAACCATTGTTCTCCTTTTTATACAAAGTTATCCTATGAAGTTTTTAATATTCTGGTTGTTGAAATCGTTTGCTCGAATATTGGGATGATTGAACCAGGGGTTAGAGTTTTCCTCCTTTTTTTTTATATATATATAACATTTTCCTTATCTTTGTCTCTGTTTCGAGAATCCACATTTTTTTTTACCTGAACCAGTTTTTCCTGCAAAAAGTATAATTTTCCTCATGTCTAAACAAAACAAAAGATTTTTCCTCTTAGCTCCGCAGTTAGCGTGCTAGCTGGTTGCGGGTTGCGGGTTCGAGTCCCGTGTTGGGCATGGGCGTTAGTAAATGTATGTTGGCTTGTCTAATGCTGAATGTTTCGGCGCATTATAGTCCTCGTGTTGCTGACGGTGCCAGATAATCTGAATACAACCAACCAACCTCTTAGCTCCCCTTTCCTCACAGATTACTTCACAAGCTCCTAATATTTTAAATATAATTATTATATAGTATGGAAAATTTCATTGTATCTTTAAATTATTGAATCGTCCATCCTGCATATTTTTTGTGAAATTTTAGTGTATTCTTTTCACCGTTTTTTTTTTTTTTTTGCTAAACTTTTGGGTATCGTCCTTTCTGCTTGCTTTTTTAACGATTTTTTTATTTCCTCCTTTTTGCTCTCTAATCACTCTCATCCCTGGATTGAACTAATTTGTTTTAACCAGGGTACCCTCAGATCAGGAAAAGTCAGGGAATTTGGCATTTAGGGAATTATCAGGGATTTTCTCAAAAAGTTTAAAAGAATCGGAATTTTCCGAAATTAAACTGAAACTTCAAATTTGGACGAAAAAAAGGTACACTGCTAACAAAAATACCTAAAACAATTTGTAAAAAAATTAGAAAAAGTTAAAAAGAAGAAAAAAACGGCAAAAATTTAAACCGCATTGCCGGATTGCACCTGTCAGACATGGTATAGTTTTGCTGAAATATGGATTTCAGCTCTTTTTTGGCTGAAATTTTGATCATTCCTATCTGCATTGCAATTTTATTGGTTTTTTCTTGTAAGTCTCGCAACCACGGACTCTGCGTAAGTTCAAATTTCCATTCATGAGTGAAAGTTATCAGCAATTTTGAAGATTTCCGTTTTTTTTTTTACAATTATAGTAGTGTCTTAATGGGACTTGAGTTCATGTTTTTTAACAGCTAATAAAGAATTCAAAACGAACACCTGCATACGTTCAGACTTCCTTCAAAACCACCGATGGAATGAGTATTTTTCTCGAATGTCATAGCCTCTATCAACATTATATGATGGCCATTTTGCTGAGCTTTACCGGGATGAAATGGCCGCTGCTCCCATGGTTATGGAGGGCGAAATCGCTGAAAATTTCACTGTTGCTTGATGATAATTTTCGTCGGATGCTGTGCCAAAATAAGTCACTAGGGCTATCGGTACAGTTTAGCTGAAACGCTGATTTTAGCTCTTTTTTTTTTACTGAAATTTCCATTTTTCCTAAGATTAGTACAAATCTGTATTACAATTTTATTCAGCTTGGTTGCAACTGCGGAACTTGCATACATTCAGACTTCCCCAAACCTTCAATGTCATGATCACTTTTACTGCAAATTGTCAACATCTATCAGCATTATTTACGTTGGAGCGTGGTGATTATTTTCGCTGAGTATTATGATGATGTGAGGACTGCTGTTGTGGATTTGCGTTACTACGGTGAATGCTATCGCCGAGATGTACGTTTTTGTGTTGCTCATTTTCGGCTAGTATCTCGCTGATATAACAGCCACTATTCCGAAGGCTTTGCTGCTCTATAATTGTCGCTATCGCCGAAATTTACTTGGTTGTGATAGTAAATTTTGTCGAGTGTTATGTCGATATAATCGCCTATAATGCAAAGATTTCCACTGTTATATTGGGTGCTAATGCAAATGTTTACGTTGGTTTTGATGGTCAGTTTACAGATTATTGCTTTAATATGATTGCCACCAAAATTTTTGCCGGTATGCTGGCTGCTATCGCCGATATTTACATTCGAGTAGTGGTCATTTTGACCTTGGTTTAAGCCGTTTTAAAGTGGCTATTGCCGAAATTTGTAACGCTGTTTTGGTGTCATTCGCCTAGGCTTCTGTTAATGTGATAACTGCTGTATCCATGATTAGTGTGTATTTGGTGAACTGTTTCACCTTTTGGTTTGAATCGACGCAGAATGATTAGAGTTTTAATTTAATTCTGCCAAGAAATGTGTTCCGATTGCCCAATTTTACTGTATATCCTTATTTAAAATTGTAATTTTAACTGCTATTGTTTGTAAAATGTTTATTTTAGCTTGAAAAAAGTTTTACATTTTAATTATAGATATAAGTAATAATTTAAAAGTTTAAGCAATTTGCTTTTTATAATTGTTTAAAATTGTCTTTTGAAAATTTGTTCGTTTTGTAAAAATTTTGCTTGGGTACTGTACCTAAAACAGTACCTGCAACTGATTTTCAAAAAAAAAAAAAAAAATATGACAAAAAAAAATTGCAAATGATGAAATTTAACAATTTGGACGGTGAAATTATGCAAACTGAAAAGAAAATGAAAATGGTGCGACTCCACCAATCCAACCACATTCGAAGACAGTTTTTTTAAATACACAAATTGATACTTAATTTTTTTACCAATTTTATTTGATGCAAAAAATATAAAAATAAAAAGTTTACATTACGAAAAGTTTTTTAGTAATTGTTGATTTATCAAGCTTTATTAAAATTTCTAGTATTAGAAAACAAAAATAGTTAATACAATATAATATAAAATTTTTTTGTTGATTGTTTCATCCACTTTGACATAATTTATGTACTGTATTTTTAAAATTTAAATTAGAAAATAGGGTAATTCCACATCAAATCAACCAATGGTCAAATCGGCAGGTCAGTGAATTTTATCCATTTTTGGTGTAAATCTAGTATTAGTACATTGAATTACAAAAATCATATTTTGAGATATTTTTCAAAATTAGTTTCAAAGTTATGTATTTTCGAAAATTTGAAAAATTCACAAATTTTGCATCATTTAACTATCTTTAAATGGTTGTAACTCAAGAACTAATCGACCTAGAGAGCTGAAATTTATGTCAGTTTATTCAGTTTTATATTGTCTTTAATAAAATATATAACACATGACAAAGTGTTTTTTAAACAATATTTATTTTTTTAATTAATAAAAGTTTTTTTTTTTTTTTTAAATTTAAAATCGGAATTTTAATTTTTTTTGAAAAAAATATATTATATTTAACCATCTTTTACAAACATTCTTGCAAAATTTCAAGATGGTACTCCCATGGTATCATGAGAAAAAAAATTCTGTGAGTAACTCTCTGGCTGATGCATGGGACATTTTGGCTCTTTTTTCTACTTGTAAATTGATAAGATTTATAAAACTAAGGGGAATCTAATAGTTATGTTTTCATTTTATATTATATTACTTGGTGACAAAGTTATATGGAAAAATAATTATTTTAACTAGGTCAAATATGCATTTATATCGTCTGACGCACAGGATACGGACGTGTCCCGTGCGTCTGATGATATAAATGCATACGTGACCTAGTAAAAATAATTATTTTTCCAGGAACTTTGTCACCAAGTAGAGCTATATAAAACAAAAGCAAAATTGCTAGATTGATAATGATTTTAGAATTCTAATTTATGAGTAGAAAAAGGAGCTAAAATGTCTTGTGCTTAAAGCAGAGAATTACCCATGCATGATTGTCTGCACAATTTTTATATAAAAAAAAATGCATGTTGTTAGAAAGCAATTTAAATATCAAATGTGGCCCATTTGAGTGTAAAATACTATTTTCTAGTCATGTAAGTAAATATCACTATTCAGATGAAATAATAGTCTGCCATTTGTTACACTATTTGAAGAAAAAGGTGTCTTGTCGATTCCAGTCACAAAACTTGGTAAAAGTTTATCTCCCCAAACAACTATTTCAGTAAAGAATTTTTATGACGATGATGAAGTAAGCAGACAAATGCCTGGGAAAAAGGACTATGTTTCTGTGGGGAAGGATGCTTTAGGTAAGACAGTTCATATACAAAAGAGACTAATTTTGGGAAACTTATGAGAAGTTAATTGGCTTTTCAAAGTTTGCAGAGTTGAGACCGAAAAACTGTAAGATTGCTTGTGTCAGTGGTACACATTCTGTGTGTATCTGCATAGCACACCATAATATTAAATTGATTGCTAGAGGTAATTTAAGTAAAATCAAACTACCTAAATCTGATAATCCTCTTACAACATATAATGAGAATGCATGGCTAACATTATGTGCAATCCCCTCCAACACAGTCATGGGTTTTAAACAACTATGAAAACTGTTCCAAAATTGATGATTTTAAAGAAGCTCTGATGGGATGTCTTGCAGAAGATATGAATGATGAAAAATGTCACGAATAACAAAGGTTTACTGTTGATCGTTGCACCTTTGAGACCATTGCTAAACCACTTGAAGATTTTAAGCAAGAGTTTGGTAACCAAATAACATATCTAAAACAACAATCAATTTTTTTTCTGAAAAGAATTGTCAATGGAAAAAAATGATTCTTTTAAAAGATCAAGTTAAAGAAGAGGTTAAAGTTTCTTTCCTTCATCCAAAAGGACCATCAATATCATTCACATATCCAAAAAAAGCAGACCATCAGTTCCAAAAAACTTTATTTTGTGTAAATTGAATCCTATTACTGCAACAGATTGAACATGCTAAGTCCCGAAACAGGAGATGATAAGAGCTGCAAAAATGTTGCTCCAGAAAAAAAATATACTGTTTTAAGATGGCTGCTTCATTGCAGCAATGTGGGAGTTTAACTTAGCAAACTTTTAGCATTAGAATGTAAGTAAACGGTTTATTTTTGAAGTTCACCACCTTATATTGCTTACCTATTACAACCCTTAAGTTTAAATGATAATGTGCAAGAGTTTTACAGAATTTACAAACATATAGAACAGATATTTTTATTACCGTAGAATAGTAATAAAAGTACTATAACAGTTTGGAAAAAATTTTGCTATAAAATGGTTAATTTTACCAAATAAATAAAATATAACAAAATAAACACTAATATTTTGTTTATTAACTAAGCTAAACTTGCATAAATGGAAAATATTATTTTAGACATGAATTTATACTCAAACTAGCTGAATACCCGTGCTGCGCTACGAAATTTTACCATTAGCATTTTAGCGATCAAAAGACATTCATGTATTCTACACTTCAGACGTTTGCTCCCTTTTCGATCCCGACAAATTGATTTATCAAAATAGGAACTTTCCTTTGTTGACATTTTAAACGAAATTTATAATTGTGAATAGTAAACTGGAATAGTTTATTGTGTTTATGTTTGCTCTTAGTTCTAAATTTCAAAGTAGTAGCTGTATTGGAATTAAGTTAATTAGACATTAAGTTAATCCTCGTATAGTTTCAATGTTGCATCGTCTTTTCATCCCTTAAAAATTCGTTAATCAATATTGGAATGACTTATTTTTTTAACATTTGCAAAAAAATATCAGAAAAATGACTACATTGGAAGAGGAACATTCGGATATCCCTCGTTTGGAACATTTAACCCCTTTTCGACCCCTTAAATTTGGTTAATCGAGAACAGAATAGCTTACTTTTTCTATGTTTAATCTTTTTTGACATTTGTACCAAATTTCCGAGTTGTGACCATATGGGAAGTGGTACATTCGAATATTCCTCGTTTGGAACGTTTAACCGCTTTTCCACCCCTTGATCCACCGGAGATCGGAATAGTTTACTTTTTCTGCTTTTGTCTTTATTAATATTCACACCAGTTTTCAGAATTGTGAAAATATGAGAAGTAGGACATTCGAATATATCGCTCGTTTGGAACGTTTAACCCCTTTTCGACCCCTTAAAGTGGGTTAATCGAGATCGGAATAGTTTACTTTTTCTATTTTTACCATTGTTGATATTTGTGCCGATTTTCAGAGTTGTGACTATGTGGGAAGTAGGATTTTCGAATGTCCCCCGTTTGGAACGTTTAACCCCTTTTCGACCCCTTAAAGTGTGTTAATCGAGATCAGAATAGTTTACTTTTTCTATTTTTACCATTGTTGATATTTGTGCCGATTTTCAGAGTTGTGACTATGTGGGAAGTAGGATTTTCGAATGTCCCCCGTTTGGAACGTTTAACCCCTTTTCGACCCCTTAAAGTGTGTTAATCGAGATCGGAATAGTTTACTTTTTCTATTTTTACCATTGTTGATATTTGTGCCGATTTTCAGAGTTGTGACTATGTGGGAAGTAGGATTTTCGAATGTCCCCCGTTTGGAACGTTTAACCCCTTTTCGACCCCTTAAAGTGTGTTAATCGAGATCGGAATAGTTTACTTTTTCTATTTTTACCATTGTTGATATTTGTGCCGATTTTCAGAGTTGTGACTATGTGGGAAGTAGGATTTTCGAATGTCCCCCGTTTGGAACGTTTAACCCCTTTTCGACCCCTTAAAGTGTGTTAATCGAGATCGGAATAGTTTACTTTTTCTATTTTTACCATTGTTGATATTTGTGCCGATTTTCAGAGTTGTGACTATGTGGGAAGTAGGATTTTCGAATGTCCCCCGTTTGGAACGTTTAACCCCTTTTCGACCCCTTAAAGTGTGTTAATCGAGATCCGAATAGTTTACTTTTTCTATTTTTACCATTGTTGATATTTGTGCCGATTTTCAGAGTTGTGACTATGTGGGAAGTGGGAGAATTAGTGATGAGTGAGTCAGTGAATCAGTGAGTGAGGGCTTTGTCTTATATATATAGAGATTACATTTTAACATCAGATAAGTTTTTTTTTTTTTTTTTTTTTTTTTAAATACCCGAACCTACATACAGATATAATTTTTTTTGTTTATGATAAAATAAGAGTACCATCATGAAATTTGGTGAAAATGTTCCCAAGAGCTGGCCAAATATAATATATTTTTTTCAAAAAAATTAAAAATTCCGTTTTCAAGTTTTTGAAAAATGTATAAGACAAATTTACAAAAAAAAATATTGTTTCAAGTAAGTTGATCATGTTATATATTCAATGAAAGGCAGAAAAAAACAGAACAAAATGACACAAATACCAACCCTTTAGGTCAAATAGTTCCAAAGTTACAACCATTTAAAGATTGTGAAACTATGCAATATTCGGGAATTTTTCAAAATTTTAGAAATTCGTAACTATGGAAGGAATTGACGGAATTTTTTTTTTAATCGCACTGTTTTCATCTCAGAAGTAAGTTCAACACGCAGACAAAATATTAAAACATTCCTACACATTGAGTTGAAAAATTATTTTTTTATTGGTTGATTTCGTGTGGAATGACCCAGTAGATTATTAAACCTGAAATTTAATGCTAGAGTCCTCTTTTCTTAAGATTAGACTGTAAGGAATGAAAAAAGCGTGATTTTAAAGTATAATTGCACAGCAAGTACATGCATCATAAATTTTTTTTATGATGATCAGTCTAAATTTTTTTTAGTTGAAAGTTTTATAAATATATATATTATATTGAAAATATTGGGTGTTACAGGGATGTCAGGGAATTCCAGAAACTTTTCTGTTGGCACCCTGTTTAACATTTTAAAAATTGAAATAAGTGGCTGTAGCATTCTAGTCATTAAGTTAATTTCTTATAAGATGATAAAAAATCTTTGTTCTACTCATGAAAATTATTTACATTTACATTTCAGTAATTAAATTTTCTCTTTTATTCAGAATTTGAAGTGATTTGTCATAAACAATCAAATATTAATTGAATGTAATTGCTTAAAATGTTTTTAATTATTAAATTGTTTGACTTGTGTCTTTAAAAGTTGAGTTTTGCTCTGCCCTTGTGTGTGAAGTTCAGCTCCCCCCCCCCCCCTTTTTGTCTGAAATATTAAAGTGCTGTGCTATAACATTCTGGTGATTGATATAATTTGTCATTTACGTAGTCAAGTTGTAATTTTAAAATTTTAGCCATTCTTTTAGGATGTACGGGTCCATTTTTTCCGAGGCGTGGTCAGAAGCTGCTTCCTAGTAAGACAAGTGTTCGCCCCCCTCGGCCTGTTGTTCAAATGTTCCTACATGCCAGTCAACTGGAATCAGCTAAGGTAGGGCTCTCTATGGATACAATTTGTTGCTTAGGGAAATCCTTTAATATCCTTAATAAATAATAGAACTTTGGAGAAAAGAATTAATGCATTTTCAAATATAAAAAATAAAATATCACTTAATTTGATTTTTATTTAAAGCTCAGTTTTGTACACAAAATTTATAATTTAGCTTATATTTTAAAAATCCATGAATGAAATTGAACTTTATAGCTTTTTAGTACCTCATTATGTAGAGCTAAATATATTAATAAAATATTCTTATTTTAATTTTTCATGTTATTCAGCAATTTATTCTTTGTACCACTAATTCACCACTATTAAAATAATTATTGAATTTTCAAATTTTCATTAAACTTTTAGGGTGCTGATGAAGATTATGATCACCAGTTGATTGATTTTTATTTACCCTATCATCAGCTTATTGACATGTTGTGTCGAGTTGCCATTTCTAATGAGTTTATTACTGCTGAACTTGTCAGCCTAAGTGAGTACCTTATGATATTTTTTTTGTTTCGGTTAGTTTTATAAAACTATTTAAAAACCAATTGCATTCAACCTTATTAAAATATTCAACTAACTATTAATCAAAACTCTGCTATATTTAAAGTACTTGTTCTCTCAAAAAGAAGCTCAACAGATCTTGAAAACAGCTTTAAATAGCATTCTTTAAATGGAAAGAAATAGTGTCAATCTTCATTTTATGTTTTTACATTGGACATGAAGTGTAATCTTATTATTTGACTCTATTTGGCTGATTTAGAGGTTAGACAATTCCTACCTTTTTCTGTTCTCAGCAACTGGCCCAAACCGGTTGACCTGGGCTTTCCCCTTCGCCAACTACTCAGAGTCGAACAATATTAACAGTCTGAAACATGCTTTTGGAACTAAAATTTATTTGAACTAAATACTTTTAACATGAATTTTCAAGCTACCTTAGTGGTAATAAGTGATTGTGTTCTAAGTGAAGAATAATTATCATTTTTGTATTATGTAACGTTTCATTTTATCGAAAGGAAATATGAATCCTATTTACACAATAAATTCCGTATTTACAATCTGCACGATTTTCAGGGGTCGCAGACGTCCTATAAATCCTATATATTTTTTTAAATCGGCAAAAACGTCCTATATTGTCCTATATTTTACAATTGTCCTATATATCCTATATTTCTATATTGATTCGATCTATATTTTCTTCGAATTCGTAATAACGGCGCTATTCGTTGCCATTTTTATACTTCGGATTCTTTGGCTCTATCGAAAGCGATGTTTGTAACGGTAGCGTTTTATCTCTTGTGACGTCACGTGCTGCAATAACCTACAACTCAACTCTACTGGACCTGTGGACGCGGGAGTTATAAAATGTAAACATGTGCACTTTTCCATTGCAAGCGGTCTTGAATTTCAGATTTGTTTTCTCTTCCAACGTAGTAAATTAATTGGTTATAATACAGAGAGAGAGAGGCAGCAGCAAAACTTTGCCTTGAGAAAAACGGACAAAAACAACTTGTGATTAACTTGCAGGACTACTAAAGAACATTTTGAGTGCTCAGTCAATAATTGATGAAGGAAACAAAAGGGTTAAGATTTACTGTAAGATGTCGAATGGCGATTTTTTTATTCCAATACCGATACGGATTGTGCACCACGTATTGTTTACATCAAACTGCGTCATAGGCAGTTCTCTTGCTCTTAAAAAAAATGGCATGACTTCCATTTTTTGGCGAAAATCACCTTGGCGCAAAATCCGTACCGGATTCGGAATATTAGCCACGATTTTTTCATAAAAGTCGCCAAAATTGAAAATGACTTCAATACGCTGTGTTGTCAAATCCAAACGGTCACTGGGGTTTCCGGAAAACCAAGTCTCCTGTTCACCACTTTCGGCGCTAAATCTCCCACTTTTCGCCGCCAATCCTACCGATACTGAATAGTAAATCTGAACCAACAAAAGACTGCAAACAGGGATAAAAAGAAAATACTTAAAGAAATTGGAGTAGTTCAAGCAGTTATTGATGCTGGAAGCAAAAGACTCAAGTTTGCAAATAATGTAATTAATAAAACTTGATTTAGGGATGAAATATTGAGGCAATAACGGATGACATATTCAGGATCAGGCGACTTCTTTTTTTAAAGGTGTGTTTTCTATTCTCTTAAATACAATATAACGAGTTAATTTTTATGTTCAGTAGCAACTGTGAGCAATTATTTGATGTTTTAAATTGTCCTATATATTTTTTTAAAAAATCCTATATATTCTTATTTTGTCACTTTGACCCCTGGATTTTGTATAAATTTATAATTTACTAACATTTTTAAATGGTATTTTCTATGTACCTATCTAACATCCTTTGGACTAAATTTTCTGTAAATAGTGAAAATTATTCAAGCCTTGTTACTTTTGAATAATATACATAAACAGCTTATTTGTCATGTAAAACAATCTTAGAACAGCAAGACCCAGCGTTTTTACTAGTGGGTTAGCTGCTACTATAAATCTATTTCCAATTGTTCCTTACTACATTTTAATTAATTTTGAAGTGAATGTACTGTGTGAATGTGAAGTGTTCTAACAAAATTGTTTAATTTTTTTCATGCAGGTGCAATGCTTGCAATAGAAGGAGTTCCATTACATTTACCAGTGTTTCCAAAATTATGGTTAGATATTATTCATTCAGAGGTAAGGATTTTACTATATTTTAATGACAGAGCATTAAAAAAAAATTAAACATTTTTAATTACAAATATTAGTTTGAGTGTGCCATCTATGTATCAGGCATTTTTGCCTTTGTAAAAAAAATGAAGAAGAAAAATATAACTTTCAAAAGATTTACATTAAAGTATTGTTCAATGATTATTAATATTTTGATTATGTGACGCTATATTGTAAATACTGACTTGTTGGGTTTTATTTTATTTTGTTGGTTTTAGGTTGGACAAGAGTTCATTCAACTTCTTTGCAATAGTAGTTACTTTATAGATTATTTAGAGTCTGTTCTGTTAGATGAAAGATCCTGTTTGAATCATCCTATTATATTTCAATTGTTTTCTATTCTGTTACCTAAGGTAAGTAATTACATTTTTTTAAGAAAAATTATTCCAGTTTTCAAGATAGAAATTTATCAAGTTATATAGATTTTCAATTGAATGTTTTGTTCATTTTTATATTTTTCGTAAGCTTGTGCTTCACTCACATATGTTCTGATTTTAAAACAACTTATACCTAGAGTTTATTTAAATCCTTTATTGTCTGAAACATGATAAACATCTTACAAAGTTCAAAAACTTTTTAAGATTTTTGGCTTCAAACAACCATCTGTTAAAGTCTGCAGGCTAAGATTTTCCCCATTATTGCTGTCAACAATTACATTTTAAACATTAAGATTCCTTGGTATATCATTATTTTGAGAAAATAATTCAGACTGTGCAGCAACTGAGAAATATATTGGTATAATAAAAAAAAAATCAGGGAATTTTTTTAAAAAACAATCAGATCATGCAACTGAAGTGTATTATATTAGAAAACATTAAATTTAAATTAATTGCGTTAAGAAAACTTTAAATATGTTTAAAAAGACTTTAACTTGCTATTTAATTTGATGTTGGACTTTTTGAACATAAATCAAACTACTGCTAGAATAATTATAAAAAAAAAAAAACTGTTTGAACACTAATCCATTTTTTATTAACTAAGCAAATTTATTAAATTTCTTTTTCTATGATAAATTTCTTTAAATTTTGCCTTTAATTGTTTACATTTGTATTCTTATAAAAATGTGTCCCCTGGAATTTTCAGAGAAATATTAAGGAATTTCTAATTATTTCCTCCCTAGTATCCAGTAATTACAGGGCTGCCACAGGCAACTAAAAGGCTACTAAAGCGACTATTTTAGTGACTATGGCGACTATTTTAATGAAAAAATTTCCCAAAACGACTATTTTTAACAAAACCTTCAAATATTTTTGGGCTGAGGCGACTATTTTTTAAGAAATTGGATACTGTCCGATAGTAGCACGGGAAAAAAATCGGTACTAAGGTTAGGTACTAACAATTTTTTCAAAACGGTGAATTTTTAAGGGGGGGGGGAGGAGAGGAAATCTACTGAAATAGTTGTTCATATTCGCGTGTACAGTGGTCATTTTGTTAGTTCGACGATAGTAACCGCTCACGCGAGATTGTTGTTTTTGACGGCAACCGCGGTCATTTTCGCCTGGCTGTTAGGTTCCAATGTTTTATCTTTCGCCGTGCAAGGCGCAAGAGCATACACTATTATATTCTGAAATATCAAATTATTTCACTTTATTTACTCTACTTAACAAAAATGAATTTGCGGTGAACGCCGGAAGAAAATGCCATCAGTATGGACAGTATTAATGTTATATAGACGTTATGTCCGAGATTTGTGCCGATGTGATGAATGATTTCGCCGTGTTGGTCAATCGATGCAGAATGATTACAATTTCAATGTTGTAGCTAAATTTATAAATAATAAAATAATTTAAATTTTCAGGCAATTTAATTACTTTGAATGTAGCTTAAACAGGGTGGCGACAGAACTGGGAATTCATGTAAACGCCAAGGTATTTCGTAAAATTATTCTTTAGTCAGGGAATTTTTAAATTTTTGAGCTTCCCTCCTCACATTCCTAGTGCGGGTGCGGACATCTATCGCGTCTCAAGAAGTGGATGCCGTGATATCGGTGTGTTGAATAATACAAGTTTTTTTCGTAAAAGTCTCTCAATATCTGGCTAGTTGGCCGATCTGGGAGTATGAAGTTTCCGACCTTTTTCTACTCTCAGCAGCTGAGCCAAACTGGCCAATCCTCTCTCCTCGGCCCACAACCGCATGTTCATGTTCCGCTTTTTTTTTTTTTATTTTTTTTTTTTTTATTTTTTATTATTACTTTCTGAGATCATTGTTATGCTTGGAACAATTATTTACACATTATTTCTGTTAGATATTTGGTTATCTTATAGCTTTGCGACCACCGGCGCATTATTGTTAAAAAAATTCCTCAAACTTAAATCTGACTGCATCCTTTATAGACATTATTGTTTTTCTTCTTGTCTTGTGTTTTTGTCAATAGAATATATTAGAACCTTAAATTCCTAAATATTTCAAATTGATTCCATCATATTTTTTTTGTTTTTTTTAGCCCTTTACAGCACTGTTATAGATGTGCAACAAATCTATTGGCATTAATAAGCAAAAAGGGTTAGATCCTGTACTTGATTTTTTTTTTTGTACTTTTATTTTGATATTTTATTAAACGTAATTAACTGAAAGTGATATGGTTGTGATTTATATGTTTAATATAAATCAAATAAAGAATTGAAACATCCTCCTCCCCCTCCAAAAAATCAAAAATATGAATGCACTACTGCTTACATTCAGGCAAAAGGTCATGGAATTTTTAAAAAAGTCCATACATCTTTTTCCCCTGCCGAATGCTATGCTTGTCATGTTTTATAAAAACGATTTTTTGCCTCATTTAATAATATATGTACTTTTGGTTTACGATAATATTTTTGCTGGACAAAATTTATTTCCATATATCTAAGTAATTAGTTTTTATAAGAAGCTGTTAATTTCAAGCCTTTCTTTCATGCAATATATGTTATTTATCTTTTCTCAACTTCAAAATCCAAAAGACGTAATTTTTAATGAAATATTATACCTAGTGAAATTTGTGACTTAATAGCAAAATGCTGATTATTTAAGTTTCATGCTCATGCATGCCCAAGTTTAGTAAATATTTAGGACACTGTTTAAAATTTATGTTATGAACAGGATACAGCCTATGACATATATTAAAGAAAATAACATGTTTTATTTGTGTTATATTTTAAATTAAAAAGAAAAGTATTGTACTAGTTTCTTTTCCTTGAAATTAGCAATAATGGGTGTAGTTTGTAAATTGGTTTATGTGAATTTTGTATTTTTGAATTAATGTTTTCCATTTTTTTCATGCTCTTAAGATGCTTGTTTTGATTTTTAGCCTAAATTTATATTTTGGTGCAATTATGCTTTGATAAGTAAATATAATTGTAAATAGTAAAATTTATATATTTTTAAACTGGTCATATTTTCTTTGTTTTTTTTAATGATAACATCAATAGAGATGCACATCAGGAAATTTTCTGGAAATTAGGGAATTTTGTTTCTCAAAATCTGTAGCTATCCTGTTAAAAATTTAAAAACTGGCCTTAATTAAATTCGCCTGTCATTGTCAATATAGTATAGTATAATTGTTTAAACATGAAATTTGTTTTTCTGCCAAAGAGTTGTTTGATTTTGGAAATCAAAAAATATATATATATCTTGTTTTGCCAATCGATTTTTACCGTCGCTTGCCTGAAGTTTAACTTTTTTTGCTTAGGTGCTGTTTGGGAGTGAGGTTGAGTTGCCAATTTCCATCGCAGTTTTGTAAATACGATAACGCCTCCCCCAATACATGTCTTTTACCGTATGGGATGTTATGTATTGGACACTATTTTGAATTGAAAGAAGAGTGTCTCTGGGTTTTCGTGTTTATGTAAATCAACAGTTTTATTCCGATCTTAATGATAACTTAAAACCTTTAAAACAAGAGAAAGGTCATTGCCGAATTAAAAAAAGCAATCGTTATTAAAAGTTAAAAAGTGAGGCTACTATTTTCAACGTCTGAGACTACTATTTCCAATGTCTGAGACTACTATTTTGGCTACTATTTTTAACATATGAGGCTACTAAAGCAACTATTTTCAAAGCTTACAGTCAGTGGCAGCCCTGTAATTACTAGTCCCTATTTCTGTGATGTATTTTGATGTAATACTTATGGCTATTTTATGTGCAGGGAAGATATAATATCTTCCAACCTATTAACATATTACAGTTCGTGATGCTTCTTGGCTATTAACTGTTGTGTATATATAATAAATGTTGCCGTCTTTGAGTAATAAATATCTTTACAAGCCACTCTTTATATTTCATTTTAAATCTTCAATTTTTGTTTTTAGGTGTCCAATCAAGTTGTAAATGACCAAATGCTAACATTAGTTTCATCATTAATGGCTTCTTTTGTGAAATCATTTGAAGAAACAGATTTAACAAAGCAAGCATATAAATTAAATGGAGTAAGTAATCATTTATATAACAGATGGAATACGGTATGGGAGGGGGCCAAAGTTTGAAATACATGTGTCTTAGAAAAAAAAAATTGTCATTCATACTGTTTTGTAATTAAATTTATGACTGGGTTTGAATGTCTTCAGATAATTTTTTTTTGCCTAACAGCTTTAATAAGTTGTATATTAGCATTTCAAAGTAAAATTTCACTTGTAAATAGTTGGAGCCACAGATGAGGATCCCCCCCCCCCCCCAAATGGTGCTTGTTCGTAAAAAATCCATTTTAAAAACGCAATAAATCTTGACTTTGATATGATTCAAAGCAATTTTTTGTGTAGAGTCACTAAACGCCTCCATATAAAGAGAATCTAAGGTTAATACTCATTGAAGGAACTCTTAGCCACAGTGTAAAGAAGCCCAAACATGTTCCTTGGTGCGTTTTTGTATTATTTTAGAGCATTATTTCTGCTTGCGCCGACCTCCAACATATATACTTTTTACATGGAATTGTTGTCTCCACAGTACTTTCACAATATGGAAAATTTGAAGGTTAAATTTTCAAGAAAATTCAATTTAATATGTAACTGCTTTCGACGTGAACATGATTTTATGGTACTTCAAATGATAATTTCTGCTGGCTCCGACCTCCTACATATAATTGTTGTCTCAAAAAATAGTTTCACAGAGTGGAAGAAAAAATTTTGAAGGTTAAAAAATTTTCGAGAAAATTCAATTTAAAATGTAACTACTTTCGACAAGGACACGATTTTATAGTATTTCAAAGGATTGCTCCAGCTGGCTTCAAGCTCCTAAACGAATACTTCTTGCATGGAATAGTGTCTCAACTTATTAGTTTCATAGTATGAAGGAACATATTTTGAAGATTCAAACATTTTCAAGAAAATCCAAATTAATATGCAACTACTTTACCTAAAAATCGGGCAAACTGCCAGGATTGCGGCCATCACCAACTCAGAATTTCATAATTTTTTTTTTCTTATCTCACCTTACCCTAGAAAAGAATAAATCGGATATATTTTGGCTATATCTTTTTGTTTTTGGAGTTATGGGATGGGGGGGGGGGGGGGGGGGGGGGTCAAAGTGTGAAATATTTGTGTCTTGGAAAAATATTTTTCTCATTCTTGCTGTTTTGTAATTGAATTTATGACTGGGTTTGATGGGCTTCAGATAATTTTTGTTTGCCTAACAGCTTATATGAGTTGCATATTAGCACCTCGAGGTGAAAATTCACTTGTAGATAGTCAGAGTCACAAATGATGTTCCACACCCCTAGTTTTTGATAGGTTTAAATTAAGTTTGACACAATGATAGTGCTATTGATGTACATTTTAAGTAGCACACTGATTCTGAAATATATTTAATTAATACATTCAAAACTAGCAGCAAGATTTTTCAAAAAGCTGAGTGTTTTATGGAAGACTTTGAAGCAATATTTGTTCTGTGCTTAAAAACTCCTTATTTTTATATTCTAAAAATCTATATGAATGCAGTATAATCAGCGTACTAAAAAAAAATAATTTTTTTTAGCAGGAAAGGACTTAAAAATTAATAATTTAGGTGCATTATTTGTCAATTTTAATTTTTTATTTGATCGATTTTTTAGGATTTAAGAGCTTTGTGTCTTATCTTTTCTGTGGAGCAACCTCATGAAGTTCCTAAAGAGTTTATTAAAATAATGAATCGTTTAATGGAACAGTGTAATCAATTGACCAAAACTGAAAATTGCAATTCAACAAACTGCAAGGAGGAAAAGGAAGTGAAAAGAGAAAATGAAGAACAAGAAAAGAAAGTAGCAGATAAAATTAAAGGTTTGTTACATATATTGCTTATAAAGATAATGTTTATATGCTTTCAAATTTATACTTCAAGTATAAAGATATTTTTACCTTTTTCTTTATCTCTGATAAAAAGTTTAAATTCTTATTTATTTTTAAGAAGAAATATAGATAGTATGTTCTCTTGTATTAGAACGAAGTTAGTTATTTCCTTTGTTTATTTCAATGTTTTTCATCTATCCTTGATGGTCAGAAAATTATAAAATTTATAAAATATGCAGAAAAATATTAGGAAAGATGGTGAAACCTTATTCTCTGCTTATTTTATTGCAATAGATATTTTAATATTTAATGTTAGTCTGATTATTTTAATTTGAGTTTAATAATGGGAATCTAGGTTAAAAAAAGTAATGCTTGTGGTTAATTTTTCAAACATTTGTAATAACTTAATTGTATAGGAAGTATTTTGGAGGATATTGCATTTTGAAGAGCTCAGGGATACCAGTTTTCCTCCTTTTTGGTTTTTTATGTAACATTTTCCTCCTCTTTGTCCCTGTCTTGAGGATTCACATTTTTCTGATCTGAACCAGTTTTTCCTGCAAAAAGTATACTTTTCCTCAAATCTAAACAAAAGATTTTCCCTCTTGGCTCCCTTTTCCTCCCGGATTACTTCATTAACTCAATGTAATTATTATATAGTATGAGAAATTTCATTGTATCTTTAAAATTATTTAATGATCCTTCCTGCATACTCTTTTGTTGAATTTTTGTGTATTCCATATGCAAGCTTTTTCAACGAATTTTAGAATATCCTCCTTTTTGCTCTGTGATCACTCTCATCTCTGGAAGATGTACCATTTTATCATAATCTAGGATTTCCTTAAAAAAAGAAAATCCTAGATTAAGGTATTGCAATGGAAGGAAAAACTAAGTGTTTCAGGGTTCCCACGAGTCCTTAAAAGTCCTTAAGAAATTAATTTTGGTTTTTATTTTTAAAGGCCCTTAAGAACTCCTTAATTCTTACAAACCAGGTCCTTAAAAACTCCTTAATTTCGCCCTAAAACTGTCCAAGATCGCAATTTTCTGCCGATTTTCCAAACTGCATCAACAAAATGGCCAAATTTAATTTTGTTTTAGTTGTTGCTAAATTACTGCAACCTATCCTCGAGTTCTTTCAAGACGATAAACCCCTCTCGCCCTTTTTTAGAGATTAATAGTAAAAACTTGTCACAAAATGCATGAAATATTTCTATGTTCTAAAGCAAGAGCATACAATTTAACTCTCAACAATATTAAAACATTTTAAGTTTGACTTTGAGGATTAAAATTGTTACTTGCCTACCGACGAAATTCGCATGGGGTTTGTTGTTGATAAACTATTTAAAGAAAAATTGAAGGCAAATGAAGTGAAAAGGAAGCCCTCAATTTAAAAAGAGATTTTCGTAATTTTATTGTAAAAATGTTGCCAACCTCATGATTAAATCACAATTAAACTATACAATTGTTCATAATTCATCATGTCAAAATCCTAGACAAAAGGTAGGTGCAAAAACTTAAATTTTATGATAGGGGTCCCCATTGTTACGAGACGAAAATAACTGATCCCAAAAAAGTACCATATTCGTAAAGTTTGTTCAGAAAATTTATTTCCTCCTGGGATTCCTTCTGTCGATCGGCAAATTTCTGTCCTTTTTTGTCTTTTTTTTTAATTTTCCATATTTTTCTGCTTTTTTTCAAGGATGAGAGTTTTCCTCCTTTTTTGTTTTTTGTATAACATTTTCTTTCTCTGTATCCCTATTTCGAGGATTCGCATTTTTCTGATCTCAACCAGTTTTTCCTGCGAAAAGTATATTTTTCCTCATGTCTTAACAAAAAAAAAAAATCCTCTTAGCTCCCCTTTCCTCACAGATTACTTCACAAATTCCTAATATTTGAAATGTAATTATTATAAAGTATGAGAAATTTCATTGTATCTTTAAAATTATTGAATCATCCTTCCTGCATACTTTTTTGTTGAGTTTTTGTGTATTCCTTCCGCAAGCTTTTTTAAGGAATTTTTGGATTTCCTCCTTTTTGCTCTCTAATCACTCTCATCCCTGTTTTTTACAAATTTCAAAGAAAATCAGCTTTATTCTACAAATTTCCCATTGATCTCGTGGATTGAGAGTAGTTACTCTTTCCTCGCTCTTTAAACATGGTTCAATTTCAAAGTTTTCATGTTTTTTGACCGAAATTTCGATCGTGTGCGAGATTGATGTAAATTTTCTGACAACCACAGAACCTTCATACGTTCAGATCTTCCTAAATCAGGGATGGAATGACCACTTTTTTCTTGCATTTTTCTCTTGCGTTATTGCCTCTATCGCCACTATTTACGTTGGGTATGTGATGGCCGTTATACTGAGAGCTTCGCTATTGAAATGGTCGTTGATCTCGTTATTATGGCGGGCGGTGCTATCGCTAGAATTACGTTGTTGCGTGATGCTGATTTTCGTCGGGTGTTATGCCAATATAATAATCACTGACGCTATTGCAGAGTTTGCACATGTCAGAAATGGTACAATTCAGCTGAAATACGAATTTCAAGTCTTTTTTGATATATACAAATCTGCAATACAATTTTATTGGGCTTGCTTGAAAGTCTGACAATTATGGAGACTGCATACATTCAGACTTCCCAAAACTCCGATGAAATGACCACTTTTCTTACAGATTACCAGCTCTCGGTATTATTTATTCTGATGTATAGTGGTTATTTCGTTGAACGTTACACTGATGTAAAGGCTGCTATTGCCGAGATTACGTTGCTTAGATGATAACTATCAGTGAGGTTTACGTTGTTGTGATGTTCATTTTCAGCGAGTGTTATACCGATATACAGTAAAAGCCCGATTATCCGGAATCGCCGGGAAATTAGGATTTTCGGATAATCGAATTTTCCGGTTAATTGAATGTCGATGTTTTTTCGCCAAATTTAAACGGTAAATAACGCTAGTGATAGCACCTAACATCAAAATCGTCGCAACCGGAATATTTAAAAAATATTCTACTTAGCTTTTTTAGTTAAAATAATGTTATATTTTACCTTTATAATCGGCAGTAATTTGAAATATGTTACCAAAATTAAATCATTTTCATATCAGAAATTCCGTAAAAAAATATAGAAGATTAAGCATTGTAAAATAAAAAAATAGAGAAGTCTCTTGATTGTACCGATTCTAACCGAACCTATATTTTAGGGTTACCGGGCGGACAAATTGGACTCGCTATTTCAGTTCCGGAGGGGAAGTTTTCTTGTGTGCGTTTTCACAGTCAGATTCCGAGAATTCTGGAAAAGTAGCTTTTGTATTTGGAAACCCCGTTGATTCCATTGTCTTCCCCCCCCTCCCCACACACAACCTACTTTGTACCCTAAAGTAAAATATGCTCTGGAAGACGACCTTCGTATTCAAAGAACGACTATTATGTTGTATAGAAAAAAGGAATACAAGAATTGTAATGCAAATAGCCACGAAATTCCGGATAATTTACGGACTATTAAATTTTTAATTTGATTGTCTGGTTGTAGGCTAATCTAAAAATAAATACTATTAAAATAAAATTACAGCGAAACAGATTTATTTTTTAATTGATTGCAAAACACGTTATTAGTATACAATAAAATATAACCCATACTTTTTGTAAACAAAAAAGTAAAATAAACATTTTCCGTTTTGTGTACAAAATGGTTGACTAGCCTACAAATCGAAAATTTGATTGGGATTATAGGGGGAAATGCATTTAAATGGATGCAATTAGGTTTTATTCTGATTGATCATTCGGCCGAATTGCATTTAATGCATGGGATTTAAGCTATGTCTCTATTTTTAAAAAAAGTAAGGATTTCTTGTATTTACAAATTTTTGTTCCTTTAAATTAGCGATAGGAAAGATCAGGGATTCGCGGCAGTATGCCCCTTGCGCCGTTAAACTTCAACCAACCAACCAGGGATTCGCGCTTTAAATTCAAACTGTAGAAGGCATGAAATCAATCTTTATGCATCCAATTTGGATATTTTTTTCTTGCCTGTTTGTAAGTAAAAATAATAAATATTTTTCTTAGTACTTTAAGAGTGCATGATTATTTTTTTTTGGCATATATTTAAAAAAAAAAACTAACCAAATAACCACAGACTTAAGATCATTTTTTTTCCATTGACCTTGAGATTTCACATGGGAACCCTCTATAATCCATTTAGACAATGGAGAGTGTTAGAAAACAAACCACTACAAAACTTCTTTTTTTTTTTTAACCTAGTTTTTTCCTTATCCTGGTAAGAGGTATAATTATCAATAAATATATGTGGTTACATCTTAGTTGTTAAGTAATAAGTATTTTAATTCTTTTTGCAACTTCGTTAATTAAAAAAAATATATAAAAATTCAATTTTGGTATCGACTCTGCAACGATAAAATAGGGCCTTGATTTTTGTTGAAATATCCTTGAAAAGGGCCTTGAAAGTCCTTGAATTTCACTTCCAAAAAAGTGTATGCACCCTGCTAAGAGAATGAATATAGTATTAAGTATTTGTTTAATGTTCTACTTTGACCTGATTTATGATTTGTCTTTATTTTTAAAAAAAAATATTTAGAAAACAGTTTTTTAAAGCAGAAATTTGATACTAGCGTCATCTTTTCTCGAGATTAAACTATAAGCGATGAAAAAAGAGGGTTTTTTAAGTATAATTGTATTTAATTGACTCACATAATTGCGTAAAGTCGTAACATAAATTTATTTCTAAAGTCCCTAAAAGGTCCCAAAAAAGTCTTGGTGCAGCTTGACCCTAGTGTTGCTTTTGTGCCAGTAAATTTCAACAAACGAACCAAACCAAAAAAGTCTAAATGGACCAGAAATTTAGTAGACACCCTGTATGACAACCATTCTTATCATCCTAAGCCAAAAAAAGTCATTTATTATATTTGATTTAATTTTCTCCCAACATGATTTACTGTTAAGGTGTAGTATAATTTTTATTGTGTTTTTTAAGCTCCTTAATAAATATTTCTGGGTCCTTAAAAACTCCTTAATTTTCAGTTTGAAAAAAGAGTGGGAACCCTGTGTTTATTTGACAGTCTATACCTATCAGTCTATGATAGAAGAAAGTTTGAGAACCTCTGACTTGAATCTTTAAACATAACTTGGCTTTTCTTTTTACTTTGGTTTCAATTGAATTACTCTCACTTTTTCAGATGAAAACCTGCAATCTCCAACAACATCCACAGACGGCCAGACAACGAAACGACAACGACTCAGCTCCTCCGACAAGGACGATGCGTCTTCTGTGAGGAGCGAAAGCAGCAGTCCGACCAAGTCCGTCGACGAAAAGAGAATTCTCCAGTCGGAACTGTTTGACTCTTTTCTAGTGCCCCCTTCCACTTCACTCACGAAATGGGCGGAGATTCTACACAAATCTGCATCCACATTAGTTTCTTTGCTGCAAGGGAAAAGCAGCTGAGAATTGGAAGAACCTAGGGACAATTAACAAATTGTTGTTGAAGAAATTGAGTAAAGAGCTCAAAGTGGCAAGTTACGTATCTGTGATCTCAAGCTATGGCCATTCTTAACTAAATACTAAAAAAAATTGGTGTAGCTTGACATTCTGTCCTATTACATTAAAAGTATATAGTTGGTTACAGACTTAAAAGGGGGTTTTCCCTATGCCAAAGAACTTGCATTCGTTTCTACATCCGTAGCATGTGAAGTCGTTTCTGACGTAAGTGTTGTGTGAAACTTTATTAAAGTCTGAGGCACGTTCACTGTTTGTTCTCTAGAGATAGGAGAGTGTAAAAAAAATTCCTTGTAAATTATGAAAGTTTTTGTCGTTTTACAATCACCGGCTATATGAAAAGGTTTTATCGTGTTGTGGTGACTTGTGTGGAAAAAGCAGGCATACAAAATGAGATTATGAATATATTTCATTTTTTAATGTTAAATGTAAAGTCTATGTGCATTTTTTAATTTCCAAGCTGATTTGGGGCTGAAATACTTTAGGTGCATTACTCACTACTCATGTGGTTACTCAAAATTTGGTAGTTGATTTTTTTAACGCTACATATATGCATGCAGACCCATCTTCTTTTGCAGAATATTAAGGACTCCCACACAATGTGTTATGTATATACATAGATAAACTCATTTAAATTATGTGCATTATATACTGTTGAAGGTGTATATATTGGCAGGAACAGGTACTTCAGGGAAGTGGTTTTTTATGCTTTTTCTCTGATAAGCTACTTGTATCATTTTGTGTGATAGATGGTTTGAAATTAAATTTGAAGATTAGTTTTTTTTTTATATATTATATAAAATCAGTGGATTGTAAAGATATTCCTACTCAAATTTATGAAGAAAGAAAATTTAACTATTTAATATGAAAAGAAAATTGCTTATTTTATTTTTTATTGGGAAAACAGTTGTCTAATACTTTGAAATGTTTATTTAAAATGATAAAAATATGAAAAACTTATTAACTATTCTCTGTATTTCTTATTTTCAAAAATTATACAAGTTTATTTATTGCACGTGTTAAAACTTTTTAAATGGGATGGTAAATAAATTAAACTTGTCTTGAGTGAAGGAATCAAACTATTTCGTTACCTCATTATGTTAATGAGGGCATAGCATAATACAGGATTAAAAAAATACTAATACTTTTTCTTATTTTGAGAGCAGTATTCAACATAGTCATGAATAATTCTTAAATTTTAAATGATTTTTTAAATTTAGCAATTTATGAATAAAAATTATCTAGCAATTCCCAAGTTAAAGATGCTATGATTGAACTTATAGCGGATGAAGAATAAGGATATTTGAAATAGACATTCATCTTTTAAGAAGTTTTTATAAAGTGCTACAGTGTATTGGTTTAAAATGAAAAAATAATATCATTTTATTGTTAAATATATTTTTAAACAATTCACAATATTGATGTTTGTCAGTTCAGCAATTACCCTTTTCAACAAATTTTTTATATTTATAATTTTGCTCTTAAATGTAGTGTAACTTGGATATTTAATTTACTTTTATGTTTCATTCAATAGTCTTCATGTTGGCATTTGTTACTTTTTCAAAGACCATGATTTATGTCGAATACATTCATTACCATTCGCATTTCTCAAGTTATAGAATTTGTCAATATTTAAAGTGAGGCTATTTTCAATTTCCAGTGTACCTTTTCAAGAGTTATGAAAGACTCATAAATGATTTGATACATGTTTATGAATGTGATATTTATGTTTTCATTATTTTAATGCATTATTCAAAACTTAATGCAATATTTTTAAATGGTTTAAAAATAAAAACTGTTATACAGCTAAAAGTTGTTTTACTTGAAACATCAATTATTAACACTATAAATTGATAATTGTACTTTTGATGGTTTAACTTCAACTTGATTGCTACTAGCTCAGCATACTGTATTAACACTTGTATTTTTAATTGTATGCAAGATTCACCAACATTAAAAAAATTATAAGAATATATACATTTCTAAAAAGACCTGTATAATAGTTAGTCTGCATAACACAATTTAACTATCAACTATGGGTCGGGCCAAAAGTTCATAACAAGAACATATAAAATTCATTCAGTTTGGCTTAGAGTAAAATGCTTGTTTTTGTGGAGGCTTCTTCTTAAAAAACGCTGATTATTAATTAAAAATTCCACTGAGTTCTGTAATCCAAATTAAAAAATTATATATTTTTGGATAAAAATTTTACCTCTTGACAATCATTTCACGGAAAACACGCTTTAGTTGATACATTTTTCTTAATGTATCGTGGTCCACTCTACACTTCCAACTGATTTTAGGCATTAAATCATATCGTACACAGTCAAACCCTGTTAACTCGAAATCAAAGGGACCGACTAAATTTTTCTCGTTAACCATCTAAACTTTTTCGTCTAATGCAGATTTAACACTAGCTATATATGTATATTTAGTACAGTTATATGAGAATTTAATACTGCTGTTTTTAATTCACATCTATTTTGCTAGTCTGCATCCTTTTCCTTGCTGATTCATATTGATTTGCAGCATAAGCTGCTTCAATCTCTTCTCGTTTTTTTTTTAAAAGAATTTATCACATTTTTTGCTTTGTTTCTAACAACTATTTTTGATTCATATTAACAAGGTTCGACATGCAAATGCGACTGAGTTTAGCTTGTAAGTGTACAGAATAATCGTGTATTGTCAAAAATATTGTAGAAAACCATACCTTGTTTTATATAATTTAATATTTTTCTGACACTTTCCCCACTTACGGCCACTTCAAATAATTTATAAAAAGTATACTTATGAAAAGCACAGGAAGAATATTTCGTTATAAATTTTAATGGGAAACAAGTACAAATTTAGACATTATTCAACAGTTAGCTATTGTCATTATTTTTTTTTTTTTTAAAGACATTAACAGTTTCAGAAAACTTGTTTTGCTTAACAATGTCTTATTTTAATTAATGTCAGTTTACTTAACCAACAATATCACTTTTGTAGTTATGTCATTTTCTATGCAAGTACAACATTTTTTTTTAATTTTTTGCTCTTCAAACACTGAATCTCGAATTCCTTCCCCCTCCTAGAAATTAACCTAACTATACCGATGAGCCTACATTTATATATATAAGTTAACAATATTAAAAATAAAAGTTTTTCCCTTACTTTCTCTACAAATGTCTAATTTCTTTACCACTGTCTTCCACTTAAAAATCATTTATAAGCCTATTTAGCTATAAATATATTTGACAAACTTTCACAATCTGTAGCCATTAATGTTAATGTCTGGCATATATAAACAAGTACAATTTTAACTGGATGAGCAATTTCTTGCTAAGATTAAATTCTTATTCTTTAGGCCTATCTGTATCATATGAAATTTTCCTAACAAAATATATATCTAGTAATTTAACCCTAATTTTGACTTTAAAATGTTAATAGCCTACCATTTATAAAATCTTTTTTGTTGCACAGAAATTTGATTATAAACCACATTGTGGCCACAACTAGTATATCATATAACCCAGTCATGGCAATAACTGGAAAAACGGTTTTGAAATTAACACTAGTTATTTACACTCAGAATATTTTCTTGTAAAATTTATTTAAGCTTATTATAGCTGAAAATAATGAAACAACAAGGTTCTATCTCACTTTTAAATGCTATAAAACCTTCCAATTATAAATAGATTTGATGGGTTGAAGATTATGGAAGTTGATGATGCTTAATGAAATTGTTAAGAAATCCATCTCACAATGCTGATCAATATAAAAAATTCCCCACTACCTTGTCACATGTTATTATCAGCCTATCATAAGATTCTAATCTGTGGCTTGTTGAAATAGGAAATTTTAGTGGCTAACCCTCTTGCGCAATCAGTCAATATTAGGGTTAAATTACTTGATATTTATTTTGTTAGAAAAGTTTCGTCGAATACAGTTAGGCCTAAGGAAAAAAATTTAATCTTTGCTAGAAATTGCACATCCAGTTAAAAAAATTTCTTGTTTATAAATACCAGACATTAAAATTAATGGCCAGATTGTGAAAGTGATAAAAACATGATAAAATATGTGAAAGTGGCCATAACTGGGGACTTCACCATGTGATATCACAAAACCAGTTTACGGAGCAATGCCATCTGAAATCGGCTAATTTTGCAACGATTTTCTTGAAATTTGAAGACTCTGGCATTTTATCTGTTTCATATTGTTTTAACTTGAGGAATGTTTTCTTAGCATCTTTAAATTTTGTCGTGAGATTGCATATTAAACGAATAAATGCTAAGTTTAAGCTTCATCTTACGGGAAACAATGTTCTTAAATTTTGCTTCAACTTATACAAACTCTGTTAACACAAAATATAACAGATATATAAATTGAGACCGATGAATAACAATTGAATTAAGTCACAACTATCTTCAAGGTAAAAAGAATTTTATTTCTAAAAAAATAATTAAAAGATTTTCTCCTTCAAACATTAGTAGGTATCTAACCAGTATTCAGTGGTTTAAGATAATTTCAAGTCAGCAATATACAAGAATAAGAAAGTTCAACACTAGAAAACTGGTACAATAACAAAAATTTACAGAGGCAGGGTCAAATAATTTTTTTGGCAGTTTTGATACAATATAAAATTTATATTTAAGGATATTTTATGGTTTTCAATAGCAAAAACACTTACAATTTTTAATCAAACTTCACTTGCATTATTTTTATATTAAGATATTTTCTAAACCTACTTATTGAATCAAAATGTAACCATGGAAAATTTTGTAGTATCTGAATAAAGGTCAGTAGAAGCAACCAATACCTTGACAAAGTAAAATCAAAACAAAAATTTTGGTGTCCTTCAAGTCTGATAAGTACAGTAGATTCCTATTTGGCAGAAGAGTAGTTCAGATAGCAATAAAATCGGAGTTCTATAAACAGTAATCACTTCCTGCTTCCCCTTATACCATTAAAAACACATTTTACACAATCTGCTTTTATTCATATTTTCTGACCTCTTAGCACAGGACTGTATTATGTAATATATTTGAGAAAAAAGAAGTTTAAAAATAAAAAATATTGTTCAGATTTTAAAATAAATAAATTTCAGGGGACAAAAATTCTGTACAATACGAATACTAAATGAACAAAAACATAAGACCAAGACAAAATGCTTAAACTAGGCATTTGAACTAAACCAGATGGCATAGTGGACAGACAGCCTGATGTATATTGTTCCTTATCGTAAAAAAACTTGAAGAAATCAGAAATAATCAATTCTTTATTGATTAAAAAAAATTTCCTTCATGGAATTTTACTATTATTTCTAGCACAACATAAAGATGGAGGAACATGCCAATTGTATTGATACGAGTTTCTTTGCCTGTATTCTGAGGAACAGAGATTCCCTGTTTGTTTCAGATTTTTATACTTAGTTATCATCATCGATATTGATTGTTTGTGTGTAACTAAGTAGGAATTGAAACAGCCTCTAGAAACATATTCTGTATCAAAGTTAGGGTCGTGCAACCGTTTGATATCATAAGGAGCTAACCATGTACCCAAGGAAACATCTTCACTTTGATATAATGTTAAGTAACTTGATATCTGCGCAAGATTGCGTACCAGATCACTTGTAATGACATATCCACCACCTTTGGCATATGGCAAATATCGGTCGCATAGGAACCAGCCCTTTTCTTTCCATTTCCCTCCAAATTTTATTTTTGCCTGCCCATCAAAAAATCCCCAATACAATTTTTCTTTTGGTTGCTTTTTCAGCTGAGCATACAATACGTCAAGACGGACAAAACTATCGTCATCTACTTTAAGCATGAAGATAAATTCGACGTGAGAGTACAGCCAACTCAACGTTTCCCGCAGTTTTCTTGATAGTTTTGAATAAGAATCGGTAACCGATTCGAGTATCATCAAATCACCATATTCCTCCTGTTCATGCTGAAGTGCTTGTAATTCTTCAGAGTCTAAAGTGGCCGAACCTATGACGAAGAAATGCGCTATGCTCAAGTCCCCTTTATTTAAGAGCCATGTCTTTCTGATTGCTTGTCGCCGTTCGTAGTTTGAGGGGGCGCTGAATATCACGGTGGTAAGATAAGCAACATGTTTCTCAGCTTGATATAGGTTCTTGTTACTTCTTGAGATTTCGTTACACCATCCCATAGTTTGAAGTACACCCACAAAGTATCCAACCACCAATACTCCAGCACAGAAGCAATAGAAAAGAAGCGATTTTGCAAATAACTTCTCCGTTACCTTCTTCCTGAAAAAAAAAGGAAATTTAGAGTAGAAAAGGCAAAACATTTCCTTTTACATTGTTTATACCAGTCACATCAGCTGTACTATAGAATAGTATAACTTAAAAATTAGCATTTATTATATAATTACCCAATCAAGTAACGGCAACTGTTCTGTAATAATAGTATTGCAACTAATTTAGAGCTAAACTTTTCCACATTATGAAGTGCACTAATATGCACATTTTCCTGTAACATATATCTCAAAGAATTTTTTATTAATTGTGACATAAAATACCACTTTTGCAACACATTTTAAACTAGAATTAAAATTTACTTGAGCTAAATTTAAATAAATATAAATCTATCCTTCCATTCCTTTTTAATGCAAAAAAAGTAGAAGTAAAATAAGCAGGGTTCCCAAGGTCATTAAAAATGTTTAATATTTTTTAACTTATTTTCAAGGCCTTGAAAGTGTTTGAAAATGCTTAGAGGTCCTTAATTTTTGCCGATGTTGTGTGCCCAATAAAAATACAACTTGGACTTGCTATCTCGTGTGACTGCCACTTGTCTGCACCGTATTAGAATTCTTTGACATAGTATTTGTATTACGTATCCACCAACTTGTAACCCTTTTGGTAAAATATTATTATAGGTCCTTAAAAGTCATTCATTTTCATTCTGTGATTTGAGTGTGAACCCTGAATAAGGAATATTGAAATTTCAAAGAAATAATTTTGGGCATTATTTTGGATAAGAAATTTAATTTCATCATGTATAATATTTGACTCTTAAAAAACAATAGATGTTATAATCTATTATCAACTAATAGCTTTTCCAAAGGCACCTTGTGTTAAGAAATACTTGGAATATCAATATCTCATTTTAATTTTTGGTTTATCTCTAGAAAGGTCCAAAATAGCGTGCAAGTACCTACTCGTAACAGTTTGAAGAAGTCTTCATTTCTTGCAATAGTACTTGATCTAAGCCTTTACAATTTTTAAAGAATCCTTAGTGGGAGACACCATTTCAGTTATTTTTAGCTTCTCAAGGAGTTATAGGACATCAAAAGGAATTGACCACCTTCAAAGAGACAGGAAGACTATCAGTTATCGATGAGAAATAACTTCATCAATGAAAGCATCCTTTAATGTATGCTTTTTGTTAACTCATTGAAGTACAAGTCTTTATAAATTGTCAACTAATTGGTTTTTACGTTAACATTAAGCAACTTAGTCACTTTAAATTTGTATGAAAATACATAATTAACATGAACTTGTTCAGAGCTGCCTAGATTCTGCTCTAATGAACATATCTTCATAAACTATGATCCTACTAAATGTGAGGCTCACGTTGCAGAGACCCGTCATTGTGTATAGATCCTAGCTATTTGACTCTTCGCTTACTAAAAGGTTCATTACCACGCAAACCAGGCTTACTTTGTTCGTCAAAAGTCTCATTGCTATGCAAACCCATACTCATTAAAAGTCTCATTACAATGTAAACCCATGTTCGCTTAGCTTTACTAAAAGTCTAATAGCTAAGCAAGTACAGGCTTGCATCACTCGCTTAAATGTTGTAAGCAAAGAAATTGCCCTCATCCGAGATTTTTTTTTAACTTTTTCCCCTTTAATATAACAAAAAAATAAATTTGGGATGGCATAATTAAAAATTGCAGTGCTGCCATCTGGCATGAGTTTCAAGAATTGATAGAGAAAAAGATTGTTTTTCCAGCTTTAAAAAAATTAATAACAAAAACATAAATTACAATTTTAACATTCTGGCTGTATAGAAATTAGAGGGCAAAAGCTATTTAAGTTTCCGAGTCCCAGACAGACTTTTTGTTTATTAATAGAAATTTAAACCACAGAAAAATATGGGAAGAAAAGAGTGGACATTTTAAATTTTTGTCAAATGAACACTTTTATAGAATAGCATCATGAAGACTAACAATTGTGAAAGAAGTTTTTGAAGTAAAATTAAATAATACAATAAAGTTTTAAATATGTCATAAAATATTGTCTTTGAAGCGATGTAGTACACATTTTTTTATAGTAATATACTTGACTACTATCAAATCCTGGAGTAGTATCCTGGAGTCAGATATCAGAGTTATGTCTACAGAAAGGGCAGTCCTTATAGCCCATAACACTCTTTCAAAATATTTAAAAAAATGTTTACTTGTTAGAGACAGTATAGTCTTAACAGTATACATGCAAACTTATGGCTAAAGAAAACTTTAGATTATACAATTTGAATGATTTATTAGTCAAACTGGACATTTACTTAATGTTGGTTGTTTTGGGATTTCCAAGGGAAAAGGGTTATACTACACTAAAATAATTTGGAGTACAGAGAGAAGTTTGAAGTTCTAAACAGAAGAGATGATCTTCAGAAAGATTTTAGAGGTGGAAAACTCTCATTAGATAGCCCAACAAGGATAACTTCAATAGACATTATACAGGCATCTTCAAAGTTTTGGATATGTACATCAGATGACAGTTTCTGTACTTACATACAATGTATTTATTAAATGATATTGCAGAAAATAATTTTTTTAAAATTCTATTAGGAATATGTTGTAGCAAAGAGCAAATGGTATTGCTTTGTTAATAAGATGCTTCTTGGTGTTAAACAGGGACATTCCAAATTCATGAAAAGAGAATTTTATTAAATTTCAATAAAGACAAGTTATAATGCATATCCTTTCATAGTATTAGATAACATCACGGTTAAAATTCCACGTCCGGTCAAATTCTGCGCCAAGAATTGTTTACATAAAACCGCTCCAAATGATGGCAATCATAGGCAGTTCATTTGTCATTACAAAAATGGCATTTTTTGGCGAAAATTACCTTGGCGTAGAATCGGTATCGAACTTGGATTCTTAATCAATATCACTTTATAGAATACTGGTGTACTAGATTACTGGAAAGAGCCAAATAAACTATTACATTACCAAAACAAAATTAAAAGCGTATATTAAGAGCTATCCCTTAAAAGATTTTAAGAAAAATAATGCTTCCAAATCGAATAAAAATAAATTATTTTTTTTATTAGTAGCATTTCTGTATACTATTAAGGTAACTTAAAATACTGAAGTTGGGGAAAAACAGATGATTCCTACTTACATTGTACCATAATTTTAGCTGATGGTTTTAAAAGACTTTTCAATTACTCAGACTCAAATAAGTTAAAACAAACTTAACTGCATTCATAATTACATTGAACATTACATTCCTCAGTTACTGCTGTTTGAAAGCATTACTATTTAGTTGACTGTGAAACTGACAAACTGTCTGCAGTTCAAGTTTTCTGCCTTCGAGTAAATAATGGATTTGTGACTTGTGCTAAAGTTTTATTAAATAACTTTTTAAATCCATGGAATATGATTTCGTTGACGGTTTCTAACAGAAACATCACTTTATTAAAAATAAATCATACATGTGTACTGTGAAAATCTCACTTTGTCATAAATCAGGAATTTTAAATACACAGTAAAATGGTTGTATTAGAATTTCACTCTATTAATGGCAACGTGTTAGGGTGTTTATATTTTTTCGCTGCTGTCGGTTTCGCTCGTCTGTACTTGCTGTCAAATATTTATCGAACTTATCTCGTTTATTTAAAAGAAATATTTATTTCGAGCATTGTAAAACAATTTCTTTTAAGATGACTATTGAAAAAGCTCGTTTCCTTTGTGCTGGAGACCCGTCTATTCAACAGTATTCAGATATGGCGTCTGACCTGGAGCAGCAAGAATTAGAAGTACACTTTTTAAAGTCTTCATTGATTTAGCTTTAATTTTATGAATTTAATTGATAAATAATAATTATTGATATATTTTAGGCTCCAGATGGAATCGCTTCCGCAGAGGTCTATGGACAATTGTTAGCCATTTATTTGCTTCAAAATGATTTGTAAGTTTTCACTTATTTAAGGTTTTGATCTGTCTCCCCTTCAAACTGAAGCACTAATTACCTCTCCTCAATTTGGCTACTGAAACAGTAGGTGAAAGAAAATTAATTTTTTTCCCCTTTGTTTTGATTAATGTAGGACTACAGCCATATCGATTACCTTAAGGTTACATAATAAAAACAAATCATTAAGAATCTTAACTGTGCTGTTTACATATAAAACCAGTGCTTTAAACCACTGACTTATTGCAACACAAAGACTTGCAAAAGAAGGCATGTCTAATTTCTGACATTTTGTCTTTCGTTTTGTAATACCTACCATTACAACATGAATTTTAACATGAACATGAAAGCTAGTAAAATACAAAGTTTGTCTTTAGTTAGCACTCAGAAAAATAAATGACTGTAGAGTTAAAATTGGTAGGATACATACTTGTAAGGGAAAATCCTTCTATGTGTACACATAGCAGCTCCTCTTAGAAGGATTCTCCCAGAAATGCTAATTAGTTGGAAACATGTTATGGCGTATGATTATAATCAAAATTGTCTTGGCAACGTCTACTTTGTGGCCATTATGAAGACTTTTAACTAATCGAAACAGATAATCATGAGCCATAAAAGAATCTACTGAACTTATTTAACTGTTTCAAATTGATCTTTGTGTTTGATGACTTTTTTTTTCCTTTAATTTCAGAGTTTTCAATGTTAATCTTTTTAATTTAGTTGAAATTAGATTATTTCAAATAAAACCCAAGATGTTTTATTTGGAAAAGAAACAACTCTTATAATTGCTCATTTTATAGCTGTATTGATTTGTAATTTAGTATAAAAATGACAGCTTTCACTTTTACTATTAAAAAAAAAGTTTCTTGGTTATTAAATTATGATACATAGATTGTAAAATGATAATGATATATTTCCTCAATTTTATTCAATTTACTTTTTTATGATTACAATTTAAATTATGATCTAAAATCGCTCACACTCACCAGAAAATCTTTTTTTTTTTTTTTTTTTTTTTTTTCATAAATGGAAAAGATTTTCCATTTATCACACTCATATTAATCAGATGCTTAACTATTGCATTTTTACACATTGTTTGTTAGAATTATGTGACATTTATAGAAACATTGTATGTGCCAAGTTAATCTAAGATTGTATCTATAACAGAATAATATTTTTTTTAATGTTTCTTTAATTATACTTTTTTTCCCATTGGCCTCCAAATGTAAAACACTAATAATTAGTTGTTGGGTCATTACCTTTGTAATATTCTGTTAAGTTTTTGTGACAATGTAAAGTTGTAGTGTTTTAACATAATCATAATCTCCTCTGCAAAAAAAAAAAACTACTTGTTAACTATGGTCTTTTATAGTTAAAGTATTCTGTATTTGTAATTTATTTTAATTTTTTATATTTCTTCAATTTTTTTAGACCCAATGCCAAATATTTATGGAAGCGGATTCCTCAAAATATAAAAGATGTAAGTAAAATAACATTATATAAAACATAGCACCTCCTCATTTCTTGCCTGGTTGAAAAACTTTTGAACTAAGGACTGCATTAATTTTCTGTCTCTTTACACTATCAAATTTTTTTTAACTGGTTTTACGAAATACAGAAATGTTTGTTTAGATTATTTATTGTAAAAATTTAAAAGATTGAATTGATATAAACTTATCCTTTCACAGTACTACTATAATTAACATATATGACAAAATTCTTTTTAAATATAGTAAAATGTAATATTGTTAATTAGTTATATCTGTATTAAGTTTTTTTATATGTAACCATTACTTATTATTTTTGCCATAAGTTCTAAGATTTCTTGCCAAAGAAGACAAAGGGAAAATTAGAAAACCTCTCTACATATAGTAAAGCAAGATATGAAATCCCTAATCATTAAATGACAGAAAAGCAGAATTTATAAAATTCATACAATAACATCCCAGGAAAATAATTGTATGACTTTCATCTTATATTATTTAGTGTTAGGAAAGGTCCCTATACACTGCCTATGAAATTAAATTTATTACTATTCAAGAGTTTTGATACATATAATTTTAGTTTTAAAAATGTGAGTATACCATCAAAGTGTATTTCTTTTAAATCATGCCACTACTTCATTTCAGGAAAACCCTGAACTTGCCAAATTGTGGATAGTTGGTCAGAAGTTGTGGCAATGCGATTCTGATGTTTATGTTGCTTTGGCTGAAGAATATCCTGAACATTTAAAAGCTATTGTTTCAGCTATTAGAGGTTAGCATAATTTTATATTTTATTTATATATAAAGTTTTTGGTTGCTATTGTACCTTCTGCAGCATTATTTACAAGTGGGGTGCAAGCAGATTTAAAATTTTGTTCAAGCCATATTTTTTTTAAATATATTAATTGGATTTTTCAATGGGCAAAGTTAATCAGTATGCATTAACTCAGGGACATGTTTTTTCCGCCATGTGGCGAGATTCCGCTTTTTAAATTTTTTAGAAAAAAAAGGAATTCCACATTTTTAAAAAAAGTTCTGCTTTTCTATAATTCTTGATAAAAATCCTGTTTTTTCCTGCTTTTTCTATCGCACTAAAAAATAACTTTTTTTCTAAGGTTAAATCGTGAAGCAGCTTCACTTCTGCCCAATCGGGACGAGCGGAAAACCTACCACTTGGGGGTCGCATCGCATTCTTGCTCCAAATACAAAAATCTAGTGAAATGCATTTTTTTTAATCAGGTTGGCGCTTAAACTTGCATTTAGTACTTTTTGAAATGCGCCAAAATTGGATCCTTTTGTGCCATTTTTTTCTCTTAAAATGTAGTTTCCTTCATACTAATTAACACGATCAACGTATACTAATAATGCGCTTGCTTTCAAGTCTGACATCCATGGAACTATCGTTTATTTACAGTGGTATGTGATGCTCGTTTTCGCTAATCGTTACACTGATGTAATGTCCGCTACTGCCTTGATTTGTGTGGCTATGACATGCGTTATCGCTGGGATTTAGGTTATTGTAGTGGTCATTTTCGCGGAATATTATGCAGATATAACAGCGCTATTGCTGAAAAGTGTTCCGATGTATTTGGCGCTAATTCAAATATTTATGTAATAGTAATTTTCGCTGAATGCGTCAATGTTACTGAAAGAATGTCGATATTACCGTGATGAATTGCGCCATCGCCGAGATTTGATTGTAGTTGTTGTGATAGTAATTTTTGTTAAGTGTTACGCCGCTACAATAGCGCTATTGTTGAAAATTGCTCCGGTATATTAGGCTTGTTGATATTTCTGATTGCTATTATTGATATTTCTGTTGGCGTGAGAGTAATTTTCGCTGAAAGCCATACTGTAGTAACATCTGAAATTTGCACTAGTATTTTAAGAAAATATCGATATTACCGAGATTTGTGCCGATATTGTGGACGCTATCGCCAATATGCTTGTTTAAGGATCGATTTTGCCATTTGATTTGAATCTATGTAGAATTACTCAAATTTTTATATCATTTTGTTTCAAAAATATTCTGAAAATTAGTCTCAGTTGTAATTTTTCTAAACAATCTGTGTTTAAAATTGTTATTTTAACCTTGTATGTAAAATTGTTAGTTACTTTTTATTTTATTGAACAAGCTTAACGATATGAATAAAAAAATTTATTTGAAGATTTTTAGTATTTAAAATGTAGCTTAAAAATTTGAAAAACTGGGTTTAATTAAATTCGGCCATATTTACCAATATTGTATAATTGCTTAAAATTTTGAAGTTTTTATCGATTTTCAACGCTTTCACACTTTTTTTTTTTTTTTTTGAGCTATACCTTGCTTGATGACAACACAAAGTCATACCTGCCAACTTGTACGAATCATCCGTACAATGTACGGATTTTTACTATTTTGTACGGGTGTACGAACAGCTAAAAAAATCGTACGGATTTCACGGTACTTTTCGTTTTTTCCCTAAAACCGTTTTTTTTTTTTTTTTTTATAAATATTTTTTTAAGTCACCAACGAAACCGAAACGATTTTCCAAAGCTGCCGCGTCCGTCAAAATATTTATTCACACTCCAAGATTGCGCATATGTTCAGCACTAAAGCGCGTTGGCGAGGATGCCTTGTTTTCTTTTCTGTTGCCGACTAGATTTGGCAAACCAAACCACTGCTTCGATTTTTCGGGCTTTACAGATTAATAAAGAAGCAGAAAACCGAAAGTGTTTTAGTTTTTTAATTCTACCTTCTTTTGGACTGGACTCCAAAACGTAAATAATAGTACTGGACTTGCGCGTAAATAATAGCACTAAACACGGCGCCGGGGGTGCACTGTTTTCATTTGTGTTGCCAACGGGACCTGGCGAACCAAACAACTATTACTTTGCCTCAGACTTAAGAAAACCAAAAATGCTTTAGATTTTGGTTCTTCCTTCTGTTTGGACCGTACAATAATGTTGCGCGTATATAATAAAAGTACTTAAGCTCGGCTCCGGAAATTCATTGTTTTCATCTGTGTTGCCGACGGGATTTGGCGAACCAAGCAACTGTTTCGTTGTCTCGAACTTTAGAGATTGATAAAGTAGAAAACTGAAAGTGCTTTAGTTTTTTTTTATTCTTTCTTCTTTTGGACCGTACTCCAACGCTGCGCACTAAATCGCGACGCCGCCGTTTTCAATTGTTTTGGCGGCACTCACCGAACGACTGTTTCGTTTTCTCGGACTTTAGAGATTAAAGCATTTTCGGTTTTCAGCTTCTTTGTTAGTCTTAATTATTTATTTTAAAATATCCAAGTTAAACAATCGTGGTGTAAAATTCCAGAAAATATCAAGTTTTTTTTTAGTTTACTTCAAACCAAGCGGTTTACTTCTAATCATCAGAAATTCAAACAAAGAAACAAATTTTGCATTCTGCTCTATCTATGCATCTGATATTAAGATTTCTCATGGAGGATTTACTGATGTCGAAGTTCATATCAATTCTAAAAAGCACAGTGACAACATCAAATGTAATAATACGAATTCGAAAGCCTGCATAATTGATATTTGTGCGTGTGATTAAACACTTTGAATACCACCAACTCATTGTATGTTTCACTAGAGTTTTTGTGTCATAAAGCATGTTTTATTTAGGTGTAATGTAGACTAAATCTTAAACCTCATCAGAGATTTCATCGTAAAGTTTAAATTTGATTTATTTTTAAATCCAAGTTAGTTTTTTTATTTTATAATTTCCATTTTGTGCTAAAATGTAACAATTTGTTATATTTGAGAGCAATTTAATACTATGCAATTTTTTTACATTTTTTTTTTTTTTTTTTTTTTTTTTTTTGCATTTGTAATAGAATTTCTATTATTTCTATATTACATTCATAAATATTGTCGCTATTTGACTTTCCATGAGTCATAGGAATGCAAATATTTGTTCCGTAAAAATTGTACTAATTTGAAAATGCCAATGTTGGCAGGTATGCAAAGTGTATCCCTACATCTAGGTGCCTCTATTTTGAACCATTTTTGCAGACAGAGACTGTGCAATGTAATAAAGGCAGAGAGTTCATTCTAGGCATTTTTCGAGAGGCGGCGCGCCATGCCTGCCCTTTTTCCATAAAAATAGCGCCCTTCTTGCCCTTTTTCTATAAAAATAGCGCCCTTCCTGCCCTTTTTCAGAAAAAAATTTCATCCTGAAAGAATTCGAAAAACTTTCGTTTTTTTTCCTCTCCCAACAGTACGCAATATGTGGATCACCCCTACTGAAATCGGCTGTCGTGCATTCATGTTCAAACGCGCTACGTATATATCAGGGACTGAAACCATTGAGTAGATGTCTATATAACGTGCTTCATTACTAGGTGGATTGCAGGGCGCCGTCTTACAATTTCCCAAGTGCACATTAGTAAACTCCGATGGCCATTTCGTACGTGTTTTGATTAAGTGTATTTAGCTGGATTTTTACCATGCCTCCTTCAAAATAGTGAAGAAAGGAATTTGAAAGACTTGAATAACTTAGTTAAAGGTTTATAACTATCAAATGTTTACACTAAGAATTTAAAAAGAATATTTCCGTTTGGACACGCGTAATCGCGATGTCCTCCTGTTAAATTTAGAGGGTGTTTTTGGTAATTTGCCTCTTACCAATTAATTTCTAAACATCCGTTTCATATTTAAAATTAATCATAACAGGAATGCAACCAAAATCCCAGATTATTTCCGATTTTTAAAAAAATAAAACTTCTATTATAGCTTACATAATAGAGGCATGCACAGCAAAAGAATCGCCGTTTTGACGCTAAATTTGATCCGATTTTGAAAATAAAAAAATGCAAAAATTTCAGGACATAGTCCAAGTTCTTTAGTCGGAATACTCCTTGTGATATCCCACGATGATTAATGTTAAATTTGGAGAAACTCTATTCTCTATCTGACAATAGCAAAACTAAGAGATGAAGTTTAAGGTTGATTCATTCAAACTTGAGAAAATTTTGAAAGAGTGAAAAGTTCTTATCTTAACACATTTTTATTATACTAAAACATTCTTATCTTAATTTTACTGTATTATAAATTGATAATTTTATAAAAATTACTATTTGATGAAAATTTTACCGTATTTTACTTATATTGCACTTTAATTTTAATAATTTGCTCTGTCTCATTCCAGCAGAATTAGGACTGAAGCATTTTATCAGTATTTTGATATCTTTTAAGTTTCTGAGCGAGTTTTTGATTCACGGATTTTTGCGTTATAATTTATTTTTTTCAGAATATTGAAAATTATTTATCGTGGTAGGAAAGTATAACAATATTGAAATTGTGGCAGAAAACGCATATTTCTGCAATTGGCCATAAAAGTGCCCTCGTAAACAGGAAGTGCCCTTTTTTTGGAAAATAGCACCCTGCCCTTTTTCATTTCTAGGATGAACTCTGATAAAGGCACATGGAAAACCAAATTTTTTTCTAAAGTTTAGCTTAAAATGTGTTTTATGTAAAAATTTTGGAATTTTGTTTTCAGCTTTTTGATTTTTTACCAAAGTCATCCCTGATTATCTAACCTTTATAGAGCATAAAAAATTTAAGACTAGAAATGGAAAATTACCTAAGTATAAAAAAAATCAAAAATCTTTTTTTCATGGAAAATGTACTTAGTCATTGCCTTAAGTGCCAGACGCGAATGCTTTTCATTTTTCGGCTCTCCTGAAAAAATTTCTTTTTTGGACTTGGGTCGTTTTCCACTTCTAGTCCTCAATTACTTTACTGTATGAAAAACAAACCAGACCTGCTTCAAAACTAGTTTATAAAACCTCGCACACAATCACTCCTAAAAGCAGTATGAATGTACTTAAAATAGTATAAAATATGCATTTGAAATGTTTTCCTAAATTTCATTTATGTATTTTATGTTCTTATATATTTGCGTTTTGACTTTCAACTATGGCTTACAAAGGAATTTCAGAGAAACAGTGACACATTTTAAGCTTTGCTTGACACTGATAAGAAAAATTCTTTTTTAACAACAACATAGTGGTTTCCCCTTGATAACGTCACCGCTTTGTTGTGTTTTTCATTTTAATTCCATTTTGTCTTCAAATATTTCAAATGCATAAGTATGCATTGATTAATAAATATAGTCTTCACTGCACACTTTATTATAATTTTGTTAATTCTGTTTTCAACATTTTTTTTTTTTTTTTTTAATTTGTACACTCTTGCACCTTTCTTGCAGCTCCAAAATGGGACAGAATTCTTTTTGAAATGTATCACTTATATTATTTGAGTAACATAATAAAACCTCAAGAACCATTAGCACTTAAATGGCTTAGTGATTAATTTTAAAAATCGGATCAATAAATTGGTATTTTTATTCATTTATTTTTTTACAACAGTTGAATTAATTGCTTTGAAACTATTCGATCTTTTTAGAACAAATTGTGGCACTTTTTTTGGGTTAATTTGTTCTTATATTTTTTTAACTGAAACTTTATTGAACTTGACTCTATTGAAACTTAAATTCAATACAGGTGAAGGTTGTACTTTTAATAGTAATATCAGCTCAAGGTAAAATTACTTTAACGTAAATATATTTTTTCCCATGTATGCGAGTATGTTTTGTCCAATATTTCTTTTAAATTGGATTAGTTCTGTTGAATGCTTTTTTTTTCTTTTCTTTTTTATCACAGAATGATATAATTACTAATTTGGCATGTTATTGGTACTAGAAGGCCTTTGCCTAGTATGTGCATTAAAGATTGATAAGAGGAATTACTTTTGTAAGTTTTTCAAAGATATATAATGTATTCTATTTCTTAGTTCCATTCCTTAAGTTTCCTCTGTATGATTAAATTGTGTCTTGACCATAGTGCTGCAATCTATTGTATACTATCACAACTTCTAAGAAATTTTGAGTTATATCTGATTTGTTTAACTTCGATTTAAAACAAATAATACAGCATAATTGCCAATTAACCATTTGTCAGAAGCAGAACACTTAACCTTAAAATTGGTGTATCATTTATGAATTTTTATTGAAAGGGATTGTCACAAAAACACACATAAACAGATATAATATATATAAGATGGTGTTGTTTGAATTCAGCCACTGAATATGATTTTATGATATAAAGTCTGAAAGAATGTTTTTCAGGAGTATATTTGCATTGTGTATATGCTCTGCGGGAAATAATTTCATACATATTGTGATTGAAATGTTAATGAACTTCCAATACTACATAAAATCTGAAATATTCAATACCCAATATTTTGTTTCCAAACATTTTAAACGGTGACATTTATTAGAGAACTAACTGTTATATTGTATTCTGATTCAATTTTGCATGCAATGCCCGACATACTTTAAAGTACATGCCACTTTTAGAATACTTTGTTAAGTTTTATAAACGAATTATTCATGCTGATCCAGCTAGTAAAAACTAATTGCCGTAAATATTGAAATTCTTTTAAGGAATTACTTTTGAAGCATTTTGTTTTGTATATATAAAGTTAAAAGCGTCAATGAGACCTTTTAATTAAGAATAGTTACACTTTTTTTTAGATGTTACCAGAAGTCGTGCTTTGCGCTTGGTTGCTAAAGCATATTCTTCCATAACTGTTGAAAAGATATCATCTTTTTTGGGGCTATCTGCTGAAGATTGCATTGAAGGTAAGAAAAAATCCATCTTGGGTAAAAAAATTTAAAATGTTTGAATTTGAGCTTTTTGAATAAGAATTATTTAAAAAATGCAAATTTTAATGTTTTAATTACAATTGAATTCCTTTTAAAACTTTATATTTCTTTTTAATTGTCATTTGACTAAACTATAATTTTAGTATACATAACAATTGGTTTTGTCATTGAAGCCTTAATCATCTCTTTCCTGGCAACAGGCATTTTAAAATTTTATAATATTTTTTACTATTCACATTTTCTACTTCATCATTAATGTTGTTTTGAAAACAAATGTTTAGCTTTATTTTCTTTCTCTAAATTATAAAATCAGATGAAATTATTATTATATTTTAGTAATTCCTGCAGCACATAAATATTGTTCTTGACTCCCCCCCCCCCCTTTCCCCCCCCCCTTTTTTTTTTCCTTTTTTTTTTTTTTTTTTGTAATGTTAATAAAAGAATGTACGTGAAAAAACATTGTCTAGGTAACCTGAATTAAATATACTTATTTTAACAACAAACTAAACAGTAAATACAAGGTTCTCTTTGTAATGAATTATCCAGTAACCTGAACAAAGTTTAGAAAAGGTACATAAAGTAACTAGCTTAAATGGTTAATTTTTCACCTTACATTCCCTCTTTCTACAAATGGCAACTGTGTATTACCATAACATTTTCAAATTTAATTAATGACAGGTTATTTCGTACGACAAATACCATTGAAGCATTTAATATTATTGAAATGAATAATTAATATTTTTATTTGTATATTTAAAGCATTGTCTGGTCTTGGATGGGAACTTGATGAAACATCTAAAATAATGAAGCCTAACAACACTGGTAAATATTTTATCTCTTTATTAATATACTATTTTAGTTGAAACAATAACATATAATATTTTAGGTTTTTAAACAAATGCAATAAATAAGAATATATGTTAGAGTAGAGTGTTTACATGGGCTTGTGATGGACTTGCAATTTTAATGAATATAAGTAATAACCTTGGAGAAATGTAAAATCAATTAGTAAAGAGAAAATAGAAATATTTTTAATTTTCAGAAGAAAAGAAAAACAAATAAAAAACAGTGGAAGCTCTTTTCAAACCCAAAGTTCCAAACCATGTCAACTATAACTTTCTCTTTCTCTGAAAGTAATATAATTATTCATTACAAGTAGGGGGATTTCCTATTTTAAGTACTTAATTTTAATGCACTACTTAAAAAAAAAAAATTCCTTTTTTTTTTCTCTCTCTCCCTCTCTCTCCAAATATTTTTCTCTGTTATTATTATTTTATTTCTAATTACAATTTTGATATAATCGTTTGCAAAATACTATTTAAGGCTTTTATTTAAAAGTTTTCTTCAAGCCTAGTTTACAATATAAATTTTTCCATGCGTACAATGCAATTAATACAACTATCTTAATATGCTTTTACATACTTTTGTAAGTAGTAAATTGTTCTTTGTTTAACATAAAACTTTTTTTTTTTTTTAGAAAATAACAATGAAGATGCTTTTCAAAGTGAAGAGCAATTGGCTAAACTCACTGATTTTGTCGCATTTCTGGAAAATTAAAGTTCATATTGAATTAAAACACATGGTTGTACATTTTGTGTAAAGTATATATTTTAAATAAATGTCATAATGAATAATTTTTGCTTTTTATCCTTTTTATTTTTCTCTTTTCATTTAAATGCGCTTCACACACAGGTCATGATTTGATTAGAAAATATAATAGTCCTTTGATATTAATAATTTTAGTTTATTTCTTCAAGCAACAGTGGATAATATAGGAATATATGTAGGCATTTTCAATTGTCTGCACATAAAGGTGTTGATAAATAAGGTATTATTAATTTATGATAATTTTCTTTACATGAGTTTCAATCCAATCTTGTTTAACAATGTATCCAAACTTTTCGTATGAGGTCTTATGTTTTGCTTGATATTTCAAGTGCTACTGAGTACATAAAAAGGATTTAAGCCACCTTGAACGCACGTAAAACTTGCAATTTGACAAAATTAATCATATGAAGTAAGGATATTTTTGCAATGTTCTTCCACATGTTACTGGTAAATTAAAATGTCATATGCAATAACAGCAAATTGGATCTGTAAAAATTAAAACTTAATTAAATGTATAGTAATATGAAATGTGTTAGAATGCCAACTTGTATACATTATGTATATATTGAATAGTAACAATATGAGACTTACAGTTAGATTTACTGCAGAAGACTTATTTAATTGTTAACTTACTTTGATACTATGTTTAAAATTTTCATACCAAACAAAACAAAAAAAGCTAAAACATATAACTACAGTCAAACCCAGTTAACATAAAATCACTTAACATGAAATCTCATTTAACGCAAAGTAAAAGCAGTACTTAACATTAATTTATTCGTTTAACATGAAATTCAGTTAACACAGGCAATTTCAGCGGTCCCATGGACTTCACATTAATGGGGTTTGACTGGGTAATTGATTAGAATAAAGATTATAGATGGCATAAAAACGAAACATTTAAAACAAGAAGTATTTATCTAGGAATACAACAACATTCCGTCTTCAAATACCACCAACACAATGCCATCAATATTAATGTAGCTAAAGTATATATATACCTGATGTGAGATAGTATATGGTTTACAACTATTAAGATTTTGCTACTGTGAACTTTTGTACACAGCTTCAAAATATATTTTGTCATGAAGGCTAAAAAGCTGGAAAGTCAAAATTATCTACTTTAAAAACACATTTCCTTCATTAAGAAATTTTTCTGAGTGCCAACTTGTCAAATATTTAAGATAGTGAACTCTGGAATGTAAGAACTCAAGTTTGATGCCCCATGACATCTTTTCTGATTTGAAAATACTGAAAGAAATTCAGAAAATGTCCATAGCCTTTGTAAAAAGAATGAAAATCTTAACAAAATATCCCTAAGGTGGTAAAATAAGTCTCCACCAAATTGTCAGCTTAGAAAAGTAGTGAAATTAGAAATGAACCAAATTATATCTGACTCCTGACTCATATTCAATATTATGACCTTTTGCTTTCTATATTTCTTAATGGTGAGTTATTTTATTTGAACAATGTGCTTTTTTGTAGCTTTGGCATTTTAATAAAATAAATCTCTCAAAAGAACATTCTTTTACACCTTTGGGTTGGGGAAGATATCAGGATGTGTAAATTTAGTAATTCCTTGTATTGATTTTTTTAGAATTGATAAAAAGCTGAAACAAAAATTTATTATCAATGGTACTTGAATTACCTAAAAACTTTAACAAATTATGAAACTTGGTTTACCTACAAAAATGTTTAATTACAGTATGTACTTCCATTAAAAAAATTATTCATTTACTTGGAACTTTTTCATCCTAAAATTAAGAGCAATATAGAACGGACGATAAAAAAAACTCGCTAATTTGGTACTTTGGAGATATTGTGGAAATAATTAAAAAACAATATAGCTAAATTGGTGAGTATGTGATGGTTTTCTCATCAAAAACAGTTTTCAATATTTTTGATAGAAATGTTTTCTTTGCAGAGACAAATAGATGGCCATTGCATTTGTATAAGCTTATCCCTTTATTAGTGTAAAAGCTGAAAATTAAAAAAAAATGAATTAGTTAAACAATTTTATTATAAATAAAAAATATTTTGTGGCAAAATTTTAAAAAAAAGTTTTTGCATTTTATAACTGTTACAGTAATAGTATATTATTTTCTCTGACTATTGTCATGGTAACTATTCTTCTGCACTGGAAGGAACAAAAAACTACTCTGTGCAAAAAACTAGACTTCCAAACTTAAACCTTTTTACATACCTGAATTTTTTAGAACTCAGTTGACTCCTTTCTGCATACATCTTTCCAGTTTCATTACATTCGATTTAGTATTTCTTATAACACTTTAAAAATCTAAAATGCTAGGAATCGGGCTATCAGAAGCCGAGTTAGAGGTCAGGTACTACTACTTCTGCTTCAAAGTTCTCCGAATACTGGAAGTTAGTTTCTATAGATACATATTCTTTCCTTTGTTATTATAGATTCTTTAATTTAATTACAAATGTTACCAATTTAATTAAAGTTTTAAATATATCTTTTCTTTTAATTTCAAATTTCTTACGTACATTTTAAGAGTAAATAAAATTTATATAATAACCAAGCTATAAACTCGAAGGGTAGAAAGTGTGATCACACTGCTGAAGGTAGCATATTTGACTACTTTATTTTTAAACATTTAATCAATTTATGAAGAAAAATTGCAGCCGCAATAAGGACAACTCTTATACGTATATGTTCCAAATGCACATTGTTTTAGTAATGAAAAATCAAAACACTAAAAATGTATTTTGAAATTTGCTTCTATAATGTGTTTAAAAACTAGAGGTGTGGAACATCGCACAACTTTCAGTCACCCTATAATTCTGGTCACAGTATTTATAATTATACATAGATTGATGTTATTTACCTTTTTCGTTTTTATATTTTCATTAGTTAAAAAATGTCAATTTGGCATTATTTTTGGCGATAATTATTTCATTGTCTAAAAAAACCCCGCCGAAACGGTAGAATAGATGGTATATTATTACATTATCCTTTCAAGTAAGTAATCGGGGAGAAACAGTCATTTATGAGGTCTCAAGGTAAAAGAACTATGTGCTGAAAACATTAATTTTCATTGTAAATAATTTTTTTAACGGCTGCCACTGTATGCTCACATTCGATTTTGATAAAAACCTTAATGACAGGTCCCATGGCCACCACTAGCCCAAATGTTAAACATTGTAGTTCAATCCGTTTATAAATTTCGCTGGCCACTGATAGATGGACAGACATTTTTTCTTTATCACTTTTTTGAACTCGGATTTCAAAACGTGCAGAAATGGGGAAGAAAAAAAAAAAACCTCTTATCACTCTATGTATCAGAAATTCAAAAAATGTCAAAAGTAGGTACCCACCCTTTCTGGAAGCTGATCAACCGCGACCCCACTTTTACTGTTACACCACATCCTCCATCATTAAATAAGTGTTTTTAATTGTTTTAAACGCTACTATAATGAACCATACAAAAAAACTTATTTTAAATTGTAATAAAAAAAATTATAAATGTATCTAAATTTTAAAAAATAGTAAAATTAGTAAAAATTACAAAATGTGTCTCAAGTTCTTAAAAGTAATGTACTCTAATTATATGGTTTAAGACAATGCACACCATCCAATGACAATTTTTGAATTGGTTTTTAGTTTGTAAGTTTCAAAAACTATTTAAAAACATTTAGTATTGAAACAGCTATGTTTCAGAAAATTACCTCCCAGGCAGTGATATTAAAATTTTCGATTTTTCTCCCTTTTTGTATTTCATATGATGACTTCCATTTTTCACGTAAAAAACTCTCACATTTAAAAACCACATCAAAAACTATTTAATGACCCACACTTTTGGAAACGTTGCCGTAAATTACATATAGGGTATTTGAATGTTATAGATTTAATTTCGAGTATTCAAACGTCCAGTAGTGCTTGGTACTTGCACACATTTTTACCTTGGTGTTAGAAAAAAACCTCTCAGTCTTTCAAAATAGTATATTTGTTACAATAAACATAAAATGAATAAGTAAGACAGTTCAATGTTTCATTAATAAATTAATAGGAATCGGAACACTTACCAAAATTAGAATGAGCTACAAAATGTGGCAAATGCATAAGTTGGCAATCTGAAGGAATATAAAGTTCGGTGATATCTCAAATGATATGGCTGTTAAAAAATTATCAGTCCATACCGAATGAGATTACATCGATACCTTCATTCTTGAAATTTATTCCTTCTTCGAAAGTCTTAAAATGTATGAGTTCCTGTCGAGAAAGAAACATAATTTTACTCAACTTTAAAAGAATTAACATTTCCTTTTAATTAATTAATGTATGTTCCTATATTACTATATTAAATTGCTTAATTATTTTGATTGCTTATTGACATTTTTAATACCTTCCTCTAGTCGGAATAAGACGGCTAAAAGGCATATCATTTGACGAAAAATGGCCTGGTTTCCAGATGATTGGGCGAGGGGAGGAACCTCTTATTACTACTTCAAAACATCCGACGAATTTGTTCATTCTGGTTTCGGCGAGTGTTTGTATTCTCTTTCAAAGGCGGCAAAGAGTGACAATTGCCTAAGGGACGAGCACATATAAAAGGAATCTGTACAATTCCATCATCGAGGGATCCTGTCGCAAAGAAAACCGGAAGATCTGGTACCGATCACACGTCCAGAATCAGATGCTTTTTCACGAAGAGAAAAAAAAAACCATTTAATCTTACGTAATTTTAATTTATAGTTGTCACCATATAAATGTAAATTAATGAAATGTGCATAAATGATAATTTGGCGGCTAAAAATTAAATGTCAATTTTGCAGGTACGGGAGCCATTATTAGCGGTATTTACAAAAGAAACAAGGTAAAATTTTCTAGTCTTCTATAATAAATATTTACCATTAACCTTCCAAATATTTTAATTTTGCTGTTTGTAATAACGATGTCTATGCAATCATTTTTATAGTAGTAATAAATAATTTAATTAAGGTTGATACGGTTTGGGTAAGATGTAGTTTTGAATTTAGCGTACTGAAATACATATTTGCTGATGCATATTAAGAAAATTAAAAAAAAAAAAAAAAAATGCAATGGAATACAATAAAATCCCAGTTAAAATCTTTCTAGCACTAAACATTTTCACATTTATTCCTAATATTCTTGAGTTATAACTTTTCTGCAAACTTTGAAAATAAGGAGAAGCTTTATGCTTTGCTTAAGAAAATAGTCAGTCGATGATGTGACTGTAAAAAGTAGCAGAACATCGTCGTTACGGCTTCATTTTACAATTTAATTATATTTATGTAACCATTTTGACAAGAAATTTTAAATGTAAGATCCTATATTGCGCAAAGACCTTTATAAAAAAAATAATTCTTGACGTTTAAAAAACTAAAATAGAATGAAAAGAAACTGAATTGAATTTTTACAAAATAAGGGAATTAAAAAAAAAAACTACAATAAAACATTATAATCCAGTTTCCAAATTTAGTTGACGTTAAATTTTTGGAAACATGCAGAACTCCTCGAAATTCGAATGTTAAAAGAATAAAACTGTAGACCTCATACCAGGAGCTAAAGCTATATTAATGAAATTTATGCCCAATGTTATATATAGTGTGATTTTGTCATTTGGCAACAACTTCTCTGACCTATAGCGACCCATAACAATACTCCTTTATAAATGCGAACTTTCTGTCAATTACAAATGACTTGCTTGTGATATGATAACAGTCACCCTTAACCCCCCCCCCCCCTCTTCTTCATCCATTGAAAAATTGCAGTATCCTGCGATGTTGCAATACATTATGTCAGGGAACACATCAAGACCACGAAGAGGTAAAGGGAAGTGACGGAGAAGCTACGATTGTGAGCTTTTGTTGAACAAGACGAATTGCTACAAAAAATTAACCCAGGAAATGAAAAGCAATATAAATACAGAAAACTACGGTCTCTATTTTCACCCCCAAGTACTTGCTGAAATACTATTCTTTCTTCATCGGTCAAGTTTTATTAGTCTCTGTCATTTTTTACAAAGGTGAGACAAAAACTTAAATTTAAAAAAAAAAATCTGTTTGCTGAATAGTAAGTATAAGTTTTCTAATTAACTTACAAACTATTGAAGGTTTTATATTGCAAATAAATGGGTAAATATGGATGGGAAATAATAATGTTCTTTTAAATTATATAAAAACAAAACTGTATTTTGAAAATTATAGTTCAAGTAAATTTTTAATTTTTGAAAACTAATAAAACCAATATGAATACTATTTAAATATGAATTTTAAAATAAATCACCGTTGGAGCGAACAAGTCAGTCAAAATAACAAACAATTTTAAACTGATGGATTTTTTTACCTGCAACTGCAATAAGGTACTTACTTTGAATGATGATATTATGATGCAGCTGATTTATAAAAAAATTTCTTCTTGAAACTTTAATCCTAGTTCTTTAAAGGTGTGACTAAACATAAAAACTCTTTTAAACTATTCAGTCACCGCAAAAAATTCACAAGCGAAATTTTTTCAAAGTTCAGCCAACTTACAAGTACTATTTACATCTAACGAATGCAAACTGCAACGAAGAACTAACATTGAACACCAGAAAACAGCAATATAAGTTCAAAAGCAATTTTCTTTGGAATGTCATTCATTCTTTGCAAACAATTTTGATAAAAAATACTTCATTTTTTTTTTTTTATCTTTATCATTTGAAAGAATAATTTACTGTTTTTCATCGAAAAGAATGTCCAAATAACAAAGATGTAATAAAACTTTTTTTGTTTTTTTTGTTTGCTCTCGACAAGATAATTCCGAGAAGATCTGAAAATAAAAATCGTCAGGTCAGTGGTCAAAAACCACCCATATCCTATCAATCATTTAATACTTCTTCAATATCCAGCACAAGCCTAAATTTCTCTAGCTGAAATAATGCGATAAAATTCGGACATAAAAGGACTTTATATGCTCTTTTGACAGTTATGACGATGGCCTTACTAGGAAAACCTTTTTTTATTCCAAATTACAACAATGGGAACATAACTTATATGAAAACCCGCCTTCTTACCAGAGTAAGCGTGTGCAAAATGACAATACTAGTTGCGTGCCATTCAAGAAATTTATTTGATATCTCCCCCCCCCCCCTCATCCTCCCTACTTCGCAGCGCAATGTCTTAGTTCTCATTCTTTTAACCAGTGTACGGGGTTCCATTGTCATTCTAAGATATGTATAAAAATGGGGTTTGACATGGAAGCTATTTAAAGCTCTTAGTAATTCCTGGAAAGTTTTTACCGCAATGAAGGAAATATGGTTAAAATGTTTGCAATGCTCACTCCTGAAGTAAATGTAGATTGAATAACCACCGTTGTTTTATATAACTTTTCTGAATATGCAACCTAACAGTGACTTTTTAAGTGAACTCAACAGCGACTTTAAAATAATAAAGTTATCAGTAGAAAAATTAGTGCAGTCTTTTAATAAAGACTAAAGAAGAAATTTTAAACTTGCCAAAAACCTGCCTGAAGATAGACGACTACATGTGTATCTAAACACGACGCATATTAGAAAACCGACATTCGTTAAAATAATTAATAGTGAAAGTGGAATTGCATGCTTTTTACTACCCTACTCGTGTTTCTATAGTTTATATTCACATTATATAAATTATAATTTTTTTAAAAAATTCTTATATTATTAAAATCTATAATTTTTAAGTGCTATCTAGTTTCATATGTAAAAATGATAATGAAAATTAATATAAGGTTGCCAAAATCCCAGCCAGGTTTTATAGAAAATTTATTAATTTTTGAAGACAAAATTTTCTAGTTAGCCAATCAAATGCAGGAACCAGGAGTCCAATCTTGTGATTTTTAAGGTTTCCCGAAAGACAACCACTGAAATGACCTTGGTTGTTCTAAAATAAAGTTTGTTACCCTTAAGATTTTTCAATGTTATAGAATAGGAAAACTAGAAATTCCTTTTTCTGTTGTTAGAATGAATTGATAAACGTGTACATAAAAAATAAGTGTTTGAAATACAAATGATTAGATTTATCTTAATTATCAAAACAAAACATTTATGAAATAGATATTAAATTTCTTGCCCAAAGGACAACTGAAATGTTTCGTTTAGTTGCCTTTTTAAAAATCTGGTTGCTTGGGCAACCGAACATTTCGATCCCTTCAGAGACGTATTAATTTCTTTAGAGACATTTAAACTACATCGTTCTTTAATTTAACATTAAAATAAGAATGTTAAAATTCATATTTTAAAGGTTCAATTTTAAAAAATATTTATTCACTATGCATAATTTGAGATTTTTTACATGTCGATTTTAGAAAATAATGGAAAATAACATGATTCTAATCTTGATGACGTCAATGGTTCATCTCAAAAAACGTCAATGTTTTTTTTTCAGCCCTTAACTGACCAATTCGGTGCATGAAATGCATATTATATATTTTTTTATTCACTTCATCAACGTGTGCTTCATTAAAGAAATAGAACCATGATCCTTCATCATGTCAGTTGACTTACTTGGTCAGAGATCATTAATATATTAATTTTAATTACCATATAGATTCATCATTAGTCTAGAGTGTATTGTAAATGATGTTCAAAAAAATTAATGTAAGTCATTAAATTTATAAAGCGTACCCATGTAGAGTTAATTATTTGAATTTGATGGTTAAATAGTTTTAGACAATTAGATTAAAATTATAAGTTTTTAATACAATTCCAATAAGTGGGAGCTTCTTTTGAAATTTCAAACCAGAATATTTTTTATTTCAATTACAGTGATTCGAAATTAATTAGAAAGCTCGACTGACTTTAAGAAAATCTGCTAAATTTTGATATTGTCGTTGAGGTAATGAGTAGCGGAGACCGGTTCATATTAATTATAGCAAGATAATTATTATGATGATTAATATTTATGATGGTCAAATAATTGTACTTACAACAGTCAAATAATTATGTTTTTGGTAATCAAATAATTAGATTTATTTTAGTCAAATAATTTTGTTTACAGTCGTTAAATAATTATGTTTCAATCTGTTCCAATGTGTGTTTCAACCAACAACTTACTCGCGGTTGGTTGAAACATTCGTCAAAGTTTCTTAGAAATTTATTTAAAATACAGCTCTAAATATTATGTATTAAAATTCAGTGTAATAAACCAAAAGTATAATCTACCAATATCACTAAAATTAAGTTTCTAGTGCTATTTGCTTACTAGAAAAAAAATGTAGATTTGAAAAGTGTTTCAACCAGCCACAGTATCCTCTATATATCAAATCTAATATCTTGATTATACAACTTATTAAAACAGACACACATTCGATAGTTTGTGATTTTTCATTTTGTGCTTTTGGATGTGCGTGAAAATAAACTTGTTTCTCCATAAAAACCAAAACAGTTTTGGAAGATTTCGCAAAAGTATTTAAATTCTCTCTCCGTTAAATTATCTCCTTTGCGTTTTAAGTTTTAATCACAGAAAAAAAAAAAAAAAAAAAAAGGAAAGAACCTATAATTCTTAGCAATATTTCATAACAATACTTTCACATCAATTTATAAATATAATAATCATTAGAATAAAAAAAATGTGTTGAAATTAGTGTAACCTAGTGTGTGACACATCGCACAACTTTCAACTACACTATGATGCTGATGTCAATTTGTGTCATTTTACCGTTTTTATATTTTCATCATTCATTAAGAAACTATGGTTGTGGAACTTCGCACAACTTTCAATTGCACTATAATACTGACGTGGATTTGTGTCATTTACTGTTTTTATATTTTCATCACTCATTTAGCTAAAGTGGCCAGTTAGGCGATATTTTTTTTGCAGTAATTCTTATTTGGATCTTTTTAATAATAATAATAATAAATCTCTGACAAAATGATGATTTGGCGACATAATTTTCATTAATTCTTAAATAATCCTTTCTTATAACTAAAACTGAGGAGAGAAGAAAAAACGATGCTCAAGGAAAGAGAACTCGGTGTTAAAGGTATTTGTTTTTCAACTTTTTACGTTAATGCATTTTTACGAGAATATCGAACGCAGCGATTTTGAACGAAATCATTAGAGCCGTTTTTTAGCAATTACTGAAGCACCTGATTTTTTCAATCACAGCTACCTTATGCGCATGCGCGATTTTGACGAAAATTTTAAAGGTAGGTTCCTGTGCCATCACTAACCGGTACACCAATTTTGAACATCATAGGGCAATTTGTTCGCGAGCTATGCTGACCACGTACACACAGACACGCATACATACACACAGACAGACATTTTTTCTGGACAACTTTTTTAAAATCATGATGTTCCAAAACGTGGAGAAATATGCACACAAAAAATCGTTTTTTTTTTTTTTTGGACCGAATGCTGTACTTTCATTACCTTCCTTATGTATACAAATGGGTAATTGAAAGTCAACTAAGGGTGTGGAACATTGCACAACTTTCAATTACACTCTATAATATTTGTCAATGCAGTAAAATTTAACATGGTTTTACTTACCATTTTCTTATTTTCACTCATTTATATAAAAATGGCTGGTTTGGCGATATTTTTTTGTAATAATTTTTACAAAAGCGAAAAAAAAAAAAAAAAAAAAAACGCCAAAAAGGCAAAATTGGTGGTTTTATTCGATAGACATTACATTGTCCTTGCTTGTGCGTGAAAAGCAAAAAAATCAATCGTTGATGGACGATGCTCAAAGGCAGAATACTCTGTTTTAAAGGCAATCGATTTCGATAGTTAGTGTTTTATTCGATAGACATTGCAATGTCCTTACTTGTGCGTGAAAAGCAAAAAAATCAATCGTTGATGGACGATGCTCAAGGAGCATTTTTTATGAGAATTTCGGAGGTGAGAATGCTTAGAACACCTTCAAAGCGATTCCACAGCGATTTTGAACAATATCGTTAGAGCCATTTTTTAGCAATTTCTGAAAAACGATTTTTTTTCAATGGCAGTTACCTTATGTGCATGCGCGATTTTGAACAGTATCGTTAAAGCCGTTTTTTAGTTATTACTGTAAAACATGATTTTTTCAATGGCAGCTACCTCATGCGCATGAGCGATTTTGACGAAAACCATCACGCGGGTTGGTGATGACGAAAGCCATCACCAACCCGCACACCAAATTTGAACATCATAAGTCAATTTGTTCGGGAGTTATGCTGACTACGTACACACCGACACATATACACAAAGACATTTTTTCTAAATAACTTTTTTGAAATCAGGATGTTCCAACACATGAAAAAATAAATCAGAAATCGACATTTTTTTTGACCGAATACCCTATGTATACATATGGATAATTGAAAGTAAAAAGAAGTAATCGTTAAGTATGAAGGAGCTGGTATAGAAACATTACTATAAAGACCTGACGATTTGTGTTATTTTCTTTGGAGGCTCCATTAAGATACCTCAACTCTATTTATGGTTATTATAAAACAGTTTAGAAAGTGGAAATAAGAGATTAAAATTTGAAGATATTAAATCCTTTATATTAACTTTGATTGTGTATGTGTGAGGCAGCCAAACTTGCAGAGGGATAATTAACAAACTTGCCGTCATCCAATCAAACTAAAATTTGACAGATAGATTCGTTGTTGATGAGAATACATTCTTACAAGTTTGGAGGCTGTCAGCAAAAGGCCGTTGCTGCACACGCTACTAAAACGCCTCGGATTGAGGATTATTTAACCCACTTTCATTCCTCTAATAGAAATTAGGAACGTGGAACGTTGCACCACTTTCAATTACACAGAATGGTGATTACAGCATTTAAACCATGGATTGGTATAATTTATTGAGATGAAACCTAATATTTTGACCAAATTTAAAACATTCAGAGTAAAACAAAACGTATAGAAAATTGCGCAGGTAGGAGAATTTTTTTTTTTCCTTCAAGTTTTTATTTTAAATGAACGAAAGAGAGTGAAGGAAAAAGATTTCCAAATATACGCAATTACACATTTCTTTCTAGTAATTGAAATGCGTAAAACCGTAAAATTGTCATGTTCTAATATTTCACAAATTCGAAATGGAATTTTTTAAATATTTATTTAAAAAATTGTTTCTTGGAGATATTACCTCATCCTACGATACGTTAATAATAGGATAGAAACTGCAAAACTGCACAAAAAAAAAAAAAAAAAAAAAAAGCTAGCCAACTCAGCAACTTGAGTAAATATTGGCAATATTTAATTCAAAAAGCTTGGCAATAAAAACAGCTGTAGGTTTTTAGTTTTGTCAAAGAATGTTAATTTTGTATACGACAGATAAATGGACAATATCCCTTGTAAATGCTTATTGCTACATTAGTATATCAGATTTTATTTTACTTTAATATAATGTTTAAAGTGATAGAAAACTCAAGACACTTTGTATCAAAGGGCCTAATTTTGAATTGGACATAGTAAGAAAATAATAAACGTAAAGAAAATAATAATAATAATATAAACCAATAAAAACAAAGTTTTTAATATAAATCCTTTATATGCACTGTCAATTTTTATATTCATTACCATAGAGCCGATTCTGTAAACAACGTGTGCTTAGTCTTTGCATCTAATTTTAAATATTAAAAACATTTCTATCGTTAAAATGTGAGGCAAACTACGTTTCAAAATTTATTTATTAAAAATTAACGTGAATTTATGCTCTCACATATAAATATCATTTATTTATTCTGATTAAAGTAAATTTATTATTTATTTATTAAAAAAAAAATTGCCTCAGAAAAGAGTTTCTCGGTTAAAGGCTATTTTAGTGCGATTGGATGACGCCAAATTGGTTTATTAGTATTCTGTAAAAGCGACCTTTTAGTGACAGTAACAGTATCAAAATTTGATAGAATGCATTGTCATCGACATCGAACCTATCAGCCAAATTTCAACCCGATTGGATGACGGCGAGGGGGTTAATTGGGCGTCCGCAGATTTGCCTCCTATCAACAGACACACACACAAAATCGAAGTTAATATGAAGGATTTAAAAAGAGGGACGGATGAAACAAAACAGGAAGTACAAAATATACTGAGTAGCTAAAATGTAACATTAGTTAAATAAGTTGACTGTTAATAATAAAAAAAAAGATTGATCGAAAATAAAATTTAAACTTAAGAATTAGCATTTTTATATCTGTTATCTAATTTTTTTTTTTTTTTTTTTTTTTTTTCGTCAGCAATTGACATAACAACCAATTTTTATTGTTAACAAAGAAAATCTCGATTTCTGAGCTTCAGGATCCATGTAAATACCTGAATTTTTGTAAGGATCCAATTTAGCCTCATCCTCAGTGCTTCTCTAATTTCATTAAATTCGATTTTTTTTTTCTTTTTCTAATTTTGCTCTAAGTAATTATAATTTCTAACGTGAGAGAAAACGGACTTACGAAAAAACCCATAGGGATTTTCGCTCTTTCTAGATCTGTTGGACAAAAACAAAAAAGTACTGGAATGAAGGTATTATTTTTTGTGATTTCAATTAGATTTCGTCTTTTTTTACTAAACAATAACTAGTAAAATATTCAAATTATGTTCTAGTAGTGGCAAAAATCAATGTGTTCAGAATATATGTCAAACTACGCATGCCCGAAAACTAATTCCAAATGTACACAATATGACAGCTTTAACTCTGTAATACATAGTGTAGTCTATATACTACAACATTTATTGAAATCTCAAAACATCAAATCTTCGTGAGCGCATGATGTTGCATATATATGCTGCACAACGGTTTTAATTAATTATTTAATTAAATAGGCACTAAGATTTTTTTTCTATAATTTTTCGGCGACCCAGGGGCAAAAACAGCTAGTAAAATTGAAATTTACTAGTTCTTTTCAATAAAATCTATTTTTCTTTTTAATGAAATAATTTGTTTAGTAAAAAAGAAATATTTCAATAAACAGAAAAAATCATGCACTAGAGAGCTAAAATAATCGTGATATAAAACGTTGATAAGGGTCGTAATCAATATCAATTGTAAATCTTTAAAGAACTGAATAACTGTTATAATTTCTGTAAAATATGTAAAAAAAAGTATAAATCTATAGAGAGATTGGTAAACCCAACAAAATCAAATTATTTTAATTGAAAAGTAATTCCTAAAAATAAATTTGCTAAAACATAAAAGTAAATTTCCGAACAGAAGAAAAGTTTATCGTGCCTCAAATGGAAAAATGCCATAAGTTAAAAATTTCCGTTAACAAAAAGAACCAAAAGAACTGTGACAGTTAAATCATTAAATTCAAAATGGTAAGCAAAGAGAGGGAAATATTTACAGCAATATTTTTTTCTGGTTTACAAAAGTTTTGTTACCAAAGAAAAAAGCACTTAACTATCCTACTTCTATTAGTTCTTAGAAAATTGCGTTTTTTTTCCTTTTTTTTTTTTTTCCCACAATTTATTCTACGAAAATAAGGTAAGATATTGCTAAAATAGAAAAAGATATTTACTTCTGGAAGAAAAAAATCAGATCATCTCTAAAGATGCTGAGGATAACTTCAACAAGTTTTTCATCTTTTAGAATGACGCTGATTCTTAAGCTCATCCATATATTTCATGGAAGAGCATCCCAAAAACAACGCCAAGAGAAAAACAGACCAATGAAAAGTCTGCGCTGCATTTTCGAGGCAGAAAAACTCGCCAACCGTAAGATTCTGCGCCAATTGAATTCGCCAACTGTGGGCCAACCAAATAACAAGAAGAATGAATAACTCAGAATAATGCAATGAAAACAAGAAAACAAAAGTTCTGACACGATTTCATGACCATATTTCATTTCCAAAACCCGTCATGGGCTGCTAAATCAACTAAGCTGTTAAGTATTTTGGTAATAATTTTTCCACTGCTTCTCCACTATTGTTCTGAGCTGAATGATATTTTTTACTCAAGCGGTAATGAGGAATAGTAGTTTATTTTGTTGAAATGATCCTTCATTTGAATAATGGTATATATCATGAGCCGGTAACAAGAACAAATAATTTTTTTAGTGTGGGGGGGATTTTTTTTAGTGTAGTCAGCTTCTCTTTTTTGAATGTTAACAGAAAACTTATTCTGGCTTAACTGAACATGTTACAAAAAGTTGTTAAGTAACAATGGTAAATTAAATTTGTCACTCTGTGTTTTACTAAAAATGTTAATGGGTAAAGATAATTGAAAAAACAAACCTAGAATTAATAAATAAACTTAAAAATAAATAAACATAAAAATAAATAAATAAGCAAAAAAAAATCATAAAAAAAAAAAAATAAGCAAACAAAAAAATAAATAAATAAACATAAAAATAAATAAACTTAAAATACTAAAGTTTTTACAAAGTTTAATGATACTATAAAACATAATTGCGGAGAACAGAAAAAAACAACTGAAAAGTAGATAAAAACGTAAAATGGAGAAAGATATCAAACGTTAAAACTTTGTTTTATTTCATCTTAATTTAGAATATAATTTGATTAACTAAAATAAAAAATATCATTTGCCGACTAATTTGAGTTTTGGTGACAAATTACATTAAATGTTGAATTTTTCAATCTTAATTTCTCTATCCAGGAAACGTTAATGATACATTGACGTAACTCATAATGAGAAAAAGACAAATTATTATCCATTTTATAATCAGTTTTAACTATAGTTTACGTAACAATTAACAATCAAAATATAATTAAAAAAATTTAATTTTTGTTTTACCTAGACAACCACTGTCTCATACCAGACATATACTACCCGATAATAACGTTCCATAAAAGCAGCTCAATTGTTGATAAACTTCGTTCTACAAATTTAAAAAGGAGATGGATTTAAGTTTTCTGACAAACTTCGTTAAAAGTATTCATATTTTAAACACTATAAATTTTTCAATAATAAGTTTGCAAAATATTCGGAATTTTCTAAGCTAGGTCTGACTATTTAATGTTAGTTTTCAAGAAAGTTTGGTAGCTCTGGTAAATTGTGAAATGCGCAAGTGTTTTGAAAACCAATGGCTAGATTTGATTAAAATCGCAAAAATTAAACTGCCCGGTGAACGCTTTACAAGATTATGAATTCAGCACTTTACATATTCAAACATAATGTGAAAAGTTTTATAGAAAATTATCATTGAAGATAATCTGAAGATTCTTATCTTACTAAATCTTCTGGCTATAGTCACTACAGGCGCCAACTTCACGGGGGCAAAGTGTGCAATCGCCCCCCGTGCTCCCTCGACAGCGGGAACAAAGTATCATCCCCCCCCCCTCCCCCCAAAAAGAAATCTGTAATAATGTGTTTTTCTCTTATAAAATATTGCGTAAAAAGAACATTTTGTAATGTTCTAAAGAAAAAAAAAGATATCTTAAAAATCGATAGCAAACCCAATATTTGTAAGCACACTGACTCTATCCATCACTCTCCTCCAAATGAGAACCAAGTAAGTGCAGCATCACATTTGTGCAATTTCATAAGATTAATTATTTTAAAGTATTGTATGATATTGGAATAAGTAATTTTGTAATGATGAGAATACTGTTATAGGATGTTTTTTCATGAATTATTATCCAGAATTATTAAAATTTGCTTTTTTCATTTTAGTGGAATATTATGAAAGTATATCTTTTAAAATAATGTATGATATTGAAATAAATTATTTTGTAATTAACTGGTTAGTGTTCTTACTTATTTCCCTAAAATGTCTCTGAACTAATTTCATACAAATAACTTTTCTACATAAGTCAAACAGTTTGAGAAAAATGTATTGCGTGGTATGGAGGTAAGTTCAACTTATTCAGTAGGTAGATCATGAAAAAAGTGGTGTCTGGAAATCTTGGATCAATTCCTCCGCCCCTCTCCCCATCGAGTTTATCCAGCAAGCTTCGCCCCCTTGGAAAAAATGAATAGTTGGCGCCTATGATAGTCACGCGTATTTTCTTTTACTGAATCTCCCGAAGAATTAGTCCACTTAAAAAAAAAAAAAAAAAATAATAAAAAAAAAAAATAAATAAAAAAAAAAAAAAAAAAAAAAAAACAGAAATTTTAATTCTGATTATCTGATTATCGGGAGTGGGATTTTTTTTGCACGATTTTTTATCACATATATAAATGCGTATTTTACAAGTTGGCGAATTTTGCGGTAATGTATAGTCAACAATGTATGATTTTTTCTTGGAGAATTCTAAATTTCAAATTTTTTAAGAAGTAAAAAAAAAAGAAATAAGATAAATCAATTTTAGTTCAAATTTAACACATGCTTATTATGATACACTGCACAGAATTTTATCAATTTTGAACTTTTAACGGTGGATCCCAAATTAATTATTCCAGAATTGTATCTTTATTTCAATAATCTTATACTGACACGAAAACATAAAGAAAAGTTGTAAAAAAAAAAGGTACATTTATTTTTAGTCAGTTTATACTATTACATATGGATCATACAAAAGAATATTCGTTTGTTATGTATAGTCTTTCAAACAAAATAATGACTTATTATAGTTAGTAAACAATATTCTCAGCTTACTAAGTTCTTTCAAAGTAAAATGTCACAATAGTTCATTTTAATTACCTAGTTTATTATACTTCCTAAGAATAGGACAGTCATAATTATTTATTACTATCAAAATAACGAATTATGATCGAAAATCGTTTGGTTTTTGTCATTCAGTTAAGGTGCTTAAACCATGTCTGATAAAATAATCTCTGGATAACTCTTTTGGACGTTTAAAAGAAAAGAAAAGTTCCTTTTTTTAGAAAGTAATAAAAAGTAACATATACTTCGCCACAGAAAAGTATGCGAAGATTGCAACCATATTCAATAAATTTTGTGAAATTTGAGAAAGTTGAAATTGGAATCATCGCGTTGCTTCTTAGTACGCAATTAACAAATATCGGAAACACTATAACAGCAATTACGATAAAATAGTTTTTTTGTTTGAGAAAAAGGCAGATATTGAAGAAAGAACTGATCATAATATGTTTTGCTCATGGTTTTCCAATATGTGTTCGTGAAACTTGAGTTTCAGGAAAGATGAACTGTAGGGATCGTCAGCAGATACCATTATGGAATATGAACCATGCTTTCAACAGCGTTGTGTCTATAATGAGTTGGGTGTAGTATATTTTTCACAAAATATGTTTACATAAATTGCAGTAAACTACATTGGTGAAAATGATTTTATAATCTAATACTTTGATTACTTTTTATGAGTTGCTCGTGAAGATTGATTCGAATGAATTGTCATACCAAAATGGGGGGGGGGGGGGCACAATAGGTTATAGTTTTATTTATTCATTAATAGAGGATTATTAAGTTATTACAGTTAAAATTCATTTTTAGCACTGATCTCAATTAAGATAATCCTGTTGAAAAATATATATAATTAATTTATTCAGTATAAATTGTGCTCTATTATTATCTCCTTTTATAGACCTTTAGAGCATCATATGAAAATTGAACCTTCCATTACTTATTTGCTAAAAATCAAGGATAGAAAATGTGTTGTCTTCGGAAGCTAGTTATAAATTGCTAAAGGATCATATTTGCGCTTAACAATTTATTAATTTTCGCTTTCAGTTTCCTTAAAATGGTGTGAATGTTGGTTTTTCTGAAAGCCCGCATGATAAGTAAACAAGATTAAGTGAAATATACTTTTGGAAATTATCTTCGTATTTCACTATAAAAATAACCCTGACACGTAGTATTATATATATGTTCAAATCATAACGTACAAGAAACTTTCAACTTTTTACTGAAAAACAATTTCTTATGGTACTTTGTAAAGTCGTTAGAGAATGTAAGTCTGTAACTTTTACGAAACAAACTAGGTCAGTTCAATTCAATTTTAATACGCTAATTATAATAAAACCCATAAAAACAAAGTTTTTAATACAAATCCTTTATATGCATTACCAATTTTTATATTCGTTAACACAGCGCCGATTCTGTAAACAGCGTGTGCTTGGTGTTTGCACCTAATTTTAAATATCAAAAACATTTATATCAGCAAAATGTGCGGCAAACTATGTTTCAAAATTTATTTATTAAAAATTAAAGTGAATTTATGCACTCACATCCAAATATCATTTATTTATTCTGATTAAAACAATTTTATTATTTATTTCTTTAAAAAAAATTTAACAGTGGGAAAGAGTTTTTTCAATGGTCTGTTGAATGCTATTTTAGCACGATTGGATGCCGGCAAGTTGGTTTATTAGTATTCCGCAAAAGCGACCTTTAAGTGACAGTTACAGTCCCAAAATTTGATATAATGCCTTGTCATGGACATCGAATCTATCAGCCAAGTTTCAGCCCGATTGGATGACGGCAAGGGAGTTAATTATGTCTCCGCAGGTTCCGCCGACATCAACACACAAAATCGAAATTAATATAAAAGATTTAAAAAGAAGAGTTTTTAAATTTTATTTACTATCATTAAGATGTGACTTTAGTGAAAATTAATTAAAATATTAAATTAAAACTAGGTGGCTCCACCCCTGCTCGCTGACGCTCGCCAACCCCATGGATTGCTATTCAATCTCCTTGGCTCGCTTTGCTCGACTCAAAGTGAAGCAGTTAAAATATGCCCTAGCAAAAAGGTATTTCAGCTGCATAATGCCATGAAATTGAAAACGTTATGTTATTTATGAAGAGCCAGAATATTTGCCACGTCATTATCCTACTGCTGTCGAGACGCGTTAAGCAGGGACAATGTGGCAACGTAGTAGAAAGTTCTTGGAAAACATCAAAAATAAACAGTATCGTACATATATTTAAAAGAGATTGGTTGAACAATTGAAATTTATGGGCTGGTATCGTATGAAGCGCTAAAATAATTAAAGTTGTTTATCGAAATTTCTTAACGAAGCAATCATATGTTCGCCTAATCTTTTCTGCGATACTTAGAAAATAAAATAAAACAGTGAAAGGCCAATTATCCGGCATTCAATCAACATGAATTTTTTGAAAATCAAATATGGCTAGAAAATTAGCCCTATTTCGCCAAAAGTTTTTTTTTTTTTTCTGTTTCATATAAGATTTTGAAGTTGAGTGGGTGGGTTTTTTTTTTTTTTTTTTTTTTTTTTTTTTTTTTTTTTTTATATAGTTTTCAATTCGTAATAGCTGAATTTGCACTGATGCAATGCACAATGTAACATAGAAATAACATAGCATAGGTTTTGTAAAAGTTATTCCCTTTCAATGATATGTTTTCTTTCAGATTTTCTTATACATGTCTTTTTTAAACTTTAAATTTGAACAATTATATCTATATATAATTTAGCGACTTTTTGAAAGTTGGCGATTTAGCGCTGAATGCAACCCGGCGACCTCCGAAACATGTTCCAGCATATCACTTTTCCGAAAAGTTTGGTTTATCCGGAATTCCAATCCAAAAGAAATATACACATCTTGGATAAATTTATTCTTGCATCATCGTAACTATTAAATCAATACGTTTTAAATAGGCAACAATTTCTATCTGTAGACTGTAATAAGAAAAACAAAATATAGCGAATCCAAGTTGTTGCTGTTGCCAGATGTATTAATCAAATTTCAAAAGATATATTGTGATTGGCTGGATTGCTGAATTTGGAAACTCGTGCATAAAGTACATTTAGAAAATTTGTTTGAAGTCATTGCAATTCTGCTCACAGAAATACAGCCGAATTTGGACGTTACGCAAGAAAATATATGTATAGATATTGTATACGGAAAGATATAAATCAAGATGATGTTTAATTTAATAGTTCCCTGTCATTGAAAGTATTTTTATTTTATTTTAAAGTAAATATTTACGGTGAAGAACTTTGAAGGTTTATACGTATTTTTTAATAATGTGAATTGGCTTTAAGTGACTTTCATTATAATATATTTCCAATACAAACCGTGTTTAATTCCAATACCGATCAATACCGATTTATACCTTGGCATTTACACCTTCTGTGATGGGCCATTTTTTTCAACTGTAGAATGATTTAGAGCTGTATATTGTTAACTCGTACTTTCTTGAAATATATTGTTACGAATTTCTGTATATTTGTAAATATTTCGTAGTATTAATTATGTAATAAGGAAAATTTATGTACATTTCGCATAAGGCAGCAAGAGTTTACTTTGCTTTCCTGCAATGTGTCTCTTAATGCTTGAAAACGAATTCTACAGGGATCATACTGGGAAGCGAGTTTTACAAGGAGCAGGCCATTTAACATTAGGGTTGATGGCAATCACGCCAAGTTGGCGAGATAGAGCAAAGTTGGTGACGGTTTTGGTGACTAATTTTGGTCGCCAAATTTGGCGACTATTTGGCGACATTTTCGGTCTCCATGCACCAGTATAGGTCTTTTCGACTACGATCTGGAAAGTTCTCCAAATTTCTATCTCTGGAAGTTTCGCGAAGGAAACTTTCCTATATAAGGCCGGCCGTGAGTTACTGACTGAGTGGAGTTACTGAGTTAGTTGTCTCTCAGTGGGCATTCAGAGTAGTTCTAAAAGCGAACTGTATTGCATTGTCTTTTGCAGCGATTTTAGCAGTTGTGTATCAAGTTTTTAACTGCTGTTGTGTTCTATTGTCGTGTAAAGAGCTGTATTGAGTCTATTAGAACGAGAAGTTCTGGAGTTGTAAGAGAATCTGCGAAGAGTTATATCGGAATAAATGTCTGCAAGTTTTGATCTGCTTTGGCTTCAAGTCTTTCGAACCCATCCACGCAACAATATTTTGACTGATATCGATGCTAATTGCAACTAGTGCCACATTTTATAAGTCATAACTGAAGGAGAAATCGTCAAAAGTGTGGGTGAATACTAAAAAGTTAACACGATTTTGATTTCAAAATCACTAAAATTTTAAAAAGCTAATCATTCCTTGCTCCTCACAGTCTCACTCTATTGATCGTGAGGTAAAATGCAGTAACGTTATATTCGAGTGCAATTTTTGGATAAAAAACAAATTACATTCGTAATTTCGATAATTTTTTTTTTTCATTTTCATTCATACACTAATTTGCTTTAAACAGTAACGCTTTTATAAAATAATATATCTAAGAAAACGGTATCGCCTGTTGTAAAAGAAGAAACTATTTGTAATTTAGGAATGTTAGCACTGAACCCGATTGAAATATCAGACGGCAAGGAGTAGAATAAAGGGGAGGGGGGATTTATTGACGAATACGCAAATGCACTATCTTCTACATGTACGCAATCGTCATTTTGTCCTCAATTTCATCTGTCCGTAAATCCCTCCTTTCCTTCTCTTATAACCCTAGGCCTCAGCCCCTTCAATAATTTTTGAAAACTTAAAGCTGATGGTGGTTCGAATTTTCGGTCCACATAAATTTTGAAAATAAAAAGAATTTGTCGAGCAACGAAGGCCTGCTTATTTTTTACACAGTTTTTTAACAGCAAGTTTATTTTAAGGATTTAAGATTATTAAAATTCTATAGCAACTTAATTTGTTTTTGATAAGTCTCCAATTCAATTTATTTAAAATTATTGAAATTCACTTTAATACATTTAAGTTGTTGTTTTTTGCTATGGTGCTGCCATCTATAGAGACAGTAGCAAAATGAAAGATTATTCTTTGGATCAGCATGTAAAAATGTTCGCTAAGCAAAGCTGAAGTATAACTAAGTTCGCAGTACAGATTAGTTATATCACCCACTAGGAAAATGATGTCTATTTGTATAAAATTAAATCTTTGGATATCAAAAATGACGGGCTTGATTCTTTAGAAAGTCAAAGTATATATTTGATTTCAGAAAAATCAGGAGCGAGTTTGAACGAAAAAGAAAAAACACTATTAAGCGATGAGCACGTTATTAGTTTTTGTTCATTTCATTTAAGGCTTTTGTTTATGTGATTGTTCCCTTTTCAATGAGTTGTTTGTAGCACTACGTATCGTGAAAATAGAGTTGAGAACCTTAACTGCCGACGCTATCCAATAGTTCGAGCAGCTCGCCCACAGTTAAGGTTATGGATAGTGTAAACACCTTGCACATATTCCTATTTCTTTAAAACTTAAAGAGTTTTCAGCACTGCCTGTAAAATTGTTCTCATAGCTACTTTCAGCAAATGCCAATACGTGTATTCAAGCTCCTTTTTAATGAAAATTCATTTGAAATGTGCTTATTCAAAATTTAAAAACCAAGTATAGAAAAATTAGTAAAATAGGACTCTGGTCTCTGGGTGTGACTCGCTAGGGTTGTTTACACGAAACGTTTCTTGAAGATTACTGTATGATATATGTGAGCGCTCACTAGATATCTCTGTAAGACTTTTAGATGTCTCACTAGTTGTCTCTGTAAGACTAGATGTCTCTGCATGACTAGATGTCTCTGTAAGACTAGATGTCTCTGCATGACTAGATGTCTCTGTAAGACTAGATGTCTCAAAAGTGTTAAGTGTTTACATGGAGTCTTCCTGATTGTTGAAATTGGTCACTCTCAGACAGTTGAATTACAAATGCCCAGAGATGGTGTAATAGCTGATGAACGACAAAATATTAAAAATCTTATGTAAATTTTTAGATAGGAAGGTATGTTGAGGTATTAAGGTGTTGTTGTTATCGGCTTAAACTTTGGATCAATGTGATGATTACGAGGTATTTAATAATTTAGTGAAAAACTGGAGGTTAAAGTTTTTTTTTTTTTTTTTTTTTTTTTTTTTTTTTTTTTTTTTTAAAGCCACTGGAAGTGCAAAAATTTACAATATTTTAAATGGTTTCATACTTGAAATAGCTTTGTCTGATTTTAGTTAAATTTTTTTTATACAATTTTTTGGTAATTTAATGGAAAATTTGTGGTATCCGGCTAATGAAAATTATTTCAAATTGAATATTTCTTATTATATCTATATATTTAATAGGCAATACGTTTTTTGGGGTTAGTCCGTCTGCCTAAACTGCTCAACCAATTTCAATGATCAAGGTGTCATTTTAAAGGAAATAAGCTGTAGATTTGTCAAAACGTGCCAAAATAATTTATTAACACTTTATTAATTAGTTAAATTTCAATATTTTTCATCATTAAGCTACTACAAAGCCTCAATGATTTTGAATATATGATTGGCAACATCCTTACGTATGTAAACAACAAACCGGCTGCTCGGGGTTTCAACCAACCAACCAACCGTTGCTAATTTTAAAGCTATCCTTATATGTAAACAACAAACCCATTGCTAATTTTAAAGCTCTTTTTAAACTCTTCGTTTCAAAGTTGATTTTTTCTGTTTTTCTGAAGCATTTTTGTATTAGAGTAATTATTATTTTGAAGTATTTCTATCCAGAAAATGCCTCGCGTTGGACGTCGTTCTCCCTTACGTATGTAAACAACAAACCCGTTGCTAATTTTAAAGCTATCCTTACGTATGTAAACAACAAACCGTTGCTAATTTTAAAGCTCTTTTTAAACTCTTCGTTTCAAAGTTGATTTTTTCTGTTTTACTGAAGCATTTTTGTATGAGAGTAATTATTATTTTGAAGTATTTCTATCCAGAAAATGCCTCGCGTTGGACGTCGTTCTCTAACGGGGCGACTTATCAGAATAAATAAAAGATATTGGGACTTCAATGTTAGGGCATAGCTAATGAAGTTTTAAGTCAGAATGTTGGCGGATAGTATATTTAACTTTCTATTATGAAACTTGCAATTTGGGTGTTTTCTCTATTAGGCCTTACATTAAATTTATAAGAATTTGGTTACATTTTTTATGGCTGGCAAACCTATTCGAACGCAGCAAGATGTTTTAATACCACAAATTCGAGAGGCAAAGCCGCTCAATCCGAGCGCAGCGAGGCGTTTGGGGGTTGGCGAGCGTTAGCGAGCAGGGGGCGAAGCCCCCTAGTTGTTATATATTGTTGTACAAATTGTTTGTATATAGTGTAAATAGTGACGTATTATTTTTAATCCTATTGTAATTTATTTTAGCTTATTTTATTTATTAACAGCGATAATACAGGTTAGAAAAAGGTGGCAACACCTAAAGCAATCGAGAAATTTCAAGATGTTTCTTCTTCTACGAATTGGCTGGATATTTCGAGAATGTACTCTCGCGCCAAGTATAAATAAGAGTGGAGATCGGGAAAGTTTTCAGATTGAATAAGGACTTCGATGAAAGCTGATCGCTTTGTTTACCTACTAGAGTGAACTTGTATAATCGCTGTATTCGAAGTTGTTCTTACTGAAGCTTGTGTTGAAGCTTGAGAGTGATTACACTAGTAGTTAGAAAATGCCGATCCTGGGCCATGGCGCAATGTGCAATGGTATGGTATGGGGGCGTGCCTTTGACGTCACCGGAAGGGGGCGTCACCGGAAAGGGCGTAACCGGAAGTGGAGTGGAGTTGTTTATCTCCTGTTGAAGTTTTAGTTTCGGTTTCGTTATAAGCTGTTTGTGTATGACGTCACAGTGGGTATGACGTCATAATTTGTTTTATATCAAAGTTTTGAGCGGTGGCAACACTTTTTAGTTTTTGTTTCCTGTTAAATGGGGTTGAGTTGTTCTAGGGCTGCTTCTTAGCGAATAAGTTAGAGTTATAGGCTTTTTGACTAGTGACGTCACAGTGGGTATGACGTCATAATTTGTTTTATATCAAAGTTTTGAGAGGTGGCAACACTTTTTAGTTTCGATTTACCTTTCAGACGGAGTTGAGTAGTTCTAGGGATGCTTCTAAACGAAAACATTATAGTGATAGGGTTTTTGACTATTAACGTCACAGTGGGTATGACGTCATGACTTGCTTTATGTGAGAGATCGACAAAATGCTTGCTAACGATTAGTCGGTTTTAAACACGTGACTAAATGGACGCTTGTGATTGGCTGCACAGTTTAGTAAGATAGTTTTCTACTAAGTTTAGGGTAGTGGCGCCATCTAGGAGTGAATTTAAGAGATATTTGCATTAAATTTCTAAGATCAGAGATATATGCAAATAAAAAAAAATCTTAACACGACTTTTAAGTTTAATAAAAGTGAAGGCCATTTGTTAAGGGTCTAAAGAACCCTAACCCCGAGCTACACGTGACATTTCAATGTTTTACCAAACAATTGTTAAAATATCGACTATCGGTCGTTGCCTTCATGTGAACTCATCTACCCACCCCCCTTCCCTAACCAATTTTGAATAAGCTAATTTGAAAGACTTTAGAAAATGTTAATTATTTTCAAGCTAAATTTTAAAAGTGAGGACCCACCTCCGGCCCGAATCCTCTTTTAGGAAGAATTGGTACCGCCTCACTCCTCCCTATAAAAAGAAAAAAACTTATTCTAAAGAACGTATATTTCTTTGAAATATGAGGTCACTAACCAACCATCCAATACTGAATTTCATGAAAATTTTAGTCTGTCTAAACATTTTTTCATGAGAATTTTAGTTTTGAAAATAATTATTTAAACACTAATGTAAAAAAAAAAAAATATTTTTAATAGAAATTTTTACTAATATCTACTTGCATGTAGCTTTTTTTCCGAAAAAACTTAATGAATTTCACGAAAATTTTAAAGTACCCTTAACAGTTTTCATGAAAATTGTAATTTTGATACAAACAAATTTAACTTTAGTGTTACAGTTTACTCTTCATACAAATGTGCAGAAATATCTTAATTTTTTTAACTAGCATATCTTTCTTTAGGATGTTATTACCAATGACTCCCAACGGCTCCCAATTGGCTCTCAATGGCTCCCAATACCTGTTAAATGCTTCCTAACTGCTCCCAATACCTGTTAAATGTTCGCAATACCTGTAAATGTTCTCAATACCCGCTAAATGCTCCCTAACTGCTCCCAATACCTGTTAAATGCTTCCTAACTGCTCCCAATACATGTTAAATGCTCTCAATACCTATTAAATGCTCCAAAAATGCTATCAATACCTGCTAAATGCTCCCTAACTGCTCCCAATACCTGTTAAATGCTCCCTAACTGCTCCCAATACATGTTAAATGCTCCCTAACTGCTCCCAATACATGTTAAATGCTCCCTAACTGCTCCCAATACCTGTTAAATGCTTCCTAACTGCTCCCAATACCCGCTAAATGCTCCATAACTGCTCCCAATACATGTTAAATGCTCCATAACTGCTCCCAATACATGTTAAATGCTCCCTAATGCTCCCAATACCCGCTAAATGCTCCCTAACTGCTCCCAATACCTGTTAAATGCTTCCTAATTGCTCCTAATACATGTTAAATGCTCCCTAACTGCTCCAACACCCTCTAAATGCTCCCTAACTGCTCCCAATACTTGTTAAATGCTTCCTAATTCCTCCCAATACATGTTAAATGCTCTCAATACCTGTTAGAAATTAATCTGTCTATGTTAGTTATATTAATCAAGATAGTTTTTATTGTACAATGGTACTTACTTAAGTTGACGAATGGCAACACAGAACTAGCTGCTAATGCTGAATAGAGATGTGATAACTGATTTTGGATACTTTAATGCCTAAATAAGAGAGAAAAAGTAACACACTTGAACATCTTACAACTAAGAATTCAAAAGTGAACGTGAAAATTTACTTTACGAATAAAAATCATGTCTTTAAAATGTGTACGAATATCACTAAATAAGAGAAAAAAGTAACATACTTAAACTCTTTACGACAAATAACTAATTAACGCAAAAAATTTACTTTACACATAAAAATCACTTTAAAATGTGTAAAAATATCGCTAAATAAGAAGAAAAAAAAGTAACTTACTTAAAATTTCTAAAATAAATATTTAACTTTTACGCGAAAATTCCCATCATATTTAAACATCACGACTTTAAAATATGACATGCAAGAGAAAAGTAACGTGCTTAAACTTTCTACGACAAATAACTTTAACATTAACGTAATATTTTACTTTACACATAAAAATCCCGACTTTAAAATATGTAGAAATATCGCTAAATAAAAGAAAAAAGTAACATACTTAAACTTTCTACGACAAATAACTTTAACATTTACACAAAAATTTACTTTACACATAAAAATCACGACTTTAAATTTGAAATGTAGGAGGAAAGTATAACATACCTATAATTTCTACGACAAAGAATTCAAACATTGCCGTTCATGTCTTTAAAATGTATAATGACAACTCTAACTTTTAGAAAAAAGAAACACTAAAAATTTACAAGGCAAAGAATTTAAAATTGAACGTTAAAATTAACTTTACATGTACTATCATACTCTTATATCAACGATAAATAAGATAAAAAAGAAACTCAAATTTATAAGGCAAAGAATTTAACTAATACGCGAAAATTTACCTCACATATAAAAATTATGTCTTTCAAATGTGTAAGAATAACGCTAAATTAGAGAAAAAGAAATATTAAAAATTTATAAGGTAAGGAATGAAACAATACGCGAAAATTTATTTCACACATAACATTTTTATTTTTAAAATGTGTAAGAATAATGCTAAATTAGAGAAGAAAAAAAATAACACACTTAAACTTTCTTCGACAACAATTTAAACAATAGGCGAAAATTTCATACACAATTATTTTCTTAGGTTAATGTTAAATAATGGGAAATTTAACAGAATAAAAATTTCAAAGATAAAGAATTTTAACCTTTACACGAAAATTTACTTCACATATAAATATCATGTCTTTAAACTTTAACGTGGCAATTTACTTCTCATATACAATTAAACTCTTAGGTTAATGTTAAATAAAAGAAAAAGTAACATACTCAAAAATTTCTAAGATAAGCATAACGTAAAAATTTCATATCATGTGTTTAAAATGTAACATATAAGAGAAAAAAAAAATAACGTACTTGAACTTTCTATAGCAAAGAATTTAAGCTTTAGCGTAAAAATTTACTTTACATATAAAATTCACGTCTTTAAACGGGATGATAAGCATGTGACGGTAATTAGCCAATCAGGTTAGCGGTAGGTGATCGCCACTTTCCGGCATTTTTAGACCGGAGGATGAGTCACGCTAAAACTTGTTCAAACAGGTCGGGAGACTTGTACAGCAAGAACAGCAGCATCGACGCGCAAGCAGCGGGTGATGCTGCGGTGTATCTTTGAGATTATCGTTTTCCTACTTTGCCTTTTTCATAATGAAATGTTTGTGAAAACTTGGAATGAATGAAGTGTATTTCAAAGACACTTTAGTAAGTGAAGGTAGAATTCGCATGGACTTTCTTCCAAAAAGTATGATTCACTTGGAGAATTTAAGATCATTTCTACTTGAAAACTTTTCTATTGTCTAAAACATTGAATATTGTTCAAACTCAGTGAGATTATATGCTACAATACGGGTAAAACTTAACAAAATTGTTACATAGAAGAAAAATAGTAAGAGATTTTAAATAAATACTAGTTATAGATACTCCAAAGAAAAAATTTCACCTCTACTTTTCAATCGGAAAATCAATGCAAGTTGGAAATTTATGTTACTTCAAGAAAGACTTAGACAATTTACTTTGTAATAATATACGTTAAGGTGTCGTATTAGCTCATGCAATACATGCTGACTAAGGTTTATTTTACTTATCTAAGAAAGATGAATTGGGGGAAAATATTAAATAAATTGTAGTAATTAAATACATTGTAGATATTCAAGTTTTGAAAATCACCTGCAAGACTTTTAAAACATCTTAAGATAAATTGAAAGCGAATTATATGTAAACTATATAACTTTTTATACTCTGAAAGGAAATCACAAGTAATTTAGTTAACTTTTTTCATGGTAACACTCATATTCAACGACATGTTTTTAAAATTTAACCTTCTTTACATGATAATAGTTATAAATTTTTTCAATCTCAGATGCGATATACTATTATTTCTAACATATATGTTACGAATTGTGTAAAGTTTTTAAAAGAGTATATGCAAATCATCAATCAGAAACATAAAAATCTAACATCAATCAAACAAACTAAAATAATAAGATATTTTCCTCAGTGGAAATAGTTAACTACTCATGTGATGGAATATACTTAGAAATTTTAAATACTGAAAAGAGTTTGCAAGGCAAACTTAAAGAATATTTTTTTTTTCTTGTGAAAAACTATCATAAATTTGAAAAATGTAGAGTTTGTTACTACGTAAAATTGAACATCATCTGGACAAACTAAATTATACATGATTTTTTTTTTTATTTGAGAGGTGCTGACAATATATTATTAATATAGAGATTTTTAACTTCCACCCATAATTTCTAAATAACTTATACATAAATTTCAGAAAACTGAAACGGAATGTGTTTTACAAGACGCTTATTTTGTAAGATGAATATTCAATATTAATATAACTGAGCAAAGTTCATTCCGGAAAAAACTTGTAAAAGATACTTATATTTTGAAAATAGTTTGAAATATCCTTTTAAATTTATGAATACTCGCTTTCGAAAGACACAAATAAAACTGATATTACACATGATAATTAACACATGCATAACATTAGTCAAACAAAGTGGAATTTTTATTGCTTGTGACCGATAACTTTTCAGTGAAGTAGAACTTACATAGGAAATTTGTGCAAACTTTTTCAACTTTTAAACCAAGTATCTTGTAAAATTGTAAATTACGATAGGAAATAGCACACTTCAGAATCGAAACAAGTCTTCTAGTTAAGCTAAATTTATTTCTCAAGGAATTGAAAGCATACCAGAAAAGTCCTTATTATTTCGCATCTTTTCTCATGTTGCAAGAAGACATACTTTGTAAAAAATCGTCGTTGCACTTAACAAAAATCAGTAAAAATAAATGTATTTTCTATGGCAAAGATAAAACTTCACAACTTAATTACTGAAATTTAGCTAAGTTGCATATGGTTTATTCACATAACTAGCATATGCTTCGAATGTTGAAATATATTTGTCAGTTGAAATCAAACTCATCGAAAATAAGTGCTACCTACATTTTCAAGTCGGAAATTACTATTAAATAAACTTTACATGTAAAACATTGTGATGTTAAAAAGAAAAATCTTAAAAAATGTAAATGATAATTTTACTGTTGGTACATAAATGATGAATAATTTATGATTTTATTCTAGGCAAACGTTTTATTGTCTAACAGAGAACTTAAACTTTAGCAGAAAAACGAAAAAATACAATTTTTATATCCTATCATGCTTGTCGAAAATTGAATTTATTAGCTGTTGTAATAGATTTTTACTGTCCAAATTCTTCCCAGTGCAATAAAATTAAGTTCATCTGTAATGATTAGGTTTTTTTTTTTTTTTTTTTTTTTTTTTTATGAATCTTATAAATTTAATGAAATTATTATGACATAAGAGATTGAGTGAACTGAATAAATCAATGATGTAAATTTAAACAGTGACTTGAACTGATACATACTAAAACTGTAAAGAAGTAGGACAAAGTGATAGATGAAGTGAAAATAGAAGTTGAGTGAAATGTGTTAAAAAAAGTTAAAGACGACAAGAAATTCGTAATTGAGAATTATCATTGACTTATATTAACTTCGTTTTTCTTGCTTATGACAAGAAAATACACTCTTTCTTATTAAGAACCAACTTGATATCTTATCATAGAATGACAATGATGAAATATCTATACATTAAAAAAAAATAAAAAATACCAAACTTAGACATAGCAAATTTCTTGAAATTCATGTATAATGTGAGAAGTTTTACTGGAAATATAGAAGATACAACATTGAAAGATGTGAATGTTTCAAAGTACTTTATCAGAAATAAAAAAAATAAAAAAAAAATAAAAAATGCGCTGAGGTTCGCTATAAAAAATTTTAGGAGAAAGTTTAAACAAAATTTAAAATCAAACATGCTTTTAAATGGGAACACATATATTAAAACTATAGCACATTAAACAATTTATATTACGTCATCTCAGTTGTATCAAACTGAATAACATGAAAAACAACCACAAACTGAATAAACATGAAAAACAACCACAAACTGAATAAACATGAAAATTATCAATATATATGGAAAAGTTTCCTTTTTTCACATATAAAAAAAATAACGCATTGACGTACGTTAAGATCACGTAACATGCGTAATCATATACCGATAAGAGCAACCAATGTTGCGGGGAGATATTCACGTGATGGTCAATATCCCATGAATAAATTGATTGATTGAATTTCTAATGCTAATTCCAATAGTATTCCACTTAACTTCAACATGATATGTTACATTATAGATATATTTATTTTTCAAATATATTGACTTTCGAAAAATCATCCTTCAATATAAGAATGATCATAGTAAGAATAAAAGAAAAGATACTAAGTATTGATTTAAAGTGTGTTTATTTCAACTTAGCAACAAATCATATGCTTGAAACGAAAATCGCTTCGAACCAAAGTATAACTATCCAATTTCATTGATTCCTACAAGGAAATTTTTCTCATCTAATAGTAATTGAATTTTTTTTCTCATAATAAATAATAGTATATCGCATCTGAGATTGAAAAAATTTATAACCTTTATCATGTAAAGAAGGTTAAATTTTAAAAACATGTCGTTGAATATGAGTGTTACCATGAAAAAAGTTAACTAAATTACTTGTGATTTCCTTTCAGAGTATAAAAAGTTATATAGTTTACATATAATTCGCAAGTTTCTTTCAATTTATCTTAAGATGTTTTAAAAGTCTTGCAGGTGATTTTCAAAACTTGAATATCTACAATGTATTTAATTACTACAATTTATTTAATATTTTCCCCCAATTCACCTTTCTTAGATAAGTAAAATAAACCTTAGTCAGCATGTATTGCATGAGCTAATACGACACCTTAACGTATATTATTTTGTTAACGTATAAATTTGAGTTTCTTTTTTATCTTATTTATCGTTGATATAAGAGTATGATAGTACATGTAAAGTTAATTTTAAAGTTTAATTTTAAATTCTTTCCCTTGTAAATTTTTAGTGTTTCTTTTTTCTAAAAGTTAGAGTTGTCATTATACATTTTAAAGACATGAACGGCAATGTTTGAACTCTTTGTCGTAGAAATTATAGGTATGTTATACTTTCCTCCTACATTTCAAATTTAAAGTCGTGATTTTTATGTGTAAAGTAAATTTTTGTGTTAATGTTAAAGTTATTTGTCGTAGAAAGTTTAAGTATGTTACTTTTTTCTTTTATTTAGCGATATTTCTACATATTTTAAAGTCGGGATATTTATGTGTAAAGTAAAATTTTACGTTATTGTTAAAGTTATTTGTCGTAGAAAGTTTAAGCACGTTACTTTTCTCTTGCATGTCATATTTTAAAGTCGTGATGTTTATATATGATGGGAATTTTCGCGTAAAGGTTAAATATTTATTTTAGAAATTTTAAGTAAGTTACTTTTTTTTTTTATTTAGCGATATTTTTACACATTTTAAAGTGATTTTTATGTGTAAAGTAAATTTTTTACGTTAATGAGTTATTTGTCGTAAAGAATTTAAGTATGTTACTTTTTTCTCTTATTTAGTGATATTCGTACACATTTTAAAGACATGATTTTTATTCGTAAAGTAAATTTTCACGTTCACTTCTGAATTCTTAGTTGTAAGATGTTCAAGTATGTTACTTTTTCTCTCTTATTTAGGCATTAGAGTATCCAAAATCAGTTATTACATCTCTATTCAGCATTAGCAGCAAGTTCTGCGTTGCCATTCGTCAACTTAAGTAAGTACCATTGTACAATAAAAACTATCTTGATTAATATAACTAACATAGACAGATTAATTTCTAACAGGTATTGAGAGCATTTAACATGTATTGGGAGCAATTAGGAAGCATTTAACAGGTATTGGGAGCAATTAGGAAGCATTTAACAGGTATTGGGAGCAGTTATTGAGCATTTAGCGGGTATTGGGAGCAGTTAGGGAGCATTTAACAGGTATTGGGAGCAGTTAGGGAGCATTTAGTGGGTATTGGGAGCAGTTAGGGAGCATTTAACATGTATTGGGAGCAGTTAGGGAGCATTTAACATGTATTGGGAGCAGTTAGGGAGCATTTAACAGGTTTTGGGAGCAGTTAGGGAGCATTTAGCAGATATTGGGAGCATTTAGGGAGCATTTAGCAGGTATTGATAGCATTTTTGGAGCATTTAATAGGTATTGAGAGCATTTAACATGTATTGGGAGCAGTTAGGAAGCTTTTAACAGGTATTGGGAGCAGTTAGGGAGCATTTAGCGGGTATTGAGAACATTTAACACTTTAAATCCCAACCCGCCCTATACCGCCTTGTAGAGAATTTCCCAGCTAACCGCCTTTCGGGCGGTTGCAGTGGTAAACGTATATTTCCAAGTGAGGGGAACTGCCCTGCCTTAGTTGTTTAAAGCGTGACGGTCCTCAACAATAGGCTATTGTGGGGCATGTAGAGGGGAGACATGGATTTAAAGAACTCAATGTCAAACTGCCCCACCCTTTGGACATGGAGTAAGATATTCAGGGACTTTTCTTTTATGCGAATCTTGTCATGTACTTAGCGGTGGCGTTTGTTTCATTGATAAGACGCCAACTAAATTCTCTGACATATCAAGCAGATGACCCATCGCACACCCCTATTGCAGGCTGTATACATATAGTAATGATCTTTTAATGGTCGACAGTGACCCCCACAGCAATCCCAGGAGTGGCAGACAGGAGAACGAGTCGGGCGAGTTCATTTCCAGTTTTTATGAATGGAAAGTCATCGGGGTTTTGTGAAACCCACAACGCTGACTCCATGGGAATTAAAGGGTTAACAGGTATTGCGAACATTTAACAGGTATTGGGAGCAGTTAGGAAGCATTTAACAGGTATTGGGAGCCATTGAGAGCCAATTGGGAGCCGTTGGGAGTCATTGGTAATAACATCCTAAAGAAAGATATGCTAGTTAAAAAAATTAAGATATTTCTGCACATTTGTATGAAGAGTAAACTGTAACACTAAAGTTAAATTTGTTTGTATCAAAATTACAATTTTCATGAAAACTGTTAAGGGTACGTTAAAATTTTCGTGAAATTCATTAAGTTTTTTCGGAAAAAAGCTACATACAAGTAGATATTAGTAAAAATTTCTATTAAAAATATTTTTTTTTTTTTTTTTTTTTTTTTACATTAGTGTTTAAATAATTATTTTCAAAACTAAAATTTTCATGAAAAAATGTTTTGACAGACTAAAATTTTCATGAAATTCAGTTTTGGATGGTTGGTTAGTGACCTCATATTTCAAAGAAATATACGTTCTTTAGAATAAGTTTTTTTCTTTTTATAGGGAGGAGTGAGGCGGTACCAATTCTTCCTAAAAGATGATTCAGGCCGGAGGTGGGTCCTCACTTTTAAAATTTAGCTTGAAAATAATTAACATTTTCTAAAGTCTTTCAAATTAGCTTATTCAAAATTGGTTAGGGAAGGGGGTGGGTAGATGAGTTCCCATGAAGGCAACGACCGATAGTCGATATTTTAACAATTGTTTGGTAAAACATTGAAATGTCACGTGTAACTCGGGGTTAGGGTTCTTTAGACCCTTAACAAATGGCCTTCACTTTTATTAAACTTAAAAGTCGTGTTAAGATTTTTTTTTTATTTGCATATATCTCTGATCTTAGAAATTTAATGCAAATATCTCTTAAATTCACTCCTAGATGGCGCCACTACCCTAAACTTAGTAGAAAACTATCTTACTAAACTGTGCAGCCAATCACAAGCGTCCATTTAGTCACGTGTTTAAAACCGACTAATCGTAAGCAAGCATTTTGTCGATCTCTCACATAAAGCAAGTCATGACGTCATACCCACTGTGACGTCAATAGTCAAAAAGCCTATCACTATAATGTTTTCTTTTAGAAGCATCCCTAGAAGTGCTCAACTCCGTCTGAAAGGTAAATCGAAACTAAAAAGTGTTGCCACCTCTCAAAACTTTGATGTAAAACAAATTATGACGTCATACCCACTGTGACGTCACTAGTCAAAAAGCCTATAACTCTAACTTATTCGCTAAGAAGCAGCCCTAGAACAACTCAACACCATTTAACTGGAAACAAAAACTAAAAAGTGTTGCCACCGCTCAAAACTTCGATATAAAACAAACTATGACGTCATTCCCACTGTGACATCATACACAAACAGCTTATAACGAAACCGAAATTAAAACTGCAACAGGAGGGAAACAACTCCACTCCACTTCCGGTCACGCCCCCTTCCGGTGACGTCAAAGTCACGCCCCCATACCATACCATTGCACATTGCGCCATGGCCCAGGATCGGCATTTTCTAACTACTTACACTGTTGTTTTTGAGTAAATTTTGTGAGTTTTCTGAAGAGAATAAATAATTGTTTTTATCTTAAAAACTGTGCCATCATTGCCTCTGCGAAAAATTCTTAACTGTGGTGTCAAAAGTGGGGTAATATCTGTTTGAATGCCGATAACTAGAGGAATGATGGAAGAGCAAATGAAGCAATTAATGGAAATGATTGCCGGAATTAAAACATGTCAGGAAACTGCCACAGCCGAAATGAAAGCCTGCCAAGATACCGCCGCAGCCGAAATGAAAGCCTGCCAAAAAACCACCGCCGCTACAATTGCTGCCGGTCAAGCTCGTCTAGAATCTACAAATGCTGAATTCGCTGCAGCGATTTCGGGTGACATTAAAGCTTTACAAGAAACTACATCATCAGACATTAAAGCTTTACAAGAAGCAACATCATCGGACCTTAAAGCTTTAACCGCCAAACAAGAATCGACTTCTGCGTCCGTTGACGGATTTATAGAGTGCACGGAAAATGTCCTTCAGTCAATGATGCCGATATTTCGGATGTCAAAGAAGATCTTGTGACTGTGAGGAACGAAATCGAAGAAAAGGTTTCCATCGTGAGGGAGGAACTTAACGGGAAATTTGACTGCTTGGAGGAAAGAATTCGATTTATTGAAATTAGAAGATCTGAAGCAGCTCCAGGGAGAGGTTTCCGTTCCCGTTATTGTACCACGTTCTAACATCAAAGTGGCCACTTTTGATGGAAAGTCTTCCTGGCGTGTTTATCAAACGCAGTTTGAAATGATTGCATCTGCAAATGGATGGGACGAACACTACAAAAGCATTTCACCTCGCTGATTCACTCAGCTGCTGATGTCCTGCTAATACTCCCAAAGGATAAAAGAGAAGATTTAGCTGCCCTAACATCTCCTTTATAGTTGCGGTTCGGTGAGCAACATTTGAAAGATTATAGCAGGCAACAACTCAGAACAAGGCAGCAGAGGTCCGGGGAATCACTCCAGGAGTTCGCCTCGGAAATTGAACCGTTATTACTACTAGCTTTCCCGCATTGCCCTGCGGATGTGAGGGATAATTTATCCCAACAATATTTTGTGGATGGCCTGAAGGACGTTGACATCTCTCAAGCTGTAAGAATGTCGGACAGTAAAGATCTCAAGAGTGTTCTCGTTTATGCCATGCGAGTGAAGGCTAACCAGAATTCTTCCAGAAAAGATCGACGATATGTACGAGGTGCATCGGCCGAGGATTCTTCTGACATTTTCACCAGTAAGCTTCGAGAACTGGAAAGCAAAATCGATAGAATGATGAGAAGCTATCCAGGAGCAAAGGATTGGAAGAGTAAAGTTAATTGCTGGCTCTGCAGCCGTGAAGGACATTTTAGACGTAGTTGCCCGGATCTGGACAAGAGAGGAGATAACACCACCTCCGAGCCTCAGCAGTTAAACTAAGAAGCGGCTATCTCGCGGGGCGGAGGTCGCCTTGTAGAGCAGGTGGTGCCCCACTCAGCCTCTATCACATCTCATCCCTTCAAGGAGGAAACCATGGTTTATTCGTAGAGGGCAAGATCAATGGAACTCCCTGTCGTCTAATAGTTGACTCAGGGGCAAATGTAACCATCGTACGGACGGATATAGCCCGGCGCCTGGAAAGCCAACCTCTTTACACGGCGCCTTCAGTTTCACTACAGACTGTGACTGGTGATAAGATTTCTGTGCATGGGAAATTAAATGTCAATATCTCCTTTGGATTTCACTCCTAAACGCACACCGTTTACGTCGCTGAAATTATTGACCCATGCATTCTTGGACTGGATTTTTTAAAGGTAAATAGAATTACTTTGAATTTCGAGAAAAGCGAGCTACAAACTGGGAAAGAAGAAGTTCCATTGTTCGGTTTGGACTCGAACGAGCCGTGTGCATATCGAATAGTAGCTCTTGAAAACATCCCCATCCCCTCCATGACAGATTTGGTCGTAAAGGGTTCAGCAGATATCCCGAAGACCTTCCGATTTGGAGTAACGGACTTCCCCTCATCGAATAGCTTCCCGAAAGGAGTGCTAGTAGGAGCGACGCTTGTGGATCTCTCTCAGGAGGTAGTGCATGTGAGAATGGCTAACATCGGTGATGCTACCAAAGTTATCAAAAAAAGAGAAAAAAAAAATTACCACCTGCACACCTGTTACAAGCATCGAACGGGGATCGAAGGAGTTTTTGACCGCACCCTCCGCGGATTTAGTGGACCAGCTTCTCGAGGATGCTCAGTTGGAAAGAAGTCAAGAAAAGATTGTCGAAAACCTTATAAAAGAATTTCAGGACGTTTTCTCCATGTCATCGAAAGATGTAGGAAGAACGAAGCTTACACAACATCAAATTGACAGGTGGGACCCATTTACCGATTAAACAACATCCTCGAAGCCTTCCATTTGCAAAACAAGAGGAGGTCGGGAGATTGTTACATGAAATGGAAGATAATAGAGTTATCGAAACTCTTCTAATCCATGGGCCTCTCCAATCGTACTTGGTTCGAAAGGAGGATGGTTCCACTAGATTTTGTGTGGATTACCGGAATCTGAACGAAATTACGAAAAAGGACAGCTACCCTCTGCCAAGAATTGTAGACACTTTGGACACTCTATCTGGGAACATGTGGTTTTCAACTTTGGATTTGAAGAGTGGATACTGGCAAGAGGAGATACATCCCGACCGTCGAGAGAAGACGGCCTTCACTACCGGACAAGGATTATGGCAGTTTCAAGTTATGCCGTTTGGATTGTGTAATGCACCGGCTACGTTCGAGCGACTAATGGAGATTGTGCTTAGAGGACTTTCCTACGAGACCTGTCTGGTATATTTGGACGATATCATTATCACAGGGCGGAGTTTTGATCAGCACTTGCAAAACGTAAAGAACGTGTTCTTGAAGCATAGGGAAGCCCACTTGAAACTTAGCCCATCAAAATGTAAGCTCTTTTTGCAGAAAGTCAGTTATCTCGGACACATCATCTCATCCGATGGAGTGAGCACAGATCCAGCCAAGATCCATGCTGTGAAAATTTGGTCTCGGCCGCAAGACGTTCATCAATTGTGAAGCTTCCTAGGCCTGTGCACGTATTACCGCAGATTTGTGAAGGGTTTCTCCAAGATCGCCAGACCCCTGCATCGACTGACAGAGAGCAAACAGAAGTTCCTGTGGACTGCCGATTGTGACGAATCCTTCAATCAACTGAAGACAGCTTTAACATCCGCGCCTGTGTTAGCTTTTCCAGATGTTAACAAGGACTTTATTCTGGATACGGATGCAAGTAATGAAGGGGTGGGCGCTGTTCTTTCCCAGGAATTTGAAGGTCAGGAGAAAGTCATGGCTTATTTTAGTAAGAGCCTGTCAAGATCCGAGTGGAACTACTGCCTCACAAGAATGGAGTTACTGGCAATAGTAAAGGCCGTTGAGCACTTTTATCATTATTTGTATGGCCGAAAATTCCTTTTAAGAACTGATCATGCGTCTCTGACTTGGTTGCTAAATTTCAAGAATACAGAGGGACAAATAGCGAGGTGGATTCAGCGCCTACAGGAATACGACGTGGATATCCGTCACAGAAAAGGAACGTCTCATGGGAATGCAGACGCTCTTTCCAGAAGACCATGTTCGAAATATTGCCGATTTTGTTCCAATGCGGAGTCTAAGTTTGGGACAACAGCATCTGCTGTTCGTAAAATAACTTCCAAGTCAACTACTTCGGACGTGGACCCTTGGATCAGAATGTCCGAAAAAGTCAGGTCGAAGATCAGGACTTGAAACCTCTAATTGAATTCCTGGAAGCAGCTACCGGAAAACCCAGTTGGCAGGAAATTGCACGCTATAGCCCAACAATGAAGAGATATTGGGCTATGTGGGACTCTTTGCACTTGAAGAATCGAGTACTCTACCGTCGATGGGAGTCCGATGATGGCAGGAGCTTCCTGTGGCAATTAATCCTCCCAAGTTCTAGAGTTATCTACGTTTAGGCTTGGGCGATGTATCGATACATCGTCCAAAACCGGTGTGAAATCAACATCGCCAAACCGGTGTCACTATTTTCGCATACCCGATACATCACGATCTTTTTCGACGAGAGCGCGATTCTTGCTAAGCACTTCAAGGACGAAGAACCGTGATGCCACGATTGATGCGCGGGGTTTCTAAGACACTATAGAAACGTATTGAAACCGTCGACACCGCGCCGTTTGAAACACGATACTTCAACACATCGCAGTAATCCACCCTGCATATGCGCGGTGTCTCCAAAACTGTATAGAAACGTACTGTAACAGCTAACACCGAGCCGTTTGAGACGATTTCTATTTGCTTTTGCTGAGGCGATACTTCATTCGCATTCAAGGACGAAGAACCGCGCCACGATTCATGCGCGGTGTTCCTAAGATACTATGGAAACGCATTGAAACCGTCGACACAGCGCCGTTTGAAACGAGTTTCATTTGCTTTTGCGCGGTACTTCATCAACAAGCTCACATCGTGATAATCCTATCTACCCTGCCCTGCATATGCGCGATGTTCCCAATATTGTATAGAAACATAAGGAAACCGTCGACATCGGGCCGTTTGACAGGTGGTGCCAGCAGTCTAGTAATATTGGAGATACGATAAAAGAAGTATTCCTTTAATGTTTGAACATTATTTATGTTGTTCTCTCAACTCTTGGAAAACATTTTGATTGTTATTTAATAGTCATCAGATATAAGACCTTGATATCTATTTTTGGGCATTTCCTACACTTTTTGTGTTTCATTTTTGATTTTTTTTTCTCATTATTTCTCTAACTTGAAAGAAATAAAGTATTACGATTTTTTTTTATCTTGCTATTATTTTATTTTGCTTTATTTATTAACACAAGGGGATTGCGGTATTCTGGCGTGGTAATTTCTGTCTAGTTCTTACTCAGTTAAGATAATCTGGTTATTTATTACTATGAGCTGTTTGTTATATCTGCGAAAATCAATGTGAACTAGTGCATGGACTAATCACAGTTGCTTCTCTAATTTGATTGCTTAAATACTTACAAACGATTTTTTCCCATCCACTTTGAGTATTTCCTCTTCGGTCTCGTAAGTAAATAAATGTTTTATAATATTTTTTTCAGTTTGTACAATTTGAATAAAGTTTATTTCCATAAGTATCAATCGAACATTGCTTCTTAAAAATGCGGAAATGCAGATTTTTTGGGCACAAAATAAAGATCATTAGAATTTTAAATGTTAAAAAATAAAAATAAAATTAATTCATAATAGTTTTATTGTATATTGTAAGTAATAAAATATTCATTATAAAGTATGTTTTTGATTTAATGATTAAGAATATCCAATAACTAAAGTAACATGTGCACCGCCAGGAAGTGCACTTGTCCTCCACCCCCCTCCTTCCCTGGAAAATAACAAAGTAAACTTTCATTCATCAGATAGAGAAATTGAAAAATCCGGATTAAACCAAAATAATAATAATAATAACCGACTTATACCAACACCTCCTATATAAGAAAGCCTCTGCACGGGTTACCACTTTTAAATATGACGTCATTAAAATAGTCAAACTTGAAAACTACGAACTTTTTCCATACGGGGTGCCATTTAGAGGAAGATATCTTTTCGATTTGGCGATAAATGGTTTGGCGACGTTTTATGTGCTTGTGATTCGGGAAGATATGGTTTGGCGACGTCTTGCGTGCTCATGATTCGTCAAGATCTATTTTGGCGCATAACTCTGGCGTACGACGGACGATAGCAAAAATCAACATCGCCATTTTGTTTACCGAAAGTCTGCTGCCATTTCTGTTTCCAACACGTATAGTTTGCAGTATTTTCTGTTCCGAAAACGTAAAGATTATTGCATTAAGAGTGCTATAAATTACATTAAATGCCATTTAAATGCCCTGTGGTAAACTGCAAAGGAATTTTTAAAAATGGGCCAAGAGTTCCGGTATTTATATTTCCCACAGATCATGAACTTAAAAGAAGATGGATAACTGCTGTTTCAAGAAAAGTTTTCGTAGTTACTTCTAGTTCAAAGGTAAGCTGAGAGATGGAGTGGTTCCTTCTATTTTTGAAAGCTATCCTAGCTACATGTCTAAAGTAAGTTATTAAGACCCAAGTCATGCGAAAATATGGTAATAGCGGATGAACAAAATATCAGCAAAGCTATATAACGGACTCTAAAGGATTGAAATGTGCCATTCACTGATTTAAAAGAATGTGGTCAATTTAAAAAAGTCGACATATCTTGTTTTAAAGAAATTACACTTTCCGAAGAAGATTTTATTGCCATTGCAAATTTACAGTGCTGGTTATTGTGACCATTCCATTGTGAAATTCAGCAAATGGTCTAGCTCTAAAAATATTTTGACACTTGAAAACATCGATGATACTTTTGATTTTCTTGACAATGATAAGAATAGTTATATTTTGAATCTGGATAAAGATGATTTATGCTATCCAAAACTTGAGGTTTTGAATGTTATTTTGTATTTATATGTTGTAATTCAAAAGTTCATTTCTGTAATATATGAGAAGTTGTTTTAGAATTTTTGAAGGTCAGAGATTACTTTCAAAAAGCTTAACTTTTGATATTATTAATGGTAAAGAAATATATAACATTCCTCATGAATGTAAAGAACATAATATTAAATTTATTGTAGAAAGTATTCTAAGGGATGGTGCAAACATATATTGAAATAGTTATTGTAAGCAGCAAAATGACAACCTGTCAGTGAGAAAAAAAATTTCAAGCAAAAGAAAGTTAAAAAAAAAAAAAAAAAAAACTTCAAATATTAAAGTAATTTTGAAGTTAATGAATAACAACACTAAACTATTTTGCTTTAAAATGTTTTATTGATTAATAATAACTATGATTTGTGAATAAAATAAAAATAGTTTATTTAGATTTGGTGTTTTATTTCGGAATAAAATTCAAAATAATAGCGGAACATAAATATTAAAACAAATTTCAATTATCTTTGTCAATAAAAAAGAAATGTTTTCTAAATTCTCTCCTATTCAAATTAACTAGCAAAACTAAGAAAAGGATAATTCCTATGCTACCAATGCGAAGTATGATTGACTACTCTATGTGACGTCACACAGTCAGTGCGAAGGCTTTCTTATATAGGAGGTGTTGCTTGTATCCCTTGGGTGTTTTGTGTATCTCGCTGAAAATAATTCGGTCGCTGCTCATGTTATTTAAATTAAACTTCCTAAAACTATGAAAAATTAAAATGAATTTAATAAAATTTTACAAAGCTAATTAAGCATAACTTTCGGCTATATAGCGTGTTATGAAAATGTTGTTTTGTAGTATTTTGTAAAAAAAAATATACACATAGTTAGCATCGCGATGTATCGTGACATCGTGATGTTTGCTTCCCGATATATCACGATGCAGAAATGTTAACATCGCCCAGGCCTATCAACGTTCTAGAAGAACTCCACAGCAGCCCTACTGGAGGACATTTCGGTATCATGAAAACTCTTCAGAAAGTCAGGGAGAGATTCTTCTGGGACAAAGCTAAGTCCGACGTGGAGAAGTGGTGCAAGTCCTGTGATGCATGCAATTCGCGGAATGGACCGAAGACCCGAACTCGTGGAAAGTTGCAACGTTACAACGTAGGAGCACCATTCGAAAGAATTGCTTTGGACGTCTTAGGCCCCTTACCTCACACAACTAATGGCAACAAATACATCCTAGTTGTCATGGACTACTTTAGCAAGTGGCCAGAAGCATACGTGATTCCGGACCAAGAAGCCACAACCGTAGCAGAAGTTTTCTTACAGAACTGGATCTCCTGATTTAGCGTACCCCTGCTGATACATTCCGACCAGAGGACGAACTTTGACTCTGCTGTCTTCACTGGGCTGTGTGACTTGCTCCACATGGAAAAGACTCGTACAACTCCCCTGCACCCACAATCCGATGGAATGGTCGAACGCTTTTATAGAACAATTCTGAATCGTCTCTCCTTGTTTGTTTCCAAGAACCAGCAAGATTGGGATCAGAAACTTCCACTCTTCCTTTTGGCCTACAGAAGTGTTACTCACGAGACTACCGGATTTACACCTTCTCAAATGATTTTTGGAAAAGATCTTAGACTACCCTGCGACCTCCTATTTGGACGACCACCGGACACTCTTTCCTCGCTTGTCCAGTATCTAAATGATCTCCAGGCACGTTTGGAAGCTGTACATCGGTTCGCCAGAGAGAGAATCAACATCATGACGGAGCGCATGAAGATCCGGTACGATGCCAAGGCCACGGACCGTTCATTCCAGGAAGGTGACAGGTGTGGTTATGGAACCCTAAACGTCGGAAAGGACTCTCCCCTAAGCTCCAGACGAACTGGAAAGGGCCGTATGTGGTCCGTAAGAAGATCAACGACGTCGTGGTAAGGATTCAACGGACACCTTCCTGTAAACCTAGAGTTGTACATTACAATAGGCTAACGCCATATTGTGGTAGAAGTGATTGAATGGCCTTTCCTCTTAAGGACTTCACTGGCCGGGACGTGCAGTCTTTAAGAAGGGGGAAATGTTGCACAAATTGTCTGTATATAGAGTAAATAGTGACGTATTATTTTTAAATTCTATTGTAATTTATTTTAGCTTATTTTATTTATTAACAGCTATAATACAGGTTAGAAATAGGTGGCAACACCTAAAGCAATCGAGAAATTTCGAGATGTTTCTTCTTCGACGAATTGGCTGGATATTTCGAGAATGGTCTCTCACGCCAAGTATAAATAAGACTGGAGATCGGGAAAGTTTTCAGATTGACTTCGGATTTTGATGAAAGCTGATCACTTTGTTTACCTACTAGAGTGAACTTGTATAATCGCTGTATTCGAAGTTGTTCTTACTGAAGCTTGTGTTGAAGCTTGAGAGTGATTACACTGTTGTCTTTGGGTAAATTTTGTGAGTTTTCTGAAGAGAATAAATAATAGTATTTATCTTAAAAACTGTGCCATCATTGCCTCTGTGAAAAATTCTTAACAATATTGATAAAATTATTATCATTTGAACAGATAGTAGCATACTATAATATTAGTCCACCGAACGATACGTTGAGATTTGGGCGATATACGAGATAATTGTCTAATAGACTGACAATGTAGTGGAATACTAGTGCACTGCAAAAATAATTTTTGAAACTCACTAATAATTTTTCAAAAGTAATAAAAAAGCTTATTTAGAAATTAAACAGATCCCGCCCGAAGATTTGGCCAAACTTATAGATGGGAAAACAGAATAAGCCAGTAAGACATAAGAAGTCTTGCGATGATTCAACACACTTATGTTATGTTATGTTATGTATTTATAAAGGAGTTGCTTGTTGGATTTTATGAGTTGTTTATCATTCAAGACGCAACTGTGGAACAATTACTCTTTAAAAAAAACCTATCAGAATTTTTTTTTCCTTCTTTTTTTTAATTCCTAATGTTGTGTTAACGATGCTGTGCGTTTTGGGCGAGAGAGAGAGAGAGAGAGAGAGAGAGAGAGAGAGAGAGAGAGAGAGAGAGAGAGAGAGAGAGAGAGAGATGTTATAAGGTACAAACCCCTTCCGCAATATTTTCCATATATATTATACATTAAACTATATGTGATACATTAAAATGCTAAGCATATTCTTTCGAACATCTTTCAAAACTGGAAAATAACTGATTGGTTTTTTACAACCTCTTCCATTTTTGTGTAAATGGGTAAAAATATCCCTCTCTCTCTTCCGCTTAACTCTCCTGAAATGAAATTCTAGTTACCGCTTTGTATCCACTGAAGAGACTATGACATACATTTTTAGTTTCCAATAATTGCATCGTAACTGTAATATATCTATACTTTTATAAGAGTTTTATGCTTAGCGTAATTCAAAATAAGTGAAATACCAATATCTTGGTCACATAATTATATTGCTGCTTTTTATTATTATTGCTTTCCGCTTAACTCCTGAAATGAAATTCTAGTTACCGCGTTGTATCCACTGAAGAGAATATGACATACATTTTTAGTTTCCAATAATTGCATCGTAACTGTAATATATCTATACTTTTATAAGAGTTTTATGCTTAGCGTAATTGAAAATAAGTGAAATACCAATATCTTGGTTACATAATTATATTGCTGCTTGAAAAGTAACAAGTCGTATTATTTGTGATATATATATATATATTACCCCAACGTAAACATAAAACTCTTACATATATAAACGTTAGTATACTAGCGTCAAATGTTTCTAAAACTGAATTGGAAGGAACAAATTTTAAAAGTTAGGATTTTATTACCTAAGAGAAGCACAACTTTCGAGAAGTTTCCCCGAGCCTCATGTAAACATTCCAGGGTAGTAGCTACGAGTTTTGAAGTTTCAGATAATCCTAAACTCTAACGTGTTTTCTAGGCTTTACACCAGACAAAATTGAGAATGACAATTTAAAGTGGGGTTTTAATTTAATGCATTTTTATTTCTCCTGAATTTTATGTTTTTTAATTAAAAAAAAATAATGTGATAATATCTATTTTAATTAAATCAATTTATTAGAAAGGATCTTGTCACACAGAAATATATATTAAAAAAAAAATTATGCCGGAAAAGATTAAACACGCTAATATTACTATTAATTTCCCTCACACTATAGTTACTTTATGATTGGTTGGTTGGTAGGAGTTTAATGGCGCAAGGACAACACATGGGCCATACTGCGCCAAGTTACTTTATGAATTACCGTTTAAAGTAATGCATCCAAACGTTTCAAAAAATAAAAACCATATTCTTGAAAAAATATTTTATTATAATCTCATTTTATCACTATTATTATTATGAAATTGTTTTAATATTTCATCCAAATTACATCAAACAAAACTTGTAAAATAATATAAAATATCTTATATTAAAACTATAACATAACTTATCATAATAAATAACTTTAAAAAATATACACAATTTTGCGTTGTAAGCCCATACATACTTGCATTATCTTCCCGTGTATCAGATAAAGTGAGTAAAAAAAGAAATGTGGAAGTATTGCAAGTGCATAAAATATTTATATATTATAAAATATATACAAAGTCGTCAATAAATAGCGGGGTAAGGATAAAAAAAAAAAATTTGGCATCAAATTCATATTTTTATGAAAAACATTTCAAATCATTAAAAAAAAAATGACTTATACCACAATGCCATTTTGCTTTAACAATTTCATCATATTACCAGCCTTCTTCATCCAATTTTCTGGTAACCCTTCAAAGAACACAGGATCCACGTCCCACATATCACTACACACAATTCCACCAAGGTTCTTCTGGAGACGCCTCGATACCTTATCACACACCATCTCCCTCAGTCCATCCGCACCAAAGTTCCTTTCCACAGTGTCCTCATCGCAGTTGTGCCACATGCTATGAACTTGATGATGTGGGTTGATGTGGACATGCCTATCCACGCAGAGTTCCCAAACAGAAGTGGAAATCCCATCCTCAAACCTCTCTGAATATCCCAGCAGCATGATAGGGTCCAGTTTATCCATGTCGTGAATCTTAGAAGAATACTGACTGATTGGTTGGAAGGTGAATCCTTGAACAGACATCGTGGATGCGACAGTGTAAAAGCAGTGGAGGTGATCAACGAAGTCCTTGAAAGCTTCGAACACGTGCAGGTTCTTTAGGATTTGGCAGTGAATTCCCTGTTCATCGGTGGTCAGTTCGTTGCATGCTCCGAGGAGGGCACTGTTCCATTGATGGTCGTTGTCGATCCAAGGAATAAGACGCTCTCTTCTTTGAGTGAAGATAGTGTTGTCTTTGTATAGTTTAGCATCTTGTGTTAGGTCTTGAAAAAGTACGTCAGTCAGAATTGAACACTTCCAACTTTTGGATTGGACTTTTTGCTGAAAGTGCTGCCAAAATGGCGGGTCGTCAAGTATGTGAGTCCGATTCATTTCGAATTGATCGTTGTCCTCCCTTTCACTCTCTCTCTCTTAGACAAAGTAGGAAGTTCCTCTTACTTGTAAGATTTTTTTCAATCACCTAAAAAATAGGAAAAATATTGTTCTGGAACTAAACCGCTGGGAAAATAGTGGTTTTATAGTATACTTAGAATAGTTGATCGAAGAAGAAAACTCAAGATAAATAAATTATGGAGACCAGCCAATTTAAAAGTCTTCGATTATCTCCTTCGTATTTTTCTTTAATACTTAATTAATTTTTCTAAATTTTTGACAATTGGTCAAAGAGAGAAAAAAAAAAAAAAAAAAAAGCATAAAGAAGTCTTGAAATAGTTTCTTAATTTGTTTGAATATAGACAAAGCACATTAGTTTTAGAAGTAATTAAATAAACAAGACTTTATTATTTAAAGAGAAAGAAAAAAAAAAAAAATAACAACCCACAAACACAAAGTATTTACAGCAAATCTTTTCTAGGTGTTGCCAACTTTATGTGAAATTGCAAGTTATATAAGCGATTATGAGCTCAGACTGAATTTTTGTAGCGTTTGACCACTACAAAGAGAATCATTGATTCGTACCATGACTACTCTTTTTTTTACCCCAAAACTTGATACAATACATTGTCATCGACAACTAGTCTATCTGCCGTTTCAGCTCGATTGAAAGACGCCAAGTAAAGTTCAATACCATCTTCAATGCTCAAAACTTCCAAGCACTTTAGCTAGCTGATGTGTAAAACTTGAATAAATGAATAAATTGTAAAATATTTTTTTAAAAATTGTTTATATAAAGAGAACCAAATGAGACGGTGCTTTGGAAGTTTCTATTCCTTTTTTAAGTCCTTATAAATGCAGGGTATTAATGTTCGATTGTAATAAATTAAAAAAATACAAGTAGAAGTTCTTAAAATGCTATATTTAATGCTATATTTAATAATGCGCAATGCTATATTTAACAATTTTATCTCAACAACTGAAAGACATTTTTGAAACGCTGGTTCTTTTTTTATACATCGATTATGTTTGGTTTTAAAAGCAAATGTTGCTATGTTGCAATTCTTTTCAAGTTCAAAAGCTAAAATATTTGTCTAATTTTTTATAACTTGAAACGATGTTGCAGAACTGAAATGCATAGTGAACGGAAATATGAAATCAAATGTTGGAAATCCAACAAAAACTCACGTAAAATAAATAAATACCACCTTTCCTCAATGTTCAAAATCCTAAGGTAATTTTCCTACTTACCTGGGTTGCAAGTTCACATTATTCCATACGTTGAGCGAAGATAATCTGTCTTTTGAACCCCTTTCGTAGACCAATAATGAACTCTTCCTCTGAATGCGGGAGTTTAAATGCTAGCAAGGCTAATACGTAATTGCTTCGTAACACACAATGTTGTCCTTGTTTCACAACGTTAACTCATCGCAAACAAGTAAACACATGAGGGAACGAATGTTCATCATATCCACGTGGGTGTTTGGTTAGTTTAGTTATGGTTTTTCAATCTATTTCTTGCGGTTTTGAAATAAAGTAATACAGGGAATGCGGATAAGATAATGTGCTCATTGAACTCTCGTGTTTTTTCATTATTTTAAACCAAAATATATTTTGAACAAAATCAAACGAGAACATTAAAAAAATTTGCTCAAATAATTATTATTTCTATGCGAATTATTATTTTAACACGAAAATAATAATAAAAAAAATTAATCAACGAACATCAAGTTCTTTCCTATTCTTTTTTAGATAAGTATTCTTGTGACTCTCAGAAGTGAGATAGATTAGATGGAAGAAAGAAATGTTTGTTCAAAAAATTAACAAAAAAAGCGCTTCATTCATATCTTTATTTTGGTGTTTTGGATAGTCAGACAATTCTTTCTAGCGTTTCTAGAAGTATTAAAAATATAACGTAAACACGTAGCGAAAGTTTCCATAATAAGTGATGAGCTATTATTTTTCATTGACGATATATTGAAATATTTTCATTTACAAATGAAATAGCAAAAGATAGAGAACTATATTTATTTCCAAAATTACAAAATTTCGAAAATAAATATAGTTCGAAAATATAAATAGTTATAGCTTTTTGTTCTATGTTTCTTTGTACTATGATTTTGTAAAATAGCTAAGCCAATTTTTCTAACCAGAAAATGGCATTTTAATGGAAGAATAAATTCAGCTTCCGTACGAACGATATGGTGGATTTATAAAATCTGATTACGTTGTTTGCCAAAGTTTCCAAAACACCCGAACAGTATGGAAAATCTACAATGTTCTTCATATTTTTTTTAAATAATTTGAAATTGATAACTTTAATTAATATTTTCGAATGTCTATTTTTTATTAGTATTTAAGGTTGTGACAAAAAGTGCCTTATCAAGATTTTACTTTATTGGAGATATGAAAAAAAATCGTTATCGATAGCAATCCAGCAATATAGATTCGATAAAAACAAATGTACATCTAAATTAATAAAATGTAATGCTGATTCTAAATATCACCCAGAGAGTTTTAGAAAAAATAGCCATGTTGTACTTTGGTATAAATCTGTAAACTTTGTTTTAGGTTTTTTGCTGTTCCTGTAATTTGTGGTTGTTGATTCATTCTTTCTGAGAATTCATTCTGAATATTCTTTCTTTTGTGAATAGGACTCTATCACTACTGTATTACGCCAAAAGGAATCAAATCTTAAGATTTCCTTTTTGTGTCTAATTACTTAAATAAAGAAAATAATGGTAATTCAAAAATACAATTTAATGTCTGTAGTATTTTAGTGGCTTGTAAAATTGGCGGTTGAACCAGCCCTTTAATGGAACTTAATGGTGTGACTTAATTTCAATGCTCATTTTATGGTATTTTAAAACTTGTGGGTGGTTCCTTGACCCTTAACACTGAGCAAATAAGCAGCAGTCTTCCTTTCAGAATTTCTATTTAAATGTTGATAACACTTTTTCCTCCCGTCCCGGAAGGAATTCGCGAATATTCTTCAATGTCGTTCATTACTCTCTGTCCTTGCTTACGTCCGGTTAGAGGATGAATCCAATATAACACTTTCTATCTTGACAAAAAAAAGTTAGTCGATTTCACTCCTTTATCAAGACATGGGTAAAATCTACTTAAAATGCGGCTAAAAATATCCTGCAGCAGAAAAATCTTCCATATGTCATGTTTCAAAAGTCGCCTATGCCATGTTCAATATGTGCACAATTCAATATTCGAGATAGTTTGATTATTACCAAGAGCGTTAATAGCACTTTGAATTCAGCCTTCTAATTCCTGTAATTGTCCTAGATTTTGACTTAATTTCCTTCTTCCAGCTGTCGAAATATAAACAATTGTTAATTAAATTTTACCTAGCCTTTTAATATCTTCAGTTGCAATAATTTATATGAAAAGAAACGTTGTAAGACGTTTAAATTTACCCAATCCAACCCAGATGTACGACTGAATAAAACACAATACTAAATTGCATTCAAATTTATAAAGTTTATTCATTCAGATTTAAAAATATGGATTTAAAAATATGTCATTAATTCTCTGCAATGTTTAAAAAATATTGTATCATGAGATTGCGTTGCCTCGGAAATCAATTTGCATAAATAATTTTATTCGAATTTAAATAATAACCCCAATTTTTGTGTAATAACTAAATTAATTACAGAATTGGATTTATTAAATTATTTAAACTGTGATTATATGCAGCAAAACTTAAAACGCTTGGTTACACTTGATACCAAGTAAAAGCTACGGAAGAGAGGGTTTCAAAATTATACACCGTGAATTTTTTTATATTTTTCTGAATGAGTATAATAATGCATTAATTATTAAATACCATTTCATGAGGAAAAGCAATTAACGATCTGAAAAATTAGCGAAATTTCAAAACAATTTTTAGTCTTGCATCTTTGCAAATAGTGCTGCGCATAGGAGTTCCGTCCATAGACACTCTGTTTCCCAGCCATGGAAGTACGATTACTTATTTCTGGAATAGTTTTTTTTTTTGTTTTTTTTTCATATTTTGGAGTAAGAAATTCAACTTCAAAAACTATTTAAAAAAAACTCGTAGGGAAAATTTTAGAATACAAAACCAACATATCGCAAAACCCAAATAATAACTTCACTAATCTCCGGAGAGATAAATTTATTTTAAAAAGTATTTCCACAAAATGAAACAACCTACTTTACACGTTTTAACAATTTTATCGCTGCAACCGTGATTCATTCCCTCCCCCCCCCCCCCCTAACACTGACGATAACGAACGATATTGTATCTGATATCGATAATTCCGGAACCAAGCGATAATTGCTTTCGAACGGGGAATTCCCGTTTTGTGAGCTCTATCTTTCACCTGTATACATCTGCTCCTCCTTCCACTTTCCCTATTGGACGACGGCGCTTCAAGGTAAAGACAAACAGTTATGCAATAGAAATAGGAATTACATGTGAATTGGGAATTGGCTATTTTTTTAGTAGCCTGTGTTGAAGGGTAAGATAAAGATGTTGTTATCTTTTTTTATTTTGTTTACACAATATTAGAATTAGCATATTCTATGAAAATATTTTTTAATTAATAGCTCTATAAATTTGTTTTATGAAAGCAAGACATTTTTTTAATTTATTTTTGTACGTTAATTAAAAATAGGTTAGAATTCATTTTATGGAATCTATGGATTTATTAGTAGTTTTTTCATGGAATACTGTATTGATGTATTCAGTCATTCAAAAGTGTTGATATAAAATATGCGTGACCTTCTTTAGCAAAATTTTAATTTTTTTTTTTTTTTTTGCAAGTGTTAAATAGTTTTAGTTCTTTCCAAATGTGAATATTTTAGTACTCATTTGTCATATGTTGGTGTATTTAAATGCCGTGTTGCAGCTTTAAAATTGTGTTCTGTTGTGGTATTTACAATGATAAAATGCTTAACGAAAACTTTAAGAAAAAATTATAAATTTCTAGTGTTTAACGCTAGTTGAAGTTTTTAAAGGTTACCTTTTTGTAAAGAACTTAAAAGAGAAACATTAATCAATTTCAAAAATGAATTTAATGGGATTTGAATTATTTTTTGTGCTTGTAGGATAATTTGTTTTTAAATTTTAGTTTTTCAATTGTTAGATTATTTGATAATACAAATAAAACAATTTTTAAAAATATAACTGGTCAATTTTAAGATATCCGTTAATCTCTCTCTCTATATTTAGTTTCTCCTATTAGCTCCTTTATCTCTCCATATATATTATACGTATATTTATCTAACTATTTCTTACTATTTCTATAATTGAGTAGTATAATTGAATGTTTGAAGTATATATTAAAAAAATTATTCTAAGTAATTGAACAGAACACAAAATGTGTTATAAGAATTATGAGAATCTCTAAATGCTATGTATATTTTTTAAAATAAAAGTTCAATGAACCATTTCTTTTTAGTTTTTATTCAAAAACCTTTCAAAACTTCACTAATCTATTTACGATAAATTTACCTGAAAAATATGGGGCCATCTTAAACAAGTCAAAAGACTCATGCATCCACATGAAAATAAATATTCTTATCTTATTCATTATCAAGATTGTACGGGAATATGCCATCTCTATAACAGTTAGCGCTATACTTCAGTATTTACCAACAACTTCTAGTGAAAAGTGAAATTTCCTAGGACTTATCTTTTGTCATTATCAAAATTAATATTTCTATTGATGAAAATGATGAAGGAAAGGTTAAAATATACTTACTTTAAAATCATTTTTGAGAATGGAGAAACTATTTCAATATAAGTAACATTACTAAAATGAAGCACACATTTCTTTATCTTTAAAAAATCAGAATAACATTTAAAATCATTTTAAAAATTTCAGCTTTGCTGGAAATTTTACCTAAATTGAAACACCCAGAATTTCCCTTTTAAATTAATTTATTCATTGGATTTAAATTATAATATAGTTTGCAAGAAAATTATAAGCAGTTTAGCGCTTATGTGTAGATTAAAGAGTGAAAATTAGATATAGGGTATGGCTACTATGAGTTTTTGATAAATTTTAAATTAAAATAGAATTTCCATACATTATACAATTAAAATGCACATCTTTTATCTATATTTGAATTTCGAGTGAAAATCTTTCCAGTTTTTCTTAACTTCAGCTAAGTGAAAAATGTTGCTGACATCCACGACGGATCTGTGTCCCTTTTTAAATAACGTGGAAAGCTTTTAAAGAGCATGACTTTAAAATTCTAGGCATACTTTTACAACTATGTGGATTGTTAATGAAATTTTGGCAGATTAATAATTTAATCTACGTATTATTTTCATTTAAGAAATCGTTTAATTATTGCGTAATATGTGTAACTATTTAAAAAAATTAAAGGAACTTAATACGGTAATATGGAAGATTTTTTTTTTTCAAGCAAGCGAATAATTTTCATAATTTCATTAATAATTTTTAGAAATATTTGACTTATAAAAATGATGAAATTAGATAAAACATTACCCATTACCATTCATCTTCAATGCTGTTTTATTTAACTCCAGGGTTAAAACAAAAGTTTTAGATGTATTTGAAAATATATTTTGGAAAATTGAAATAACTAACAAAAATTTCAAAATTAAATAAGTTTTTTCAATAATAATTTATAATTTTATTTCTAGTTTTTATATTTATTCCTTTATTATTATTATTATATTTTATCCAGTTTAATTTTGATTCTTTCATTTTTAGTAGTTTAAAAAAAAAATTCCCGTGAATCTCCACTTTACCTCAGATACACACAAGTAAACAGTCATGTATAGATCACAATTCAGCAAAAATTTCAAAATTTCATCGAATGAAATTATATAGAATCATTGTGAAAAACGGAACACTTTCAAGCGAGTAAGCATTTTTCATCGATTACTTTTGAAGGTTTTTTTTTTTTTTTTTTCCCCTTCAAGTGTGTCTGTGTCCAACCATTTTTTGGTGACTGTAAATGGTGTATATACTATTTTATACTTTTTATGAACTTTTAATTGGGATGTTATATTTATTAATCAATGTTACGTTAGTTTTAGAAGTTTTGTTGATGAAATTTTTATTAATCATCGTAATATTTATTCTTTTAAATTGTAAACTGTTTTATATGAGGAGAAATATAAGCAAAGCATTTGACAATAGCAAGTTACTGCAAAAAAAAAAAAAAAAAAAAAAAAAAAACTTTGCTTAATGATAGAATAGATTTTTGCACGATTTTACTTTTTGTAATGCTAATACATATTAGAATGAATAAAGGTATTAAAAAATTTAAGAGAAACTAGAATTATATTGGCATTTTTATTTAAACTATTATTTTATCAATTCAACCTTTTAATTATATTTTCCCCTCAATCATATTTTCAGTTTTTCGCGAAATTTACTATTTTGTGTTACAATCGTAATCCCAAAAAGCATTTGTCTTGAAACACATGAATTACGTTAAAATGTTTAAGCTGTTATGTCGAGATTATAAATTTTAATTTTAATTAATTTAATAAAGCTTAAATTAAATTAATTTAATAAGGCTTTAATGAATATTTAATAAATCGTTAATATTTTGAAGACCGTTTTCGTTTACCTTGGCTGCTTTGATTTTTCATTAAGAACGTGCTTTACTTCGCAAAAATATTGAAAGGAAATATGATGAATTTGTCTTCAAATAGTTTATAATACTAAAATTATATATTTACTATTACTAAAACATAAATAAAACATTCAACTTTGACATAAGAACAAAAAAAAATATATATATATACAAATCGGAAACTCTTTAAATCGTATTGCTTTTTAATTATATATTTGTAAAATTTGTTTGAGTTATGAAATTGAAATTTAATAAAGCTACGATTGCTTTGATAATTTAATGAAATATAAGAAAATGTGCTTTTTTCGATACTGCAAAAATCATTAAATAAAACTTTCTAACTATTAAATATTTTTTATTTATTATTATTATTATTATTATTTTTTTTTATTTTTTTATTTCATTATTATTATTATTATTTTTTTGTTAATTTTTTTTTTTATTGTGTTTATCTATCAGATATAGAAAATGTTTGTCCAAAAAACATTTTACGTATAATCGGATTATTTCAAAAAATTAATTACTTACAATGAAGTTTGTGCGTCCCACTGACCGTTCCGTTAGAAAATTGTACTTTCCATAAATCAGCATCAAATACTACTTAATAAAATGTGTTGCCATTTAGTTAATTAAGCACAAATATATACTTTAAAAAAATTGGTTATAAGTTTTAAATTTTTAAAAATGCATTTATGTTATAAATTATTTTGTTACTCAAAATAATTTTACCTTATCCGATAAATGCGAGAGACAAAGTAATTTAAAATACTATTTTTACTATAAAGCGATTAATAAAGTTTTGTACAGAGAAAATATATTTAAACCATGATTTAATACTTTGAATCAAATAGCTAACAAAAAATACGTACAATTAAAAAGACTAATGGTAGAGTTTTATCAAAAATATTGTGTTATTAATTGATTGAGTTATTAAATATTTAATTTTTTAATTTTTTTTGTTTAAAATTTACTGACCGGATTGCCTTAATATTTCAGTAAAATATAAAAATAATTTGCTTCCATCTGTGGAGATTTGTCAGTCCACTATTAAGATATTTCTTTAAATATTATTTGATTTAAATAAAGCCTTGAATGATGGCAAAATTTTAATGATATGACTATTAGTTTGCTGCGAAATTATTTTGCTGTATTTCGGCAGGATCAAAGACGATATTTAAGAGTGTCATATAGTTAAGCATATTGCATATAAATATTCACCTATTTTATTAATTTATTTTAAAATGTATTGCTTCCCACAAAATTACTTTACCAATTATTTCAAAGCTTCAGCAAACGCAATTTTCACGATAAATAAAGTAAAGTTTTTTATAAAATAATAATAATAAAAAAAAATTAATTTTAATGTATTGGCAATAAACAATTATTTAATTTTCATGAAATAAAATTCCAAATACCTTTAAAATCACCTGACCATGGTTTCAGCACAGTATAGAAAACTGAAGGGGAAATCCCGTTTTCATGCGCGAAACCTTTCTGCGTTCAGAACGCGTTCGCTTCCATGATGCAAGTCCCATGACCAGAATTGCTCGCTTCGTTAACAGGAATTCCCTGCGGCGTCTTGGAAATCCCTTTCGATCTTCCTATACAAGTTGTTTTTCCGTTTCAATTTCCCTCTTTATAAACTAATGAAGAGAACTGAAGTGAAATAAGAAGATTAATTCGAATTCTCTACATTGAAAATATATAATTTGAGTTGAAATTTTTTTTTTGTAAATTGCATTTTTTATATGGTATTATAATTGTGAAAATTTTTTGTATGTACATAGATATTTTTTAATATGAACTTCATATAATGTTAATTGGGCAGATTTCATGTACCTTTTTCTCAAAAAGTATTTGACCTAGAACTTAATTTTTTTTCAGTGCATTTGGCAGACACTTGTTAGTCAACTGAAGTTTACTTTTTATTGTGATTCACTTTTTTTTTTTTTTTTAAATGAATTTTCGTGAAAGTCACTCAAATTTTTTAAAAATCACAAGGTTTTTTTTTGCCGAAAAAAGCCGAAACAAAAAATATTTTTAAAATAACAAGAAAATCTTACTTTAGTATATATAGATACATAAAAGGAATATGTAGTAAAATTTTCAGAAAGATAATTTGCTCAGTTTCTGAGAAAAAGGTACATGAAACTTGAAAAATGTAGTTTTGAGAAAAACGCATTTAAAGAAAACTTTACTTACACTAATAGTTACCAATTTTGTCTTCAAAAAATTATTAAAAATACTTCCAATTGCGGTATTACAAATGAGGTATCCTTTTAAAGGAGAGAATTTAAATGTTGATAAACAATAATAAACTCAAAATCGATTTTTTAAAACTATTTGGGTACCAACTCCCTTTATTATCTTTAGCTTATAATCTCTTTTATTTTATGCTTTTATTTATTTCGTATTGATATTTTCATTGGACGAAATTTAATTTTTATATTTAATATTTTTATAATAATAAATAATTGTATTAGCTTAACTGAAATTAATATGATTTTTTTTATATATTATTTCCCCTTCCATATCAAACCATCGATGTATCAAACAGGAAAAAACATCTTTCTCAATTAGTTTCTCTTACTTCGTTGAAAAATGAAAGATAATCGTCTGTATATCATTTTTTTTTTTTTTTAAATTAAAATACGCAATTTTTTACAAGAACAAACTTTTACTTTAGTTCATCTAAATTATCAACAAATTATTTTGGTAGAATAAAAATAATCTGTGAATATTGATCGTTGTAAATTTAATATTTTATTTCTAAGACCCCCCTCTCCCCTTCCAATCTGTAAAAAAATAAGTCTTCTGTAAGATGAGTTGCTCAAATGACTTGCATTTAGTTGTAATAAAAATCTGGCTAGTTGATTAGTGGATTAGAATGCTACTTCCTTTTTTTAAAACTTATTTCTAATTGAAGTTTTGTGGACTTAATATAATTTATATGTTTTTATTATTCCAGTTTATTTGAAACTATTATATCTACGAATTTAGTTTGCTACTGCATTATAGTTGAGCCTGTGCTGTGGTATTAAAATGTACCTTACTATCGCTTGGAACTGACGCTTGTTTTAATATCTTTATATATTGTAAACTAAAACACTTATATATTGTAAAATATTAATTAAAAAAATCTATTGTTTGGCATGCCTACTCAAAATGAACCGATTTGTTAATTTATGTTTCCCTAATTTGTTACTACTAGGCCGCAAACTTCTTATTGTGTTCAAATACCTACAAATATGTTTAATAAAGTTTAAATATATCAGAAAAATGTTGCACAGAAAATCAAAAATAATAATATTCTAATCAGTACAACAGAATTGAATTTTTGGAGTTTATCGACAATTATGACAACATTCCTTGAATTAAAAGGTGCCTGGAAGTAATAAGGCTACTTTTAGTTCTAACTAAAATTGTTACATTTGTAACAAACTTTAAAAAATAAAAATAATAGCTTGATTACATTGTGCTCTAAGTTTTAAAAAGAATATTTTTACTTTAGATTTTTAGTCGCAAAATAGCTATTTTTGAGGTAAGATGGCAAATGAAGATAATTCAGTAACTTTTTTATGTGTCAATATAAACCAATGTACACTAAGTTTAAAAAAAAGGGTAATGATAAAAAAGACACAGGGGTTTTGATTTTTTTTAAAAAAAACAAAACTTTATTTTTCTTTGAAATAAATGTTAAAAATATATCAAATTAAACATTAAAATGTTGACAAAGTATCAAACGTTCAAGAAGTATCGAACCACCACCACCCAAATCAGCAATTACAGTTTCGTGGCTGTTCCAAATTCGCAATCTGGACACAGATAAATTGTTGAGTTACTTTTTAAGACCCCATGCTAGTGACCACATTTCTTCGCTGCCAGGTTTCTAAGAAATCTCTTTATTCGTGCTCGTGTACAATTTGAAAAAAAAAAAAAAAAAATCAAAAATTATCACATGTCATAAGAGGATTATAAAAACCAAACAAATTAAACTCTGCATTAAAAAATTTCAAATTCAATTGTTATACAGAAAAATCAAGTTCAAAATAAGCAGAAGCACGATGAAATTGGATATCAAGCAAGACAGATAATATCCTTTTCCACAGGAAAGGTTAATTAATACATTTTGCGTGGCCATCTATTTCGCTTTTTTAACTTTTTTTCAAGGTAGTAGAGCCATTTGTTGGTAAAAGATGAAACCGTCATCTATCCTTATCTCAAATACTGGTCGAATTTCTCTCAAATAATCTACATAAAGTATCTTGACATTATAATTCTTAGAAACTCTTTTTGGGTGGTTCACATATTTACTGCTGATAGAGATACTGGTTCGGTTTTCGAATTTTTGTTATCTTTTGTCATCAAGCTCAAAAGTTGGAGGTTCCATTAATTAAATACCACAAAATTATATTGCTTGTTATCTGGCCTTAACGACCCTCAATACAAATGTATATAGAAAAGGTCTTTAAGGGGCAATGCCTATCACAACCCAACTTGTTTATTTTCCAATTTAAAAAAATACGCAAGCAACCGAAATTTATCCCTTCACATTAAATTTTAAGGGGATTTTTTTTATTAAAGTATTGATGCTTTCAAAATATGAGAAGACTAAGGTAATTTAAGACTGAAGAAAAAAATAGCTCGACGAAACAGCGTACTAAAGGAGTCAGAATTTTTGTTTCATACTTGGGATGTAATGGCTTTTTTTTAATCGCAGACTACGAGAGTAAATTTTAATTTGTACAAATTTTACACATTAATTAAAAATATTACTAGTAATGTGTAAAATTTTAATTTTATCTTAATGCATAAATTTTGTTTCTAGACACACACACACAATCAAAAAGAGATTTTTTTAGTCTTCCACGTCCTTTTCTGGCGGCATTAAGAGTTTCGTTGAATCTGTCAAGAAATATGATAATTATTTTTAAAAAAATTTAAATATATATTTCCACTAATGCATTTTTTCCAAACCAATGTATCAATAGTTGCAAAATGAATAGAAAATAAAATTAGACCTATACATAAGTTAAGATTTGGTGCAATATTTCAGAGGTGGATCAACATAATTGTTGTTTTAATTAGTTAATATGAAACAAGCATTTTAATTGTATCTTTTTACATTTTTCATAGAAGTGTTCATTTTAAAGACGATAGTTACAGAAACAGATCAGTGAAAGAGCTTGACAATTACAAAAAGTTAAATTTAGTATACAACATATTATACTAAAACACAATGTTAAAAAATAATAGCCAATTTTTAAAAGTAAATGTATAGTTAAAAATACAAACAAATTGTAAATTCAAACATAAAAAAAAAATCCCGTAACACACATAAAGTATATATTTACCTTCAAATGTAAATGATCCTTCATGAAAATTACATAAATGTATTATTAATTGTAAATTATTTTTCGTAAGCACACTTCAAGCTATTGAACTAATTTAAAGGTATAATAATAATGGTGAAGAGTAACAGCGATTTTACAAGAAATAATATATCCCATAAAAGCAAAGTTTTTGATATAAATCCTTTATGGATCACCAATTTTTTTATTCATTAACACAGTGCCAATTCTGTAAAGAGCGCATGCTTGGTGTTTGTCCCTACTTTTTAAATATCAAAACCATTTCTATGAACAAAATGTGAAGCAAACTACGTTTCAAAATTATTATTTTTTTTAAATGAACGTCACATCCACATCCAAATATCTTTAATTTATTCTGATTAAAACAATTTAACTATTTATTTATTAAAAAAAATTGGCAACAGGTAAGAGTTTCAACAATGGTCGGTTCAATTCTATTTTAACGAGATTGGATGACGCAAGTTAATTCTTTAGTATTCCGTAAAAGCGTCCTTTTAATGACCGTAACAGCCCAAAAATTTGATAGAATGCATTGTCATCGACTTCGAAGCTATCTCCCAAGTTTCATTCCGATTGGATGACGGCAAGGGGGTTAATTAGGCGTCCGCAGATTTGTCCTCCATTGACACACACACACAAAATCGAGGTTAATATAAAATATTTGGATGAGGTTTGATTAGGGATACAAAACTCTTCAGATTTATTATGCGATTTTTATATTAAAACAATCGCCGCATATATACTTAAATAATACAATTTTAATGCAAATAAATTATTATTCAAAACAGCATAATCGTCCTTAATTCTATATGAATAGCTAATTATAAAAAGGGGTCATAACTCATTGAAAACCTACAGATCATAACCCCTTTTTACATTTAGCGATTCATGTGAAATATTACAAAAAAATAAACATTATCAAAATATATGATGAATATGATAATTGAATTATAATAAATTTAAACATTAAAAAAATGATCTAAGTCGATTGAAGGTAAAACATGGTTTTTGAATGATTAGTTAGTCATTGACACTTTTTAAACTTTATGTTATTCACAAGAAAAGTTATATACTCATCGGATAAACAGATAGCTAATACACAGAAAATATAAGTTTGTATTATCAACTAAAACATTAATTAAAACTGTATTTATAACAAGAACTTAAAAATTAATATCAGTATTGAAATTCAGCATTTGTGTTAAATAATTTATGACAAAATAGATTAATTACTCTTTTTCACATTAGGCATTTATATAGAGAGTGTGGCCTTTCTGCATTTATTATAAGAATGTTGAAATATCTCATTATTTATCACTTTTGGTACACAGAGGACTGAAAATATCACAACAATCCAGTTCTCCTAGTGCCAAAGTAATGAAAGAGAGGTACTCAGTAGAAAGCTCCAAGCAAATTCTATATTTTTCTTAAATTATCTAATGATCTAATGACATTATACTTAACTTGTACATTATTTGGAATCGTATTTCATTGCAATGCAACTTCAAAATAGAAATATAATTTTTGACCAGTCATAAACCAGTATTTCATATTTTATCATTATTGCGAAGACCAATTGCCTGAAACGATGTCATACGTAAAGTCTATTGCTAAAATTTAAATTTATTTGGACAGTCGCAAGTTTCACAATGTCACTATAAATAGGAAAAAAAAAAAAAAAAAAAAAAAACACGTTTTTCCGTTATTTCTTTGTTTACATCATTACACATTGAAATAAAAAAGTTTTTTTTTTTTTTTTTTTTTTTTTTTTTTTTTTTTTTAATTTTTTTTTTTTAAATAATTTTTAAAGATATTATTGAAATTATTTTCAAACGAATGTCTCTATAAATAGAAAACGTCTCTATAAAATGTCTTTATAAATGTCTACATAAATAGAAAATGTCACTATAAAATATGTCTCTATAAAATGTATCAATAAATGTCTCTATAAATAGAAAAAAAAAAAAAAAAAAAAAACGTTTTTCCTTTATTTCTTACCAGTTTACATCAATATTTCTTTACAGTTTACTTTTTTTACAGTTTACATCATTATACATTGGAAGAAAATAAATTTTTTTTTTTTTTTTTTTTTTCGTTCTTTCTAACTTTTTAAAGATATTATTGAAATTATTTTGAAACGAATAATGATATAATGTAATGTCCTGAATTAGTAAAATTTAAGGTTATGTAACACATGCTCAGAACTTGCAAGTCTCTAGATAATTAAAAAAATTATAGAAATAAAGAATAAAAGGATTAATTCTTGCGTCTTTTGAAGGACAATTTGAAGGACAAATTATTCAAGAAATAAATTGGAAAAAAGTTTTTTTTGAAAACAAATTATTTTGGAAATTATCTTTAAATGACCCGCTAAATTATATATAAAATTTTTTTTTACTGATTTCATTTTCTGAAAATCATCTCTTCATTAACAATTCATACATGAGGAAACCCAGATTTAGGAAACGTTATTCCTAAATGCAGACACATGGAATTATAGTAAAGAAATCCAAGAATTGCCATATTCCGTAAGTTAGTATTTATATACCATCTTCAAAATCGTCATAACGGGTCATTTTACTAGTTAACAATTATTTAGTTCGTTAAAGTGTACAGATACTATTTTCCTTTTGAATTCACACAATGATTATTTGAAAAGATGCTGCATTTAAACTTACTGTGAATGCTTTCCGTCTACAACTGAACATCACATAGTATTTTTCTTTTGAAACTTGCTGGAAATGGTCTTGTATTCAACTAAGCAAATTCTTGGATAAGCTGATGCATTTGAACATAATGAAGACATTTCCCGTTTTCAGCTGAGCATTATCTGGTATCTGGAGTATTAATCATTCAGCTATCAGAGTAATACTCACCAGAAAATAGGATAGTATGCTTAATGAAATGCATCGTTTCCAAGGTCCTTCCAGCAAATTTCTTCATAGCAATTGCTTTTGTTTCATTAGTTATAAATAGAAACCATACAAATAACAACAAAATGAACTGTTGCCGTGAATTATAAATAGATACACAAAAATAATAAGTTTGCATAAGTATAAAATAAAAACAAGGCATGATATAATGAGAGAATAACAATAGCAGCATTGTTCCAGCAATTCCGAATTTAAGTTGTAATATATACGTGTTTAATACAAGAAATATAAAAATAAAAACACTAGTTAAAAGCTGTAATTGAATGAAACGCTTGCTAAAAAAGATCAATAAAAGGATAATTACAAAATGTAAATAAGAAAAAAAATATTCAGTTAACTTCAATGAAGATGAAAATACAAATTCGTCTATGAATTTCGACAAAGACGCAATAAAAATTCTCAAATCAATTCATGACTATCTAAAAATTCTGGAATGCTTTAAAATATGAAAACATTAAGTTGTGGTTGGTTGATTTAGACATTATCTTGCGCAAGAGCTTCACTCAATGGCTATTCTGCAACAAAACATCGTTGGAAATTGTAGAATATTTGAGAAATTGCCTTCCGGAAAGTGACAAGAGTATGATCTTAACATTGAACAACGCTGTTAACTTCTTACCAATTACTATTTGCAATATATCACTTGATGATACGAAGTGTGTAAACCTTCATATGCCAATAAACTTGCATATGTCCAGAGTTTTACGCAAACATTTAAAAACGTTGCAAGAGATTAATAGCTTAACCAAAATATAATCAATACGAAAAAAAAAGAAGAAAAGAAAAAAAGAAGAAAAAAAAAAAAAGAAGAAAAAAAAAAGAAGCAGAAAAAAGAAAGAAGAAAAAAAAAAGAATGTATGTAAAGAAATAAAGGTAAACACATGACCTGGTCTTGATCTTGGTTATTAGTTGGTTCGAACCTGCTTTTGCTGACTGGTGATAGCTCCATCCTCTTGTCGAGTTCACCCAAAAGCCTGAAATTTTCCAACCCAATACAGGACTTTTGGATAATACTCTGCAAGAGCGATTGGAAAGCGCCAATTCTTTGAAAAAAGATCTTTCCAATACATTCGTTTTCCAATGTTTTAATAACTTTTGAATAAAACTACATTTTAAAAGAAATAAAACAGTAACAATTAAAAACAGCATAATGAAAAATAAAAGAAGTATATATTTTTTCTAATTAATTGCAACTTATCTAATAAAACTGACATTTTATGGGTTCCTTCACCTTATGATACACTTTTTTTTTAAAAACAGCATAATGAAAAATAAAAGAAGTATATATTTTTTCTAATTAATTGCAAGTTATCTAATAAAACTGACATTTTATGGGTTCCTTCACCTTATGATACACCTTTTTTTTAATAATGAGTAGCTAAAGAAACCAATAAAGCCTAATCAATAAAGTATAATGTAATTAGTAAAGTGTATCGAAAATTGTACTTATTAACAATTGTTTCTCTGTGGATGATTACAAGTATTCTAGTTGAAAACTGTCGATTAAGCTCTGCTTAAAATAGCAAAGTGCATCGAAAATTGTATTTCTTATTAATGAAAGTTTCAGTAAGGCTGAATAAAACAAGACATTGAAGAAAAATAGAATAGCAGAAAAGAAAAAAAAAGAAAAAATATTTGGCTGTAATAAAAAATTAACAAGTAATATAAACTTATATAGTTTCAAGTGAAAATGTTGAATACATTTTATTCAAGAATCTTTTACTTGAAGATAATATTTCAATATACTTCCAAAATAATTTGGGTACTTAGTATCTTAAAATTTTTTTATGAATCTTTTAAACTTCTAAATATAAATATAATGCTTAAATAATTTTGTATTCAAATCACCTATCTATTTCAGCTCAAATTTTATTTTGGAAAAATTCCATAGTGAATCTTTTCCAATCCTCACATTTCAAGATTTTAAGAACATCTTTAGATACATTTACAAATTTTATATCTTTTTCGGGTAAAAAAATGTATTTTAAAATCATAATACATCTTGTAGAATACTTACTAAAGTTTCAGAAATTAATTTTCAATGCCTTAGACGCAGTCTAAAAGAGTTTTCAGGAAACGCCTTATCCTACTTAATTCTAGAGAAAACTAAAGATTTATTCCTTTACAATATAATTGAATTTTCAACACAAATGAAATTTTACCTGGATTGTCCGAACGTAAATAATATTGTTGTCATCTTTTATACCTTCAGTTTCCAAATTATTACGCAATACAGAATAAAAAATAATTGTCATACATTGTTTTGTTGAGTCAGATCAATTTCTGATAGCTCGTTGTAATATTATGTCTGTGGGATTTTTCTCACGGTATTTTAAAACGATCGAATAATATAGTGCCGGTGCGTGAAATATGGCTTTGTATCTGGTTTGAAAGAGTGCGAATTAATTTATTTTGGAAGGTGATTTTTGTAAATTAATTGCAAATTTAACGAGGATAAAGTCGCGTAAAAATATAGTCAAAGCTAAACAGAAACAAGTAGTTTTTACATCATTTTATGAAAAGTTTTGTAAAACAGATATGACGTTTAGTATATAAATAACTAGCTGCGTGGTCCCTCGTTGCGGAAACTCTTCATTGTTTATAGGTTTTAGCTTTTGAAGCTTTAACAAGGCTCGCTTCGCTCGTTAAAAGGTTTATTAGTACACAAACCCAAGCTCGCTTTGCTCGTTGGAAGTTTCATTGCTACGTAAGCACAGACTAGCTTCATTCGCTGAAAGATTCATTGCCACGCATGCATAGGATCGCTCGCTTTGCTCACTAAAATATTAATTGCTACGTAAACCCTTATAATTAGACCCCCCCCCCCCCGTCGAGGGAAAAAAAACTTTAATACAATAACACAACTCCATTCTCCCCCACTCCCCTTCCGAAAATGTTTTAACATTGCGTTTGTTTATGTTTAACATTTCAGATTTCCTCGGATATTGAAAATCATTTTTAAAATAACTTTTAGAAATTACAAAAAAAAAAAAAAAAATCTAATTAAATTTTTTAAAATTTTAACATTCTGTTACAAATTTCAGAGACTTACGGTTATTGAAAGTTGCTTAGTAAAAAAACTTTCAAGAATAATTCTTGAAAGACTTGTTACAGAGCAACTTCCAACAACTGCAAGTCTCTGAAATTGTAAACAAAATGTTAAAATTTTAATTAGTTTCTTTCGGAAATAATTTTTTTAATTATTAAAAAAAAACTAGTACACAGTTTAGCATTTTGTTCGGCAAAAGTAAAATTATATCATAATTACTTATATTGAACATTTCAGACCCCTACTCCTATTGGAAATCACTTTATAAAAAAAACCTTAAAAATAAAAAAATAATTCAAATTTCAACATTCTGTTTGTCAAAAGCACAATTAAATGGTCAAAGCTACTCATCCTTAAAATGTCAAAGGTCTGCGCATATTGGAAGTCACTTTCTATAAAGTCATAAGAATGATAGAGTCCACTCACATACTCTTTGTTTTATTGTTATAAATATGTCAAAAACACCAGTTAAATATTTTCCTGGAAATTTTCAAATTTTTATGTCTTTGTCTTTTTTCAAATTTTTATTGATAATATATTTTGTATTAAATTTCACTCGTTTATTTATAGCAGCTATTTCAGCCATAAAATATTAACATTAAAATAAAAAAAATTGCAATGTGTAAGTTTTTTCTAGTGGTAATGCATTTACTCGTTAGAAATTGAGACCATATTCGTAAAAATTTCTTAATTTCGGGAAAATATTCTAGGAGGATAAAAAGAAGAAACCCGGAACTGTTTTGTGTGTTACCTCGTTTGAAAAGCAGAGGAAAAAAATAATTCGATTATTTAGACTTTGTGCAGTTTTTGGAAATACTCTTTTATTCCAGACACACGAACAATGGTTAAAATATAATACCTGAAAATTTTGAAATACTATACTAATAAACGAGTTGGATTATTATAATCACTGTTTCTAAAAGACTGTTTCTACATCAGGGGTCGGCCTACCTGCGTTACGAGCCAAGCCTTCCCTATCACAATCGAAACATTTTTAAATAGCCGTATATTAAATAGAAGCAGCTTTAACTACAAATCCTTTCTATACCATTTTTTTGGTATACAATGGTAAGAGATCATGACAGATGAGACAAGTCAGTAAATAATTTTTGTTTGGAATGAACGCATGCAATTCAGTCCATTCTTTTTTAAAATCACGATTTTCTTTGTTAATTTTTTTCTTCCATTTGGACAAAGTCGAGGTTATGTTTTACCAATATAGTATTTCAAAAGCAAAGACAAAGTGCTGTCTTTCTCAATTGGAGAGCAGAGAACAACGAAAGTCAACAAAAGGTGCTCTCTAATGCTCTTGTTTGAACTTTGAAAATTATCTTAACGATTTAGTTTTTAAAATAAAAGAATCGTATTTTGCAAATTATAAAAAATATATCAGCTTGGAATATAAGATATTTTAACACATTTTCTTTCATGAATCTAATTTTGTTTAACACAAAGCGTAAATGTAAAGGAAATTATTCGAAAACATATCAGGATGTTTTTTTTTTTTTTAATCTACATATATGTGCATTTTTAAGAACACTGTAAAATAAAGGTATAGTAAGAATTATTTACATAAAAGAAATCACCAAGATTCATCCTAGAGGAACATGGAAATGTTTTCGAATTCTATATGTACTCCTTTATCCATATCAGTCCATTTTCATTAAAAATTAAATACAATTTTTATAAAACTTTATAAATAAAACTTTATTTAATCATTTTTAATCAGTGCGTTCAAAGTGACCAATTTTAAGACGTGATTTTATAACCTTTGGATGGCGTCATTTATCATGTCATGCTACTATTTGGGCCACTAGTTGTATAAATAACTATTTTATGACAATGAGCAAAAAAAATTAAACTTTTTTTAATCATTTTGAATAAAAAATCGTGGCGAAAGCACTGATCTCTACTACATCATCAAGAGATCAGTGGGCGAAAGTAATATTTTTTCGCGAGGAGTGCGGGAAAGTAAAACTTTCTCGCACTAGTGTGAAAAAGAGTTTTCTTGCACGCCTCGTGCTCAAATATTATAACATGATATATTTTAAAAGGAAATTCAATGACTGGAGTTTCTAACATTAATAAATGTATGTATTAAAAATATTTTTTGCAACACACATGGGAAAATACTTTTTAAAACTCGGTAAATAATTTGACTTGTGCTATCGCACTGTGTACTCGTCAAATAAACATTTTACCTCGTTTGAAAAGTATTACTTTCCCCACTAGTTGCAAAATAAGTATTAAAGGCAGGGTCCAATTTTTATGACTTTGCTTACATTTTTATAAAAACAACAAACAGGTTTTGTTCAAAATGTCATGGGGATGCCTGATAGCAGTTGTATGTGACGTCCATGTTTAATCCTCATAGGCCAAATCCATTTAATAGTTTAACTGTATCTGTTAGTAAAAATAGTAAATAAACAAATGTAATGCGGATTATTTGAAACTAGGACCATTTTCGGATCGACCGTCCATTCAATTAGATCACAAATTATGGAAAAGGCTGGAAAACACCGAATCAAAAAGAAATATACCTGTCCGAATCCTTTGTTTGTTAAATGGTTAACAGAATGGAAACAAGAAGCTGCAGAAAAAGGCTTAAAACTGCAATATACATACGCTAAGGTTTGTAATTTTCATGTCTCTGTCATTGAATTTTAATATGCTTCCGAAAAATACCTCTAGAAGAATGATGTTCACAAAAAGTTCAGATTTATTTTTCTTACTAATGTAATTTAATTTTTTAACATTAAAACTACTGTTTTTATTACTAGTAGCTGCAGAGTTCATCCTAGAAATGAAAAAGGGCAGGGTGCTATTTTCCAAAAAAAGGGCACTTCCTGTTTATGAGGGCACTTTATATGGCAAATTGCAGAAATACGCGTTTTCTGCCACAATTTCAATATTGTTATACTTTTCTACCACGATAAATAATTTTCAATATTCTGAAAAAAAAAAATTATAATGCAAAAATCCGTGAATCAAAAACTCGATCAGAAACTTAAAAGATATCAAAATACTAATAAAATGCTTCAGTCCTAATTCTGCTGGAATGAGACTGAGAAAATTATTAAAATTAAAGTGCAATATACACAGTAAAATGTTCATCAAATAGTAATTTTTATAAAATTATCAATTTATAATACAGTAAAATTAAGATAAGAATGTTTTAGTATAATGAAAATGTGTTAAGATAAGAACTTTTCACTCTTTCAAAATTTTCTAAAGTTTGAATGAATCAACCTTAAACTTCATCTCTTAGTTTTGCTATTGTCAGATAGAGAATAGAGTTTCTCCAAATTTAACATTATTCATTGTGGGATATCACAAGGAACTTGGACTATGTCCTGAAATTTTTGCATTTTTTTATTTTCAAAATCGGATTAAATTTAGCATCAAAACGGCGATTTTTTTGCCGTGCATGCCGCTATTATGCAAGCGATAAAAGAAGTTTTATTTTTTTAAAAATCGGAAATAATTTGGGATTTTGGTTGCATTCCTGTTATGTTTAATTTTAAATATGAAATGGATGTTTAGAAATTAATTGATAACAGGCAAATTACCAAAAACACCCCCTAAATTTAACAGGAGGACATCGCAATTACGCGTGTCCAAACGGAAATATTCTTTTTAAATTCTTAGTGTAAACATTTGATAGTTATAAACCTCTAACTCAGTTATTCAAGTCTTTCAAATTCCTTTCTTCACTATTTTGAAGGAGGCATGGTAAAAATCCAGCGAACTACACTTAATCAAAACATGTACGAAATGGCCATTGGAGTTTACTAAAGTGCACTTGGGAAATTGTAAGACGGCGCCCTACAATCCACCTACTAATGAAGCACGTTATATAGACATCTTTCAGTCCCTGATATATACGTTGGGCGTTTGAACAAGAAGGGGCATGCGCGACAGCCGATCTCAGTAGGGGTGATCCACATATTGCGTACTGTTGGGAGGGGGAAAAAACGAAAGTTTTTCTAAAAAAGGGCAGGAAGGGCGCTATTTATATAGAAAAAGGGCAAGAAGGGCGCTATTTTTATAGAAAAAGGGCAGGCAGGGCGTGCCGCCCCTCGAAAAATGCCTAGGATGAACTCTGGTAGCTGCCCGCAATATTGACAGATATCTGAAACAATTTGTGGTACAGATACACTATTGGAAATGACGATTTTTTGCAACTCTGTTTGGAGCTAAAGTAAAATAATTGAACTTAATCATGATTGCTATAAAATTTCTTGGAGAATGCGATTAGGATGTTACAATGCGAAAATACCACTTTTTTTAAAAAAAAATAAAACCAAGGAAAATTGTAAAATTTTAGATCTCTTGTGAGGGTCTATTCTTAGTATCCCATGTCAAGGACGCCAAGGGAATTGTTTCCATTAGTAGACGATAATGTTTCTAATGTAACTTTATTTCTTGATGAGCGTGCACAATGATTTTGTGGTTACCTGCAAAATCTAATATTGGAGTCATTCCACAAACATGCTTCTATTTCATCAGTATTTTTGTGATCAACTAGCATATTTTGTCGAACTTTAATGTTCAATTGTATGTTCGTTATATTTCCCTTGTTTAGTTTTAATGGCCATTTTGAATCAACCAGGGGTCGCAGACGTCCTATATGTCCTATAAATCCTATATTTTTTTAAAAATCGGTAAAAACGTCCTATATTGTCCTATATTTTGCAATTGTCCTATATATCCTATATTTATACATTGATTCGATCTATATTTTCTTCGAATTCGTAATAACGGCTCCGTTTGTTGCCATTTTTTAATATTTCGGATTCTGTGGCGCGATTGTAGGTGAAAAAGACCTGACAAAAACGATGTTTGTAACGGCGGCGCGACGTTTTATCTCTTGTGACGTCACGTGCTGCATAACCTACAACTCAACTCTACGGGACCGGCGGGAATTGTAAACATGTGAACATTTCCATAACAATCGGATTTGAATTTCTGATCTGATTTCTCTTCCAACGTAATAAATTAATTGGCCATAATGTAGAGAGAGATGCAACAACAAAACTCTGCCTCGGGAAAAACGGATAAAAACAACTTGGGATTGACTTGCAGGACTACTAAAGAACATTTTGAGTGCTCAGTCAATAATTGATGAAGGAAACAAAAGGGTTAAGATTTACTGTATAATGTCGAATGCCGATTTTTTTATTCCGAATCCTGTACGGATTCTGCGCCACGAATTGTTTTCATCAAACCGCTCCAAATTATGGCAACCATAGGCAGTTATCTTGTTCTAAAAAAATGGCAGGGCTGCCATTTTTTGGCAAAAATCGCCTTGGCGCAGAATTCGTACCGGATTCGGAATATTAGCCACGATTTTTTCATAAAAGTCGCCAAAATTGAAAATTACATTAATACGTTGTGTTGTCAAATCCAAACGATCACTAGGGTTGCTTTAAAACCAAGTGCCAGGTTTGCCACATTCAGCGATAAATCTCCCACTTTTCGCCGCCAATCCAGCCGACACTGAACAGTAAATTTGAATCAACAAAAGACTGCAAACAGGGATAAAAAGAAAATACTTAAAGAAATTGGATCATTTAAAAATGCTGGAAGCAAAAGACTCATGATTGCAAATAATGTAATTAATAAAACTTGATTTAGGGATGGAATATTGATGCAATATTTGATCACGTATTCAGGATCAGGCGATTTCTTTCTTTTAAAGGTGTGTTTTCTATTCTCTTAAATTCAATATAACGAGTATATAAATCTATAAAGAGTTAATTTTGAAGTTCAGTAGCAACTGTGTGCAGTTATTTGATGTTTTATATTGTCCTATATTTTTTTTGAAAAAATCCTATATATTCTTATTTTGTCACTTTGACCCCTGATCAACCGATATCTATTGATTCTGAATCAGCAGCCATCTTGACATGTTGGCAACTGGAAGTCACAACATTTTGTCCTTGTTGCCAATTTTTCAAATTAGCTGCCATGCAAACTAGGAATTTTCCCTTGTGGTCATTTGTACCCAATTTGTTATTTTTTACCTTGATTTTCTGTTTTCATTTTAATTTTTAAAATTTTTTCTCAATAGATGTCTTTTCTACTTTAACCACAAAGGCGTGTACAGGGTTTTCTAGACCCTGGCACCAAGAACCAGTGCAAAACATCATATAGGACAATGGTTAAAGACCCTGTTTCCGAGTCAAAGGTCTATCTAGACCATCTATAGAGGGAGACCATAATGTAAACTATTCATAACTGGGGTGAGTGAGGTTGGTACAGACGGTAGGGCATACGGTAGAGTCATGTGGGGCAAGAGTGCGCATTTTTTTTTTTAATTATCATAAAATGATAATATTTGTATGAAATAAATTGAAAATAATTGATTTATTTAAAGACTTTATTAATTTATCAATTACATAACTTGAAATAAAGTTTACTTAATGGAAAACAATTAAAACAAAACTTAGTCAGAATGCGTACACTTACCCCAATATCGGGGTATATGTGCGCAGCACTGCGGATAAGTGTACGCACTTATAATAACTTAAACGGTAGCTTGTTAAATATAGTTAAACTATATTTAATGATATAAATATAATTTTTTTATCAACATTTACCATTATTTACTTCATTTTTAATATTTATATATTAAATATATACTTTCACAAATACTATCTATATCAATTTATATCGAGAATAAAGCTTAAAGTAATTAACATTTTTGTAACAAGGTAAATTAACACGAGATCATTTTTATCGAATTATAATAAAATCTTAATTATCAGTTGTACATATATCACATATAAAACTCCCTGTTTGATAATGAGTGCACTGTTCATGCCACCAGCTATGACATGAGCTACATTGGATCCAATCTTCGATAGGTGGATCAACGTATTCTTCGCCACACAACGCGCAAAAATAATCATTTTCTTTAGACTCTTTTTTTTATACTAGTCTTACTTTTAACAGTCTTAGCTTTAGTAGTATCAATCTTTTTTTTTTTTTTTTTTTTTTAGAATTTTTAATAGTTTTACAAGATTTTTCCTGTTTTAATTCTAAACGTCGCTTTTTTGTGGCTATCTTTTCTTCTTCTTCATGACTCTTCTTTTCTAACTCTAATTTAAACGGGCTGTCAGTAGTAATCATTGATTTTTTACCTTTTCACCGTCTAGTTTGTACTTTTGCTTTTGGAAACGGATGTATTGATGAGAGTGGAGTGAATGCATTAAAACGTACATCTACAGCTGGTGGAGAATCTAATGGTGCAGTTACATCAGCTAAAGCCAAATCTGTTCCCGTACAATTCTAACCCGAATTGTCAATACACAAAGAACTGTCACTATCGGGGTAAAATTACGCATTGAAATATGCGTACTCTTACCCCACGACCTTATGCGCACACTTAACCCAAATTGCCTGAATAGAATTAGGTTAAAATTAAGTATTGTTGCGTCATTTCACCAAGTTTCAATATGTAATTAATAAAACTAGATACATAATTGAGCATACTTGGATACAATCCATGTTAATTTCCGCAACATGAATCTAAAAGTATTTTAATTGAAAATTAAGAAAAATCGTAAGAATTATAACCAAAAATTTTACTTACTAATATTACTGAAACTACGTGACCTTGTCAGACAAGACTCTAGTCTTTTGTCCAACGTCGTAGTGACTACTGAAGGCAGTCAGTTTCCCTACTCTACTGTCAACGGTTTTATAAAAAAGAAACCTGCGCACACTTATCCGCTGCGCACACTTGCCCCACATGACTCTACTTTTTGTGAGCTGATACACGCCCTGTCCAAAGTTGCGGGTGTGACATTTAGACAAACTAAATTAGCCACCAACTACAATATTTTAGAGCATTGGTTTAAATTTTTATGGATTTTAATGTAGACTAATTACATATATATTGATACCAAATTGCCATTTGCCAGATATTTTATTTATTTTTAAAAAAAATAATTTCTACCCGTTGCGGGTGTGACATAAAAAGGACATGCATTTTCATCTTCCAGCACAAAACCGCAAAACTCTGTGAATTATAGCAACTGGGTGAACCGATTTTTTTTATGTTATACAGTAATACTTAAATAATTATTCTATGAACAAATCAAATCACTTACTGTAGAAAAATATTTAAAAAAATTGTTGCGGGTGTGACTTGTACAAAATTACACTGCGAAATAATACATGAATAAACAATTACAAAGATATTAATGAACAAATTTCATTTCCAATCTTGAGTTTATAATTTCTGGTGCTGGCAATTTTTTTACAATTGATGTAGTTTTCTCCCAGAATAATTCTGATTTGTTTGGCCAGACATACACATTATCTGAAACCTCTTTCAAATATTCTAGCTGAATATCATTGCCATCAATTTGCTTAATCTGTCCAACAAAATGATCGCTGTTTTTCTTTGATTTTGAAAATAAAACCACTTTAACAAAATCTCCAATTTCATATTTTAACTTGCAAGATGCTTCATTGTCTTCGATTCTTCATTGATTTCTTCGATTTCGGAATTAAGGAAATTCTCCTATGAATACTTTTTTTTTGTTGTTGCCACCTTAATTCTCTTTATATTAAGAGGAACAATATGATGGACAGATTGTATATGCCTGGTATTGCTGGGATTTGGCTCCAGCGATTGTCAAGCATTTTTACATCATCTGGCGTTATATGATGCAGAGTAAAATAAAATGGACGTACGCAGGAAATCGGCATATCCTGCAGGAAATTAAAATCAAGTCATGTTTTTTTTTTTTTTTTTTTAATGCGCTTAACAGATCGAGCGATCCGCATTCCGGCAAAAGCGACATCGTTCCGCAGGCTTGCTATTCCCCATATAGTTCCTCACCAGTTACTTCTAGGAAGAAGGAGAAATTTCAGTTAGGTAGGGTGGGGAAGGGAGAAGTGTTGACAGCCGTAGGGAATCATTTCCTAATTTTGGAATATGAACCTATTGAAACATGCAATTACAAGTTTTTCTTTTACTGTAACTTTTTCAATCCATTTGCAGCTTGAGTTTTAGGCACTTGAGATTTTATTTCCTTCAATTTTCTTTTTAATTTGAAAGAATTCTTAGGATATTTCATTATAATTTAAAAGAAACCACATTTTTCTTTAAAATAAAAAGGAGCTATCCAAGCAAGACAGGGAAAATAAAATGCTGTATTTGCAATGAAGAAATGTCGGAGCAAAACTATTCCCATAATTTAAATCGAAATCACAAAAATGAAAACAGTTAGAAAAGGAGGCATGTTGGACAAGCATCAATGTTTGCTTCCGTTTCACAAGTTCAACCTTGAAGCCAACCCAGTACTAATGACCCTAATATTGAAGCTGAAAATTTGCCATTGGAAACCAATGTTTATCTTGCAGAGTCTGATGCTTCCAAAATAAATGCCAAGAAGGTTTTGAATTAAACAACTTTAAATCCTCAATAGTACGTAAAAATTAATTTTGTGCAGCAGTATAATTTAAAGCGCACCGACTTGCAGGAAATTTTTGGTAATGGTATTTGTGTACGAAGGAAGAAAATATTTTTCTGGAGCCCTGATATGATGTTCTGGAGAAAAAAATATTTTTATGTTCTTCAAAACTTTTCTGCACATACAGCAAAATCTGAATCTATCTGTACTGTTGCAGATCGTTGAAGTACAGCTAGAGATACCATTTTTTTGCCAATTGCACCTACTCCACCCCCAGCTCCCTTACTGTGTGATGTTGCAAAAAATGACCATGTCATATTTGTTTCATAATCATTTCGGATGTATGAAATTGCTAACATATTATACCTGTTTTTAAATTGACCTGCACAGCCATCTGAAAAGATATGTAGCATCTTTACTTTGTGATTTTCTTTAATATCTTTAATCAGTATATCCATATATTTCCAGACTGCTTCTTTACAGTGATTTAAGTTATCTGATACTATTATGTATGATTGGTGGCCATCAAACAATGTAGCAACAGCTGTAAAAATTGTAATTTGTGAGTGTGCCCAATGGACTGATTGAATTTCGTCTTGAACAACTGTGGTATAATTTTCCGCAAAGTCCATTTGTAAGGTCACTTCACCTTCTACCAAGTTGTCTTTTACAAATTGAAAATGTTCATCTTGCACATCTTTTACAAAGCAATGCTTTTTAAATTTCTTAAACTGATTTACTATTTCATTAGCAGCATCTATTATTGATCCTGAATTATCTCCACTTTTTTTCCATTGTATATAAAGACTGTGATCCTATTCTGGAATTTTAGATTTCAAGACATCATAAACATTAGCACAGTTCAAACACAAGCTTAGCATGCAGGCTTCCTTTCCTGTATCACATACACTGTCTTTTATCAAGTCTCTGTCTTTACCAAGTTTGAGGGCTTCAAATAATAATGCCATGTTTGCATGATATTTGCAAACGCAAGTACATAAATTGACAATTAATTTGTTTCAGGTTACATTTGTGTTCAATTTTAAAAGATGTTGCTGGTGTGACTAATAAAATGTCACGCCCGCAACACTAACATGTGACACCCGCAACACTTAATAACTATATTTAAAATAATAATTAATTTTGTTTATATCTGTAATTCAAAGTACCTTAGTAACCTATTTTTAAATACCAAGTCTTGTAACTTACAGTCAAAGGAATCTCTCTGTGGAGTTATAAATGTAACTTTTTGTTGCAGGTGTGACACAATAATTAAGAATAATTAATAATGCTTACCTTTTTAATGAAAATTAGTAAATATTTATCTGCTGGCAAAAAACATTCAACAATAGATGCCAGATTATATATCTAAGTTTAGAGATTTGCAGAATCATTTGTTAAGCTGTATGAGAGCATGAAACATAAAGATTTTTGGCGCAATCTATTTCATGCCGTCAAAGTGTCACTTTATTAATTAAAATAAATATGTTAATGGCAAAAATTTAATTATTTTTCAATAAAATTTGAAATAGCACACTTTTGTAGATTATATTGCAAAACTTCAACATGATATAAGAAAATTTAAATTTTCACCCTCATGTCCACTTTTTGGTGGATTTGGCGTACAGCATACCACCACTTTTTTTTTAACTAATTACTAATAACTCAGAAATCTTTATGCATGTATTGTGATATAATTTAGTAGGAAAATAAATACTACATAAATTAAGAGTATTTAGCTTTTCTTTTTGTATAGTACATTATAAAAAAAATTGTGAATTTGTATTTTATTATTAAAAAATCCCGGCTACAGTTGGGGTTACCACCACAATCCGGAAGCTTGCGTACCTCTAAAAAATTTTTTTGCACTACAGCCTTGTTCAGAACCTCTCTTTTGGGAAAAAAGCGCAATTAGAGTGCAAAGTGGTTTGAGTGCAAGTAGTAGGTAGAAGTGCAAATGTGGTTTGTAAGCCAAAATGCACTATTGAATGAGGTTAGAAGCTTAAACATATCTATTAGAAAGGATTTGCAGTAAAATAGACACATGTAAAAGGGCATTCAATATTTTAAGAGTAGTTTTAAAACTATAAACTAATAATTATGTATACCAGCTTTTTTAATCATCCACTATTATATTTCCCTACTTCCTTTTTTTTTAACTTGTTACTTTTATTTTATTGTTGAAATCAAAATAATTTTATCGTGATTTAATGTTTGAAGTTATCTGAAGTTTGTAATAAATCACTTATTAAAATATATTTTAGGCACTCTCTTCACTTAAGAAATATCCATTACCTCTTTCATGTGGCAAAGAAGCAAAAATGTTGGAATATTTTGGTAATTGCATATTTCCTCATATTTTCCTTTTCAATTAAACTATTTTTTACTATTTTTAAAAATTACAAAATAACACATGGAGTATGTCTTATTGCTTTTATTATATACATTGCTATTTAATAGTTGACTAATTGTGTCAAATTTTTCATTTTTGTTGTATGATAATACATGAATAACTTATCAATAAATATGATTTAAAATATCTTTTATTAGATATAATTTAATAATAACAAAAATGAAAGGCAAATCTTATTTCCAAATAGACTTAGTTCAAGCTTTCAGGTCATTTTTTATAGTTGAGTTTGTGCATGTTTTGTTAAATACTAAAATTTGAAACACTTATTACTTCTCCTTAAAAAGATAATTGAAAGGAATGATTTTTTTCCATATCTAATTACATCAATAATTTTATTTATTTCCTATATGTGCAGTTGCATAGGTTTTAATTTTTGTTGTTTAGTAATTTTTTAGAGTGTAATTTGAATTATGCTTTGATATCTTTTTCTAGGAGACAAGATATGTGCAATGTTAGATGCTAAACTTATAGAGTGGAGAAGAAGTAATAGTAAGTTCTTACACAATATATGTTAAAATTCTCTTTCTCTCTCTATATATATTATTCCTTAATATATTTTTGAAACAACAATGAAAGAATATATTATCATATGTGATTAATTAGATGTCTAACACTTTTTCCAAACTAAAATTTATAAGCCCTTTGCAAGCATCAATGATGTTACAACTTTTTAGTTTTTATTTAATTTTTGTGTTGTTCAGAAGTTAGGCTGTTAATAGGCAAGCAATTAATAAACAGCGTATCCTACAACTCTTAATTAATCCTTGTATACTTAAAATCTAAATGGTCATCATTCCAAACAACTGTGAAAACCTGTCCAAAATAAGAGAACTTGGGCAATCCAATTTTCTTCACTTGTCTTAAAAGTAGAAAAAGATTTTTCTCCTGAAAGTTTTCCAAAAAATCTCTTATTCACTAACAAGTTTGTAATAACGTTTCAGTCAGTGTAGTTAACTTCAGTAAAAATACAAACTTCATAAAATTATTCCCTTCTGGTTCGTGGCTTAGTTGAACTGTATGTTGACAAAAGTTTTTGGCATTCTATTCTATCAAAGGTTCTAAAACATACATCTTGCAATCTATAATAGTTTATAATGCATTACTGGTAACCACATAAAACCCAAAATATTAACAAAAATGTCTTAATACATTTCAGAAGTTCCTGCTATGTTTAAACTTGTATTTTTACATCTATCAAATAATAATTAAAATAAATGAAGGCATTTGCATTAAAAATGTACCAAATTCATTTGAAATTACCTATTAAAATCAACAATATTTGGCTACACAGTCTGGTAAAATTTATTTTAGAAAGTAAAATTTGTCGTTACATGTAATAAGATATTCAAGCATATGCTAGTTTTTTTTTTTTTTTTTTTTTTTTTTGCATACAAATATTGTTTTGATAAGTTTTTTTAAAGTCTGCTTGCAAACTCTTCAATTAGTTTGCTTATTTCTTAGTTTATTTCTAAAGTTTTTTTGGGGGGAAATATGGCGATCAGAAAATATAGCTTTCGTAGAAACTTGCAGAAATCATCTAATTCTCAAACTTAAGCATAAACTGATAATATAATAAAAAATATTGATTGTATGTTTTCATTTTAGTTTCACCCTCATGTTCTCAGAGCTCTCAATCTTCAACAGACGCGTCTTCCAGTTCTACCAGTAGCATATCTTCTTCCAAGTCTTTATCTAACAAAACTAAACCTGTATCCTCAAGTGTGCCTAAAAATAGCAACATCCAGGTAAAAACTTTTAACATGGGGAGAGTTCGAACCATTCCCAGAAGCATGCCTCTTCCCAATGCAATAGATGCAGAACAACAAATGGAGGTTGATGACATTGATGTCAATGCTTTTTACTTGTTTCCAGGCCGTTTCAGCATTATACTTTGTGTTGATAACTGTGAATCTGTGTCTGGGTAAATTAACTTCTACATTTTGTTTATTTAAAATACAAGGATTTGGTACACATATTTATTTTTAAATGACCATGAAGATTATTATTAAAAAAATATAATAGACCTTTTTGCACAAGTAACATTTTAATGATTTGTAGCTTTAAATTCTTATTTACATTTACTGTTAAGAGATTTTTTTTTTTGACCAAGTCCAGTTGTATGTAAAAATGAGCTTTTTTCTTTTTAACAATGTCAAGAACATAAAAAAAAAATCACTAGTGCAAACAAACTGCATTACAAAATTTCATAAGTTGATGCTTATCTGAAAATTGTAGGATTGCCAAATATATCTTTACCTGCATTTTTGGATAGTTATTGGATGCATGATGGGTTCATACTTGAGAAATCTGTGTTTTACTTTATTTATACAATGGCTGTGGTTATAAAATGAGATTTTATGTAATGTTTGTTTGCTGCTTGGTGGAATTCCACTGTTTATTGTTAAAAGGGTTCAAGTTCAAAATGCAAAAACTACTAACTATTGCAAAAAAGTTTTTATACATATTATCTTTTAACAACAACCTGTTTGTATGAGTTTGCTTACCAATAAATTAGTTTAATTGTCTTATTGATAGTGATATAATCTAATTGTTTCCTAAGTTTGGTTGATCTGTATTACACAAATAAGTTTCATTTCATAAAGTTGAGAGGAAATTATCTCTAATATGATTATCAATATATGTTTTACTTCTTTCTATGTTACAATTAGAGATTAAATTTTATTTATCATAAAGTGAAAGTAGTGAGTTTATAACTTGTTTGATCATACTCTGTTTCTAAAAACAAAATTGACACCTGAAAGAAACATGTATTTGAAAGTCTTCATTTGGACATTATAAATTGGTAGTTGTTGTGCATAATTTTTTCAGAATGCATTATACTCAACATTTATGTAACTGTTTACTGTTGTTACTGTTTGTCACAAATTCCTGTTTGGTTCATTTTCTCTATCTCAGAATAATTTTCAGTGTTGCCAAATTAAGAAAGACCCTTACATTTTCAGAAGTAAAATAACTGTTTTTTGTCTTTAACACTTTGTTCACTTATTTTTGCGTATAATTGAATTTTTGTTTTTTCTTGTTCAACAACAGTGCTCCTTGGGAGCCAAACAGTAGAGAAGGGGTAAAATGCAAATTTTTGGCTAAATTGTTGTTAAAACGCAAGGGGGCAACACCTCCCTCCCTTCCTTTCTCTATTGACTGTTATTCAGGGTTGCCCAATAGAACTGAAAATTGAAATTTTCAAGTAGTTGCCAGTAGCCGGTACACACTTTTAGTTTAGTAGCCACTTCATCGTAGTCTTTTTTTACCAGTGGCCTAGCCAGGGAAAGGGAGGTTTGGGTTTTATCTTTTACCTGAATGTAGCGCATTCAGATTGATTTTTTTTTTTTGGTAGAGGAGGATGTTTCAATTCTGTATTTGATTTGTATTAAATCTATAAATCAAAAACACATATCTAAGTTAATTGTGTTTAATAAATTGTCAATGAAAGAACAGGGAGAAAAAATCAAGTTCAGAATATAAGCTTTTTCATTTATGGATGCCTATAGATTTGTTGCACATCTGTAACATAATGCTGTAAAGGGTGAATAAAAACAAAAAAATCTGACAGAATCAATTTAAAATATTAAGAAATTTAGGGTTCTAATATATTCTGTTGACAAAAAGCGCAAGACAAGAAGAACAGGATGCAGTCAGATTGAAGTTTGAGAATTTATTTTAACAGTAAGGCTAATGGTGGCCGTGCTTTTAAGTTATAAGATAACTAAAAATATAACAGAAATAATATGCAAATAAAATAAGGGTTCTAATATATTTTGTTAACAAAAACACCAGGCAAGAAAAAAAATAATCACGTCTTTAAAGAATGCAGTAAGATTGAAGTTTGAATATTTTTTTTAACAATAAGGCGGCGACCTCACCCTCCCAGGAAATGTAAGAAGGGAAACTCAAAAATTTCAAATTTCCCGACATTTCCCTGATTTTTCTAGAAGAGTAAAAATCCCCTGACATTTTTCTGATTTTCCTGGTTCTGTCACCACCCTGTCAACTCATGAATCAATATTGTGGATGAATGGATTTTAACGGCATATACTCACGTGATTACTAGAAAGGAAAGGGAGATTTTCGTTGATTTGAAAATTTCGGTACATTCGGTAATAATTAAAAAAAAATTGTAAATGAAGGGAGAAACGATAGGTGGCCGGTTGATTTAGTCGCCTCATCACACTGTTTAATCGACCTGTGGCGAGTGGCGACTAGATATTTTCAGGTCTATTGCCCAACTTCAAAATTTATAAGAAATAAACTCAGACTTGTTATCCCGTGTTACCACCACTTATCTACACGATATTGGAATTCTCTGACATATTTGTATTATGCATGTAACAACTTGTAACTTTTTTGGTAGAATATACTTTATTAAAAATTTATAAATAGACATGATGCTTGAAAACAAATTTTCAAAGGTCTTTATAAAACATTATTTAGGTCCTTAAAAGTCATTGGTTTTCATTCTGTGGTTTGAGTGGGAACTCTGTTCTTGTTCAAGGTTTTAGGATCTTTTCCTATGCACAATTTCACTTGTTACTTAATTAATTTTTTTGTAATTTTGTTGGGTTTAAAACCACAAAAACATGTAGAAACTATGGCTGTATGATTACAAAAAATACTTAACATGACTATACTGAATTCAAGTTTAAAATTTTTATTTATTCTTCCAATTTAGCTTGTGTTCAAAATAATAATCATTTTTCTTTTCTTTCAAGGCATGGAAAAAGTAAAAAATTATTTGTTTCCGAGTTGCAAAAGTCAAAAGTAGAGTACGAAGTGAGAAATTTGCATGTGGGTGACTTTCTTTGGATCGCTCGGGATAATTCGGACCCTAGCAAAGAGCTTATCCTAGATTTTATAATTGAGAGGAAAAGGTTAGATGACTTGGCACACAGTATTAAAGATGGAAGGTTTCGTGAACAGAAGGTACATATTTTCTTTTGAATATATATATATATATATATATATATATATATATATATATATATATATATATATATATATACGACACTAAGGTATGGCAAAAGTAAAATATTCATGAAATTTGATAGAATTTTTTTGGAATTAGCTCTAACTTGGTTCCTAAGACTTGTCTAAGGAACCAAGACAAGTCTTAGACCTTAGGACCTTATACTACAGCAGTACTTACCATCATGTTTTATGAAAATATGATAAATAATATTTTATGTAATATTATTTTAGTCACATAATGTTTTGAACCATATTAAGATTTGTATTGTAGAGCTTGTGGAAGTCATTATTAGTTTCAGCTTTATTCAATAATTTATGTTTCATTGCCGGATTTTTATTTTAAATCATATTTTTGTTTTTTAGTTTCGAATGAAAAATTGTGCTTTGAAAAATCCCATATATTTAGTTGAGAACTGTTCTGGGGCTAAGTATCTTGGTTTGCCAGAATCGACTTTAGAACAGGCTATGATAAATACACAGGTAAAATATTTTTCTTAATCTATACTACAAGAATATTAATTTACATTATATTTGAAGCAATGGTACAATCATTATTAATACAAATAAGCTTAAATGCAATGGTTTGCTTTTACATACAATTGACCATGGTATTAACGTTAATTTCTATAAAACAAAACTAAATTGTTTTAGCTCTAAAAAATTAAATAAACAAGAGAAACTGTAATTAAGGCTACTTTCTGCCAATTTTGAAAAATTATTCAACTAACTCTAAATCTATTTACATACCATAAACTCTGACTTATGAACACCTTCTGTCAAAAAATGTTTGTGTTACTGATGCATCCATAATTTTAGATATTATTTGTGAAACATCTCTGTGCAACTTTATTTTTACTGGAATTTTTCTCAAGAATATTTGTAGTTTGCTGTTAGAAAATATTATTAAAAGGAAAATATCCTTTATATGTATATTGAGACTAACTTTTTGCTTGAATACCTATAATATCCTAATTAACTATTTATTTATCATCATAAGTTTAATAGTGATTTGATGATCATGGTCTGAGCAAAAGTAGAGACAACTTTGCCCCACCCAAAAGTTGGAGCAAATCTCTATCAAAACTTCAGAATGAATCTATACCAATTAACATATATCGGCACATTTGTCATTGCAAATTGTAAACATGAACATTACATAGGTATCATTAAAAGTTTATGGTAGTGAGTATAATGATAAAATCTTTGAATAATAGGAAATAGTCTGTGAATGAACTTTTTAAAAATTACAGGAATTGGTCAAAAAGAGGCATTTTTTTTTTACTTCCCGAGTTGGTTAAGAGTAATGAATAAGTGTAAATATTTTCTTTCTATAGTCGTTGACTTTTCATCCTACTTTAATATAAGTAAACTAAATAATTCCATCATTTCAAGTTTCTATTTTTCCATTCATATAAAACTAAAACTCAAAGAATTTCAATGTATCTTTCTATGTCTTTCTCCTTTACTGTCCATTGCCTTTTACTTTCCAGTGGTGCTGTATGGTAAAATAATAGATTTTAAGTGAAAATACATTGTAATGCTTTAAAATAATTAAAATGTTAGGCAATGCAAAGCAACCTGCTCCTATGGTACTTTAGCACCACTTCCACTGCTGTTATAAAATTGTCTTAGGGAAGTACTCTCTTTTGAATTTTGTTTTGAAATTATGAAGCAACAATTCTTCCACTTCCTTTGTCTTTAACGTTAAAAAAAAAATATAACCCTCTTTATTTGAGGATAATTCTCTTAAATCACAGAATGAACAATCATATTTTAAGCTTTTATTTTTTATTCATTATTTTTCCCATCAACACTAAAAATTTTATTTACAGATTTGTGATGGATTTCTTGTTAAGAAAACTCAAGGTATTAAAGAGTCTGTTTCTTATCTCTCCTTGATGACGAAAATGATCAGATGTAAATACCAGGTAATTCTTTATATCATTATAAGCTAAGTAAATTTAACATTTAATTAAGCTATTGAGTTGCAAAGTCTTTTAGAATATATTTTTGCTGTAGTTTTTAAATTTAATTTGGAATTGTGATTGTGTTTTTAACAGGGTTTCCACGGTCATTGAAAGTCATTAAAAGTGCTTAATATTTCTGAATTTGTTTTCAATGCCTTGAAAATGCTTACAGGTGCTTAAAAGTCCTTGAAAATGCTTAGAGGTCCTTAAAAGTCCTTAATTTTTGTGGATGTTGTGTGCCCAACTGCATAAGTCATAAAAATACAACTCGAACTTGCTATGCCCGCTTGAACGCCACTTATCTGCACTATATCGGAATTCTCTGTCATATTTGTATTACGCATCCACCAACTTGTAACTTTTTTTGGTAGAATATACTTTATTAAAAATTTATATACAGACATGATGCCGGAAAACAAATTTTCAAAGGTCCTTAAAAACCTTATTTAGGTCCTTAAAAGTCATTGATTTTCATTTTGTGATTTAAGTGGGAACCCTGTTTAAATTTAATGCATATATTTTAATCAAACCTGTTAATAATGTGTTTAAAGAGTACCATCCAGAAGTCGAATCTTGTGTCTTTTTACACTGAAGTGATCTTGGTTGTCCTCAAGTAGATTTGATGCCTTTAAATTTTTTAATGTTACAGAATATGAAAACTAGAAATTCCTTTTACTATTGTTTGAATGACTTAATAAGCTGCACATAGAATAAGTGCTTGAAATCTCATCAATTAGTTTTATCGTAATTACTAAAACAAAACATACATTTATGAAAAAGAAATTAAATTTCTGGTTGCCCCAAAAGATAATTGATGTTTTTTGTCAAGTTGCCCTTTTAAATATCTGGTTGCCTCAGACTACCGCAAATTTTGACCCCTGCTACCATTAAAAAAAAAAAATATGTTAAGAAAATTAAAAAAAAAAAAACTTAATTTTGGGATCAATTTTTATTGTAAAGCATCAATAAATTAAATATAGTTAGATGATTGTCATTTTATTCATTGCAAATATAATTAAGCTAGGAGAATAATGATTCAGAAAAGCAAATATATTTATGATATAAGTTTCTATCAATCAAATGTCCATTGGCTTTAAAAGGTCTAGAACAAATTCTAATGTAGCATTTTTACAACTGCTAAAAATTTAATGAAATGCATACATATTTTTGATTTTGTCATGTTAAATGTTTTACATGGTTTGATTTCCATTTTACTGTAATGTTAGTTACCACATTGTAAACAGTTTACTTCACATCCATTCAATTTAAGTGTATTATGGTAATTGCAACACCTAAGTTAAAGATGTTATTTACTGTTATAAACTAGATAAATATTACTTTTATAATTTTTCTCCTCTTATTAAATTATTTTTAGAATCTCACTTTAGTATCTGGATCAAGAGAAACAGTGCAAAGAAAAAGTGCCTCATTAAATACTTTTATGAGTTTTAAAGAGTTCAACTGTTCTTCTGTTAAAAATAAAGTAAGTTATTTTATGTTCTTGATTTACTGGTAGCCTTTTTCTGTTCCCAATTAGTTTTGCTCATTGAAATGCAATTGCATAATTTGTTTTTAATCTGCGCACAGGATTTCCGTGCATATGGAAAGTTAGTAAATGCCATGAATTTGAACATTGCGTAAATTTTGTCATGGAAAGTTATGATTTTGAGCAAAAAAATGGCCATAAGTCATGGATGTACAGTGAATTTTATGAATTCCTAAACATTTTACATAAAATCACATAACTGTGATGTCATAAACATCATGATCGCTGTTCAGGTTATCGAAAATTCATTTATGTTTTTATTTACGTTTTGACAGAAACAACGGTCACAGTTAAAAACTGCTGCCAATGAAAACATTTCTGAACTCTAAATTTGTGACAATTCTGAAATGAATAGTTTTGATAAGCTTGTGTTTCCTCTATGGTGCTTACATTCTAATTTTTTTTTCGTCTTCTTTCTTCTACTGTTTTGCATTCTTGATATCAAATCATTTGATTTTTGATGATATAATTTATTATTATTGACTTATTCTTTTTTGAAATATTTCTTTATTATTAAAAATAAATTGATTAGTTTTCTTAACACTAAAATATCAAAGAATGGAAAATTATTTTTCCCTTTTTTTCTGATTTGGAAGTTACTGAAACAAGGATTTTTTACTTAATTTAAAATAAAAGTTTATAAAAATCATTTTATTATGGTACATTTATTTACTTACTATGTTCGTTTTAGTAAAATTCTTGTAGATTATTATTATTATTATTTTGTTATTCGATTTCTTGAGTCATGGAAAATTATTTGCTTCAATATTGGAAAGTCATAAAAAGTCATGTATTTGTGACATTTTACTTTGGAAGAAACCCTGTATGCAGCATATAAATCATTTTGCATAATTGTATTTATATTTTGAAGTACAATTTATAAATATAAACACAAGATTTGAACTTTAAATGCTGTTAAAAATATAAGACTTTAGTTGCAAATATTCTTAATGCTTGATTTACTATATATTTTTTTATTGATTTTTCTTAGTTTTAATTTTTTGTTATACATTACTGTGAATTTACCTTTTAGAGCCTAACTGTCAAAGAAATGTTTGCAAAGCATCTTATGCAATTCTTTGGTTTGTCAGTTGATAGGGCAGCTGCATTAGTTGAAAAATTTAGTACTCCTTCCCAGTAAGAAATACTTTTTTAATGAATTATACTTTTAAAAACTTTAATAGCTAATTTAATTCAGTTAAAATGAAAACATTAGATTGTATTTCTTTGAAAATATGCTGTTTATCGTAAATTTAAAGCTTACTTAGTAGGTTAAAGTATATGCTTGAATAAAATAAAGTGTTTTTTCTTGCTGGTTATATGAACTTTCTGTTTAGGTACTTTTAACCCTTTATTACTGAATGGTTTTTTGAAAATCATGAGGTTTTTATGAAAATCATAAATTATACAGAGCACATTTTAGATTATAGTGTGCATCAAGGCTATATAATTTTAACTATTATATTAGCTTATAACTTAACTTTCAGTTCAACTCAGTAGAGTGGGTATAAGTGGTCAGTTTCTGCTGGACTGTTAACGTAGGTACATAAACATCTCTAGGTTGAACATGAAAAATTTTCTAAATTAATGTCACAAACTGAACAGTTCATTATAAAAAAGTGCTTTAACCTGTCACTCACCAGAATTTTAAATAATTGCAACTGTTGGTAGTTAAATGGGTGTAGTAAGATGCATGTGGTGACAATGGGAGAAAATTAACTTGAGAAAAATTGCTAAAGTAATTTTTTTTTAGTTTCCTGGCTCCCAAAGATGAAATCGGGTTTCAATAATATTCCAGTTGTAATTTTCATTTGATTTTATATAATTCTATTACTATTGTTAACCATCAACTTATATTAAGCGCTTTGCGTACAAAAGTTACACAATTTAAAATTATTCATTTTGAGTTAAGATTTTACAAAAACACTGATTGTATGTACTTGAAGCTGGTTGAATGATACAAGATTTTTTACAAATTAAAACTGACATACATTGATTTTCCAGCCTCAGATTCATGTAGTCTGTGATTTTGTACAAACTTTACTAAAAAATTTTTAGTTGTGTCACTTTTGTTGTAAGGGTGTGATATGTCATATGTCTATAGCATTTATAGTTTAGGCTTAGTGAATAATAAATTCATTTCCGGTCGCCATTTTTGGTACTTCCTGTTAAGATATAATATCGGAACTAACCTTGACAAGACATGTATTCAACATATTACACATTACTAATGTTAACTTTAGACAGACAGCTGGGCAAAAATACTTTGAATACGCTTCTCTCTGTATTAGTATTGTGTGGAAGTCAAAAGTTACTTTAATACAATAACACTGCCTAGGTATAAAAATAATGTATAACAGTTGCTTCATTATTCATAGCTGAGAAATCCAGGCAATACTAGTTTTCAAGATTAAGTGAACAATTTATGTAAGATATTTTACTTGGATAATAAGCACAACAAAATTTGTAGTCAGTGTTAAAAGTGAGACGCATGATACAATGAATGAGCCACATGTATATAATATATTCTAAGTTGTTAAAAATTTTATTACTTATCAAAATTTAAATACATTTTCTCCAATATTTCTAAAGATTCATGTTTGCTTTACTTCTTTTCATAAAACCTCCTTCTAGTTTAGCAAATATCTATTTATTATTTTTAGATTTTTAGAAGCCTATAGCAGATGCAACACTGAAAATGAGAGAATACAATTAGTTTCAGCTATAAAGTATGGAATGCATAAAAAGTGAGTAACTTCTTTAGTGCAAAATATTAAATTAAAGAATATCCCCTCCTCCTTGTAGGGGCTTACTTATTGCGAATGTGTACTTGAATCCTTTCTCCTTTGCTCTCTTTGCATTGCTATAGCTCTTCTATGTGAACTGATTAAGGTTTTTAGGTATTCGTTTTGTACTATTAAAAAGAGAAAATCTGGAATTTCTTTCCAAAAATGCTAATCAGTGAAAAAAAATATAATTTTTTGCTGTTTATTAAATTGTTAAATGGCACTCTATTCTGAAACCACTAAGATGTTTGTCTTATAAGTTGCTTGTCTTCCAAGCTTATCACTTGTTGAATTTTTTCATTGACTGAACTTATCTATACTTGTCAAATATAATACTTGTTAAAACTTTCCTAAACATACAAACTATTTGAAAAGTCAACCTTCCCACTTGAAATATTTTCCTTCATAGATCATTCAAGGTTAGGAATTAAATATCTTACTCCAACACACTTGGCTCTATGCAAGGCCTCTCATACAAACAATGTGAGTCAATCTTAGTATGTTTAAAGCAAAACTGCTTCAGTATCTACCTAAATATCTATTACTCCACATCCAATTCTTTAAAATCATTTTAATCCACTTTTCATGTACTCAAACTCGTATCTGACTCCCATTCTTATATTTAAATTGGATTGTGACAGTCATTTAAAGATTGCTTCTGTAAATGTTTCTAATGCTCAGATACAGGTCATGTTCAATTTGACAACATTTAATGACTGAAATCTCTCATTGTTAGTTGACTACACATAACAAAAAAAACACAAAAAAAAAACGGCCAATTAATAGTATTTTTTTTTTTTTTGTAAACAGAAATTTTGCTAAGTTGGGGAGTTTGACAGCCAACTACTCTGGCTTCACATGCCAAAGGTGCCGGGTTTGATTTCCGGGTTAGGCATGGATGTTTATTGTTGTTCGGAATCCACGTCAAACTGTAGGTCCCGGCCTGATTAGCCGTTATTGTGCACAAGTATAGGTTGTTGAGCATAAAAACCAACCAACCATTGACAGCCAACTTGACAAAAAAAATTTGGTCTAGAATATCTAATATTTCTATTTGCAGTCTCTTTGTAAACCTGTCATATAGTTAGTATGGAAAAATATTTTGAATTTTAAACCACTTCCAGTTGAATTTTTTACAAGCTTACTATTCGTATTGACACCTTCCTTGTGTCTTCCCCATTTATAGTTTAAGTTTAACGAATTGCAAATTGATCTCCAGTTACCAATTTTGGTACTTTTGGTCTTAACCTTGTTATTTTGTACTTTTGTCTGGTAATGGTGACCTCAAACAACCTAGACTTTGTTTAAACTTTTAAAGTAAAATACATCCAGCACGGAAAGAAAACAAACTCTGATTGTAGGATTCATTTTCAGTTCCTTTTTTTTAATAAGTTTGTTGAAAAATATGCTATGCATTACTATAATTTTTCATTGAGTAATTGAATTAGTGTGTTGGAAAACATTACATCTATAAATTGATATTGATTAATTGAAATAGCTAATTAATTGCATTCCATAAAAAAAAATTCTAGTTGCATATGAGACTACTTTGAAAGACCTGCATTCTGCTACACTAATTTGGTTGGACAAGTACAACTTACCTACTTTTACAAATTTAGTTGAACAACTAATCAACAACTCTGTAATTGAGGTATTAAAATGTTAAAGTATTTTTAAAGATTGTGTACAATACATCAATGTTCTGTTCATTAAGATCGGGAACTCATTTATACTCTGATATGAAGTGAATAATTCATTACTCTGTACTTTACTTTGAAAAACCATAGTTGTTAATATTTTTAAAGAATCTTAAGATCACTATGTCCAAGAGCAGCTCTTTGACCTCACATCCCTGCTCGGAAAACTTGAAATGGAAAATAACCTAAGTCCAAAAAAGAATTTTTTTCTGGAGAGCCAAAAAATGAAAAACACTCGCCTTTGGTAATTAAGGACATGACTAAGAACTAGATTGAATTTGAACTATTGCTACAGGAGTTTTACTTTATGCGTTCACCACTTTGTTTAGCTTGGTCTTAAGGAAATTTTTCCGTAAAAAAGATTTTCGATTTTTTTTTAATACTTAGGTCATTTTCCATTTTTAGTTCTCAATTGTTTAAGATATTTATTAAATGAATATGATTTGATAAAATGAATTTATAATGAATGTTTTTAATTTTATGGGGTCTTTTAGAGTGATAATATTTTCCAAAAGTAAAATGTCACAAAAACTGAAAATAATGAATGAACATGCATATAATATACACTACTTATTCTATGTACCAGATGGTCGGTTATAAGAAAAATAAAGTAAGTGATTATCTTCCACAACAAGATGTGAGATTTTTTAGAAGTAAAAACATGTTCAATTCAACAATTATTTTCAATGTCAGTTGGGCTCATTTTGATATAAATGGAGTAAGTGGTTTAAGCTTTGGTAAAAATGCAAATGCAGAAACAATTATAAAATTAAATGCTTTGATGGATGCATCAGATGTGGTATATTTGAACTCTTATCTGTGTTTTTACACTCGCATCATTGTTTTAATATGTTTGTGGACCATGGGTTAGCAACCACTGCTTTAGAAAATAACTAACCTTTATTATTTATAATAATTTGTTCAAAAATCTAATCAAATTTTGTGCAAAATTTTTAAATTGAATATACAAAAAATTTGTATCTATTTCCAGGAATATTGGTCCTGCTTTGAGTAGGTCACTGCTTCAATTTTATGCCCCTGATTCAGCTTAAAAGTAGCTTGGTGAATTTCTTCATTGTATATATTCTAGTATCATTGTATATAATCAAGTTTGTTAGCGTATAAATGTATATAAATGTTATTCTGCTTTTCTTTTCTTTCCTTAGATAAAGATTTATATCCAAGAATAAAATTCATTTTTCATATTGAAACGTTCAATTAATTTTTGTCATAGTGAAATAAATACTTCATAATTTATTTTAAATGGTTGCCAACAATTGCAAAGACCAAACAGAGTAAGTTTCGTATCAAATCAAAATTTGTAAGTTGTGGATCCATACAAAAACAAAATAACCACCAACAATTGGATGGCAATATGCAAAACCTAGAGAGATTCACATTTTTTTATTAAAAACTTGAGGAAAATAGTTTCATCTTAGTAGATAGAACTTATAGCAATTGTGGTTTATTTGATTTATAAGTTGATCCAATTGTAAAAGAGCTTTTGAAAAATATATAAATCGCTAACATTTAGAAGATAGAAGATGATGTGGTTTTCAGAGATAGCGCTTTTTATTGTAATGACTAGCAGTCCACAATCCACTTAAATAATATTAGATTATGTCTCACATACTTACTGCGCCATCTAATAATGAAAAATGTCTTTTTTTTCTTGGGAAAAATATCCATTTTTTTAGTAGAAAACCGCATTTTTTTACTAAATTTCAAATGCTCATAAATTATTGATTTTTCAAAATGTTTACTACTTTTGGATCATTTTGCATTTGTTTGGCATTACTTAATCAAATTTTAAAGTAAGTATTCTAAAACCGTAAAATTTCGATAGAGCTAAAAGTTAAATTTGTGTTAAAGGTAAACATTATAACTTTTAAAAAGTTGTTGGCGATTAAATAATTAATACATAACAAGTCAGTATTTATTAGGGGGGGGGGGGGGTTAGAATTGTCTCCCAAGAAATATTGTTTATTTAGTTCCTATAAAAGATTATGAAAAGTCAGAATGTCCATTGATCTGTATGTATATTGTATTTCTGAAGCACTCATGTTTCAAAACTTATTCATGAACCTATTTGAGTTCCTTACTGCTTGTGTTCCACAATTTTGCTTGATTCTAGATTGCGGCTTTTAACTCCTCTGAGCTTTGAATTTTTTTTTTTAGCTATTTTGGAATCTTTTGCCATGGGTTCATAAATATCTTTTAAGGTTCTGCAAAATATGCTTCGATTGAATTTCAGGTAGGCATAATGTTAAAAGTTCAGGACTTGTATTAAATAGTATATGTTAATTTAACCTGTTACTGTACAAAAGATATAAATTCATCCATTCCAAGCAATATTTAACTCTGGTTAGTTTTAAAAAATCTTTGATGTTATAAAATATTGTCAAAAAGTTTGCCAAAATAGACATTACTATATTTTCCCCCTTTTTGTTTGAGGGTGGTAAATCGACATCCTTCCTCTACTTTCTGTTGCTTTATTTTGAACACGTGTACGAAATTTCAGCGTCCTGCTTTTATGGAAAGTAAGACATTATGATATTCCACTATTGCCACATGTGGTTGATCGGAATAATAGCTTTCTTTTTCTATGGTCATTCTTGTTAGCATTTGTAAAGAATTTCAATGTTGTGGCTGTATGGTAAGCAGAAGAATTAGTTATTAAAGTCAGTGAGTCAATAAGGACTTTGGCTTTTATATTATAGTTATAAAAAAAATACTCTATTGGTGAGAAAATATGTGGAAAGATTTATTTGGTACTTTATTTTATGGTTAAAAAGATCATGCAATTTGAACAACTACTATCATACAAGAACTATTTATTTTCTAAAATATAATATAAAACTTTGAACAAAAACACATATTTTACATTAACAAGAAATCACACCATTTGAGAGTTATCTACAGTTCTAAAAATGCATCTGCCAATCAAACTTAGGCATAGCATACGGACGGTTTGATGTGTGGATGTTATGAAGTTTTCTGATTTTGTCAGAAATAACTTATTTCGGAAGCACCAGAATGAGGTCACATTTGAAGGAGGCAAATCAAACGAGCCCAAAACCTGTTAATTAAAGAAGCTTTTCCTACGGGTAAAACGTGAAAAATAGTATAAAATTTGGACATTTCGTATACAAAACCAAATTAAATACTTCAAGAATGGGTAATAGAATAAAGGGGTTTTAATTTTTTTTTTGTTTTTAATTCTGTAAAAAAAAATTAGTATTGCGATGATTTAGAATTCTACCGATCATGAAATATTTTAAGTTTTCCAATCAAACTAGTCATCGTTTCATTCACTTTAATAATATTTTCATATTCTGTATAATAACACAATCGTAACATCATAAAAATTGGAAAGTATCATTCAGTATTGGAAGTATCATGTTTTTCCCTTAAGATTTTTTTGTTACCTAATTACTTTTCGATTTCATTTTTTATCTCCTACACCAGTGGTCGGCATACCCTGCTTTTGCCACTTGAGTCAAATTTGTTAATAAGCTTATTATTAAGATTTCTGGTTTTATTACAATGCTAGTAGCTAGTTTAAATCGACTCCTAAAAATATGGGTTCTTGAGACAAAATTTGGATCTCCTAATCGTTTCATTTTTGATCTTTTGACTAATGAGTTTGCCGAGTCCTACATGATTGAGGCATTGGACTCGTTTATATTCCTTCCTTCGTTGTTCATTTTATCAGTTTTCTCTTTTATCTTCATTTTCTAATCTCCCGGATGGGATTCTTCTGGAAGTTCCATTTTGATATCCGTTCCTGTCACCTCCAGGTATTTGATTACCACGGTGGGCCAATCCACAACTTTTGCAATGGGCTTCCCAGCTGTTAGGTTTTGCACTGAAAGGTAAAGTATGTGATTAGGCTTCGTTCTTTATTTTTTAATGTATTACAAGTTTGAATTTCTTTCAATTCGTTCTAAAATATCTTACGCTGATTAAATTGCTTATTCTGAAGCGTTTGATTAACGAACAAAAACATCAGCTTTTTTTTAATTTTTCCAGTTGCACGTGCGTAGTTAACAACTTCGCATCAATATTCTCATTTCTCGGGAGTTGTTTCCGCAGTTCGTTGCACCGCGTATTTATTATTCTTCCAGATCAGCAAAAAAATGCAGTTATTCAAGATAGGAATGATTGGTATTTTATTGCATGCATTGTGATTAAAAAAAAAAAAACGTCAAGGAAAGTAACTATTTGTATAAAAAAAATATTTGAAAAACTAAATGAAATAAAAATTTCCGTACCGCCCGGCTCATTTTTTTACAGACACTGACAGACCCTACCGGACCACCTTATGGCCGATACCGACCTTATGGTACCGGACAACCATAAGCTCCGGCTTCTAAAGGCACTGATTGGGATTGTTTGCGAATAAATGCACAATCAATCAAAGCGCTCATAGGGCTTTTGAACTAAGCTTGTCCCAGAGTAAAGCTTGTTTATATTTTTTCGATAGCAATTACTTTTATTTTTGCTCATTCGCATTGGAATATTAAACTGGGATGCGTTTTCCTATGAAAGAGAATACATATTTTTGGACTGTTGGCACTGTATAGAAATACAATTCAACTTGATTCTAAAGTCTACTGGTCAAACGATTTCCTTTTGGAAATCGCACTGTTTTTTTAATATGTCCCATGGATTTTTGAATTGTTATTTTTTTACATATATTTTTACGCAGTGTTTGGTTGATAAGTTAAGATAGTGATTTTGAAAACAAAATTTCTATCTATATTTTTAAGAATATTGTAGTGAAACTATATTGCGGCGTATACCCCATATAGCAGATGGGGTGTGAATTACCACTGTTAATACTTCATTACTCGTTTTAATGCATTTAGGCGAACCACACTATTAGTTCTTACCAACTGGCATTATCTGTTGCGATCTGCGTGTGCATCTTCGCTGCCATTTTGCTGGCATGATCCTGGGAACATCTCCCCGTTGCACAGCAGCGTCTCTCTTTGCTTTCATCAGGTGTAGCTGAGGTTTCATTCCTTCAACAAAAGGGATCATTAGTAAAGACGCACTAAATGGTAGTTTCAGAAACGGATGGTGTCGAACTACGCGCATTTAATAAACGATTCCATGTATGTGGGAGAGAAAGATTTAAAATAAAAGTTGCATTATATACTGCGCAATATAATGATGATTTAACTACAGTAAAATCATCGGCTGTTAAATAGACTATCCTCAATATCTTATTGTGCCATGTGGGTGTCATTAATTTGTATATTAGAAGATATATTTTTAGTTCAAAGTTTCGTGATGAATTCCATAGATGTCATTAGCTTCTAAAATTATTTCAGAAGTGTTTACAATGCTTAAAATAAATATCTAGATATTTTCATTTATACAGATAGCTTGAGCAAAGTTAAAAACTTTTGAGTTGGAATTTCCCTGATAAATTTCAATGTCCCTAGTTTCTACAAATGTCAATTTTAATGTGTTAATTTACTGCCATTGAATTAATTTACTGCCATTGAATATGAATTCAATGGCAGTAAATTAACACATTAAAATTTTTGTAACTAAAAAGAGCATCTTAGAAGGAAAATAACAGTGCATATAAGCTGTAATATTTATTAAATATTTACTTTAACACAGTGTGTTTGTCCCATTCGAGGGCGGATTTATAAAGGCTTATCATTTTGCTTGAAATACACTCTTATCTCTTTTCAATTGAAAAAAATAAAAAGTTGGATTATTGTTTGCCCTTTTCTTACCTGTGACTTTCTTTGGACATCTGTAGAAAAGTTCTCCAAACAATGTGAATAGGCAGATTGGCGACGGAGAAGGCGAAGTCTTATTCATATTTCTGATGAGTTTCGCCCTTCCAAACTTCCACTCCGTATCGGACTGAGCCTGTATCCTCTGGTACGTGTTGGACATCATAGCAATGAGGAGATTGATCAGCACAATCACAGTCACCATCATGTATATACCGAACACCACTTTCATGATCCCTTTCGAAAAACTAGGGCTTAGGTGCATCGGGGGCATGAAGTCGGGTTCCACCAGGCCGAACAGAGCGAAAAACAGCATTTCGAACGTGTCGATGGGCGACTGAAATACGACCAGCGTAAGGTTGTCTGCCCCCTGGGGGAGGAATACTGGTTGGTATATGGCGCACAGGTGCAAAGAAAAGCCAACTAAGAATATGCCTAGGATGGCCAAGAACCTCATCAAGTCTTTTATGAGATCCCTGATAATGACCGTCCATGGTCCAAACAAGTGATGAAAAGTTAAGAAATTCAAAAACTCTACAAAACACAGCAGGAGGGCCACTGCGAGAAACTGATTGCGTATGTACAGACACACTAAAATGGAGTGGTCGTCTGGGAAAACGAATGCCAGTACATGCGTTAAGATACCCATCGAACCCACTGTCATAATGATCACTTTTATGAAACCTAAGCCTTCTCTGTCTTTTGGGTTTGTTGCATCGGATACCCAGAGTCCGATTAGCCAGAGTAGTAGAAGCCACTCGTGTATGTATGGTATGAGATGAGTTGATTTCCACAGTGGCAGCCATGGGTTGACGATTGTGAATGTTAGTAGGGCAATGAAGAAGATGTGAGACACTAAGTAGGACATAAACTTGATGATAGGTATGCTAGTGAACCTATGTCCCAGCGGCAAGGAGAATGCAATCCAAACAAGTGGGCAGACTAGGAAAGACAGAAACATGAGGGACATTTTCCAGGATGCCCAGGTTAGGCTGCCCATCCATAGGTCTGTTAGGTATTTCTGTACTGCGGGATGGGCAACCACTTCCTTCTGTTGAAGCTCTATGAGGACGTCTAAGAATGGCTGATTCTGGGAATCCACGGATCTCAGTAACGTCCCTGTGTTGTAGGAGATGGCTGTTATTCCGAGGAGATCTGCTGCCATGGCCTCGCAGAAGATGGCCATGACTTCCAGGTCCCTGGCTCGATCCTTTTCCTTGAGAGACAGTAGTTGGTAGCTACGGGCCATTTTCGCGGCCGTTTCTATTGGTGCAGCTGATACTAATACGAATTCTAAGACGGGTTTGTTTGCGTGAGCTTTACTTGAAACCATTAAATCAATGAGGAACTGAAAAAGGACGATATACATTATTTAAAACCTTTAAAAAGTCATTATTAAGATTAAAAAATATTTACAAAATACAGGTTATTGTGAACACGTGAAATTCAATATCGAGGCAGGAAGGATTAAATGTTCTCAATTAAAGAAGTAAATAAAATTTTTAATTTTTTTAAACAAAATTTTTAGTTTCATTATTACAATTGTATAATGTTCCCTGAAACGAAGCAATTCCCCTGGATAACAGTTAATAGTAGACTTCGAAGTCGACTATTAACTAACAAAACAAAGATTGGATATTAATCAATAGTTAATAGAATGTTGTTGCTGGAAATGCTGTGGACTCATTTGGAATGCTACTCATACTCAGTAATGCATGAGTTAATGATGCTTTCAGTTCACAGCTTGATCGGATACTTTCGAAATACCTTATATAGATTAATTACATAATAAAAATAAATATCCGTGATAAAATAGAATCCTTAATTATTCGGATAAATATTCATATGACATGATTTTAATTAAATAATAACTTGTATAAAATATGAGTATTGGTGATACTTAAAAATATTTACTTTAAAAAGAAAACTAACACTCAAAGAATGAAAATGTGTTTACTTTCACGAGATTTTTTAATTCATTCAGCTCCACCGTAGAAAAAGCTGAAGTATTAAATTTCTACCAATATTGTGCTCCTTCTTGAGTGTAATTCTACCTCCAAGGGAAATCCTTAAGAATGGACAGTTACCGCATTTTTTAAAAACGAGTGAAATTAGTATATTTATGAAGAATTTCTTTCTAATTCCAAATATTTAAACAAAAGTTCTTTAAAAAAATTAGTTATTTAAATATAAAGAAAAGAAAATGCCCTCAAACTAGTCTGATCAAAACAGTCAACAAAATCCATGACGTAAAGTTCCCCTATCGTTTCCATGTTTATCGTGAGGCTTCTGCCAAATAGTTGGCATTGGTAGACCCTTGCCACATTCCGTACAGGTTGGCGTGATTTGTGAGAAACTTGAAAATCTGGTTTCCGCTGCTGTATTTCAAGCCAAGATGTTTCCGAAGCCGTGACGTCACATTCAATGCCAGCGGAATAAGTCGTTTTCTCACCAACGTCTAACAAGGTAATTTTGATCTCAAATTAAAAAAAGAAAAAGCACATTGAGTAGAAATGTTTGTGTTTATGGCCTTTTCGAAACATTTAGAATTGAATAAAAAAAAGCGGGAATTGTCCATTGGATTGGTAATATATTTCCTGTGTTGTGACCTCGTAATGCGCAATTTTATGAAATTTACTGAGTTTGTGAACAACTTTCAACATTAAAGCTAATTGCAAGTGTAGTAATTTATTATTAATGTAAAATGTGAGGATTTTACAAAAATGTATTAGGAAATATTCACAAGTCACTTCTAGAAGTTTGGGCTTAAATTTAACAGTTTCATGAAGTGTTTGGACATAAGTATTATTCCTTCAATTGTAAATGTTTGTGGCTTGAAGCTCTTAGAGTAAGCAAGTTTTACAATTGCAACGTCTCTCTGTTGAACAACTATCTATAACCTTCTTTGGAATATGTGTATTTTTTAGATCGTTAAGAAACATGTCGGAAAACAATATGAACCTACATTACTATCGTTCATAAGAACATGCGTGTCGTGTTCTTTCTTGAGAAGGTAGTTTAAAACATCATAGTGACCAGCCGCAGCAGCTAAACACAATGGTACTTTTCCATCCTGCAAGGTACAGAAAAAGAAATCAGTATCACAAGACCTTTCATCTCAATGCAAAGCATTTCATGTTTTTTGTTGCAAGCTTATTTGGACGACACTATTCATTTATATTTATGGTAATGAAGTTAAAATAACAAAAAGTATATATTTATGTCCTTACACTTGTAGCAGCTGTGGGAGAGGCTCCACTGTTGACCAATAGCTGAACAACATCAAGAAAACCATGTCGTGTTGTATAATGTAGCGCTGTCCATCCGTCCTGTGAATACAAAAAGTAATTTCAATGCTAGGCAAGTTTTATTTTCCTGTCAATGTTGAGAGGAAGTATTATGTTCCACTCTTTGTAAATGCAAGCAACAAGTGATTGAGTTCCAAAGCTTCATGAAAAAAATTGATAGAAGGATGGGATCTTTCTAAATTCTACAATCAGTAGAAAGTTCGATATTACACAGTTAAACCCTATGGAAATGTTTAAATCGTTAAATGTTATCTGATTGGCTAAGAACTCTACGTATCCAATAAAAGTGCTCAGTGAGCATGTTGGTACTGGTTTTTAGTACTGAATAGGGGAAGACGCAAATATATGCGATTTTGTTCTTGCAAATCGAACGAATGTTATTTCTTCGAATTTACTTGACAAATTCTTTCGATAGAAGATGTAGTCTCAAAAATAACGACGTCAGGATTTCTGGATTTTGTTGTTGTTTTCCTAATTATCTAATAATGATGATAATCTGTGTCAAATTGAAGACCTCTTCATTTTTTTGAATGAGTAAATCAGTCATTTACATATAAATATTGCAATATAAAAATGATGCTAAATGTGAGTTTCATGACCTTCCAACCGTCCTTATTTGGCCGCGAATGAGTTGAAAGTGTTTTCAAAACCATCTATAACAAAGAAAATGTGGCGATTTAATACTATATACATGTTTTTGCTACTCACATTATCTGCCACGTTGATGTCAGCCCCTTGTCCCAGCAGGAGTCCCACCATTTCCTTGTGTCCTTGTGCCGACGCCATGTGCAGAGGAGTGCGTCCCTGCTTGTCGGCCGTCTGCAATTGTTCTGTCGAACGACTAAGCAAGAGGCCCGCCACTGCCAAGTGACCACCTCTGGCTGCCAGATGCATAGGAAGGGTTCCCTGAGAAAAAGAAAAATGTTATTATCGTTGATTGGTATTGCCTTTTCCTGCCACATAGACTAAATGCCACATTTTTTCAGTCCCACTGCTTGACAAAGTATTCCTATTGTATCAAAACACGAAATTGTTTACCGTACCTAATAACAATAAAATAGAAGCCGATTAAAGAAATGCGATTGAAATGTGAAACTTGTATTAGTATTACAAAACTAGTTTTGCGATTTTTGCTTGCAATTACCCAACCCATTTGTTGACACAGGGGGATGAAAGTATTGCATACAGTAAAAAAAATAAAAAATAATAATAATACTTTTTATTATTTTATGTCTACACGGTTTAGAATGTGCCGAGTTCAGAAAAGTGTAAAAAAATGTCTGTATGTCTGTGGTCAGCATAACTCCTGAACGGATAAAACTGCGATGTTCAAGTATTGTGCACACATGTTAGTAGTGGCCATAGGATCTGTTAATTAAGGTTTTCATCAAAATTGCGTATACGCAAAAGGCAACTGCCATCGAAAAATTTATGCTATTCAGCAATTGCCAAAAAACTACTCGAACGATTTTGATCAAAATCGCTATGGTAATACCTTTTGCGATGTTTTAAACATGCTCTCCACCGAAATTTCCTTAGAAATGCGTAACAGCATAAAAAAGTTGAAAAACGAATGTCTTTAACATAAAAATTCTCTTACCTTAAGCATCGTCCGTCAGCGACTGTTTCTCCTCTGTTTCACTTACAAGAAACGATAATGTAATACTTATTGAAAACCATATCGCCATTTTGGCGGTGTTTTTTCCCCCTTGACAATGTAAAAAAATATCACTAAACTGCCAATTTTTTTTAAATGATGAAAATATGAAAATGAAAGCAGTTAATTACCCAACCCATCACAAAATTAAATGCAATGACCAGTATTAAGTGTAATTTAAAGTTGTGTGATGTTCCACACCATGTCATTTGTTAAATTTCAGTTTTGAATAAATATTTTTTTCTGCGATTGTATCAGTGTTAATCATAACAGAATCAGTGTTTTTGCATATAATGTTTTGAAGAAATATTTCGGAGAATAACGGGTCTAAAACGATCATATAAAAGATAGTGGAGGTATCGGTAATATTGCAGAAATAGATCCTCTACATAAATTATCCTCCATATAGATAAACTATCCTTCATATAGATAAATTATCCTCCTTATAGATAATTTATCCTCCAAAATATCACGTAAACCCTAGATTATACTAATCGCAAGGAATCGGTTATTAGGCATGAATACTGTTAGGTGGTTGAAAAGGAATTCAGTGATTTCTTCGGAAATTAAAATGTGTGAGGTAACAACTATGGAAAGTAGGAAGTGTCATCTTACCACCACCGCTGAAGTTACTCTTCGTAACATAGGCCATGAAATTTGCCTATGGTTTCGAAATAAAGACGATCAACATTTACTTTCCTTGAAAATTCGATTTCTAGGAGTGGAGTGCACCTTCAACACGAAAAGACAATATTTTTCATATCCAATCCGGGCTAACCATTTGTCTCAGGTTAGTTGTTTCCAGAATTATTGGTGCGGAAGAGGCGAACACTGCCACATGGCGAAATTAGGGCATGAAGGGTTGAGATTTGAAGCCGAAAGTCCTGAAAGCCGTGAATTTCCAGTGATTTCTACCTGCATTTCGGGTGATGTGGGAGTGGGATGTGCCATCTTAACAAGAGCCTCCTGTAATTTCCGTCGAACCTTCTACGTTCCGGATTTACTAAATTCTTTCGAGGTATCCACCATTACGGGACACACATGCGGCTATCGCTTGGCGGTCGAGCATGTCCAGAATGAGGCAACTACCCACATCACTCTGAAGGACACAGTCATCACCTCATTGAGAATACGAATATCGATGATCGGCGCCTTTGACCAAGGCCAAATTTTTGTCCCTGAATCATTAGTGCAAAGAGTAGGAGTTCCTTCTGAATCATACCTTATCCATACATCTGCCCGGAACGCTCCCAAAGCTAGTATGATTGGACAGGTGCAAGCAAACAGCTCTTATACCAAGACTTTCATTTTCGATCCTCAAATTACAAACTGTGATTTTTATGAAGACAACTTAAGGTGTCAAACTGTCAACGACCCCATAATTTCAATGCAGACTTCGAAAGAAAATGCTCTCCCACTATCTCGGGATATGCATTTATTCAGAATAGCGGATGGAAGATTGACTTCTTCACTCTTGGCTTCTTCGGCGATTAAAGTGCAATTACAATTTAGGGATTTCAAGATTTCTGTCGTCAAAAGAACTGTTTGCCCTAAAATCACTTCAACGGAGGTAGAATCATCGGGTTGCTACCAGTGTCAATTTCTTGCAAGAATATCATTCAACGCACTAAGTACATGTCAGCCTGGACTGGTGAGTGTTGATTTTCAGGAAATTAATGTCCACATGAAGGCAATTTCATTAACGACCGAAGAATCGAGGGTGGAAATAAGGTTTTTGGCTGATAAGAAATGTTTTAAGGAAAAATTGTGTTTACAGGCAAGTGCCTTAATTCAGTGCATTGCAGAGGACGTCTGCTTAGAAGAGCCTTCCATCGAACTAATAAATTTGAACACAAATTACACAAAAACACCAATGCATGTAACAAGTAGCAGTTTGTTTGAATGGTTGTATTTCCTATCTTTAGATTCAGCGTTTTATATGTTTAAATTTGCTGGTGCAGTTTTATTATGCATTGGACTAGTTTTAACTTTGGTGTCAACAATCATTTCGTGTTGCTGTCGTCGTTAAGGAATTTTTGTTTTCAATTTCCTGCTTTTTAAAGAAATTATTCTTATTATATTGTAGTAACATTTCTTTTAGTGTCTTATTATTTATATATATACATTGAAGTTTTTTTTTTTTTTTTGCTCTCGTAATGATTTTAAAGCATAAATGTTGTGAAATTGAAGCATAAATATTGATTGTTAAGCATAAATCATGAATATTACTGAGAAGAAAATCGAGTACTTAATTTATGAGTTATTAAAACCAATTTAATTCTCCTTTTGAAGTTAATTAGGGAACATAAATTCTATATTGAAAGTAAGATGATTTCAACTGTATTTGTATGGAAGTGGTTAATTTTTTTTCTTTCTCTTCTCTGGTTCTGTGATTTACTTAGGGAATTTAGGAATGAACATTGTTCTTAGGCATATGTATATCGTATTAAATGGGTATTTTGGCAAATTTATATTATTTTGTGGTAATGGATTTTTTGTTTTATAATTGCTTTATTCATTTAATTTATTATGTATGTGTTTCATTTGATGCAGGTTCGTTCAATCGGCGATTTCTCCTTGAAAATTGAGTAGGTTAATTGAGATAACAGATTCTCATTTCTTAATTAATGAAATTATGTTCCAATTTAGCTCACAAGTGGAGTTACCTTATGGAGAAAAATTTATGAGTTGAATATGGCGTGCGTCAACTGAGTTGGTTTTTATATTGTATATGTTTGTATTTTATTGATTTCTTGTTTAAGCTCCTATGGTGATGAAGCATCTGGACAATGCATTTGGATTGAAAAGTAAGATTTCAATTATTTCTGCGTGTTTGGTTGAGACAGGAAAGGGTATATCGAAGAAAATAACGATACAAATATTAGGAATTTAAATATATATATAGGTAAGAAAAATAGATAAAACAATACCTGGTTGTTTAACCTTTTTGCTGAGTTGGATTCCAATTGATTGTATGTAGGGTGATAATTAGAGTACATTATTCCAAATTCGAGTAAATGTATAAATGATAAGAAATGAACGTTGTTTGAAATTAATTTTGAAAGAAAAAAATTTGCGAAAGGAAAGACATTATGCGATTTTATTGAAACGAAATTATAAGGGAAGAAATATTGAAGTATAGGAAAGGATTGAGGAATGGGAAGTTATACAATTGGGTGTGTTTGTTTGTCTGAATAGCACGGCATCTTACTGGAAAATTGAGTGAATAATCGTAGCATAATTGCCTTTTGTAATCTCTGCCTAATTAATAACACTTCTCATTTAAGAAAGAAAAAGGGAAAATTAAGAGTTATGGAGAAAGATCGAGGGAAATTTTTTTTTGCTATACGAGTTAATTGGAATTTGATTTGGCACAACTTGGAATTAAATTTTTTTTTTCTGTTTTTTTGCTGGGAGAGAAGTAAGATGTTAGGTGGTTGAAAAGGAATTCAGTGGATTGCTAGGAAACGATTAACAATAGGGTTTCTTTCCCCTTAACGCTTTGTATAGTACTTTCGAGTTACTGGGAAATGGTCAACGGCGGTACTTTTTATGTCTGATGTTACGGCGATCTACGCAAAAGCTGTCGGATTTTGTAAAAGCTTTTTGTTACATATTTCTACCTTGGTCCTTTTGGGTCGTCCGGCGTCATTCAACAGGGGCTCGTAATTTTTAAGGTATGAAAGAGTTTTCAATTTGTAAGCCGGCGCCAGACTGGCGGCGAAATTGACATGACTATTGTCGAATCTGAAGTTAAAAATACAAAGGGTATGGTATAACTTAAAACTCATGCGCCGGGTCTTTTGAAATTTTGACAATATCGGAACAATTGTGTTCGAACGAGAATTATGGTTTCGGGATATTTTTGGGGGAAAATAGTTTCTGTAGCGGGGTTGATTTTACCAATTGTGGCTTTGAACTTTTAAGGCGGGATTAAAACTGGCCATTTAAATTTGTAGTTGAAGTTTTGGGAGGCATTGTAGGCGGACCTAGTTTCCAGATTCGCTGGAAGTAATTTTGAATGGAAAACGTAGTTTTTATAATCTGGTGCACGAGAGAAAAAATTAGAAGCGAGATAAAATTTAGACACCAATTTATCTAAAAAATCTGGATTAAAAAAAGAAAAGCCTCTTATGGCGTGATTTGAAGTGGCTGCTTAAGTGCCTTCTCTGTGAATTTTCAACGATCGTTAAGTGAATCCTTCGGTGTGTCGTCAATCAACAATTTTGGATTACCATAGAATGCAGTTGTCCATGATGCGTTGGGGTAAGTCATTATCCTTGATATTCATCATTAGGAGCTTAAGCTTATTTCTATGATATTTTTAGTTTGTGTTTAATTTACTAATTCTGTTAACTATAAGACTTCTGTTAAATTAACTTGTAATTGAAAGTAGTAATAAACCATGTTTAGTATTTCAAATTCTGTTGTTTCCCTTCCTTGTCAGAAGCAAATGGGTATTGTGAGATTTATTCTCGCAAGTACTATTATTATACGATTTTCTGGCCAATAATACCCAATGATACAATAATACAATTAAATAAGCAAATCCATAACTAAAACCAACGCGTCCACCCAACAATACGCAGTCAGATTAGAAGAGGAGTTTCTGAACATTGAAATGGGTGTTAAATTCTACAAAGCATATGCATTGATGTGGTTTTTAATATAATACACATATACTAATTTTACTGGTTAAGAAGAAGAATAAACGTTAGTTTACCTGTACGACAGTGGATGCGTCCGTCTGCACTCCTGAACTGTTCAGTAATACTCGCACCACACCTTCGTGACCAGATTCGGCGGCTAAATGCAGCGGAGTGAATCCATACTGAAATGTTAGAAAGACAATTTATACAAATATAACAAATGTTGTAAGTTATTTGCACTAACTTATCCACTTATCCATGTAATTATCAATAGCTATTTAAACATTCCAACTAGCATTAGAAGTATTAAAGTGGCTTAAAAAATGTTGTTAATGTTCCATTTTTTCATTTAAAACAACTAAATATATTTTGAGAAATTTAGTTTCAAGTATAATTTTGTTTTTACATTTCTGACATTTACCAGTAGGTATCTTATCTTGTGAATATTTAACTCACGAATATAGTACTTACGTCATCGCTTAGACTCGTGTCCCCTGGTCTTTCACTGGGAATAGTTGCTGGAATTTGCGTCAGCATCTCTTGCACGAATTCCGTCTGTCCACAGCTTGCTGCTACGTGCAGAGCTGTCATTCCGGTCTGAAGAAAATATAATATAAATCACAAATTCTTATATTCTAATTTTGTATTGTGGAAATTATTTTGGTTGTATTAAAATAGTGTCAAATTGCTTACCTTCTTACTGCATACTCTCCAAGATACAGACGATTTTAAAGTTTGCAGAACTTTGACGTGTCCATCCTTGGCAGCAAGATGCAAAGCAGTATAACCATCCTAAAATACAAACACGAATGTAATTAGTTACATTTTGATAGAATTTTTTTTTTTTTGGTTACTAGTTTAAATAAACACGACAATTCATTTCGTATTAACTTTTCTTGATATTATTTATTGTAGATTGTCTCAAGAAATCAAGTCGTTATTGATCGAAAACGTGTATCTTAGTCAAGTTATTCTAGAGGAGTGAAGCTTTAGTCATTTTAAATTTAAACAATCTGTTTACCAGAAAAAGTTATATTTATATCGCAAAATTTTGCAATGGTGCTAAATTAGGATATGGTAAGAAAGTTCCAGTTTTTTAAGTCTTAATTCATTCATAAACTTAAAAAAGAAACAGTTTTTTTTTCCACAAATAGAAGCAAAATCAGTGAAAATTATTACAGGGTATTTTGTCATATATTTAATGACTTAAAATCTTCGTATACTATTAATTATATTTATCTGAGTTTTTCTCATAGTAGATAACTTGAACGGATCGTAAAACTAATTCTGAATGTAAACAAAATATGACAGCCTGTTTGCTACATTTGTATTTTTCTTACTATTTGAAATTCTACACTTCCAATGATTTTTCATTATTCTTCAGTTATGCATTCCTCAAACATTTAATTTTCACTCAGTTTACTATCTCTAAAAAGAGGGTTACAATATGATGAATTTTGACCTTCCCAGTTCTTATTGACTTTAACAAAATTTGTGTAAAATAAAATCAATATTGGTATTGCTTTTATTTAGCAACTACCAAATAGTACAAAAAAGTTATGATAGTTTTCTCTCTAATCATCATAATGATATTGAAAATTTTGAAATTCATCAGTTGATTTTTACATAAATTGCTCGTTTTTTTTGTGTGTGTGTGTGTGTGTGTGTGTGTGTGTGTGTGTGTGTGTGTGTGTGTGTGTAGTGGTAGCTTTTAGTCCTACTCTATTTAAGTATTGTCTTGTCTGAATATGTCAAGAATAATTTTGTGGTTCTACCATAAACACTCGTATAAAGGTCGTTAATGATGAAAAGCTGTAACTTTTGATTATTTGTTAGTACTGCATCCTTTTAGATTTGTTGACGGCGTTTAACATTGTTAAAATATTATAATCAAGATCATGAACTTACTGAATTTTCTTCTGTAGCGGAAGAACCTGCTTCCAGCAATACTTTTACAACTTCAGCATGTCCACCTGATGACGCTAGATGCAAAGACGTATTTCCATTCTGGCAAAAACATATTTAGTTACAACTTATTTACTTTCAAACTAAAGGCATATAATTCATTTGAAATACTTTTTACATTGGTTCAAAGTATTTTTAGACTAATGATAAAGAAATTAAGCTAATAAGTTTTAAATAACATCGTCTGTTAAAAATATATTTATAGAAATATGTGCACAAAAAGTAACTCACCAAATTCCGAGCAGAGGTAACCATAGATCGATTAAACTTCATCAGTTCTTTTATCACAGCAACACTGCCTTTCATGGCCGCAATATGGGCACAGGTGAAACCATTCTAGAAAAGAAAACATCATGTTACAGAAGTAATAGTTTTTGTGCCAAGGGTAAAAATCATAGGAGGAATAACAGAATCTTTAGAATTTTACTGCTATTCATTAAAAATTCTTTTAGTATTTATGAAAAGACAAGTATGTAACGCAAGGAAAAACAATTTGAATTTTTATTCCAATACGTTCTAAAAGATGCAGTAACGCAGAATATATATTTCTTTGTAAATTTTAGAATGCACATTGTTATATTTTAATCAATTTTACTTATTCACATTTAACAGCTTACTAAGATATTTACATCTTGATTCCTAAAAATGCAACCCTAAAAACAAAGTTTTTACCACAAAATTATTTATATGCATCGCCAACTTTTCTCGACAGTTGCAATTTATTCAAGTGATTTTGAGCTCGGATCAAGTTTTAATAGTTCTTGACCACTACTAAGATAACCATAAATTCCATACCATTAACTAACTTTTTTTTGCCCTGAAAACTCATTAGAATGCATTGACATCGATAACGAGTTTCCCTGCCAAGTTTCAGCTCGATTGGATGATGGCAAGTGGGTTAATTACCCTACGAAGGTTTTCACACCCCACGATACAAATGATGTAAGAATTTTTTTTAGCTGAATTGAGAAAAAGTGTCACCATTTCCATTTTTATGTTAACTACTGAATATTAATAGAATTTTTTTACTCGTCCAAAAAAGATCGAAAGTGTAACTTTTCAACAATTTTGCAATGTTTTAAAGGAAAGTCTGGTTGTCGGTGAAAGCACTTTAGTCAAGGATGTTGTCGTAATTTAGAAATTGCTCTAATTTCAAGGCAAATATATTTTAAATTTACTTTATAAAACGCCAATGCCTTAATTTACCCTGAAATTAACACAAAAAATAAAATCACAAACATTCTTCGATACAAGTTAAATTTTAAAAGCATTTCTAATTATTAATAATTTTGTTCTATCGATCTTTTTCATATGTTTATGTTTACGAGTGAAAGATTGTGACTGATTCACTGACTGACTCACTCATCACTAATTCTCCCACTTCCCACATAGTCACAACTCTGAAAATCGGCACAAATATCAACAATGGTAAAAATAGAAAAAGTAAACTACTCCGATCTCGATTAACCCACTTTAAGGGGTCGAAAAGGGGTTAAACGTTCCAAACGGGGGACATTCGAAAATCCTACTTCCCACATAGTCACAACCCTGAAAATCGGCACAAATATCAACAATGGTAAAAATAGAAAAAGTAAACTATTCCGATCTCGATTAACCCACTTTAAGGGGTCGAAAAGGGGTTAAACGTTCCAAACGGGGGACATTCAAAAATCCTACTTCCCACATAGTCACAACTCTGAAAATCGGCACAAATATCAACAATGGTAAAAATAGAAAAAGTAAACTATCCCGATCTCGATTAACCCACTTTAAGGGGTCGAAAAGGGGTTAAACGTTCCAAACGGGGGACATTCGAAAATCCTACTTCCCACATAGTCACAACTCTGAAAATTGGCACAAATATCAACAATGGTAAACATAGAAAAAGTAAGCTATTCAGATCTCGATTAACCCACTTTAAGAGGTCAAAAAGGGGTTAAACGTTCCAAACGAGCGATATATTCGAATGTCCTACTTCTCATATTTTCACAATTCTGAAAACTGGTGTGAATATCAATAAAGACAAACGCAGAAAAAGTAAACTATTCCGATCTCCGGTGGATGAAGGGGTGGAAAAGGGGTTAAACGTTCCAAACGAGGAATATTCGAATGTACCACTTCCCATATGGTCACAACTCGGAAATTTGGTACAAATGTCAAAAAAGATTAAACATAGAAAAAGTAAGCTATTCTGTTCTCGATTAACCAACTTTAAGGGGTCGAAAAGGAGTTAAATGTTCCAAACGAGGGATATCCGAATGTTCCTCTTCCAATGTAGTCATTTTTCTGATATTTTTTTGCAAATGTTAAAAAAATAAGTCATTCCAATATCGATTAACGAATTTTTAAGGGACGAAAAGACGACGCAACATTGAAACTATACGAGGATTAACTTAATGTCTAATTAACTTAATTCCAATACAGCTACTACTTTGAAATTTAGAACTAAGAGCAAACATAAACACAATAAACTATTCCAGTTTACTATTCACAATTATAAATTTCGTTTAAAATGTCAACAAAGGAAAGTTCCTATTTTGATAAATCAATTTGTCGGGATCGAAATGGGAGCAAACGTCTGAAGTGTAGAATACATGAATGTCTTTTGATCGCTAAAATGCTAATGGTAAAATTTCGTAGCGCAGCACGGGTATTCAGCTAGTATATATATATATATATATATATATATATATATATATATATATATATATATATATATATATATATATATATATATATATATATATATATATATATATATATATATATATATAAATTTATATATAAATTGCATTTTGTCCGTGTGTTGCTTGCCTCGGTAAACCAGTGCATATAAATTTTTACATGTTATTCCTATGATTACTACATCTTTTATGTGGATATTTACTACTAATACGTCTTCTTATTCTACACTTTTTGAAAATTTTGACGGCATTGAAAGGCCATCTTACGTTGCGAATTGACGAAATTTTTTAGAATACTCCTAACTTGATTGAGCAAAAATATAAATATTAATACGACACAAGAAACGACACATTCGCACCAAAGCCATTTCATGACGGTTAAAGTAATAGAAAAAACTTGAGAAGATTGGCGAACTGTTTTATTCTTGGAGTTTATAAGTCAATTTCCGTCTACTCATAAAATATACATTTAACAGTTTATTTACGAACTTTTATCATTTCGATTTTAGAGCAATATGTAAAATTTAAGAATGCTGAACGCAATATTAAGAGTCTGGATAAAAATTAAAATTGTACTCACAGAATTCGCCATTGAAACGAGTTCTGGCTTATGTCGAAGAAATAACTTCACAACTTCTGGGTGGTCATTTTCAGCTGCCAGCAGTAATGGTGTTTGACCCGTCTAAACAAAGAAATTAATGCTTTATTATTGAGGAGGGATTTCGGACAAGCGTTTTGAAATAAGTTTGAATGTTTCAATTACCTTAAAAAAAAAAAAAAAAAAAAAAAAAAAATGTAAAAATGATTTAGATAAGTTGGCATGAAATATGCAATACAAACTTACTTGTCCAAAAACTTACATATCATTTTTAGATGTACAAGTTATGAGTTAATTATTGAAGATTAGAAATTAACTAACGATTAAAGTGAAAATCTGATTTTTTTTACTTGAATTATCAGTGTAATTTGTTACAATCGAAATAGTTTGAAACAAATTCTCAGAATTTGCTTTAGATGTTTTAAACTATACACAAATCAAAATGTTGTTAAATAAACTTTTGTGATATTGTTATCTCAGTTAAGTTTAGCCTAAAAAAATTACAGCTTTTCTGATTTTTTCCAGGATTACATTTAATAATTTTGAATTATATACTTTGGGCTTATAAAATGTTGTAAAGATATCTTACATTATCTATAGCATTTGCGTCGGCTCTTATTTCTAATAAAACCTGACAAACGTCGAGTTTTCCATTTTCTGCGGCCAAATGAAGAGGTGTCCGTTTTGTCTGAAACAAAAAATATTCTGAATTAGGAATTTTAAATTTCAGTTACAACTCCATACATTTTTTTATAATTTTAAAGAGAAAGATGAAAGTATATTTTTCTTCTATAAAGCAAAATAATTTCACTCTACAATCTTTCAATAAAAATATTAATTAAATTGAAATGAAAAATTATTTGAACTTGTTTGATGTTATCCATTTAAATAACCTCAAAACTGAAAAATAAAATTACTTTTGAAATGAACTTATCAGACGGCAAAGCCTACAAAAAGCATTTCAGTATTATGTTTTATGCGAAAATATTATCTAGATTATTTTTTATTAATTTTCATTTTTTTTTATGTTCTTATAATATACCTACTTCGACTTAGGATCAGAACAATCAATTTTCTAAAATCCAATTACTTTACTGCATTACAGCTCAATTACTCTTGAGACCCAATATATATTAATTTAGTTCTTCATTTCTAAAATTATAATACCCAATGGAATAACCGGTAAGAGCTTATTTTTAGAACAGTAATAAGAGAGGATCCGATTAAAAAAAAAATTATAAAAAGTGCAAATGCACAGGTAATTTTTTTTTTTTTTTGTAATGCAAAATAATAAAAGTTTGCTATTTATGCCACTAATGGTCGCAAGCTAAGCGAAACAAATATATAATATACTCATAAATAAGATTTTTTTTTATTACCGTTATAGATTCCGTGATTTTTAGAAATGGGATCAAAATGATCTATTGCCTCACTGTGAACATGTTTAATGCATGTTCACTTTTGTTGAACATTTATTGGGGGCAAAGCTAAAAAATGAGTAGAATACACACAGCGAAAATGCTTGATCTCTGAACATTCACTGAAAACGTTGGTTCCCAGTATGAACCATTATCCTTTCATGCACTGCTTCTGGTTTCAGCGCATCTACAGTTGTTTTAATATTTAATCTGCGTGTATTTTGTGTGCAGCTTTTCTATTTGGAAATACTACATTTAAACATTTAGTGGAGCGAAAACCTACTAACTTCTTTAAAGTCTTCAAGCGTCTTTCTATTAAAATTCAAGTATCTCACCGATAGTCTGGCGTAATATAATTCTTGCGCTTTGATCGCACAATGAGTTAGTTAATATGCTAAGTAATTATGCTATATAAGATTTAAATGCGATTCTCATGACATACTAGAGTGAGGGCGTCCAGGGTTGCTCCATACTGCGAGACTAGTTTCTGTACAATCTCAGTGTATCCGTTCCTGGCTGCCAGATGGAGTGGGGTCATTCCCTTCTTGGATCGGGCATTGGCGAAGGCCTTGTGCTTCAAGAGGATATCTACCACTTCTCCATGGCCGAATTCGGCCGCTAAGTGGAGAGCAGCCTTCCCGCCCTGAAAAACAATATAACTGTTGTTTCAAACTATATTTATAAAAATAAAAATAAAAAATAAATCCTTGTCCATATTGCTTTTTAAAAAAATGCATTTTTACCAAATGTAATAATTTTATTGAAGCTAATTAACTAAATTTGAAGGCAAAATTAGTAGTGGTTTTATTATGTTATTTTTAGTATTTAAATTTAAGATTTCGATCGTTTATTAGATAACACCAGATCGTTCATTAGTAGATATGGCTTTTATTTTGTTTTCGAGTTAAGTTAAAAATTTCCATTGCATTAGTTTTTCAATTAAGTGCAGTACTTTGGTTACGCATAGGAAACATTTCATATTTTAATGTATATTTAGTCAGATATTGTTTGAACAGTAACACAGAGTTTTAGATCACTAGTGCAAGGAAATACTGACCCAGCGGCGTAGACAGGGAGGCCCCCCCCCCCCCCACGAAATGATTAAGAGTGAAAAAAATTTATTCGATTTTTTAAGTATCATGATTGTATATTATTTTTATTTATCAAGTTTTATTCGTACTTCCTGTAACTCTAACTTCCCTCTTTTAAAAACTTAACAATATTTATTTCAAACTTATGAAGAACTTCTAATGGGGGAGCTGTTCTTTTCTGACCGTTCTCAATGGCAGCCTAACCCTCTCCCTCCTTGACCTTGTTGAATTAAAACCATCAAGCAGATCAGGTTCGAAGTTTCGTAGTTATGGATAACTATTAATAAAGAATTCCACAGTATTACGACGAACACATTAATTTTGACAAACATCAACCAATCTTTCGAATACGAACAGATATTATTATTTTTAGAATTACAGATATTCTTTTTAAAACTACACCAGAGTCTCCATGACAACTATCGCTTTACAATTCGTAATCGTTGCTACTCACTTGTATAAGAACATGGTAAGTAATTAATAAGTAATTTTAAAATATTGAAAAAATATATTCGAAATTTTTATTGCAATAATATTTTAATACTTTGATAATCTACCTGATAGAAAAGTGCACAAAGAAATACCGTTGAGACAAGCATTTACACGAGTTAACTTATTGCCAACAAACCAATATGTAAAATGAGTTTGTATGTCAAATTGATATTTTGAAATGGGAATTTTTAAATTATAGCTTTACATATAGTAATTACAGAATAAGTTTTTTAAAAAATCAGTCATTATCCTGTTGTTTTCAACTCTTTATCATCATTATTTCCATAAAACAAGAACTTTATGAATAAAACAAGATTTTTATAAATGAAACTATTGTGTCCTATAACTTTTAAAGAAAGGATTAAAATAAACTATTATTTGGTGTAATTCAGCTGTGTCTAACCCACGAAACAACTGAATTTTATTAACACTAAGAGTACAAACCAAATTGCTTAAATGTGTGTTAATTATAGTGTCTGATTTGAAGCCCCGATTTTTATTTTTAATTGGACACTAACTGTTTCTCCCCCCCCCCCCCCCTCTTCTTTTTTTTGCCTTTCTCTAAGCTAAAGTGGACTTAACAAGAATTCTTTAAAAAAAAATGTTTAGGTTAAAAAAGCCATGTTGTTATATTGGCTAGTGAGAAAATACAGAGATATGCAAATTCTTATGGATTGTCTTGAATTTTTAGGGATTTGTTTCTGAATTTTAGAAATATTTTGTGTTATTAGCAGGTTGAATCGTTATAGTGTCATTTGGTATTCTATTTATTAGCATTTTAATTTAATGTGTAAAGAAAAATAACCATTTCTGAATATTACTAAAAGTTGAAGAGGGATACTTGTGATTATTAAGGAGATCACATGTCTGCAAACTGAAGTTTGCACCTCAGAAATTACTAAGTATACAAACCCAAATTATTCATTTATCATGATTTACAATTTTTGTTTCGCCCCCCCCCCCCCCCCGAAAAAACATCCTGGCTACGCCACTTTACTGACCCTCCACTCTTATAAAAGTCATCTCTATGAAACATGGTAGGATTAGACACTGGGGCAAACCCCCTTCTTCAATATATTTCAAGATTTTGTTTTTTCTCTAGTCAACTGTTTTATTAAATGAAATGAATCCAGGTGGTTAAGGTAGATCAAGAGGATCGAAAATTTTAATGACTAATAGAAAGCGCATTTTTTCAGTAAATCAAACCAAATAAGAATAATTGTTATCCACAAATAATTATGTTTTATGCACTGTTAACTGTGAAGAGCAAGATATAAAAGCTTTAGTATTTCTATCCCTGAATACCTAATACATATTAAACTTATAGCTTTGAATGAAATTGTATTGTTGTACTTGTTGAAGAAAACATCTCCCTTGTTAAAAATTAATTTTGTGACAAAGTAAATTTTCGCTTTTCCTTTTATTTATATAACTAGATGAATTCTCGTGCCGAATTAGTGATGAGCCTGTGAGACAGTCAGTTAGTGATAGCTTTGACTCAGTAATCCATTTGGAGACATTTTCTACAATTACGAGTCTGTTCTGGCTAATAATCTTCTGGTAATTGGGTCTTATAAGGTTCATGTACATTTGAAGCTTGGATTCAAATTTACTGTATTTTAGTTCGAACTATTGTCTTTGAATGACAAAACAAAACCAACAAATTTACTCTTTCTGAAGAGATCACTATCATGCTCTTAAAATTATGCAGCCTTACTTCATCAAAGACGTCTACTCTTGCGGAGTTCTGTAGTAACAGTTTCACAACTTCAGGATGTCCCGTTTGGCAGGCATAAAGTAACGGAGTCCATCCATTCTAAAATCAAACAATATATTATTTTAAATCCAAATAACATTTTAAAAACTATTGATTATTGAAAACTATTGAAGAATATTTAAAAGTTATCACAAGTTTAAATTCCAATTAGGATTCATTTCCTTACCAAAGCTATTCGGTTGCAGGCGCCCTGGAGCATTGTCGGATCAATTTGGTTCAAGATCTCATGCAAGATGTCTGCATTCCCTTCTTTGGCACAATAATGGATGCTCGTCATGCGATACTGTGGAAGAAATAACGAGTCATAAAATAGTTAAAAAATAATTTAATAAACCCATGCAAGACATACTAAGACAAAAGAGTATATATTTTAGAATAATTCATTATTTGTTTGAAACTATGTCGTAAGATGAACTTACAAGACAAAGGGAATTTCGAAAGTATTTCAAGTTTTTCTTGTAATTGTTCCTTATTTAGAATAAAAAAAAATGAAAAATATAATAAAATGCAAAGGTCAATATATATATGTAATAAAGCCTATTATTGAAGCACGCATATGTTAAAAAAGAGATTTTTAATATAAATATCTTAGCTAAATTAAAGATTTAAAAAGGCAACATACTTAGGAGAATACCCACTATTTTTTTTAAATAACGAATGTTTAAAATAAAAGTCTTTTAACTTATATTCAAATAAAATATATTAAGAACAAGCTGTTGAAAAGTTAAATTATTTATATAAAAGTAATTATAAATTAGTGAAATAATCTGTCGAACTTTAAAATAACATTTTGTGAATGATATTTGCATATGCATTAGGATAAAGAAATTAGAACAGGTTTAGCTTTTTAAGGATATTTTTACCTTTTCATTTGGAACATTCACTTCTCCTCCATACTGTAGTAGCAATTTTACGAGGTCTTTGTCCTCCGTAGGATGGTGAGCTTGACTCTTAGAAACGAGACTGGCATAGTGGAGAACTGATTCCCCAAGCTGATTTGGAAAAGTAAAAAAGATCTCTATATTAATGATAGAATATCACATGGAAGTAAGAATCATGTCCTCAAGATACAGAGATACGAAATTTTTTTTTATTTTCTGTATAACAGAAATAATTAATAAATGTGCTGTTTGCATTGTCGATCCAAAATTGACGGATTTCATCCGAGTTATTTATTTATTCATAATATTTGTATTAAGAAAATATAAATTTACTCCTCCTCTAAAAAATTTAGTTTACTCATATTTTCTATATCCATCATACTTTATTAAAAATATATTTAACAAAAATAAACACTTATCATGACGTTTAAATGAATTTCCTCTATTATTCAATGGCATTTTAAGTTATTTCTTGTAACTCACTTTACTTTTAAATTGTATAATGTATACCTTTAAAATGTATGTTTCCTTTTCTATATTACTAATTAACAAAGCTAGAACGAAATTCAATGTCTTTGAATGATAAATATCCCCAAACTCTGAGCGCCTAACTGTTCATGCATTATTAAGTTGGTTGGTTGTTTTCATATTATCTGGCGCCATCAGCAACACGAGGGCTATAATTCGCCGAAACATTCGTCATTAGACAATCCAACATACATTTACAAACACCCATGCCTGACACGGGACTCGAACCCGCAACCTCGCGGTCTAGAAGCTAGCACGCTAACCACTATACCGTTTGGTCGGCCATGCATTATTAAGGTTATTTTAAAATATATGGTGCTATGAGATCTTTCATAGAAGACCATGTAGAACTGAGTTTACAAAATGACGATACAATTTTTCAAAATATTAAAATTTTCAGGATCCGATTTTAATACTTGATAACTACATTAATAAAGTTCATCACACCTCCTTCCACTATTTAAAATCTATTAATGTATGCGTGTCACAAAACTGACAAACTTTGTTAATATCATCCTCCAAAGAATCGCAAAATTTAAATGCATAGGAAGTATTGCAAAAAAAAAAACAAGGTATGAAAATGAGAAAACTTTAGATAATTTTAGAAAATGTGATATCTTTAGAATGTGATCTATCAATGTGCTATTGATGGCCTTTTACTACCCAAACATGATAGATTTATGGAATAAAACTACAAAAGACTACTGATTATTTTAAATAAAGTTATTTTTTAAAAAGTGTTTAATGAAATAAAAAATTGCATTAACTGATAGATTTATTTTTCTATTTGTATAAACTCTTTACAGATGTGTACATTTCACGAATATTTAAAGAGTTTATACAAAATAAAATAATAAAATGTGCGTAAGGTTTCTCTAAGAAGAATTCACAGATTACAATCATATGACAGCTATTCTGAACTTTATTGGAATATTTTGGTTTTAAACTGTACTGTACAATAACAAGTACGTCGTCTGCTTCAAACATCCTTAAAACGCCTCATTTTCATCTGGCAGAGAATGCTTTTTTTCTTTAGAAATCATTTCTCCTTGTTCATTTATTACATTTTATGACTAAGAAGTGGATACATAGTAGGTACACAAGGTATTCACCATGCTACACCGAAATTTTTATCATTTAGTAAAAGCTATCGCTGGTGCTCAATGGAGGTGCATCGAGGTTTTGAAGAAATCGTAATGGAACAGAGAAATGATGGAACAAAACCCCTTGAAGTGAATATCTTGTAGAAGTAACTGGGAGTCGACCCTTACGCCAGCTACATGGAAACTCTACCCATCAGGTAAAATTTATCTGAGATGAATGCCGGAGGATTTTCGAAGTAACCGCCATTGACTAGAGAAAACTCTAAACTGGTGCAGTTTAATTATAATCATCTTGTACTTGTTGGTAGGAATTCATTGGCGTTCTGAAAGTACAGATCCTTGGGTATATGCCCTGTTTAAAAACAGGCCCTATATGATTTAAATAACTTACCTCATTTTGAGCATTGACTAGAGTAGCTCCGTTGTCTCCAGGATGAGTCTTCTTCCAGTGGTCCAGCAGACTTCTAGCTACGGCATAGTGGCAGTTCCTGGCAGCTACATGGAGGGGGGTCTCGCCACTCTGTTGATATCAATTAATATTAATATCGAATGTAATGTATTCGGCACTATTTTAAAAGCTGAGATTATTGGATGCATGACTCACATTTGATTTCTGTTGGACGTCAGCTTTGTCTTGAAGAAGCAGGGCTACCGTGTTAAGATGGCCGTGTCTGGCTGCGAAGTGGAGTGCTGATTCTCCGTCCTAAACATTAAAAAAAGAACTTTACATTTATTTTTCCAACGGTTGTCTTTATGTTGATTATCTGTGTGTTTTTCATCCTTTGGAATGTAAAATAACAAATTAATAGATTTGGTTGTTAGATATTGATATATATATTTTTAAAGTATGAAGTAATTTGATTATATTTAAGAACGTTTAATAAATTAAAATTGTATTTATAACTTTTTTTTAACTATGTATTTTGCTATTTTAAATATATATCGAAAACATATACTATATTTTAATTATAAAAAATTCTTAATTTTTTAAAAGTGGGTCGAATTTGGTTAAAATTGTAACTCGTTACTTTAACTAGATAGGAGGCATGTTTTTAAAATACTATATACTTACCTGTAAATTTAAACACACTTGATGCAAACACTTAAATTCAATATAAAAATTTACTTTAAAATATCTAATCACTACTTACAAGATTTATACCAATTAAGAAAATAAGTTTGATTTATTCTATCCAAATGAAATGTACAAATTATTTTTATTGCTTCAAAAAAGCAAAAATTACTTTTTTCCTGGAAAATATTCCCAGTAGCACAGCTTTGTGCTACTGGGAGCACGTAGTGGCGTAGCACTTTGTGATTTGTGCTACGCTGCCCAATATCGCCTCGACACTGGCTAATCCCGATGTGGATCGTCGCAGACTGGCCATTGCTACGGAACTTGGCCAATATAGCCCAGTGACAGGTAAAATATATTGGAACTTTGGAAATGTTCATGCAAAGTTTTAAAATTGAAGAAATATAATGTTATTAAAAAGGACGGAAGGGTAAAAAATATGTTTTGTGATGGTTTTGACTTGTTATTATTTTTTTTTTTTAATTGTGTATTTCGGAACAATGCTTGAGATTCTGCATGGACTGACCAATCTTCCCGACATTATCCAATACTGATGTGCTAATTGGGATATTATAAGCGTAGTACACTCTTCTTATAATATCTAAACACCTTTCCTCACCTCTTGGGTTGCATTAACTTCAGCTCCACTCTTGAGCAGCAACTCTGCACACTTCTCTCCACCTGGAGTTCTAGCAGCTATGTGGAGCGGTGTTTCACCGGACTAGGGAAAAAAATCCAATAATAAAAACGATGATGGCTATAGACAAACTGGAAATATACATCAATAGTAAAATTGATAAAAGCTATTTTTTTTTTTTTTATAAAAGTTCAAACAACAACAACAATAATAATAGTAAAAAAACCATATTATAATAATAAACAATAATCCTGAAGCGCTTTAATGAGTAATGGTAACATACATCAAAATGAAATTCTTAGAATATAAACGTATTATTGTTACAATTATCATAACGATAATAATGACCGTCCTGACAACAACAATAATAGTAATTATGATAACATTCAAAATGACAATGATAACAAACATCTTCCTAAACATCATCATTGTATTAAAAATAATCACAATCATTATTATGACATTAATAATAACACCTTCAATTATAATAATATTAACAGCCATAAAAAATAATACCAATTTCAATAATACAACACAAATAAGGAATACAAATCGAGAGAGAATATAAAATACAGTATTAATAAAACTTAGGTTATATATCCACATAGCTCGTCAATAATATATTTAAGATTGGTTTTGATATAAAAGGGTGTACGAAAGCCTTTCATATTGCTTTATTCACTCACATAATAAAGAATTGTATCACACAAAAAGTAAAACTGATTTAATGGTCAAACTGTTTCGTGTATCTGTGCAAAAATTGTATAAGATAAAGTAAACCAAAAATATTGAGCGTTGTTATTGTTATTAATAACTATTTAAATGAAGGTCAATTTGAAACAAAGAACTTCATAAAAATAATATTTGATTAAATTATATTAAGGGCAAATTTATGTCTGCTTAACAGTGCATATTCAATATTATAACAAGTTGATTTTTTTCATTAATAAACATTTCTACTTACTTTACCAGCTTTAAGTCTTATTTGTGCCCCATAACCTAGCAAAGTTTCCACAACACGTGGTTGGCATCCTTGCACAGCTATGTGAAGCGCTGTCTGCCCATCCTGAAATAGGAAAACTGAACTTTTTAAACACGATCCTCCATTCAATGTAAGAATAATAGAAGCTCAATTTAATTATTTAAAAACAAATCTTGTATCATTGAGCAGTTTTAAGATAGGGTAAAAGTAATTAAAATTAATTGATTGATGTTTGTTCTATTTCTGTACGTGTTTTATTTTGCTTATTCATTTTAGTTTAAATGATAAATAACTAAAGAAAACTGAAAAGGTTAAATTATAAACACATTTTTATTTAACATTTAGCTAAATTGAACCTATTTTTGACTTTTTTCTCCGATTGAGAAAGTCTTGTTTTATTCATGAATAAATGTTTCCATACGGCAGATAAATTACATAAATTCCTTACGAAATAATCTTGTTTATGAACTAATTACAATAATACTTTTACATAAACTACGATTAAATGATCGGTAATCATAATTATACACTATAAATATTTCTTTTTTAGTGATAAAAGTCATAACTGCAGTGGAGTGAAAGTAAAATGCTAAAAATCTGTATTGGAACGCGTATGCAACAAGTTCAATAAAAATTGTATAAGGGCTTTTGAAAGTTGTTTAATTAAAGAAATATTAAGTTTTGCCACTACAGTGCCATTGCAAATACTTCGTTTGATTACCAAGACGAGTGGGAACAGTAGAGGGTGGAATTGTCTTGAGAATTTTTTTTTTAATATTCTGAAAAATTAAAAATAAATATCTTTTGTTCTTTTGTAATTAATAAATCCGTTTTTTTCCCCCTTTCGATCATCTTCAACTATAAGTTTTCCCATTCAAGCTTGCTGATAATACTATTTCGTACTCAGACACAACATGGGTCTTTTTATTTAAAATATAATTATAAAATATCATTCGAAATCTACGAATATTAGAAGTTAGTACTTTAGTTTCATCTAATCAATATTACTCAATTAAGTATGAAATGTTCAAATATGCGTTTTATTAAAATTTAAAGATACCGATGTTATATAATAAAAAAGAAAAATTATAGCAGTCATGATATTTTTTCATTATACAATTATAAACTACAGTTTGCATAGGTTTCATGTTTACTTACATTTGTTTTGATATCCACGCTTTCTCCTTTATTCAGCAAAGATCGAACAACTTCGACGTGACCTGCTGCAGCTGCAATGTGAAGACACTTGGCACCAGACTGAAAAAAGAGTATTGTATTACTCATTGAATTTTAAAACTCAGCACAATTAAAAAAAATAAGAATTAAAAAAATTGAATCGTATTATTTAGCGATTACGTTTTTATCAAGTAAAAGTGCTAATATTTTTCTTAGATTTATGTTACTGATCAATTTTTTGTTGAAAAAGTTTTATATATATATATTTTAAAACTAATAAGAAGATAGAAATATTTTTGTTTTATTTTCATAAGTTAACTTTACAGTCGTTTAAATAAAAATATATTTTACGAAAATTTGATACTTTTTTGTGATGGATATTTAATTTATTCTATAACTAACGCTAATTAATATATTCTCATTTTTTAAACTAACGTTGATAATATCACAAAAGTATCATAAGCACTTTCCAAATACAACATACACTATCGTGGGATCTGAGATTAAAATTAATTTTCCGTTCATTATTTAAGATCTAAAAAGTAACTTACTTCACTCATATACAAATCTAACATAGCTTTGTGACACTCTTCAATATCCATGTTTTCTTTTTAAAACATTCACACGGCTTATAAGTATTTATTAGCGTTTTATTAGTTTATGCTTCATTTGTTGTAAATTGACTGACTTATGTACACTGAACTGTTCGAGAGGGTTCACTTCAGCTCTATCCAACCAAAAGTATTCGAGTGATATGGTAATAAATTGGTTCTCTCATTACTAGGCAATTACGATATTTATAAGCTCCCATTCCATCTAATTCCATTACTAATCATGATTAACATATTATGTACGTAAAGTTATTTTTAACCTACGTTATCTCTAGAGAAAATTGATTAATAAGTATAAAAAACATGTGGAGGCATCACTCAAATACTTTTTGCGTAAAAGCTATTTCGATTGATATAATCAATATCGAATAAGATAAGTATATTTACTTAATATACTGTATAAATTAATGGATTTTGGAACCCTTTCACTTTGGCTTCGGTCAATGGATTAACTTACATCAAGTTATTAAATATGTAACTTAATTAAAATGCAATTTAAAATGTCGATGCCTTTTTTTTTACTTAACTGCTTAAATATAAGTTAAAAAGTAAATATCAGGACGTACTTCTGTATTATCATAGCGCTAAAGTTCTTAAAACAGACAAATTTGGACATATTCGGACATGGAAGGGGGTTGGTTTTTATGCTCGACTACCTATTTTTGAGAGCAATAGCAACCAATCAGACCAGGACCAGAATAACGTGAAGGGCAAATCACAACATCCATGACTAATCCAAGATTCGGACCCGGTACCTTTGGCTTGGAAGCCCAGAACGCTAAGCACACAACCATCAGATGGCAAGATTCATCGAATATGGTTGGTTGGTTTGTACGCACAACGACCTTATTTTTGTAATCAATAACGGTTAATCAGCTTAGTGTGGACTCCGAACCAGACTCATAATTTGAAACCGCCGACCAAACGGTATAGTGGTTAGCGTGCTAGCTTCTAGACTGCGAGGTTGCGTGTTCGAGTCCCGTGTAAGGCATGGGTGTTTGTAAATGTATGTTGGCTTGTCTAATGACGAATTTTTCGGCACATTATAGCCCTCGTGTTGCTGACGGTGCCAGATAATCTGAAAACAACCAACCATAATTTGAAACCGGCACTTTTGGAATGCGAGCCTAGAGTGTTAACCACACAGTTACCATATGGGCTCGGACATGGCCAAAATGAACACTCGCTTCTGCCTAATGACAGACTTTCGGTACCTACCTTGTTTGAGGTATGAATAGGAACTCCTCTTTTCATGAAAATCATGGCGATATCAGGAAATCCAGCAGCTGAAGCTATGTGCATGAGAGTACTACCATCCTGAAATATATTTATGATTAATTTAAAGCGTTGTTTTCCGTAACAAAATAACAGTTTTTAATGAAATAGATGTTAAAATTATTGGTGTTTCCTGTATCAAATTGCTGCTGTTGATAATCTAAAATTTGAAATGGACATTTTATGTTAAGTTATTTACCAATGGCATTTGGTAATTCTTTCTCAATAACAGCATCATAAAAATTTATGCCAGTTGGTTAATAAATATTGATTCCATTTTGTAATGTTAGTTTAGTTTATTTAAATATAAAAAATAATAATTATGCTGTTTTATATTATATTTTCTATTTCTTACATTCAGTTAATTTTCAAATGAAAGGTATAATGATGATAAAAATAAAAAATAAAAAATCCTAAATGTGAGGAGATAGGATAAATCTGCTAAGTAAAGCATACACTATGATGAGCATTTTCAAAGTGATATTAATTTCTGTTTTAAATTGAATAATTTATTTTGTAATAACTGTAAAACCAATTTAAAACTAGGTCATCTGATTTTTACCCTGAATGAATAAAAAAAGTAACATAAAAATTCATGAGAAATATTGTTTATTTTATAAACCGTAGAATTTATTTTGAATTTCAGTATAATTGTAGAACGAATTTGTCAATTTGAAATAGCAATATAAAAATTTAAAGTTTTTTAAACCTATAAATATATATATATATCCGGTTGGGTGTATTTGAATTACAAAACTAACATTTAACTTATGAATAATCACTTATTAACATTATATACTTAGGTAACGATCACGTTGATAAAACATATTGAACAAGAAATAAAACACAATTTAAATTATGTTACATGTAGCCTTATTTTTTAAATTAACATAACTTCATTTTTCGATAACGTTATATTTTTCAGAAAACATGATCTATATTAATTGAAAAAATTATTTATTTCACCTTTGTCCTTTGCGATATGGAAGCCTTGAACTTGTCTAGCAGTATCTCTACGGCGTTTGTGTGTCCTCTCTCCGCCGCCAAATGCACGGGTGCCCGGTCTCTTCTATCCAGGATATTGGCGCGAGCATTGGCTTGGCTTAGCACCTTGAGCATGCCTTCGTCACCTTCCATGGCAGCAAGGTGAAGGGGAGTCATGCCTTCACTCTGAAATTATTTCAATAACTTTTACGCTCAGAAGAAGTACAGATTGAAAGATTAGAATTGATTTATAATATTTTAAAAGTATTCAACTGCTCTGTGTTTCTGTGTATCAAAATTTTAGTCCACAATATAACAAGCATAATAGAAAAACAAAATAAGATTTTTTTTTATCCACAGCGTGCGAGTGCTAGCATCTAAAGTTAAATACAAAAAACAAAATCAAAAACAGATGAAATCAAAAACAGATAAAATCAAATGAACGATGCTTTCCAATTAGTCTTGTGTATCTGTTTTCACTAATAGTAGTGCTTGATAGTGGGACCTTCAATAATTACATGTGAACTTATTTTATTACAAAAACTCATAGGTTTGTATCATAGGGTATTATAAGTATTTCTTTGGTTTTCTCTGATAGATCAATCTATAGTATCAATCAATTATCGTACCAAATGTTCATACGTAGGGAAATTGATTGACTGAAAATTATTCATTTGATGAAACACCGAGAACATATTGCCATGCACGCAAGAGTTCGCCAAAATGCGTGAAATCTGCTTGAACGCGCATTGAAAATCAATTTCAGCCCATAGAATTAACCTCATGCTTAAATTCATGCATCGGTACATCATGGTCAAAATTTTTAAAAATAATCCTCCGTTTTATAAAATCAGCGATCATCCTAGCCGTTTTTCGAAAGGCAGCGCCAATGCTACCTCCGTGCCCATTTCTTTGAAAATAGCGTCCTTTTCTGAAAAAATGCAAAAAATTTCATTTATTTTCCAACGGAATCCAATATACTGATCACCCCCTTCGAAATCGCCAATTACGAATGTCATTCATGTTCAAACGTGCCTCGCACAGACCAGTGACTGACTGAAGTCATTGAATGGCTACTGATACCACGTGCGACATTAGTAGGTAAATTGAAGGGGGGGGGGGGGGGCGTTCCACAATTTCCAAATGTAATTTCGTACGTTCCTTAATTAAGTGTATTTCGCCGGCTCTTCACCATACCTTCTGGCACAAAATAAAAAGGTATCCTTATGCATGAAAGCATGTTAAACGTAGATTAACACTATGTCGTCCGCAAGTGTAATCGGGATTTTTTTTTTTTTTTTTTTTTTTGGCGCCTGTTGGACTGGTTCAGAAGTTCGGATCATTTCACCTATGTCTATCATCGGCGTTTTTTCGAGATTTTCGGGATATCGTAAATCGTCAAGTTTTCCTTCTCTGTCATTGGCAAGGTAGTTTTCGTAGTGTTACCGGCATTTTCCCAATAGTTTCTGAGGTGTTGCCGGCATTTACTAGATCGTTTTCGAGATGTTGTCAGCATTTACCCAATAGTTTCGCGGGGCACCAACGTGGTGTCACTCAACGGCATAGTGTTAAGAGTGTTTAAAGTTTATAATCATCAAGTGTTTTTGTAAGCATTTAAAAAGCATATTTCCGCTCGGATATGCGAAATCGCGATCGTGTATCACTGTTATTGTTGTAGTTATTAGTTTTGCTTTAATTTAAAAAAGTTTCAATTTTAAAAAAATACCCTTTGGATTTTAAAAATACCCCTCAAAATTTAGTGAGGGGGTAAAAATACCCTTTGGAGATATTTAACTGGCGAACACTGCATGCACGTGCTAAAATTGAATATCAATATATAGATCTCCTGCAATATCGCCGACAGTAAACGTTTATGTTTTACATTTTTCATGATATCGTTGAAAATGTTTATCTTTATGTTTTGAAATGAATTGACAAAGTATAATGGGATGTTGCCAGGCTTTGAAGTCAATTGATTATCGACTAAGGTGGGCCGAAAAAACTTTTTTTTCGAAATCGGTTTGGGAATAGCGCGGAAAAGTTGCCTAAGGATCAATTAGAACACACACAAAATTTTGCCAATTTTGCTCAATATCTAGCCGCGCCCCTTTGGCATTAAAAATATAAAAAAGTAAAAAAAAAAAAAAAAATATTTTAAAAAACCGGCATTGGTATAGCTTGGAATAGTTGCCTAATATATCAGTTAGAACACACAAAATATTTCGTCCAATTTGCTCAATATTTAGCCGCGCCCCTCTTGCTTTTAACAAAAATGTGCCTAAAGGTCGCAAAATCTTAACATTTTGGATGTTAGGGTGGACCACAAAAATATTTTTTCGAAATCGGTCTTGGAATAGCGTGGAAAAATTGTCTAATGGGTCAATTAAAACACACAACACATTTCGTCAATTTTGTTCAATTTCTAGCCGCACCTATCTGGCATTGAATATCTCGAAAATATTAAAAAAATGCACTTTTAAGCCAGTTTTTAGAATTTTTTTTAGTTTATTTTAAAAAACTGGCATTGGCGTAGCATGGAATAGTTGGCTAATGTGTCGGTTGGAACAAAAACAAAATTTCGTCCATTTTGCTCAATATTTAGCCGCGCTACTCTTGTTATGAAAAAAAAAAAAAAAAAACGTGCCTAAATGTCGCAAAATCGTAATATTGAACGCTAGGGTAGACCAAAAGTTTTTTTTTTTTCTTTTTTTTTTTTTTTCGAAATCGGTCATGACATACCTTGGAAAAGTTGCCTATTGGGTCGATTAAAACAGACAAAATATTTCACCAATTTTGTTGAATATCTAACTGTGCCCCTCCGGCATTAAAAATGTCCAAAGCATAAAAAAAATGCACTTTTTAGCCATTTTTTGAGCAATTACTTACAATTTTTTAAAAACCAGCATTGGTATAGCACGGAATAGTTACATAATGGGTCAGTTAAGACACATAAAAAGTTTCATGCATTTTTATCAGTATATAGTGGCACCCATCTGATTAAAAATAAGGACAAAAAGCATCGTACTTCGAATGGGTCAGTTAGAAACCACTTAAAAATGTCGTCGATGTTGCTCAATATCTAGCTACTCCACCTGGCATTTCAAAAATCATAAAAATAAATAATATGCATATTAAAAATCAAAAGTATATTTACTAGCATAATACTTATTCATATTTAGAAATCTAGAAATTAAATTTTATTAAGTAAATAAGAGTAGACGTAATGCTTATAAAGTTAAGTCTTCAGAATAGTACTGCTCCTTCTTATCAAATATTGGAAGTTCTCTTCTTGCTTGAATCTCATAGCTCGTATATAACCATCTCTTGAAGCATCACTACAAACTTTCGTTGAAGCTTCAAGTTTAAGACATCATCTTATGAGTTTAACACACACCTTTCGACTGCTCATGTGTGACATGACAATTTTCAAATGGCATTATAGGAACCTGTTCTTTCCATATATATTCCAATTCTTTATTTTTTATAACATTGTAAGCGGTGGTTCTGTTATGGTGTACAATGACCAGACAATGAGATCAATGTAATCAATGGCATGAAAGTCGAGTTCAGAAGGTTTCATGAAGCGTTTGTCTTCGGATTTCTTATTTCTGATGTTCAGGATTCACCTTACTGCTAATTCCCGGATATGATATCGAGAGAATCCATTAGTATTGCCACTAGCATATTTTCCGGTTGGGCAAAATATGCATTGTTCGAAATCATTTTTGTCTGTAATATTCTTGACATGGTTAAGCGACTGCCTTGAGAGAGCAATCATCTTTCAGATATGTCGGGCCCCATCGTGAAATGTGGTTTTATTTTTATCTCGAACCACATTGGTGCATAAACCAGAATTACAAACTGTACGATTATACGAAGCTCATCGGTTGGATTTTCGGTACCAATGTATATAATACATAGGTACACTTTAATGCCGTTGATTACATTGATCTCATTGACTGGTCCAAGTACACCATAATAGAACCACCACACTTAAAATGTATATAAAAGATGAAGAATTTGAAGATATGTGGAAAGAACAGGTTCCTATAATACCATTTGAGAAGTTTCTATGTAACACGCAACCAATCCAGAGATGTGTTAAACTCATACTGAAGCTTTAACGAAGTTTGTGGGGATGCTGCAAAAGCCGGTTATATACGAGCTATGAGATTCAAACAAGAAGAGAACTTCCAACATTTGATAATAAGGGGCAGTATTATTCTGACGACTAAACTTTATAAAGATTAGGCCTACTCATTTTTACTTTATAATATTTTGATTTCTCGATTTCTAAATATTAATAAGTATTATACTAGTAAATTTACTTTTGATTTTTAATATGTATATTAATTATTTTTTTATGATTTTTGAAATGCCAGGTGGAGTAGCTAGATATTGAGCAACATCGACGACATTTTTAAGTGGTTTCTAACTGACCCATTCGAAGTACGATGCTTTTTGTCCTTATTTTTACTCAGATGGGTGCCACTATATACTGATAAAAATGGATGAAACTTTTTGTGTGTCTTAACTGACCCATTATGCAACTATTCCGTGCTATACCAATGCTGGTTTTTAAAAAATTGTAATTGCTCAAAAAATGGCTAAAAAGTGCATTTTTTGTATGCTTTGGACATTTTTAATGCCAGAGGGGAGCAGCTAGATATTCAACAAAATTGATGAACTTTTTTGTCTGTTTTAATTGACCCAATAGGCAACTTTTCCAAGGTATGTCATGACCGATTTCGAAAAAGAGAAAAAAAAAAAAAAAAAAAAAAAAACTTTTGGTCTACCCTTGCGTTCAATATTACGATTTTGCGACATTTAGGCACGCTTTTTTTTTTTTTTTTTTCATAACAAGAGTAGCGCGGCTAAATATTGAGAAAAATGGACGAAATTTTGTTTTTGTTCCAAACGACACATTAGCTGACTATTCCATGCTACGCCAATGCCAGTTTTTTAAAAAAAATTCAAAAAATTTCTAAAAACTGGCTTAAAAGTGCGTTTTTTGTATATTTTCGAGATATTCAATGCCAGAGGGGCGTGACTAGAAATTGAACAAAATTGACGAAATTTATTGTGTGTTTTAAATGACCCATTAGACAATTTTTCCACGCTATTCCAAGACCGATTTCGAAAAAATATTTTAGTGGTCCACCCTAACATCCAAAATGTTATGATTTTGCGACATTTAGGCACATTTTTGTTCAAAGCAAGAGGGGCGCGGCTAAATATTGAGCAAATTGGACGAAATAATTTGTGTGTTCTAACTGATACATTAGGCAACTATTCCATGCTATACCAATGTCAGTTTTTTAAAATAATTTCCAAAATTTTCCAAAAAATGGCTTAAAAGTCAATTTTTTAACACTTTTTTCATTTTCAATGCCGGAGGGGCGCGGCTAGATATTGACGAAATTTTGTGTGTCCTAATTGACCCATTAGGCAACTTTTCCGCACTATTCCCAAAACGATTTCGAAATTATTATTATTTTTTTTTGCCATTTTCGGCCCACCCTATTATCGACGGAGGGAAAATTGAATGAGATCATTAAAGACTTGTGGATGGATGCACACTTTTTTAGTTTGATTGACCTGCGAAGATCTTATACAATATTCTAAAAAGCGGAAAAGCTAGAAGATGAATGTACTTAAGAAACCATTTAATTTAACTCTGAACTGTAAAGTTTTCCCTTCATTATTATCTGCTGAATGTTTCTTCAGATATAGGACTTCTATGTGAATGGTGAGTAGGCATTTGGTAGTATTTAAAAAATGTGTTGGTACAATGACTACATGTACGTCCTGGGTTGAAGAAACAACATACACAATACCTGTAATAGATCTGTGTTGGGAGAGTTTAGCACAAATTTTCGAATACCATGAAGAAAGAGAGTGCATTGTACTTACATTCTGCAGGTTGACTGCCGCTCCTTTCTCGATGAGCATCCTCATGAGATCAATGTCTCTCCTCCTCGAAGCGATATGCAGTGGCGTATCCCGTATGTCAGGACGACGGACTGACAGTTGTTCCTTGGCGTCCAGCATGAGCAGTTCGCGACAGATGCCGTGGTTGCCCACCTCCACGGCCAGCATCAGAGGGATGTTTCCCGTCTATACAACATCAAAATAGGCATAGGTGATTAACTTCCGTTTAATGAATTTCTTTTAGGATTTAAAAATGCATAGCGACTCGTTTAATTTATAATTTATTTAAATTTGTCTTTTCTTAAGAATTATTTAATTTTTAATTATTATTTAATTTACATGAGTTTCTATGTTACATTTGATATGTGAAGATTCAATTTATTTATTAATTTAGACGGTATATATATTTAAACTTACGTAACCTTTTCGATATTAAGTTTTTGGTGATTTTTTCTTGCGTTTTTGTTCTCCTTTCTTTTAATTATCTATCTAAATTTTTTTAATTTTTCTTTTATTTCAAGAGTTGACTTTGTAAATATTTTGTTAAGTGCTTGTGCTACTATATTATTAGTTCCTTTTAAATAAATAAATGCTGGTCCTCAGAATTGGGTTATTCTGTTGATTCACCTTAGTAGTGGTGGGTTTATTAGTTTATCTCTCTTGTCGCATAGTAAATGACCTTAAACCCTAGAAGTTGGTTGTGTGGTTCCAGCATTGGGTAAACCTAGACGAAGGTTACATCCTGAATCATTTGAGTATGGCGGTTGTCGGCTGATTATAAAGGTAACGGCGACAAATCATTATTCGCATACAAGCATAAGTACATAGTAGAGACTTGGGATATAGTAATTTTTTTTTTCAAATTTCTGAAGCATGTTCTATTTCAAACATGTTTTACTAGCTTTTCGATTTGAAAAAAAAAAAAAAAAAAAAAAAAAAAACAGAAAAGGAGGGGAAAAAAAAAAAAAAAAAAAAAAAAAAAAAAAACGTTACTCAAGTGTTTAATTTATATTATCTTCGGGATATTTACATTAAATAGCATTTCAAATCTTTTTGATATAATGCTGTACGAAAATAACTAATATTATATACTCTACATGAAAATAGTAAATAGAAGAATACCAATAATAATAGAAACTCCCTATCCCATTTTTAACCATTGCGCCGTTTTAATCAGTTAATGGAATTTCTTATTTGTAATTTTTTAAGAAGCACTAGTAATATTTCTTAATACTAAAATTAACATATTATTCAACTTGAAAATTTTAAATATATTTTTAGTAAATTTTTGTAAAAAAAACTGTAAAAATATACCTTATCCTTAACCAGCCTGGCATCTTTTCCTGTAGCTTTCAACAGCAGTTGAAGAGGTGTTAATGCTTGTCCAGTTCCACGAGAACATACAATGTGTAGAGGTAGCTGTCCTTTAGGCTAAAAAAATTTGAAATTATGAATCCCATTTGACATAACGAGACAAACATATATTAATATTTTTAAAACGTAATTCTTATTCAGATGTGCAGTAATAGTATGTCCCGAATAGGATGGTAGTGGCTCCTTCAAGGGATTAGGTTGCCATATTGCGGAAATATATTGTCAATGAAAAATTAAAAAAGAAATAAAAAGCAGCTATTAAATTGGGATAAATTACTTTTTAAATTACCGAAATCATATAATCTTCAAATTCTGCTTTTGATTGAAGTCTCAGTTTGTCTTACAGCTCACACGTCTGAATTATTTTTGATGAACTAAGCAAGAATAGTTTATTAAAACTAGTGAGTGATTTGTTGGTATGATTTTCTGGGAATAAAATAACAAAATACTTATAAAATAACAAAATACTTATAAAAATACAATTTTTTTTATTTAAAATCAAATACTTATGAAGCATATATTCCTTATATGAATTAAACAATAAAACTGATAGGTCTATAATTTAATGTGTTTATATCGTGATCTATTTCAGGAACAAATATTTTATTTGTTTGAAAATACATTGTTTACTGGGGGTAAGTCGATTAACCAAAGGAATTTTTTTAAGTAAGTTGTATTTTGTAACTTTATTTTGATATTGTAGAGCTATAATGTATATTTCAGAAAGGATTAGTCATGAATAATTCCTTTCACTGCATTTGCAATAAAAATTTTCTTTACAAACTTTAATTTTTATTTTTTTTACAGGATTCTGATACATGTTCTATTGAGAGTTTAATACTTTCATCTAGTGAATAACTTAATGAACAAATTCTCGCCCAAAACACGACTTACAGAATGATGAAAAAGACACTTTTAATTCTCACAAAAAATAATAATAATAATAATAATAAAATTAAAACAATTAAAAATAATAATTTTTATAAAAAGTACGAATTTTCCTCGATTTCTGGTTTTATAGCTCATTTTATTTTAAGATTGCGTTTGAATAACTCCAATGCAAATAAATCCAAGTTTTTTCAGTAATATAATAATATATTGTACGCACAAACTTATTTGTCAGGAATAAGTAAGATTTAGATACTTAACTCTTAGATGATTTTTTTTTTTGTTTATTCAACATTAATACTCTTAAATTTCAATCTCAATCGGCAAATGTTTGAAGAGATAAATGGCAGGATTTAGAAATGTATCTGTAAAATTGATATTGAAATAATAAAAAAAAAAAACTCAACTTTTCAACAAAATTTAATTATTTCTTAACATGTTAAACTATTTTATTAATCCGAAGAAACCAATTCTGCCAATTAAACGTCATATATTAAGTTAAAAGTCATTTATCGCATATACTTTTCTAAGTAACCACGTATCGAGGTTAAATCGTTTAATGATAGAGGTTTATGATATTTTTTTTATAAATACATTACCATAAGTGTTTAAAATAAATGCTTTATCATAATAAATTAAAGCTATTAAATATTTAGTAATGCACCAGTGCACAGTCTGCGATTTAAGATTGCTGAGAGGAGTAACTTTTGGGAAGTTCATTAGAGTATTGCAGTCTTATTGCTGAGAAATATAATATTCCTCAGGTTTCCTAAACGTGCTTAATACACCACCAAAAAAAATATATATTAGATAACCTTTTAAGTTAACTGAGTTTGTATACTGTTAAAATTAAAATAAAATGTCCTATTTACCTTCCCCCCTCCCACTCTCTCTTAAATTGCGAAATTTCTAACAATTACACGTTGCCACTCAAATATTACTGAATACTATTGAAATAATACTGATTTAATCAAGCCTCTATTTAAAAACTAGCAAAATAAAGTCTTATACTATTTTCTACACTTTAAAAACTTTTTAATGGAGTCTAGAACATTGTAAACAATACATAGAAATTTAATTAATGTTAACTCATCCTACAACTATTTTAAAGTCATACTTTAAAACAAACTTAACATTTAAACTAACAAAATAAACTGATATCGAATATAATTTAGCAAATGCAATTTTTTTAAAGCACTATGCGGCCAAATAATTCAAGAAATATGTATACTATTTTGTTTGTTTAAATACTTATTTTTTTGTGGATCTAAATGTGCTTCTCCCATCTCAAGTTGAAACTAATTCGACTAATATTTATTAATATTAAAAACTATTTATTATTAATGGTTATAACAATTTTTATATTTCTTCTATTTATAATTAATTATATAACAATTTATTACATCAATAAATATAGATGGTTTTTCTATAATCAAAACTGATCATTTCACTCCACCGTTAATTTAGTAAACTGACATAATAATTAAAAACACCTAGAATACGGTAATTTTCACAACTACTGAACAAAACCAAAAAGATTGATTGAATAAAAATAAAAATACTTTGAAAATATTCAATAATGGTGAAATGATCCATAAATATTAATTGAACAAACCTGTAAACATAGAATGACTAAAACCCAAACACATCAACGAATGGATTTGGTTGCTGGACAATTCATGAATGAACTGTGAAAAATCTATACAATTGTGGACATATTATGTTAATTACTTACTTATGTCATTCAGTATTAAATATCCAAATGTACCTGCAAAAATTGCAAATTCTGTTTACCTTCAAAATGCTTTTTATTCTAAGAATGTAAACTGCACTCTCACGTCTCTGAACCACAACTGAGTTTCTATCTTTTGAATATTTGGCACTTATTCTTATCCTTGGAGTGACCTTTACTTTTATAATGCCCAATAAAGTAGACAGAAGCCCATATCCTGATGGCAGATCTTCCGGAGTACAGAATACTCACGTTAAGATATCGAAGGCTTAAAGCTTCTTTCCATTGCTTTAAGGAGGGCGTTTTCAGTTTTGATGGCTGCCTTTCGAAGTTTGAAAGGAAATAATGAATTTGTCTGTGGCGTGTCCAAAAGGTGGTGTTTTTTTTTTTTTTTTTTTTTTTTTAACCCTAAGAAAAGATATTTTGCGCAACGACGTATCAATAAACCAGAAGGCCAATTCCAAAAAAAGTTTGGAAATTGTTATTGCAGTTTTTCTAACGTTATGACATTTCTAATGTTATTTTTCGAAACTCAAACTTATAATTGTTGGAGGTGATAAAATACTAACTTGTTTGTTTTGAAAATGTCATTTGATAAAAATCTTTAAAGAGCAGTTATTTGTTTTACAAAACTCTTTTATGTATTACTTAGCACAAGTCGAATTTCAACAATCGAAGCCTAGAAATGAAAAACAGCCTAAATACGAAAAAAAAAAAAAAAAAAAAATCGAAATTCATTTTATTTTTACTGAAAAATGTTCTCAAGACCAAGCTAAGCAAAGTGTAGAACTCCCAAAACGCGATCTCCAGTAGCAATAGTTCAAATTCAATCTGGTACTTAGTAATGGCCTTAAGTACCAAATGAGAGTGTTTTTCCTTTTTCGGCTCTCCTGAAAATTTATCTTTTTTGGACTTGGGTCGTTTTCCATTTTTGGTCCTCGATAATTGATTACATACACTTCTACTCGGGTTACTTTTATGGTACGTCAGGCGACAGGTCGAGATACGAAGCATGTACACAACAGTACGCGGGAAAAAAATCAGAATGATGCCGAATTTCATAATTTTCCAAGAAGTGACTTAGCAATTTAAATGGTGACACGGACTTGACAAATTAATGTTAAAACGAACAACAGTTTTTTAACTATAAATTATTAAATAATTAATATATTTTAGTAATTTTTATTTCAAATGATAGTTTATTAAAGTGCAAATATAAATATTATAAAACTTTCGCTTTAATTTTTTTTTTTTTTTTTTTTTTTTTGTAATTAATTATTTTTAATTTTTTTTTTCATTATATTTATCATTGTTGAAAAAACCTGCATAATTTTTTTCTTACAATTTTGACGTTTGGTTTTCAATATTTGAACAAAAATATATAAAAAAAAATAATAATAATAAGAGTCTCTTTTTAAAGACCGTATACTAAATGATATTTGAAATTAGTTAAAGTTTAAAGTAAAAAATGTTTCAATGAAAAAACTTCAAGTATTTATTTAATCTTTTCAAACAGTTGGAAACATGGATGGAAAACTTTTATATTTTTCATCAGTAATTTTAGGTAGTCACAAACGGATATTGAAATGTGTTATGCATTGTGTAACTCGGAAGTTTTGGAAAATGTGCATAAAATCCATTTTCAACTTTGTCAATTACGTTAAGCTAAAAATGCTATGAAGCACGCGTCTGTAAGCTTGCTTTCATGCCGGGGACCTTAAAATTACTCTTTTCGATATTGGGATTTACCCTTAATTTATAAGTGGCGTGTTCTTAAACATTATGAATTGAAATTTTTATTTAGGGTAAGCAAAGTGTTATAGATTGAATGAAGAGTAAAAATACAGGGTTTGGTATTGGAATTTTCAAAGATAGTGTTCAAGTTACTTATAGTAATGAGCTCTCCAAGAAAAAGAAAAAAAATCTACAGACATATAAAGAATCGTAAAAAAATTCCTTTGTTGCAAAAACTGCAATAATCTCTAACTATTAGAACCGAAAATACAGCATTGTACGGATTTTATTTTTCGTTCTATACAATGACTCAATTGAATGAATCGAATCATCTTTCCCTGTTATTGTTGACGGCGTTTCAGCCAATTTGGAATATTTTTTGTAAACAAGAATGTTACCAAATTGCCAAATTTTGGGACACAACTTACTTTCAAATACCTACATTCTAATCATATTTCTGAATTAGTAGCCACGATGTAAACTTCACATGGAGTTATATAGAAGCACTCTTTCGGTCAAATTTTAAAGAACTACCTGTTGAATTTTATGTAAACTTACCAATCTTGTAGCAACCTTCAAACAGATATATGATACAAATATAGGCATTTATAATTTAGGCAAAACGAATTGTAAATTGACATCCTGGCCGATTTGTGATTTTCCTTTTCGTAACCTCCTAATGAATTTTGGTCTTAGTTCTCCCCTTGATGAAGCCTTTCATTTGACTTATCATATGTAAATGTAGAATTTGTCTGGGAATGTTGACCTTAAACAGACGAACAGTCTTTGCATTATTTTCTTTCTACATTAGTGTTGTGTAGAAGCTAAAACTGTCTTAGTTCTTCATTTGCCACCCATCAACAAGTTTTATATTTATTTATAAAGATATGGTCAGAAAATAAGGAATTTTATAAAAATAAATATTCAGGGGAAAAGATAAATATAGTTTTGTTTCATAGTAGGCAGTTGTTTTGGTTGACAAATTTCAAGCTCGAGTCTGATTGAAAAGCTTATGTTTGAATTAGGCCAATGCAAATCTCACACTTTGAACATATCAACCTCCATCTTTTGAGGGAGTATCTATGTGGGTCCTTCTCCGCAAAATGCACAAAAGCTTGTCCCAGCAATTTTTTTCACCATTAGATAAGTTTGATATTTCTGTTAACCATGGATTGTACTTTAATGCAATCAAATCTCCTCAAAACAAGTAATATAAATTTAAAAATATTTTTATTAAAAATATTAAAAAAGTACTTCCACGGACATGATTTGTCATGTTCGTGGACTATCACAACCTCAGAGTTGCTTTCTTTATCAGTATTTTATTTTCACTTCATATTTTCTTGATGTCTATATTTATTTATTTTTAGCTATAAGGTAGGTTAAGTAATGTTATGCCTGGGTACAAAGCTTTCATAAGTAAAAATTTCTTTACAATTCATGTAATACCTCTTGTCGAAAGGCTGACGCGTCATGTCCGTGGACAGCAGTTTTTAGTTGTTTAACAGCCCACCAAGTGACAAAACAAGTCAACTGTGATATTGTAAAGATGTCTATGTAATCATTTTGGCTCTACTTCACATTGTTTATTCTATTTTTTCTATACAAGAATCGTATTTCATTATTAATATGTGAAATAGGTGCAACTGTAAAGATCATACCGCCATGTCCGTGGTCAAGATAAAATTAACTAAGAATAATTAAATATGTATTATTAATTAGTTATTTGATGATATTAATAGTACAGATATTAATTTAGTAATCTCATGTTTATAAACGAACAGTTCCATTCGGAACTAAACAATAACAAAGAATTCTTTATGTCCGTGGACATCAATCCATGGTATAACTATCTCTATATATTAAGAGACGATCTCTGCCAATGTCATAATTTGGTTTTAATTGATAAGTTTTATGAGAGAAAAAAAATTTCTAAGCATTTAATCATTTCAATTTTTTTTCTTCTCTTTCCTGGGGCTGAAACAGAGCGTTCTTTGGAAATGAACCCATGTACATGAAGGTTTGTAATCAAGTACTGTAAATTTATGTTTCATTTTATTCTCATGACATAACATTTTTTGAATTTAATATCTCAATAAATAAAAAGATGCTAAAATACCAACTTTATTCGCAAAGCTCAAATAATTATTTTTCTAAAAGTCTGCTTTGCCTCTAAGATTTAGCGTTAATGTAAATTTACCTGTAATGTCATTCTCATGACTACAATTATTATTATTTTTTTTTAAATTTAATATCAATAGATAAAGAGATGTCAACATACTAACTATATTCGCAAAAATAAAATAAATTATATTTAAAAGTGGTATTTACAGAATATTTGAATATCTATAGAATTTCAATAAATTAATTTAAATTCGGATTTAAAAATATCTATAATAAGAAGGAATAGAAAAAGTAATAATATATATATATATATATACATATATATATATATATATATATATATATATATATATATATATATATATATATATATATATATATATATATATATATATATATATATATATATATATATATATATATATATATATATATATATATATATATATATATATATATATATATATATATATATATATATTGCTAGACCTAGTTTTTTATACAAGTAATTATCAAGATAATCATTTATTTCGTTCGTATCTCAATTTTTGTTACAACTAATTAAATATAAAGTTTTATCTAATTAAAAAAACTAAAACAATAAAATGCTCTTACTTTATAATTTTGTTTTAGAATCTATGCTTGATATCATTTTACGGAATGTGGTGCACCTTCTTCATCCATGATAAACCAAACGCATAGATTTTTGTACAATTCCTTGAAATTATATTGCCAATTCAAGAATATCAAAATATGAATGTAGGAAATTATACAACTTGTTAAAGTTTTAAATATTAATCATGAACACATATTTGAATATCTAATTAAGTTACTGTCATCCAGTTGTAATATATTTTAAATTCATCTAGTCACTAAAAAAATGCAACGCGCTACAAAGATAATGCGTTTTAAGAAGAGAAAACTTAACGTTCTAACTTGTTAACGTTAAAGCTTATTCTAAACTGAACCAAACTTCTCTCTGCAGTTTGTACATCGGAATTTTTTATTTTTTATTTATTGAAAGCAATGAGTCAATCACACACCAATAAGCCATCAATCATCTTTTAAAAGTAAATGAAAGCGAACTTGTAGAAAGCAATTTATTATACCTTTTTGTTAAGTGATATTGATTGAACGTCTTTTAATGCACAAATAAAGTTGCAATATTTTTTAAAGAGAAAATAGGGCAGAATAAGAAAGCCAATTGCCTGTTCTTTCAACAACAAAAAATAGCGTTGCTTCTTTTTTACATAGGAAACAATTTCACATCATTTTAACCCATTAGATCTTTTCTCGCGTGCGGTTAAAAGAAGTCACAAACTTCGGTGACATTTTCCACAATAATATTCCTAGAAAACTCATTGCATAATGTCCTAGTATGTAATTTACGTTTCCTTAATGAAGGACTAGTTTTAGAATATTTTTCTTCTTTGTTTGAATAATAATGCAAGACTTAATAAGGGTAACTGAGTAGAAATCTTTTATTTTTTCTCTGCATCAAATGTATAACTTTGTTAAATACTTTATTCCAGACAAATGAATTTTAGAGTGATGCTTTATATCCATGTGGCAAAAAATAAAACAATATTTTATAGTACGTTTTTCAATAGTTTATATTTATTCTTCAAAGAGTTATTTAAATTGTAAATTTATGGATCATTAAAATATCTTTGTGTCTATAATTGCAGAATATTTTTAGTTATGCGTTGTAAAAAAGGGATAGGTTTTGTGATATATTTGAAGGTTTTAATCAAATATTAAAATTTAAAAATAAGGATTCCAATAAATCTTTATTAGAAGTTGAACTACTAGAAGACATAGTATACAAAAAATCTTTTACTCTAAAAAATCTTTGGGGTCGAAATTTTCAAATGAATTGGCATTTTTATGCCACCTACTTTCTTGACAGTTAATAAAGTAGAATTTGTACATAACTAGGCAAGGTTTATAGGTTTTGTTATCGTTGTAGGGTAGAAAAAAATTAATCAGGTTGTTAGGATTAATTCTGAGGACTATTTCTTTTTAAACTAGTGATATTATTTTCCCACTTTGGAGATGATTTTTCTTTTGCCATATCTCGAGTATGTAATACAAGTCTAATCATCTCATCTTTGGAATGATATTGTTAGAAAAAGTTCAACTTAAAGCTACAAAAATGATACTCAGAAATTTGAGTTTAGATGTGCTATATCGAGGATTTTATGGTTCTATATTGAAGGTCTAAGCACGTATATATTCAAGGAAAGAAGGTATTTAGAGGATTTTATTTGGTTTAAATTTATCAAAACGGGTGATTTCTTAGAATATAATAAAAGAGACAAGACAAGAGGTCATGCGTACAAGTTACATAAATAGAATCTGAACGTAATAGTATCTAAACTTAATACGAAATAAATAGAATATAAAATATTTATTTTGCAATAGAGTGCTTGATAAACAGAATAATCTTTCAAAGCACATCGTAAATTTACTGGTGCAAATAGTTTAAAAGATAGCCGAATCTGCGTTGAGGGATTGTTTAGCAGAATTAAACTGTATCAATCTAATTGGGCCTTTTCTTCTTTTATGTATTTATATTATTTGTTATTTACAGCAATAATTTATTCTAATTAAATATGTTAAACATTCTATTAATTAATTTTAACCACTTAGAAATTAACTTAATATTATGACTTGCTGATATGGTTCATAAAGTGGAAATTTCTTTGAGAGTCCATACTTACACCACCAGCTGCAAGTGGATCTGCTTTTCTTCCCAATAGAAGTCGGACCATATCTTCTCTCACTTGTTGAGCTGACAGATGTAATGCAGTAAATCCTTCCTGCAAATAAGAGGAAAATAATAACTTGTATGGATGAAATTATTCAACAAACAAGTAATCAAAAAATATGGAAAATTAGTTTATCGAACTTAACTAATTTTTATGCACTATACCATATCTACATATTATTTTAAACTAGTCAGATAAATACCTTGTATATTTAATAATTTAGTAAGTTATTAAATACCCTGAAAAGGTATTCAAAAAGATTGGCTTGTTATTTATTACTCGAAGAATATATATATTTTTAGGAATCGTTGAAATAATGTTTTATTTTTATTTTCAGTTAAACTGGTTGCCAGAAAGCGATACAACGAAGAGCAATCATGGGTTACTTTAAAAAAAAATTAAAAGTAATGTATGAAAATATTTACAATAAAAAAAAATTGAACTATAAATTGTGCAATTTTAAGAGACAATTAAAAATTCGCAAAACTGTGAAACTAAAATCGCAAATGTTTACGAACATATTGTTAGAAATTGAGTACAGTTAGTATACTTCTACTGACCAAAAATGTCTACGATTAAAGGTCCTTAGAGTTATCATATTCTGAATATTTTTTTAAAAATCACATTCTAATCAATCAAAGAAATATTTGATTTATAGAGTGACATGCAGCCAACCAATATTTTGCTATTAAGGTTAAGACCCAATGCGTCAAGCTATATCGTACAATAATTTAATTTTAATTTAGGTTAAACGTGTGGTTTTGGTAAGTTACGCAAGAGGTGACAAATGTAAAACATTTGCACTTGCATAAAAATCAAATGATTTTTTTTCTTCTTTTTCTTACCTAAATTGCTAAGTGTGTGGTGTGTGTCTTGTCATGTTTAATTACTGTGTAAATGCTTCATTGTTATTAAATAGAAAGTGTTATTAATATTACGTTTAAACCTTTTTTATAGATAAAAATAAATTAATTAAAAAAGTCTTTTATTGATAAGTCGAAGACAATGAAGTAAAATTGTTCGCTATCCTTGTTGATTGCTACTAGAATTTTTTTAAACAGACTAAAAAACAAAACAAATGAAACTACCCACCCTTATTCAATGGGTAAAGTAATATTAATATATATAAATCATAATTTTTTTTAATAATTTATTATTATATATTACTTTAAATTATTTTGCTCCTAACTTCAGAATTCTGGAAGCTATGGATTTACTTCTTGTAATAATGTATCATAATAAATAGAACCACATATTGTGGATAATTTAGGGAATAAATATGTTGTGCTAAATAGCCTTTTTTGTAGCCATGTTTGTAACCACAAAACATTTTTATTTATTATTTATACTTTTATTTTAATGACTAATTATTTACTATATGAATAATACTTTTTACTTAATGCCAATTGACATTAATGAGAATATTCAACATTCAACTAATTACCCAGTTAATAATTTAGTTAAAGGTACTTGTTTTATAAATAAATACAAAACTGTCCTTGTTTAAGCTATGTATGTTTTATGTGAATAAATAATATCTTTATTAGAGAAATGACTATTCTTAACACAGAAAAGACGAATTTCGTCCAGAATGAACTTTTTTATGCATTTTTTTCTTAGTTAACAAGACAGTGTGTTCTTATCTTTTTTATTGAATTTTTTGATGTGGTACACAATTTATAGACACTTGCTTGAATTAACATTTTTGCAACTGTCTTATCTGTAAATAAGATACTTTGACTTAAATACAATTCTCACCCAATACAATTAATGCAAGTTCAGATTTACTCACGTTACAAGCAACTTGTACTGATCTATACGAATATTTAAAATTTAAAATTATTAGTTGCATAACATTTGCATTCATAGCAATCTATTCATAATTCACTTTTCAGTGCTTGGTTATTGCCAATATGAAAATACAGGATAGTGAAAAATTTTGCCCAGATTGAAAAAAAGAAAAAGAAAGCACGAAAGCTGTTTTAATGATTAAGACGATATTTTTGAAAATTACATAGAATCAGTTTTTTTGAACACCAATCATCTTATGAAAATTTGACATATACTTTATTTGTAGAGGAGAAAATGTCAAATCGATAATTCTGTTCTCACGATAAGTATAAAAACTTTAGAAAGCCTACATTAAAAAATTGAAGAGGCAGTTTTTATGGAATAAATTTTAAAGCATTTCATTTAATGGAATAAATTTTAAAGCATTTCATTTAATTTCGAAACAAAACAACCTGAGACTAAGAGCAAAAATGTTAAGAACAAGATATTTCTTTTACAATAGAAAAAAAATTGCATAACAAAAGTACACAATAAAAAATGAAGTATCTCTTTCTAAGGCAATGCATAGTTTTAATATCAGAAATTCAATTCATAAACTGCATCTCGTGTTGGAAATAATAACCCCCATGACCAAATAACCCATTAAGAGTCCATTCCCAACTGCAGCATTCGCCCTTCAAAGTCCATTCCCATAAGTGGATCGTAACTAAAAAGACACCTTTTCCTCGAAAACCATTTACCACCACCGAGCCAAGACTAAAGTCATAGCACACCGCTTGCGCATTCAAATCACGTCTTTACGTGACATCACCGACAAATTCGCATTATATCAGTGCTGGATTTTCTGCCAAGTTTCCCCTTTCGTTACCAACCCTTCATTTGTCACTGCTCTTGGGCAGAATTCCAAGAAACTTCGAGCTCCAAGGACCGAGGATCTTTACCTTGGTATGACTAACCCATTATCGGGTTCAATACGGAATGAAAAGGTGTATACGTTAAACACCTTAAAGATCATTGATCTAATTTACCCTAAGAAATCCTTGGTTGATTATCGTTATAAATAGAATAAGAGACCGTTGATCTCATGCTTTCCTTGACCATTTAAAGGTTGCTGACCATAATTTAGGTCTGTTTAGGGGTGTTTCAAGCTATTAGATAACGCCTCATTATGAATTTAGTACTAAATACTGGAATTCCAAGGTGATACTAGATTAGTGTGTTTTATTCGAAGAGCTTAGTGGATATGTGAAGTGTTTTATTTGTTCTGAATGTCAAATTTCTTTAATTTCCATTACAGTTACTATTACATGGGATTATATCATTAATATAATTCCACATTAAGAACGTCGTACATAAGGATTTCTATTTATATCGACGAACGTTGATCTCAAGTTAATGGCAAGGTTTTATTGATCATTTAAAGGCAGCTGACCATAATAATCTGGTTTTGCGGTGGTCTGTTTTTAGTAATGACTTAATTTATGAACCTTTAACAAAAATTCCGAGTTGCCAGTAAGATATTTTCATTGAATTTGAAGGACACTTTAGGTATCAAAAGGAAAGTTATATGTTTTGTGAATTTTTCTATTTAGGTATCAAAAGGAAAGTTATATGATTTTGTGACAATTTTGGTATCAAAAGGAAATTTATATGTTTTGTGAATTACTCATTTCCTTAATTTTTGGATTAAGTGTAAGAAATGATCATTGGATTTGTTTATTGATCTAATTTGACTCGAAGAATATTCTTAGAAAGAATCCCTATTTTAAAACAATAGGAATAATGATCAATAACTATAAAAAGTTTCCTAAACCATTCAATTTCGACTGGCATTTTTTGTGTGTGTTAGAATTTTTCGAAAAATTAGAAAACTACACAATTTCAAGCTTAAAAGGTGTAAATAGCAACATTTTCCTTACTTAGTAGGATATGGGTACGTCAATCATTTAAAATTAATAATGTTTTTAAGGTATTTAAAATTAGGTCTAATATACACCATTAATTTTGAGAGCAAATATAGAAATAAATATACTTGAGTTTTTAATTTTATTTCAAAATAATAAAAAGGATAATACTATAAAATGTTGATTTCGTTGAATTTAATTGAACTAATCTCACCTAAAATGAGATTTAGAGTATTTCTATTTGGACCAAAATGCTATCTAGTTCAGTTTCAAAACCACCTATTCATCAAAATGGCTTTCAAAAAGGCAATATAAAATTTCTATTATTATTTAATTTAACACGAACTCAATAAAAATGCAATTTTGTGAGATTGCTAAAATAATTTGGATGTACAAAATATGAGTGTTAAAGAGTGGTATTATTTATTAACAAGATAAAGTCCATTTTGTTTATTCTATATGAGTGAATATAATAAGCTAGACAGTATTGAACAATATTACACTTTTTTATAAAAAAAAAACTTTAACTTTTTCTCTCAGTATTTTTGAGTTATAAACAAAATATACTGATGGGACATAGCATTCTCAATAGCTTGCCCTTACACAAAAAAGTCAACTTTTCAATAGACTAAACTTGACATTTTCCTATTCCTTCATATCGCAAAGAATTGTTAGGAGATCAGGAAACTCGCATAATTAAGAACTGTTGCCTTAGTTACAAGATTTCTGTTATCTTTCCCACTGCTGATTGTTAACGGAATTTTTTTGGTCAATGGAAGACATTTTTTACTATGATTTTAAATTTTTGTTCTAGTCTTGTATTTACAAAGAATAGTGACATCAACATTCAAAAGCGAAAATAGTGTTGCTCAGAATCAAACCTATTGGTTTGCGTTTTTATTCTTGTCACATATTAGGAACTATTGCGTTCTAATCAACAAAATTATTTAAAAAAAAAAAAAAAACATTTTCCACTTACATGTATATGATTCTATGTTGTTTAATATCTAACATACAAGTTTCCTAAGAAATAATGTTAGTGGATTTAAGTTAATAAAATAACAATACAGAAAATTTGAGTCTTTTGTGTTTTGGTTCAATTTTGGGACTTTGAAAGATTTTTTTTTTCTTTCAAAGGGGGAATTGTTATGTATTTATCAATAAAGCATGTTGTAATTTCAATGTAAGCCTAGGTTGTTTATTTTATTTAAATAGCATAGTATTCAAGGCGAGTATTAATATCGAAGATTTTAGAGGATAGACATTTTTGAAATTCATGCCCATTTCTCTGCTTCAAATTTTAAAACAAATATTTTTCCAACAGTTTTCAAAATAACAAATATCTATATTTTGGCAATAATTTGTGTATTATTTAAAGAATGGTTATACTTTTTATTGATTCAACCTTTTTTTTTTTTTTTCAAAAAATCCCACCTTGTGGCAAACGAAACTAAAGAATCATGAAATAGTGTGACTTTTATGGGTAATATTTAAAAAGTCACATAATTTTAATATTTATACAATCACGAAAATATTCACCACAAAATCTTTTAACTGCTCAAATCCAATAAACTACAAAAAATTAAAACTTCTTCATCAAGTAATTCATTTTATTTAAAAAGTAAATTCCCATGTTTATGAAAATAATGTCATAAAATCCGTTTAAAAAACATTTAATTAAAATCTTCTGTTTAAATAAACTACTTTGTTTCAGCAGACACTTTCTTAGATGCATCTAATTAATAATCTTTAGAATAAGTTATATCTGTAAATTAAACTAATCATTTTGTTTATACAACCTAGTTTACCTCATTAAATGCTCTTCCTAAAGAATTTATTAAATTCTCTCCTCTAGAAGTGGTGCAATTCACATTTTAGAAAACGTTCTCTTTCAAACAGTTTTAAAGATAGAATATTATTTATTTTGTTGTTGTTGTTGTTACATAAATAGGGGACCTTAGCAATACATTTACAATATACATTTTCCCTAACAGGGGCTGAGTAAAAACTGAAGCTCTGTAACTTTTAAAATATATTAACAACGAAAACCACACTATCTTTAATGATTCCTTCTTCAATTTACACATTTCTTTATATCCAATATTGTAAGACAACCTATTAAGATATTCTACAGAAATGTTTTTTTATGAAATATATTTTAAAATTTACGTATTGAAAGCACATATTTTGCTATAAATAGCATTATATCCCTTTTAACTTCTGTCTGTCTTCTTGCTCTCAACTTACTTTGCTTTCTAGTATATATTGTAGAATTTGGGAATATAGTTATTTTATTTATATGATCAAAATTACATCAAAAGTAAAATCCCGATACTGACAAAAAGCAAACTTACTTTTCCTTTGACATTGATATCCATGCCCATGTCCAGAAATCTCTCTGCAACAAATACCCTGTTGTCTTTCACAGAATACATCAGTGGAGTGTACCCCATTTCCTGAAAAGTAAGAAAAATTATAAATATTTTAATGCTTTTAATGCTAGATGAGTTATAACAACTATGTATAATGTTTTAATATATTATCATTCAAAGTATAATACAATAGAAAACTTATATATATTTTTCAAAATGTGCAATTTTTTAAAATTGTTTTTTTTTTCTTTTTTTTTTTTTTTCTCCTAGCGCATTTTTAGAGAAACTCATTGCAGTTTAATTATTTAATACAATTTCATATAAATTCAATTTTTAATTTTTCATTTTCTTGGATTAGTCATAATTTAAAATAAAAGAAATGTTTATATTTGATAAATATTGTACTGTCGCAATTGGTTATCATTTTTAAAAAATAGACCAAAAATACGAAAACAATGCTTCCATACCAATATCTGAGAGTATGATTCTATAAAACCTGATAGAGAAATAAAAGTTCTTTATGTTTTGCGTGAAAATTTAGTTAGTTTAAAAAATTAGTACTTTTATTACTATCATTTTAAATATAAGAAACGCAATACAATTGGGGATAATGTGTATCATTTAAAAGAAATCTTATCAAGTACAAACACATAATTTTGGAAAATGTTGCTTCTATGCAGAATATTTTTGGTTTAAATTCATTTATTTATGCCATCGTATTTGCAGTACATTAATAAAATCCATCATATCACCCAAACCAAATGCCAATGAATGACAGCAAGTGTAATAGCTGTAGATTTCAAAACTTGAAGAAAAACTAGTCTTGTATTTAAAATAAAATCCATCAACATAAACCCATTTCTTGCATATCGTTACTATACACACTTCATTAAGACTGAATTTTTTTAATCTAATGCTGAAAATTTATGTACAAAACTTTCTTGTTTCTCTATATTATTCAAAACAACATTTACTAGATACTTTTCTCTTACATTTTCAGTTTTAACAGAAATAAAACATTTTCTATTTTGAGCATTTGGGTTCCATATTTTTGCAATCAAGTATGATTCTAATATTAAAAATTTGAAAGCATAATTATTATTCATTAAAATTTGTAGTGGGGTATATGCAGTGACTAATTATTTTACAAGTCTTTATAATTATTAACTGCCAGTTCGAATTATATTTAACTAGGAAGGTCATATTATTCTGTTGCCTCTAAATTTCAACAAATGCCTGCAAACAGGCCAAGTTAAAGGCGTATTGCAAAATTTGAGATTGAAGAAAGGAAAGCTAAATTATTTCAATATATCGTTCATAGTACTTTGTTATAAAATTCAGCATTAAACTAGATTATATCAAAAATTAATTGCACGTTTCTTATTATTCCAAGAACCAACATTAACTCGAGATGGCTAAGTTAATTTGTCATTCATTAAATGAAAGATGATCATAGTTAGGTCAGTTCTTATTTAATATGACAGGCTCACAGATGACAATACTTCATAAATGTTTATTTATAATGATAACAATACTTCATATATATATATAAACAAAAATTACAGGAAGGTTTCACTTGGATCATTTGCAACAAACCAATTGTTGATTTCATTAAAAAAAATTCTGTTATTGAATCATTTGATTTTAAATATCTATTCACTAGCATTCCTCTTGATAAACTCAGAGATGTTTTATTTTTACTTCTATGACTATCAGAATCTCTTTGAATTTGATTTTACTTTCAAGGAAATTATCGTCAACTATTGTTTGTTTAATTACATTTTCAATGGTGAAAACATATTTCTTCAAGTTACTGGTATACCTCAAGGGAGCTCCTTCTCTAGTCTTCTTGTCAACCTCTTTCTCCACTTTTATGAAAAAAACTATACATACCAAATTCCTAATGCTTTTCGGTACATTGATGATTTTATTATTTTCAATTTCAATAACTTCATTAATATTTCTCAAGAAATCTATCCTATTGAACTTCAACAATTAAAAACTAACAGTTCTCATAACTCAGCTGATTTCCTAGATTTACTTATCACCGTCGACAAAAATGGTTCTACTGTGTGATTTATTTGAGAAACGCAATTCCTTTAATTTCAAAGTCAACAAGCTCATTTTCTGGAATTCCAATACTTCAATTACAGTCTAAAGAAATGCAATTCGTTCTCAAGTACTTAGATTAAAATATATTTGCAACAAAAAAGAAAATTACAATAAACAACTTAATTGTCTCGTTAAAACACTGTTGTCTAACTATACCCCCATTAAATTTGTTGAGTATCATTGTAACCAGGCAAATTCCCTCAAAAATACAAAATCTTAACAACGTTTTTCAAAATAGCCTTCAACCATCCTTGACGTCACGCACTTGTTTTTATTATCTTTTATCCAACTCAAAATTCTTCCCGATTTATTTTGGTTACAATGTTTATTACAAATTTTTCACAAAAAAAATTAAAATACGAAAACCATGATTTATTAAATTATTATACCTTATAAAATTATTAAATATTCATTTGAAAGAATTTACTGCTGTTTTGGTTATTTTAAACTAAGTAGGACACGAATAAAATTATAATTTAAAAGATTCAAAACATAGAAAACTTTGTAATATGTCTGATTTTCGTTAAAATAAAGTCAAATTAAAAACTGCATCAACATATTCCTGAATTTTCAAAAGAAATCGTTAGAAAAATGTAGTAAAATGCGAGATTTTAGAGGGGGAATAAATTTTTTCTTATAAGCATGATTTATGTTCTGTTTTCTAAAAAATAAAACACGAATAAGTCTATCAAAAACATTGAAAAGTTTAGTAATGCGGAAAGTCTTAGATGAAATTCTCAAACAACTAATCAATAATAGTCCTAACTTAAGCAACAACACAAAAAATAATACCGAATTAAAAAAAAAGAACAAGTTTTTCCAATGTTTCTTTTCTTTTAAGAAATATCTTCAATTAGATTGTGATGGGTATCAATTGTTCATCATTGAGGAATGATTTTTTAAAAAACATAAAACGTTATTACGTTTGTAATTTTTTATAAAACCCTTCAGAAAAAGTTTTGCTAAATCACACATCCTTATGAATTCCGAAACTTATAGAGAGACAGCTATAAAGCAATTAATAAAAGTCTAGGATTAGTTTCTAAGAATATTTTTTTTAATCCTGAAATTGGGGGGGGGGGGTAGTTTAATTTTCAGGATTATTATAGACTATTTTGGTATTTAATTGATAGTAACTTCTTTGCCGTGATACTACATAGAATATTAAACAAAATACTGCAGTTTTGAAATTCATACAATCAATATTATGATGATGTTATGATAATAATTCTCATTAAGAATATTACTATCCATCAAATAGTAACTTAAACTGAAAAGTCTGATATGTATATCTTTCATTTCATGCAGGTTATATCATCAAACCAAATTTGAAACGTTTTGTTTTCAGAAGACAAAACAAAACTTTTAAGAAAATTATATTGTTTATCATAGTTACGCAGAAATTACGTGCTTAATATAAGTATAATTTAGCTCTAAGGATATCATACAACTATTAAAATATACGTTAAAATATATTTTATTCGTATTCTTTCTGTAAGGAATAGGTAATATTTTAGTTATCAAACAAAGAGCCTAAAAAACAGTTTTCATTTTATAAATCTTTTTATAATTTATGTAATTGCTTCATACTTTAAATAATTACTCTAATTATAACAGATTTTTAAGAGATTACTTTTAACACGATATACGAATTAAATAATTACTCAAAATGCAATCTCATCATATTTGTGTCAAAACTTTAGAAAACTAGAATTCCATTTATATATATGAAAAAGTAACGTTTACAGTTTCATTCAATTTGCAACACAAATAATACTATCCTTAATGACCTACATAAATTTAATTTATTACCAAAACATTTCTTCACTCGGATTTGTAAAGAAATGTCATATATATATATATTCAATTGAGTTAGATTACAACATATGTTCAGATTTTGAAATGGTGTCACCAAAGAATTTCACACAATGACAGCGCTCTCCCCCCCCCCCCCCTCCCTTTTTTTTTTTTTTTGTATCCATACACATTTGATGCGACATTTATTCACTTGAACAGAGGTCTGGATTTTATAGAAAAACTTTTTTGTTAGGAGTTTTACTCCGTTCTATGCTTCGCCCATCTTCATTTAACTAATGGGTTCCAAATAAAGCTTGATGGTTCATGGTTGCCATTGCTCCCTGTTCCCTATGGAATTTAGACTGGTAGAGAAGATAAAACATGACGCTTATCTTGATTATACGTTGCGCCATGATTTTTCACTGCCATTTCTTCATTTTTTGTTTCAGTACTGTTTGAAAGTTTGTAGGAGCATTGGAGTAGTAATGTCAAAGGTACAAACGGTTAGGTCAATGTTATTTTAGGAGATAAAAATCATAAACTGGAATTCTCGAGAAGACTCGCTTATTAATTGTTGATCCCAAAGGAAATGAAACACTTTGTTAATATGATTTTACTGATATATACGGTCATTCAGACTATTTTTAAATAATAACTTAAAATTGGATTTTATATTTACGTGCTGCTTTCTGACTTACTCTTAGAAACTTAGGCTATGAGTGGTCTTTTCAAGACTCATATTGGGTTAAGCAATTCGAGACCTGTATCCTAGTCGTTTTAAAAACCACTCAACCCATATCTATAATTATCTATAATTTGTATGACTATTAAACACTTAGCCTTGAAAGCGTGCCGTCCGTTCAGCAGTTATTCGTAAAGACATCACCAAAAGATAAAATATTAATAAATGCACTCTTAATTTTCTATACATGTTACAAAACATATATTTTATATTTTCTTGTATTATGCATTAATGAACGATTTGGCCGTACATATCTGTGCAATGTTTGTACTTACCATAGTAATTTAATACTAATATCTTATTTAATACATACTGAAATTCCATAGTATAATATTTCTAATAGATTTTTGTTGAAAATTTTATCTAGAATCACGAAATTAGACACTACGTTTATATTTCTGAGGTTTTCGAAGAAAAATATTCAATGCTTTGTTTCAAAATAGTTATAGCTGTTATTACATAATACAACATGCAGGGTGTTTAGCAGCTTGGAATTTTAAAAAAAGGGACTAAGGGACTAAAAATTAAAAAAAGGGACTTGTAAAAAAAAAGGGACATTTAAAACAAAATTTGTTTTTATAGCATAGAAAAAAATGCCTATAGTATTCAGTACTTACAATTTAAGGGGTTGAAATAAAAATTATTTGTCTAAGTGCAAACTTTGCACTCCAAACATTCATCTGGAGTGCACATTAAAAAGAAAAGAATTAATTATTGACTGTATATTACTAAAAAAAAAAAAAAAACACTGAGAATTATAATTACCACATTTTTTAAATTGTAAACAGACAGAACGCAAATAACAGTTTTGGAGTGTAAATTTCACCTTTGCATCGGATTATTTCAACACATGATTAAACACTAGAATTCTTAGGATCTGCAGAAAACCTATATTTAACACCAAAAATCCCTGTTAATAAAATAATACAACACACCTTTAATATTATTTTAACACGTGTTTGTGGAAAGCAAAATTAGAAGACCAAAAGTTGGCCAAAGTTGAAAGTTTCAGAGCTTTACACCTATTAGAAGTAACTTTTTGTGAAAATATTAATTAAAAAAATTCATTAAAAAACAAATTAAAATTTTAACATTCTTTTTGTCAGTAGTCCATTTAGAATGCCAAAACTACTTGTGTTGAAAATTTCAGAGCCTATTAGAAGTCATTCTGTAAAATATTTATTAATTAAAAAAAATAATTAAAAAAGAACTAAATAAAAATTTTAAATTCTGTTTTTCAAAAGTCCAATTAGGAGGCCAAAACTACTTAAGTTGAAAATTTCAGAGCTGTAGACCTATTAGAAACCATTTTGTAAAATATTTATTAATTAATTAAAAAAATTAATTAATAAAAAACTAACAAAAAATTTTAAATTCTGTTTTTCAAGAGTTCAATAAGAAGGCTAAAATTACTTATGTTGAAAATTTTAGAGCTGTAACCCTATGAGAAGTAGTTTTGTAAATTTTTTTTTAATTAATTAAGAAAATTAATTAAAAATAACTAATTAAAATTTTAACATTCTGTTTTTCAAAAGTCCAATTAGAAGGCTAAAACTACTTATGTTGAAAGTTTCAGAGCTGTGTCTCTGTTTGAAGTCATTTTATAAAAAAAATTAATTAAAATATTAATTAAAAAAGAAATAATTAAAATTTTAACATTCTGTTTGATAAACATAAAATTAGAAGGGCTAAACTTCTTATGTTGAAAATTTCAGAGCTCTACTCCAATTTTAAGTAAGCTTCTATAGATCCACAGAGCCACAGACAGACACACAGCTTGTTTTATTATTCTAGATTAAACTTCAATTTGAAAAAAATTCTTGATCGCATTTATCAATATACGAAATTGATCGGTCATATAGTAAAGTACTAGACGAAACTTAAAAAAAAAAAAAAAAAAACACGTCAGATCGAAAACAGTCCACATAATACATATTTAATTATTAGATGCATTGAACTCAATTTGAAAAAAAAAAAAAAAATCTAATTGCATGTATTAACAAATGATCTCGATCGGTCACGTGGTCAAGTACTAGGCGAAATTCATAAAAATAACGTAAATCACGTGGTACAAATATATTTTAAAAAAAGGGACTAAAGGGACCAAACGTTAAAAAAAGGGGACAAAAGGGACCAAAATAAAAAAAAAGTACTTTAAGGGACTAAGGGACCAACGCTAAACGCCCTGAACAAGTGCACTAGAATTTTTTTTAGTTCCATGAAGAATTTAAAATATTAATAACTACTTAAATACCATACTATAATATTTCTTTTAGGTTTCTGTTGAAAGTTTTATTTCCGATGATGAAATGCGACACTATGTTTATATTTTGTGAGGTTTTCGAACAAAAATGTTCAGTGCTTTACATCAAAATAGTTATAGCTCTTAATCCCTTATATAGCATGTGCACTAGAAGAATTTTCAATTTCATGAAGAATTTCAAATACCATTGTCAAAAAGTAAATTTGAGTTATAGAATTGAAGCAGATAATAATCACTTTAGTAAATTGTATAAATAATGTCAAAACTATTCACTACATTATCTCTACTGACCGTAACTGATACATATTTCGAAATCATCCCTTATAGATTATTTTTATCCCTCCACAACATATTCAACATTCAACAATACCACTCACAGTACAAATCACCATAAAAAAGTAATCCAACCTTTCAATACTTTTTTATACTCTTCCGATTATGCACAGAACTCATTCCTCCACGCAATCATCGATTGATGCGGCCACGTAACTATTCCAGAAAAGAGGTATATTTAGAGCCCACCACTTGTGAAGCCACCAGGTAATGGAGTCGAGGTCATCAGGGTGGAGACCATCTTTAATCACCGGTCAGTTCCGGTGGCTCCTTGACCTTGAAAATCATCACGTGTCCTTGTTCGAGTACACTCCACCTTTCTTATATGATACCCACCCACCCCTTTCGTCAATGTATCGGCAGTATTCGAAGCATAATTTGAAAATTTGGAATGTCCAGGATCAAATTGGGAGGGCGAGGTGAATGAGTAATCAGGGAATTTTTTTAATTAATTGCCATGTGTGACATGAGTTTTAATGAGATGAGACTGGGAAACAGACTATTTATTATTAGGTACTATTTCGGGAAGGTATAAAGATTAGGTTTGTAATTAGCGCTGATAGATTGGAGCTGAAAATAGTAAATTTGAAAACTAGTGCTTATGTCGTAGGGTGCCGTAGGTGTATAATTTAGAATCTATTTCTAATTTCAAAAATCAGATATTTCATTCCAGATAATGCAATGTTTATTTTCTGTTAAAATATTCCAAAAACGTAGTATTACTGATGCCAACACAAACTTTTTTAACTACCACGAAGCAAAAACTTTAAAGATATAAATTTTATTTCAATAGAGCTTATTTTTAGTTTCTTTCACTCGAGTAATATTTTCAGAAAATATATCTGTTTTATGCCGATTTAAAATCTAATATAATATTTTTCTTCATAATGGTATAAACATATAAGTTATGAAAGGTTTCGATTTATAATATCAAAATAGATTTAAAATTTTGTAAGTGGAAAAAATCATTATAGCGCTTAACTGTTTTAAATATATTTAGCATCTTCCAAATATATACCAAATATCTCAATTAAAATACTGAGGTCTTTTTAGAAATCATAAAATAATAAACATGTATAAGCTGTAACTATAAAAATAAATGTTGTATTTGATTGGAAATATTATTTATGATGTTATAAGAACGTTAAAACACGATTAAAATTGTAAAAAAATGTCTATAACATCTCTAAGTTTGAAGTACGTGTTTCACAAAAAAGAGGATACTAACTTACCTATTTTATTTTTTTATTTTTTTTTGTATTATATCCAGAATCCTTGTTTATATTTCCTGTCCAATTTATACTACAATTTAACTCTGTGCTCATAAGATACTATCTTACATAAAATAGTACATTTAATTCTATAACAATTCAGCTGGCTTCTTTGCTTCAACACTGCTAATGTAGTGAAAGTCGTTTAACAGAACAGAAGATGAATAAAACCACAAGCTATGTTAACAAAAAAGAGATGAAATATATATTTAACCAATGTAACAAATTGATAGCTTGCTGAAACAGTATTTAAAACGAAAAGTAAGAATTTATATATGTATAAAATTCATAAACGTAATAAATTGGAAACTTAATCCAAAATGTTATACTAGGTAGTTATTATATCAACCAATTTTCTTCTACGATTTTACATGCTAATTTATGTTTAATTTAATGCAGCTAACATTTAAAACTTCATTATGTGGTAATCGAGGAATTGGAAACAGTTCCTCCGTCAAGACCATAATGTTAGAATGGAATTCACAATTGTACATATATGGTAAAAGCTTCATTTTCTCATGTTTCGTTTTTTCGCAATTGTTCTAAAAAAAAAAAAAAAAAAAAAAAAAAAAAAAGCACAGTTGTCAAATTTTCCAAACAAGAACTTTAAATGCACGTCCAGAATCCCCGGATTTATATTTTTTACATGAATTATGTACGAGTTCATCGGATTCATTAGAAGAATACCCTTCAATGAAAACGCGTAATTTTATTAATAAATTACTTGTTTTATTAATAACTGACGTTTTTCATATTATAAAATGTATAATGTTACTATGAGCGTTTTTCAATGTTTTTAACATGGTGAAATTTTGCTGTCAATAGAACAATTGATCCTTTTTTATATTTGAGATTTTTCAGTAATAGTGCATAACCTACCAAAAAATCTAAAAAATTACTCTTTTTACAGTATTGTAAAGTCATCCACATTCAAAAGCAATCAATGTTGAAAACATGGTCCTTAGTTCAAGTCAGTATTTGATATTATTAGCACATTTAAACCTACTCGTAAATTTCAATGTAAAGTTTTTCACATTGGTTTTTTAAGCAAAATATAGATTTCTAAATAACACATGTTTTAAAGAACAAAATTAACTATTTCAAAATCATGGAACAATTTATTTTACTTCAGTAAGTTTTTATACATTAAAAAAGCCAAAAATCTTAGCACTTTGTTTTCTTTTTGAAAGGAAATTGTATGAAATTTGCTGTAAGCAGAAAAAAAGCAACGTAATAATATAACCCATAAAAACAAAGTTTTTAATATAAATCATTTATATGCATCGCCAATTTTTATATTCATTAACACAGCGCTGATTCTGTAAACAGCGTGTGCTTGGTATTTGCGTCTAATTTTAAATATCAAAAACATTTTTTTCAGCAAAATATGCGGCAAACTACTTTTCAAAATTTTTTATTAAAATGAAAGTCAATTGATCACTCAGATCATAGATCTTTTATTTATTCTGATTAAAGTAATATTATTTATTTATTTAAAAAAAATTGCCAACAGGAAAGAGTTTTAATAATAATAATCGCTTAAAGGCTATTTTAAGTGATTATGGATGACGCTAAGTTGGTTTATTTGTATTCCGTAAAAGCGACCTTTTAGTGACAGTAACAGCTCCAAAATTTGATAGAATGCATTGTAATCGATATCGAATCTCTCTGCCAAATTTCAGCCCGATTGGATGACGAGAAGGAGGTTAATTAGGCTTCCATCGACACACACACAAAATCGAAGTTAATATTGTTACACAAATGTTATATATATAGTGTAAATAGTGACGTATTATTTCAAAATTCTATTGTAATTTATTTAATCTTATTTTATTTATTAACAGTGATAATACAGGTTAGAAAAAGGGGGCAACATCTAAAGCATTCGGTAAATTTCGAGATGTTACTTTTATTTGATGAGTTGGCTGGATGTTTCGAGAAGGTTCTCACGCGCCTGTATAAATAAGACCGCAGATCGAGAAAGCTTTCAGTTTGACTTTGGAACTCGATGAAAGCTGAACGCTTTGAGTGTGCCTGACCTGAATTATCGCCGAATTCGAAGTTTTTGTTATTGAAGCTTGATATTGATTGCACTGTTCTTCGATTAAATTTTGTGCGCCTTTGAAGAGCGAAAAAATCATAGTTTTTATCTAATAAAAACTGTGCAGTCATTGCATCTATGGAATATTCACAACAATATAAAGAATTTAAAAATATCAGTCTCCAAAATGAGATAAATATACAGGTTTTCATAAAATGGGGTCTTACTTCGACGAATTTAATGAACTCAAACAGACTTGTAGAAACACTTGTATCGCTGGCTTTTTTTGTTTGAGGATTTAGTTGTTTTGCTAGTAGGGAACCTTTTTTCAATCTCTTTATTACTACATATCACTATTTATAGAAGAAATTTACTTAAAATCCTTCATATCAAAGCTTTGACAGAATCTTTAGATAATTTGTAATTACAAATTTTGATGTAAGAGTTAAACTACACATTTAATTAGTTTTAGCACAAGCGATTTAAAATGTAATTATATTTGTTTTTAGATATGTATATATAGTAGTTTTAGTATTATTCTAAAAATTAAATCAAACATGTATCTATAATAATAAAACAAGCTGTGTGTCTATCTGTCTGTCTGTCTGTCTGTGGATCTGTAAAAACCTACTTAAAATTGGAGAAGAGCTCTGAAATTTTCAACATAAAAAGTTTAGGCCTTCTAATTTTATGTATGTCAAACCGAATGCTAAAATTTTAATTAGTTCCTTTTTAATTAATATTTTTATTAATTTTTTTTTTACAAAGTGACTTCAAATAGAGATATAGCTCTGAAATTTTCAACATAAGTAGTTTCAGCCTTCTAATTGGACTTTTGAAAAACAGAATGTTAAATTTTTAATTGGTTATTTTTTAAATAATTTTCTGAATTAACACTTTTTTTTACAAAACGACTTCTAATAGGGTTACAGTTCTGAAAATTTCAACATAAGTAATATTGGTCTTCTTATTGAACTCTTGGAAAACAGAATTTTAAATTTTTTGTTAGTTTTTTTTCTAATTAATTTTTTAATTAATTAATAAATATTTTACAAAATGGTTTCAAATAGAATACAGCTCTGAAATTTTCAACATAAGTAGTTTTGGCCTTCTAACTTAAACATTTAAAAAACAGAATTTCAGATTTTTATTTAGTTCTTTTTTAATTAATTTGTTTAATTAATTAATAAATATTTTACAAAACGATTTTTACTTGGGCTATAGTTCTGAAATTTTCAACACAAGTAGTTTTGGCCTTTTAATTGTACTTTTGAGAAACAGAATTTCAAATTTTTATTTAGTTCTTTTTTAATTATTTAATATATATTTAACAAAACGATATCTAATAGGACTACAGCTCTGAAGTTTTCAAACATAAGAAGTTGTCCTAAACATGGAAGTTGTCCTCCTAATTGGACTTTTAAAAAACAGAATTTTAATTTTTTATTTACTTCTTTTTTAATTATTTAATAAATATTTTACAGAACGATTTCTAATCGGGATACAGCTCCGAAATTTTCAACTTAAGTAGTTTTGGCCTTCTAATTGGACTTTTGAAAGCAGAATTTTAATTTTTTATTTAGTTATTCTTTAATTAATTTTCAAATATTTTGCAAAAAGATTTCTACTTGGACTACAGTTCTGAAATTTTCAACACAAGTAATTTTGGCATTCTAATTGGACTATTGACAAAAAGAATGTTAAAATTTTAATTTTTTTTTATTAATTTTTTTAATTAATATTTTCACAAAAGCTACTTCTAATAGGCCTAGAGCTCTGAAATTTTCAACATAGTTTTGGCCATCTAATTTTGCTTTCCACAAACACGTGTTAAAATAATCTTAAAGGCGTGTTGTATTAATGTATTAACGGGGAAATTTTTTTTGCGTGTCTCGACAGGGGAGAGGTTTCTAATATTAAGGTTTTATGTAGCAATTAGATTTTAGAGAGTTAGCTTATGCTTACGTAACAATGAACCTTTCAGCGAGAGAAGCGAGCTTATTCTTGCATAGTAATGAACCTTTCAACGAGTGAAGTAAGCCTGTACTTATGTGTCAATGAACTTTTCAGGGAACGAAGCGAGCTCGATTTTGCGTAGCGATGAACCTTCCTGCGAGCGAAGCGCCAAAAACTGGGACCTATACACCAATGGCGGATTTCTGCAACGCGAGGCCTCATAGCTAGCTAAAATATTGCTCATATTAAAATTTCGTAGTGAAGCACGGGTAATCAGCTTGTTTAAAATAATAGTAAACTGTCATAAATTTTGAAAAATCAAATGTTTTAGCAAAAAAAAAAAGGGATAAAGCCATCTCTATTAACAACTCGAGAAAGTAGACTTTATTAAACATATTTTTTACTTTGCTTTGCATTTTGACAACAAATCTATTTTCCATGTGTTTTTTGTAAATTACCTTTTCGGACAATTGGTTTATGCATTGCTTTTATTAGATTTCAATGAGAGAATATGAAAATAATTATCGTGAAATATATCACCAAACTTTATTTTAATTCGGGAGAAAACTGCACATTTTATGCAAATGCACAACTAATAAATTTTCACTATGCATGATTAGAATATAATAATCATCATTAATGTCATTTTTGCATAACAACATTACACTAGATTACATTTATGATGGCATATTAAGGTTACTTAGAATGGAATGTTTTGTAGAAGTTAATAAGTGTGTTAGCAACCGACATTGAACCAAACAACGAAATTGCGTCTACGAGTTAGAGGTAGACACTGATCGTGACTATTCTACAAAATAATTTTATCTCTCGCAGAGAAAATGAAGAGGTGCCATTAACACCGAAATTTGGGAAATGTAATTAATTTAATGAAAAACGTTTTGTTCATAATAAGTCGCAATGACCCATTTTTCTGAAGGGTATTATTATACTCTTGAGATATGAGTAAAATTATAATGTGACATTACTGACCATATTAATTAGAAATACACTAAGCAATAATGGTGTGGGGCTCCGCTATCCTGGTGATCAGTGTATCAACCTCGTGATTGGAGGTCTGTGGGTTCGATCCTGTGACGGTCACCGAAGATCGGTGTGTACCTGAAAAGGGCTGGTGCACATTAAATCTGTCGTGGCCTCAATGTCCTCTCGTTGGTGTGGTGGAGTTGGAAAGAGGGGTTTACACTAGATGATTTCGATCTCGTATTCTTTTAGATGCTCAAAATTACGACGTATTTGACTGTGTCAAGCACTTAAATGTGGCTGAAATAGACAGTCGGAAGTTCCAAACAAATAACAATAATAATGTTTTAGAGTGCTTCGAGCACTACAAAGTGAGTATGAAAAAAAAAATAGAATCAACAGGCAGAAAATGCTGAATTAAGACAAAACTAGTTTGAAGTTCATCATTTATTAAAATGCTATACGCCAGATTTCCCCTAACTGTGGGTCAGGACCCATTGGTGATTCGCGAGTCAATTAATGGTGGGTAGCAATAAGATCTTGACAAGGCCTCAAATATAAGAGTTTTGAAACATTTCAAATGCTTATATACTTGAAACTAATGTGGACGTTTCAGATAGCATGATTACCGATATCTCAAAATATTTGGATGCTTTAAAGGAAAAATCTAATTATTACTTTAACGAAGCAATCAAAAAATGTGAAGAGAAAACTAATATTACTATTTGTATACCTCCGAAAACTGATGAAGAACTTATCAATCTATCCAAAAATAAATTAACACGTTAACGCCGGCGCCGATATTCAGGGTTTTCGGCCCTTTCGCCTTTAAAAAAGGTGCACAGTGTGTCGCTTAACGCTAGCTAGGTGTACAAAAGTCAATTCAAAGAATCAATTAATTGATGATCCCATGAGAATAACAACCCTTCATAGGTCAAAATTTGAAATAATACTTAATGGCAAATATTCCTTGTTCGATGAGTAAGACGCGATTGAAGTGAAGGGATGAGGTAATTCCATTTATGTAAACAATTCAGTTTTAATTTTGAAGTGATTTCAAAAATGTCTTACATGATTTCAAGAAAAGAATTTTACTATTGCTGTGAGGAACTTTACTTTAGAGGATTGGTAGTTTTCTATTTTATTTAAAATTTTATTAAAATGAGAGAAAATATGTGTTAAAATAGGTTTTGAAAAAATCTACGTAAAATTGTAGTGTATATATATATATATATATATATATATATATATATATATATATATATATATATATATATATATATATATATATATATATATATATATATATATATATATATATATATATATATATATATATATATTTATATATTTTTTTTTTTTTTTTAATTTTAAAGAATGAAGATTTTCCCCTAGATATCCCCCCAGGCTAATTTTCTAATATTGTATAATGTCAGTCCTAAGCTGTACAAATATATATAATTTAACTGTCCATCTTTGCCCGTTCTTTTTAAATTTATTTTTTTCAGATCGACTGTATTCTCTTTTAAAAATGGATTTATTTGAAAAAAAGCGGAAATATAAAAAAGAATAACAAAATTATCGTCCGATGGATTTTATTCTGAAAAAATCTAGTACTATAAATATGACGTCTGAATCAGCGATTTTTTTGCAGTTAAAAATTTCGCGATTTTCGTCAAAATTATCTGATAAGTGGGATGCAGCCAATAGGACGATGGGAAATTTTCTAAATAAAAATGGAAGTAGTTTAGGGCGGGCAGAGATGGAATTTATAATAAGTATGTAAAAATGTTGTGCTTTTTCATCATCTGGAATTTGTCTGTCTCAATGTCGGCCCAAAAAAATCTTTGAAGACTCTTCTTTTAAAACCGAGAAATGTAGGATTGAAGACTGAGCGCAATCACGAAGTACCAGTGAGTTTACCACAGATGCTGAAGTAGCACATTGTTTGTCGGGTCAAAGAAACGTAGCTACTTTGATTAGAATTGTGTGGAGAGATTACAGGATTGGATGTTAATCTAATTATAAACTTTAGTATTTTGTTAAAAACGCTGTCCTCCGGCTATGACATTAATTTTATAGAGTTTGAAAAACATTGTTCTGAAACTAGAACCCTTTATCTTAGTCTGTATTCGTGGTACTATATACCTGTTACTGCGCATAAAATTCTGGTACATAGTACCAAGGTTATTAAACATGCATTCTTCCAATCGGGCAACTCTCGGAAGAATCCCAAGAACCACGCACGAAATAAAGATTGTCGTAAATTTATAAAGCAACATACTAGGAAGCACTCATGTATTTCCACGAATATGGATTTGCTGAAAATGCTTCTGATTACATTCGATCCTGTAATCAATTCACTCAGAGAAGTGCCTAGAAACAGAATCAAGAAGTTACCGGTAGAAGTTCTAAATTTAATTGTCCAACCTTCAATACCACATCGAGTAGCAAATATTATTCCTCCGTGTAACGATGAAGATTCGTCTGATTGTGAGATTGATTCGTGTGATGATAATTATTAGTACTGAGTATTATTTGCTTATTTAATTTTATGTTGATTTTTTCTATAATCTAAATTGTAAGTAGTATGAGTAAATTTTATTGTATAATTTATGCTTTGTTAAATGTTGTACATAATTTTCTCGTTAAAATAATGATTTGCTTAAATACATTTTTATTCCGTACTTGTTTTTGTGTATAAATATTCCCCAAGCTTCTAAATTATCAAAACATATGTAATTATTCATTGAAACGACAAAATATTAGGCATCATATCCAGATCAATCAGATCGTAGAATAAAATTTTTTTGTCCACCTATCTTGTATTAGGCGACATACTGTGCGGCAGTTGAATTCACGGTCCGCTTCGTAGGGATTCTCAGAGTTAGATTACACTGTTCAACACGGATTTTTGCACGGTTCACTCATTAGGTGATTCTTATAGATCTCGACGAGCTAAAAACGAATCTGAAATCAGTTCTCATCCATCATCCTCAATTTTTGAGAAAATCGGTTTTTAAGAAAATCGTCATTTTTCAACTTTAATCTAAATTTACAAAAAAAAAAAAAAAAAAACACACACACAAAAAATAAAAAAAAAAAATAAAAAAAACACTAGTCTACAAAAGCTAGACAATTCCTGTTGGATGCAATGAATTTCGTAGACTTTAACTAACACATTGATATATATATAATATTTTGGCAATATCAATTTGCGGATACTTGTAAATGTTAAGTAAAGTTGACGGGACCAGTTTTCCCCTAATTTTGGAGTACTTTTTTCGATATTTCTTAAAAAGTAAAGGTCTAACGCTATATTGTTCAGGGGAAAGATAGTAAATTAAAGCCAAACACTGTTTTTTTTTTCTATAATGATACAAAGAAGGGGGTTGATCTATCCGATCAGATGTCATACAATTATAGTTGTTTGCGTAGAACTGTGAAATGGTATAAAAATTTTTAATAGAATTAATATGTGGGTACTTGCCTGGTAAATGCGTGGTATGTACATGGGAAATGGGGCACTAAAAATATTAGAATTTTAAAATTTCAGAAGAAAGTTATTAATCATCTTTTGAGTACAGTCAATCCACAAGGAGAAGAAACGCCAAGTGAAAATGAAGTACTTGTCCAAAAGACGTTCGCATTTTCTGCAGTCGTACAAAGGGCCATCAAGAAAAACGATACAGCGATGTAAACAATGTTATAAACGCATGTCTAGCCTAAAAGGTTGACAGTATACTGTGAATAAAGCCAAAAAAGTAACAACATATGGTGATCCTTGTAAGGGCTAGTCTGCACAGTGTCTGACTTGTTTTAAAAAATTTTACAAAAACTTATCAATATTATTAACTTAGCATAACTATTTATGTTTCTACTATTGAATGTCTGTTTATAATGTTGAGATAAAATATAAACCTATTTTGTATGACATATTTTGGTAAGTACAGGTGTTACAGGTGTACAGGGTAATACAGGCGTAGCGCAAGCCACCTCACGGGATAAACGCGTGTGACCCACCGGTGATGCACTCCGGTGTTAACTTGTTAATAAAACTGAGTTTTAATAGCATTAAATTGGCACAAATATGATTATCTGTCCAATGATTAATACTTTTTATTAAATTTTAGACGATATTCTTTCGTTTTCATACCTTTGTGAAGTAGGATTTTTGGCAATGATAGGAATTAAAACCAAGTACCGAAATAAGGTACAATTATCGAACTAACAGGCTCTGAAAATTACTAGAATTGATCTGGATTTCATTGCCATTATCCATAGTAATCTGAAACACACACACCTTTCACCCAGGCCTTATTAGAAATTTGTTTTTATAAAATTATATATATTAATTTTTTTTTATTTTTTTTAAAAAAAACCGGGAGTGTTGTTCACCTCTGAAAATATTTAATGCAGTAAGAATTAAGTGGATCTCTATAGTTTCGGTTTCAAAAATGTAAGTCGCAATGATTAAAAGTTTGCGAGTCTCTACTATATATGCTATATGGTACTATTTTACTATTAACAAAAGTTATCATTCTCGTAAGAAATATCGGAGTAATTGGTCATTCAAGTGTTTTAAAGTATATTTTTTCGCAATTTTGTTGATAAAAGGGAAAATTATTTAAATATTGTAAGCAACAAACTATGAAGTTTCTTTCATCACATCCGATGAATTTAAAAATATTCTTCAATTTGTTTTTCATTTGGAAAAGCTGAAATTAAGTCTTTATTTTACTATTGCTATTTCTACGAACTATTCCAAAAAACATTTTTTTAATGTTACACTTCTGTTCTACTTTAAGTAATTGGATTTGTTGCAAAAATCAAGCGTATAATGCATACTAAAAATAATGTTTTTAACTTTAACCCTGTCAAGTTTTAGTGCTTTAATATTGTTTACTATTGTAAATAACAATATTGATACATATGATATGGAACATACAGTGATATTTTGTCAATAATTTTGAATTATTAAACTACAGTGTGTTTCCAATGCCTGATCACTTTATGTTAATTTTAAGAAACACTTAATTGTTCGGATGAAATTACGTTTTTTTCAAAGTTTGGAAATATTAGGTTGGGTGGTATGTACGTACAACGAACCATTTTTATGAACACTGACGGCTAATCAGACCAGAACCTACAGCTTAACGTGGATTCTGAACCACAACAAACATCCACACCTAAACCGGGATACGAGCCCGGCACCTTTGGCATGCGAGGCCAGAGCGCAGCCATCAGGTGAGCTGTGTGAAATATTAGAAAGAAAATGTCTGCTCGTAATTCCACATGCACTTGAGTTGACGATGTTAAGGATTGAAGATGTCTGCTGATTTTTAAGTTGAAACCTGAAGTTAAGACCGTTAGTGAAGTTGTTATTATTGAATATTTAGAACAACGTAAAATATATATAAAATATTTACCAATAAAAATCACCTTTATACAAAATTAAATTTGGCTGTCGTCGTATGACAAGTTACTGATCGTTGAATACATACATACAAAGTACATTGTCAACGTAAAGTATGTCGTTACGTAGAGAAAAATGTAATGTATAATTACTTGTGTTTAATGGCACATAATATTTTAGAAGATGCCAGAGGAAAAAAAGCTTCTGGCAAAACCTTGTCTCAATGAAATAGATTACAGTTAATTTAGCTTAAAATGTATTTCGACTGTATTTTATTTTTTTTATTTTTAATTGTAATGTTGACAATGAGTATTATTTTATTTTTTTGCTACATCTTATCCATACTTAAACTTTTAAGATTCACTTTACAACTAAAATTAAATTTATGTGTAGTCATTGTTTTGTTTAAAATAACCACACACGTTTTTGAAGTCAGTTTTTGTATTAAATTAAACATTCCGGAACTTCTGTTTTGCCATGAAATTCATTTACTTAAATAAGATTGATATTTTTAATCATGTCATATACTGTGAAGTTTTTACACTGTAGAAGTTCATAAGATCGCGGTGACAATATAAACCTACTTTATAAGGTGATGTTCTATATTTTCAGCAAAATATTATGGTGCAAAAGCTTCAGTGACCAAAATATCAGCATGGAAACGAGTAATGACAAAATAAATGCAATCATTTCACGGACACTAAGAAAATTATACGTCTTTCACTAGAATCAAGGTTCTTCAAGTTTTAAAATAAAACAATATACGAAAATTATTTGAAGCACGAATTCGGGTGTTTTGAATGACAAAGTGCAGACATGTGTCTATTTTTCCTCAAGAGGAATTTGGGTGAAAGTAGGTTATAATTTCGTGGAATAGTCTGATGAGGGTTAGACAAAAGATAATTAAAAATTCAGTCTTGATGGCCAGAAAATAGTTCAATGAAAGGTGATTCGAAATAAATCTTCGTAAAGCTAATGAGAGTTACGCCCAGACATGACATGTTGATGTGCAAGTTTCTAGTTTCTAAAAGAAACTCAACGAAATGATATTTGAAATATGTATCCTTAATTTACATTTCTTACACCACTTTAAATTTAGGACAGCAGGACCTTAGGTCAATTTTATTTTATAAATTATAGTGGAAGAGAGGAGAATGTATTACTAATATATTCATAGTGATTGAGTTCTTCTAATTAGGTGGAAGAATTTAGTAAATTTAAAGCTATATAATTACATGAAATGCACTGAATATGGGACAGTATAAAACAACGAACAAACAGTGAAGAAAAACTTAAGAAATACAATACAAAAGACTTTCTACAATATCTATTAAAGATGTGGGACAACGCTAAGATAACGCTGTGTTTCTACTAAGCAAATTAAATAAAAAAATTAACAAAGTTTTTTAACTTTGCTTGCCCCACTTTAGTTCAAGAATAAGTTTAAGTGAACTTAGTAAAGACATTATTTTATGGATTCAGCCTTTTAGCTCATTTTCAATGGCAGTAACGTAATTTCAAAATAGTGAAATTAAAATAAAAATGGTTTACATTAGGATTCAGTAAAAAATATTGAAACAAAAAATATATATATATTATTCAAATGTAATTTCATGATCGATCTCTGGGAGCACATTTTTTTTTAATTTTAGAGTGGGAAAAATAAAGTTGAAGCTTGAATATTCATTTTTTTTTTCAGAGAAACATAAAAAGGCTATAAAATAAGATTTGTATTTATCTTTTGTCTTTGTAAGATTTATTAAGTAGGAAGAGCATAAACATGTGCTCCCAGAATTCCAATTCATATCAATTACATAGCGGAGATATCAGTTCAGGAGGGATCTCAAAAGCTTTACTTCTTAAAAATAAACGCGATTCACTAAATGTAATTTATATTAGTATTCTTTCGATTGAAATATCTGTATTCCAAATTAGGTAATTTTAAACCAGATGGGATTCATGGATTAGTTTATAATTTTTGAAATAATTAGTGTTTTCTAGAGAATTATAATCAGTCTGTAGGTCCTGATAGTAAAAAGAAAAAATGATTTTAATTAAAAGAACTTCAGTTAATGTTTAATTAAGCTTCATAGCATAACAAGTGAAGTTGAACTTTTTTCAATTATAAATCATTTCATCATTGCTTGACAAAAGCTTTTATTGAAGTTCTAGAAAATTTTATTTTGAAATGTTTTTGTATTCATAAGTAGGTTTCATGTTCCATACACTTTATTTCAAAATTGCCATGTAGAGTCTAAAAGATAATAAAAGGCACTAATTTTTACAACACGTTTTCAACCGTGATAACACCGTTCTAAAATAATGCTAAATTGTTTTAAACTTAGTTCTATAAACGTGAATTGGCGAAATTCCATTAGTAACAAAACTAATATTAATAAACTGCTAGACTTTTTGTTTCAAATTCTTTAATATTAACTTCGCTTTGTTCGTTTGTGGCTAGAAAATCTTTGGCGGGCTAGTTAACCTACTTTTCGTCATCCAACAAAAACTATGAAAACACAGTATGAGCTTAAAATCCCTTACATAAGTTCAAAGTCTAAAAAAAAAAAAAAAAAAAAAAATTAAATGGAGTGTGGTATTTTTCTTAATCCTCTTGAGTTAACATACTTAAATTGTCATCCTATTTGCTTAGTTTATACTAGAGATTCCCTGTAGATGATGACTATTAGGTGGCCCAATTTTTGAAAATGTATATTCCTTACACTCTCGAGTTCATTTAAAATAGAAGGGTTTAAAGGAGTTATTATCAAACTTGAAAGATTCTGAAGTGACTATTGGATATTATCAATTCACATTATAAACAAAGTCTCAAAAATTTATTAATCTTCCTCAGATTATTGTTGCGTATATGCACCTAACATTCTATAAGTATCCTAATTTAATATCCGTTTCCTTGAGCGACTTTTGATCATGGTCTATCAAAGAATAAGGCATTTTGTTCACTAAAAGGATGTTACCATTTCCAGTAAATGATAGTTTCAAAAGTATTAAAAATAAAAGTATTCATATAATTTAGTGTATTTATTCAAATATATAGTTTTTAAGTATATTTCATTCAAATATTTAGGTTGGTTGGTTTATATGCTCAACGACCTATTTGTATGCACATTAACGGCTAATCAGGTCGGGACCTACAGCTTAAAGTGGATTCCGAATCACAACGATCATCCATGCCTAACCTGGGATTCGAACCCGGCATCTATGGCATGCGAAGTCGGAGCGCTAACCCAATAGCCATCAGGTGGGCCAAATATTTAGGAGTAGAAGCGAATGTATAGAGTTAAATGATTTTGTAGACAATGTAGCTAAGGATGTGGCTAAGAGAAAATCAAAATCTTAAGATAAAAGAAAATATTTATGTTAACTTGAAACTTGCTTGAAAAATAGGCATTGTATACAATTTCTCAAATTTCTATATTTTTAAAATACATAATAATTTAAACAGTAATAAATCTGTAAACATTTATAAACCAAAAAAGGATATTTGACATTCCTTCTTTAAAGCCTGAATTTTTCTTCCAAAATTGATCAAAAGTCAATACTTAAACAATCGTTAAACAATAAGATTAACACGACTGACTGAACAATATACCTAATTATGGTTAATTCTAGATACCTGATATGTCATAATCATAACAGCCTATGACAGGTCGTTTTAGGTGCGACTAATTTTTTATAATTCTGCTATCTTAATATCAAAAAAGTAAGTTTTTAGAAGTTATTTTCATTTATATATTCAAAATCAGCAAGTATTATTTTATTAAATAATATTGTTTCAAAAAAACATTTTTAAAAAATGTGGGAAATAGTTATTGGTGTCTTTTATGTTTTTAGATATTCATCAATCTAAAGTAAAAACTCCTGGCCCTTCAAAATTATTCATTTTATATTTAAAAGAACGCATTATTTAAAAGAGTATGTATTGGAATTTTAAAATTAATATAATATACAAAACAATACATTTCTCGTAAGTTTAAATATTACGAAATAGAAATGAAATTGAAATAGCTTGACGACTAGCTTAGCGAGATAACTTGTCTGCGAATGTCTAAGTTCTAATCCAATATATCTTTTTTAGGGCCAACACGTTATCTTCTCATAAAGCACTTCGAATCTGAACTATTCATTTCCGGTCATAACTTTTGGCTGAATTTTGTGTCGGTGAGACTTTTCACATGCCACATCGTTTACTTTATTAGCATTTATAGTTTTATTTGTGAATGTTGACCTCAGTGGGAGAGAATTTCTATATTATTTCTCACTTCAATTGTTCAGTATGAAAGTTAATAAAGATTTTTACACTTATCAAATAACAACTGGTCTTTGGATTTGACCTATCGGTCAGTTGCCTTAGCGCATTTCCTCTAGAAATGAGCGATAAAGATTTTTTTGTCTCTAGGGGCTGAAACTAATCAGTCTGAAGTTCAATGTTTGGAACCATTGAATCAATCATATTCCAAGTTCAAGGAAGAAACCGCGATTGGTAAAAGGAGGAATGATCTTGAAATGAACAGATGTCGAATACCAGGAAATACAAACTTTAATCAGATACATTTCCAAAAAGTATTTTGTAAACGCCTTTTCGAGAAAATTGCTGTATTATTATGTAGAATGGGTTCAAAAACCGAGTTCCTGGGCTACGACTATTGATTTTATTTTCTCTGACTTGAATTTCAAAGAATTATTTTAACGCATTTCTAAAAACTCATTATAAATAAAATTCATTATTACAGAATTGATTATTACAAAATTGTTAATTCGGTAATAAACTGTCATAGAGAAAAAAAGGCTTTAATGTGTTTGAAAAGCACTTGAATCTCTCATTAAATTGCATTGTTAACGCTACCTAACTTCAACTAATTTTACATCAAATGTTGAATCTGAAGTTATACAATGCTCCGTAAAAATATTATTGATTTCAAAAGTAAAAACCAAAAATTTCATATTGTAACAGCTTTGTTTCCGAAAGGAAAATAAAATGAAAATTAAATTGCTAATAAAAACTTAATTACTGAGAGACTTCTACTAATATTTAAATTAAAGTACTGCTTTATATTTCAAAATACTATTTAAAACATACCCTTAAATGTATCAATAGTTTGTCATAACCATGAATGCGGGGGTGAAGGCCTTTGATTAATCCTATATGAACTTCTTAAAATAGCTGAGAATTAGTGGCTAATTTATAACAAAATTATTTTATTAATATAAAGTATCTGGTTTATAACGTAATTGATCTAGGTTTTGTTCGTAATTCCTTAATTTGTAAGTCTAAAAATTGCATTTCTTTAAAAGTAAGGTATTGTATTTAAAAGTTATCGCATAGAAACTCTTAAGTGTGTTTTTTTTAAGTTTTATTGAGATATTGGTTTTAAATAAAATCTAATAATCCAAATTTTCAAATTTATGAAATTAATTTAAGAATTTAGTTTTGCTCTTTTATGAAATTCAAAATTTTATTTTATCATATAATTACAATAAGTTGGGAAAATAGTATTTCATCAGAAGAACTATAATTTTACGTACAAACATAGTTCTGTAAGAGAGTCACGAATCTTGAAATCGATAATTGTATATAAAAAGCATGCTTTGTAATCCACATATTTTTGTATTAATTTATTCAAGATTCCTAATATTACTTTTATTTTCGCATAAATTTTTATTTTAGTATCCCTTAATCTGATCAATTAAATATGATCTTACTAAACAATACTAATATTTTTATTATGGGACTAAAACTTAAAAAGTGTAACAATTTTATTATAATTATAATCATTTGCCGTTTCACTGATATTAAACTGTAAAACTGTAACAGTACCTAGAACATGTATAACCTTTACGTAAAAATATAAATTGAAAATAAGTATCTATATATAAGTGCAATTAATCATCGTTTGCTCAAATCCTTTGAACCTTAATTTTACTTCACACAATTTTATGACTGGAAATGATACCCTAAGTAATAATTAAACATACAAAGCAAAATAATAATGCAGCTGCACTTACGCTGTCGACTAAATCCGGTGGCACTTGTAGACCGTCAAGGTGGTTCAGCAAAGTTTCCACAGCAAGCCAGTCGCCTCGTTTACATAATGTTAACAGCCTATCTAAAACGAGGCTAGCTTCCGATGGCTTTCCCTTGTCCTTTCCCTTTTCACCATCTAGGGCCTTAGCAGCATCTTTACCATCAGCTGGAGCAACTTCCTTTAAATCCCCTTTAGTAGAATCTTCTTTCGTTGTTGCTTGGCTACTCACAAGGGTCGTCGTAGCTGGCATAGGTCGTCCAGGAATCAAAGCCATGGCATTACCTGGTTTACCAAGAGGTTTGGAAGGGGAAGTTGTGTTCAAAGCATTTTTTCGGGCAGTTTTAGGGGATGGCAGTGGAGATTTCGGTGCTGCTTTCTTTCTAGGTGGTGATGGAGATCCTCTTGGGGATTTTGGAACAGTTTTTTTCACCGGTGAACCATTGGTTGGGGGTTTGTTACCTACCTTTCGAGTTGGAGACGGTGATTCCTGCAAACGTTTGAGAGGAGATTGTTTTACTGGAGAAACTTTTTCGTCAATTTTGTTTGTTCCATTTATTCCATTTGCCTTAAAAGGCTTCTTGGTTGGTGAAGTCGTAATTCCGTTTTTGCCATTGCCGTTTCTTTCAAGAGGTTTTTTGGTGGGTGAATTAGCAATGTTACCGTTTTTACCATTGCCATTTGTGCCAAGCGGTTTCTTAGTGGGTGAATTGGCAACATTTCCGTTTTTGCCATTGCCATTTGTGCCAAGGGGTCTTTTGGTGGGTGAATTAGCGAGGCTTCCATTCTTGACAATCCCATTCTTTTCTTTTCCGTTTTTAACATCACCATTTTTAGAGTTTTCTTCGGATGTATTCTTAACATTTCCGTTTTTCTCAAGATCACCAGCGCTCTCTTTATTGGCTTCTTCTCTCTTCAAAGCATTTGGCGTCTTCAGGAAAACCTTCTCTTGTCCATTTGTCTGAGGTAATCTCTTATTATTGCTCACTCCATTTGCCACTGTCTCTTCAGGCCTGGCAGCCCCTGTCTCAAGCCCATTGACAACACTGACAGCCTGAATTCCTACCCTCTGAGTATTGGCCAAAATTCCAGGTTGCACATTCTTTGCTGTTACTTGCTGAGAACTTATGGGTGCAGAGGGTCGTCTGGGTGCAAGAACACCATTTGTGTGTATCACTGTCGTCGGATCACCGTTGTTCCCGTTTGTATCTTGGACACCGTTTGTAGTGATGCCATTGTTCATAAGTCTTTGAGCAGCTGGTCTACCAATTGCCGCAGGTGCATTAGGTGGGGCTATTATGGTTCTCAAAGGTGACCTCGGAAAAGATATTGTTGGTGGATCATTACCTGCAGGAAGATTTAAACTTGGTGGGAGCCTAGGTGGATTTGTGTTTCCACCCACATTCTCTTGATTGTTGTCGGGGAGTAATCCCGGTGGTATCGGGCGGTTTGCAGGTAAAGAAGTGTTGTTTGTTCTTCCTGAGTTTAAACCGTCTTTTAGCGGTTGTGGAGATTTATCCTCGTTCCCATGAATCCCTGGCATATTTATGATTCAAACTTTAATTAAAAAAAAAAAAAAATCCTAATCATAATGACATATACTTGTAGTCTAGGTGTTTGCCGTAATGGAGATGGCACACAATAAAAAAAATATCCGCATATATGTTCAAGTAGGGCATTTTGTCTTTCTTACTTCGAAAAATTCTTTATTTTATTATTTGAAAAGATTTTGTGTATTTTAGAGATTTTTGTTTATACAATTCATTTGCCACAAGAAACATTTTAAAAAGATTCATTCCTAGCACTGATAACAACAAGATAATCTAGTCAATAAAAAAATGTTGCTCCATATATTTAAATTCTACAATCTCAGAAGTATCATAGTTATGCTTAAGAATATTTTTATTTCCGATAAATGAACTTAATTTGTGTTGGAAAATTTTTCTAATATTTCAAAATTTAAATTAATATAACACTGTGCTCTTACAACTTTTTGAGCAAATTTTAAATGCACAGTATTCCAACTTAATTTTTTCGTGTGCATTAATCATTATATTAATTGCTTTTTTACTTTATATTTCAAACGTTAATATATACAAAATATAAGAGTCATAATATGGTAAAAATGAATACTTCATTTCAGCTACCACCTAATCTTTCATAAAAAATCGAATATCTTCAGGAAAACTCGAAGATGAAGAATTACTATCAAGATAATTTAAAAAAAAACTTGATCCCCAACAACAGACCAACGTACACTTATTTCACCTCACACAAAAATAAATTTATATCCATTAAAATTCTTTCAACAAACAATTATTTTTCCGTCCATTATCCATTTCGTACTTTGAATTAAATAAAAAAAATAATCAAATCACTCCATCGAATCACAAACAACCGAAATTTTCACCAATCGCAAATTCACTCCTTGAATTCCGCCGTTATCAAAATCCAAACATCCAGATCTTCTCAATCAATGAATATTGTTTACACCACTTAATTAAGATGATACAATCCACTCAATGATTAATATCACTCGGCACATATATCCTAATAAACAGACCACTGGTTGAAACCACAGAGGATAAATGTCCGGTTTAATATTTAATTAAACTTTCAACAAGTCGTCACGCATCTTGAGCTGCTGACGAAGATTAAATCCGACTGTATCCCCTTCCATGTCTCGCCGCCCCAGAGCCCTTGGATTAAGCGGGTGTCTTGGAGGGGGCGCTGGCTTCTCATTGGTCGGGAGTCAGTCGTGCGCCCCTATATCGCGTAATACTTCTATCTCGATTCTTTTTTGTTCGGTTCTTTTCACTGATTTATGGAGCACCATCGGAATGCCTAATCGCGGGGCTTTCTGTCAAGAGAATCGGCGGGGTAGTGTTAGTAGTATGGTATTGGTTCCGTAAACATCTCCGAAACAAATGGTGTTTTAATTTCCTTGTTTTCAGTGTTTTAACCCACTATCTGCCACGACTGATGTTTTTGCAAATGAGTCTTTATCCCTTTTTTTAGATATTTCTTTGAGCTTAGTAAAAACATTTATTTAAATAACTGGTATGTGGTTCATAAACATATGATAAAACAATAGTATTCTCGTGTTTACATTTTTTTTTTTTTTTTTTTTTTTTTTTTCCTTTTAGGAACAAACAAAACATTGGTTTAGTCATTTTCTTTATAATAAGCAACCGTCATTGACGTTAAAACAGGTTCACTAAAGATTCTGATTGATCTCCCTTAGTAGTGAAAAAGAGTATAGTAAATCACAGAATTTATCAGGCTTGTTTGCCTGCGGGGATTTTTTTATTAATAAATTTTTCTTCTAGTACTTAAATCCAAATTAATATTAGATGCGTTTTTTAAAAAAATGGTAAGCAAAACTATTCCTTTACAGTTTTAGAAGAACTAAATTGTTGAGTAGAAAACAATGAGATAAATATATATTTACTGAATACTTCATTCAAATTAAAAGGTTTACTAAGACGCGACCGCTTGGAAGGACTAAGACGTAAACGCTTGTCCGCTTTAGTTTTCTCGGATCTTCCACTAAATTGTTTGTAATGTATTCTTACTGCAAATTATTATTCATTCTTTTCTGGTTAAAAACATTTATTACATTTAAGTAGCAATTGTTTTTCTTGCTTTTATTGGTTGGTTGGTTAAAGTTTAACGCCGCAAGGGCAACACGAGGGTCATACTGCGCCCTTGCTTTTATTGAATCATCAGAGATGAAATGATAACAATAAATTATTACTGGTAATTAAATTTGCAATGATTAATCTTATGAACTTTTGTTAGAGTTTGTGTTATATTATAATACACATTGTTAACAAAACTTTATGCTAAATATATATAATAAAAGCATAGCTAAATTTAAAAGCAATACAAAATAAACCGTTGAGTTTTATCAAATGCAATAACATTTCTGCCCTAAAAATTATTTAAAAGGTATTGTGGTTACTTTAGTATCTATCAATTTTCAAATGCAAAAATAAACTATACTTGTTTATGTAGTGCAACAAATCCCTAGTATTCATATACTTTATGTAAACTTAGTTTTAAAGACTCTCTAATATTTCAGATGTGCTTCTACTCATGCTTGAAACTAAAACTATAAGCATTCGGTAAAACATCTCATCATACAAAACTAAATTAAACAAAAAATTTTACAATTATATCACCAAAAGTTTCTCAAAATGCGAACTTTCTATGCGCAAAAGTACATTGAAAATGAATAAATATTTGATTTACACTTTACGCAGTTCAAAAAACAAACAACCTGCCTTCTATCTATGTTAAAACTTATTTCATTATTTCATAGTAAAAAAAAAGCCAATTTTTTTAAATAACGTAATAGTTTTTTAATCTCATCTAGTCAGAAGAGGAAAAGGTTATTAAAAAATTTATAGATTTAAAAAACTACTTTATGCTTTTAAAGTTTTTTTTTTTTTTTAAATCCTTTATATGCTGTTAATTTTTATATTCATTAATACAGCTCCGATATCATATACATTTCTATCAGCAAAATGTGCTGCAAACTACATTTCAAAATTTATTTATTAAAAACTAGCTGAATACCCATTCTTCGCTACGAAATTTTAACATGTGTAATATTTTTAGCTAGCTGTGAGGCCTCGCGTTGCGGAGATCTGTCATTCGTGTATAGGTCCCAGTTTTTGGTGCTTTGCTCGCAGGAAGGCTCATCGCTACGCAAAATCGAGCGCGTTTCGTTCTCTGAAAATTTCATTGACACATAAACACAGGCTTACTTCACTCGTTGAATGGTTCATTGCTATGCAAGCATAGGCTTGCTTCACTCGCTGAAAGGTTCATTGCTGCGTAAGCATAAGTTCCTTCATTCACTAAAATCTAATTGCTACGTAAAGCCAAAATATTGGATACCTCTTCCTTATCGAGAAATTCCCCGTTAGTACAATAATACAACACCCCTTTAAGATTATTTTAACAAGTGATTGTGGAAAGCAAAATTAGAGACCAAAACTTTTTGTGAAAAAATTAATTAAAAAACAAATTAAAATTTTAACATTCTGTTTTTCAAAAATTCAATTAGAAAGCCAAAACTACTTATGCTGAAAATTTTAGAGCTGCAGCCCTATTAGAAATCTTTTTGTAAAATACTAATTTATTAATTAAAAAAATTAATTCAAAATTGACTAAATAAAAATTTAAAATTCTGTTTTTCAAAAGTCCTATTAGAATGCCAAAATTACTTATAATGAAAATTTCAGAGCTGTAGCCTTATTAGAAATCGTTTTGTAAAATATATATTAATTAAAAAATAACTAATTAAAATTTTAACATTCTATTTTTCAAAAGTCCAATTAGAAGGTTAAAACTACATACGTTGAAAATTTCAAAGCTGTATCTCTGTTTGAAGCCACTTTGTAAAAAAAAAAAATTAGTTAAAAAAATTAATTAAAAAAGAACTAATTGAAATTTCAACATTCTGTTTGACATGAATACAACTAGAAAGCCAAAACTACTTTTGCGGAAATTTTCAGAGCTCTACTCTAATTTTAAGTATGTTTCTATAGATCCACAGACAGACACACAGCTTGCTTTATTATTATAGATTAATGTGAATTTATGCTCTCACATGCAAATATCATTTATTTATTATGATTAAAGCAATTTTATAATTTATTCATTAAAAAATATTTTGTCAACAAGAAAGAATTTCAACAACGATCGGTTCAACGTAATTTCAATACGATTGGATGACGGTGAGAAAGAGAGATGTGACTCATCTCGTCGGATGCTGGCAGGATAAGGAGGTGGTCAGCATTTGAGAGAGTGAATCACTTTTGAGAAATGAAGTTTAGAAAAATATGGAAAAACCCAACCTTCCAAGAAATGCCTGTCTACCCACGCAATATAGGAAATAAAATTTAAAATAGTCCTACTCAGAATCAAACATAATCATGAAAAAATTTCTGATTATTTACATTAAAAAAACCTTGAATGATATGCATCTCGAAATATATAACTTTTAATCATTGACCTAGTTTTCCTTCTTACTCCCGTCTCTAACAGTCAAGGGAAAATTTATCAAGTGGCTACCGTAAAATTGCGTGCCATATCACGAATTTATAATTTCAGACTTTTCGAATGGAAGGAGGCAAGTTTGAAAACATATCTAGGAAACGTAATAAAAGACGTGGAATACATACTGATAAGAAAACTAAATGAATATCAAACTGAAGATATGCTTTAACGTTTCTATTTTTCATTTTCGTTCGCAGACACGTGGAAATGGTATTAGATAAGACACGTTATTTGCCCCTTCCCCTTGCCATTTTTTTCCCCCTTCTTCTCTTTAACATTGAAAATTGAACTTTGTCTTGCTTCAGCGAAAAAATTAACCTCTATGAGCTAATCATTTTTTTCGTGGAATCTAAATTATAATCAGGAATAGCAACCTTTGAGACTAAAAAATATTAGGCAATTATGAATCAGTATTTTTATTTTAGTCATTTTTAATCATATTTTCATCGAAACCCTTGTTAAGAAACTTTTAGCTATACATACTACTTTTTATTAGAAAAACATCCAAACTTAGTAAATTGCTCTGAGAAATTGCAAGCAAATTTCATTAAAACATTGAATCCTTTCACTTTTAAGCATATTTTAGTAACTTCTATGTTAGAAGAATTGATACTTAAATAAGTATAATTTACAAAACCATTATAAATAGATTATTATTAAATGTATTTATGTATGTTGTATAAATATATGTTGCGTAAAGTAGCAATACAATAGGTATATATCAGTCCAATCACACCAAGGGTAAATTCTTCAATTTCAGATATCGTAATACTTTTAATACACTTTATTAATTAGGTTTTTTCTTTCAATTACCCTATATGAATAGTATCAGGATAACCAATATGCAGATTAAAGAAAGTATTTCATGAGGAATCAAAAACCGATGTTGATGTTGGATTTTGTGTGAGTGAGCGCGCATATGTTATGATTTCGATATTTTGGTATGGTCTGAGTTCAAAAGATGAGCTTTTGAACAATGGTCTCTGTGTCTTTTTAGTTGTCTGCGGTTCAAACTGGTATACAAATTAGTAGTATCTATGAGATGCGAAAATAAGGGTTTCGTCAAAATCGGGCATGCACAGAAAATAGCTACTATTGAAACTTCTTTTTAAAAAAATTAGGATTTTAGGCAAATTTACAAATATGGCTGAAACTATTTTGATAAAAATCATTCTGATATTTCTTTTTCAAGTTCACCCTGATTGTTCTGTTATACTGCGCTGAAAGCGTAAGAAGTTGAAAAATGAATGAACAGAGCATGCTCAATGAACAAAATTTAGTTTCTTTTACTAAATTAAAAATATATATACTTTTAAATGTAATTTCTATTTTACATTCTCTATAAAGCTTATTCATAGGCTATGTCTTTCTTCCTGTCTATCCGTGAGCTATTTTCTCAGAAAAAATAGACATTTACTACTAGGTTTGTCGTTAAATATCTCACCACTCTAGCCAATTTTGCAATATTTGAGAAATAATTAATACTAAAAATATCCCAAAATTGCCAGTTTTTTTTTTAAGTAAATAAATCGGTACATCACCCTAATCCGCATCAAATAATAAAGAAGTAACCAATAATATATAGTAATTGGAAGTTTTGTGGCTTTTCACCCCTAGTTGAAGTTTCAATCAACTGAGCCACTTCACAAATTCACTATAAGAACAACTCGACCGTTATCTATACATTGTACTTTAACAGTCAACTCGCGATAACTCGAAGTCTCATAAGTCGAATACTCGTTTATCTAGAAGTTTTCATTCGGTCACAAGAATATGCCTTGAATAGAAAATATCTACCGAGTGACTCTCGATAACTCGAAGAATTTGGCCAGTCCCTTGAACTTCGAGTTATCACGAGTTGACTGTACTAACTTCGATTTTGTTTGTAGAGACCTTCGGAGGGCTAATTAACCCACTTTCTGTTACCCAGTCGAACTTAAGCTTTGACAGACTCTCAGTCGGTGTCAATACTTTTTTTATCAAGTCAGAGGCGAAATATGCCAATGGTATAGATTTTTTTTCGTAGTAGTCAAACATGATGAAAACTGGATATGAGTTCAAAATCACTTAAGTTGCAATGTGCTCATAACAGTTGGTATGTTGTTTGTATGTATGTTGTTGTTTGTATGTATTGTTTTTATAGGTTAGATTATAGCTGAATTAATTCCAAAACAAATTTTCACCTCATGTCATTAGTTTTTAAGACAATAAATAATAATTTTTTAATGAACCCCCCAAAAAAAACTGATAATAATTATGGTTATGAGTACTTGGGAAAAAAGAAGTTGTATAAATTATAAATTTTCCAAAACGCTTTGCACTTATATATAAAATATATATAAATATAAAAACGGAAATACATGACTAAAAATTTGAATAACTTTTGTGAAGGCGTTACGGAAACCCCATTGAATTTTTTTGTTTGTGAATTGTTTTTTAAAAGTTGGCTTTCATCAAATCGGAAGGAAATGATGCATTCTAAATTCTATTTCTCGAGCTCAGTGTCGCGTGCACTGCGACACTAAATAGAGCCTGGGACATATTGGAGACGAATTCCGAGTGGCATGCTACCAGGTTTTGTCACAGAATATTTTGGGTAAAATAGGCTTACTTGTGCATACGATTAATTTTCATTTTTAAAACGATGTTATTGTGAACTGGATTACAGTTTCCTGTACATGGGTCTTAAAGCGGCCTAGCAAAGACATTGTATTTAAAAAAAGCAGTTGGTCTAGTTTTGAATTTCTGTTGTGTTTCCTTTCTTTCTTACTCAAAATTTTTATCGATTGCAATTTTATCTTTTTATATGTTTGATTAATACATTTTAGTACAAAAATACATTGTTTAATGAAATATTATACGAATTCTAAAAATATTAACTGAAATGAAAGAAGTTTTTTCATCGAAACACAATTTAAAACTAGTATTAAAAACATTCACGTTAACTGTACAAATATAGGTTTAGCAAAGTTTCGTAAGAAACACTTGTTAAGAACTTTGAGAAATTCCTTACGTTTTTACGCTTTGACGCTTAAAATTATTTAATCGAGATCGGAATAGCTTACTTTATATGAAGCTTGCTCTAGGTACCGAATTTCAGAGTTATGACTATATTAGAAGTGAGACATTGGGATATTACACGTTTGGAGCAATTCTATTTTCTATTTCTTCCGACCCTTAAAAATTAGTTAATAGTTAGCTGAATAGCTTACTTTTCCTTAGATTGCTCTTGTTGTCACTGAATATCACTAATATCACAGCACTAAATATCAGAGCTGTGAATACTGTTACGAATTTCTGTATATTTGTAAATATTCCGTCGTATTGATTATGTAAAAAGATAAATTTATGCACACTTCTCATAAGGCAGTGCACGAGTTCGTTTGTCTTTGCTTTCCTGCAGTGTGTCTATTAATGCTTGATAACGAGTTTTACAGAGATAACGCTGGGAAGCGAGTTTTACAAGGAGCAGGGTATTTAACATTAGGGTAATGGCAATCTCACCAAATCGCCAAATGTCGCCAAACTTAGCGACATTTTCGGTCCCCATGTACATGTATAGGACTTTTCGACTACGATCTGGAAAGTTCTCCCAAATTTCTATAGCTGGAAGTTTCGCGAAGATCCGCCTTTCCTATATAAGACCGGCCAAGTGAGCGGGGGGTTTAGTTGAGAGTTAGTTAGTTGAGTCCGTTAGTTGACTGGAGTTACTGAGTTGAGATACTGAGTCTCAGTAGTGAGATACTGAGATTCAGAGTAGTTCTAAAGCGAACTGTATTGCATTGTCTTTTGCCGCTATTTGTAGCAGTTGTGAAGTTTTTTTAACTGCTGTTTGAGCTCTATTGTTGTGTAAAGAGCTGTATTGAGTCTTCTAGATCGAGAAGTTCAGGTTTTGTAAAAGAATCTGTGAAGAGTATATCGGAATAAATTTCTTCAAGTGTTAATCTGCTTTGGCTTCAAATCTTTTGAACCCATCCACGCAATAACTGAACTCCCCCGCTCACTTGGCCTGTCTTATGTAGGAAAGGCGAATCTTCGGGAAACTTCCAGAGATAGAAATTTGGAGAACTTTCCAGATGGTTGTCAAAAAGTCCTATACATGTACATGGGGACCAAAAATGTCACCAAATGGTCACCAAAAAAAATTAGTCGCCAAAACCGTCGCCAACTTAGCTCTATCTCGCCAATTTGGCGAAATTGCCATTACCCTAATGTTAAATGCCCTGCTCCTTGTAAAACTCGCTTCCCAGCGTTATCTCTGTAAAACTCGTTATCAAGCATTAATAGACACACTGCAGGGAAGCAAAGACAAACGAACTCATGCACTGCCTTGTGCGAAGTGTACATAAATTTATCTTTTTACATAATCAATACGACGGAATATTTACAAATATATTGAAATTCGTAACAATACATTAAAAGTGAAATATTTGAATATCCCTAATTTGGAAAGTTTGACGCCTTATCAACCTCTTTAAGTTAGTTAATTGATATTAAAATATAGCTTACTTTTTATATGCTTATCCTAATTAATATTTTAAACAATTTTCAGTGTTTTGACTGTATGGGAAGCGGGAGAATTATTGATGAGTGAGGGATTTGGCTTTTATTTATTGAGAAGATTGATTCAGCCAACAATACATGCAATTAAGTTGGCTACAATTAAAATATCATACATAAAATACACACAATACACACTAGAATATAAGTTTATAAAAATTTCTTTAATAAAATATTTTCCTTTAAATTGGCATTGCATTTGCATTTTTTACAAACTATTACAAGCTTCCAAGTTAAAGTTTCCATTCACTAACCACAAATATGTATACATTCCAGTAGACTATTCACAAATAAATATATTATTAAAACCATTTTCAAATATTCAAGAATACTATAATAGAATTCAACCCACAAATAATTTTGAACAACTCTTGAAAATAAAGAATTTTAGGCACATCGATCGTGGTAATTTTACATTGTCTTTGAAAAAAAAAATATTTTTAAAGAAATTTTAATCTACTTTTTTATGAAATGCAACAATTAGCTTGATGTTGTCTTGTCACTCATGATGAAAACATTCACATTACGTTACTATTTTTGTGTACAAACAAGTTAGGGCACATAAAACTGGTCATAAGAAATGCTTTAACTTGCCTTTTTTATGAGAAAATGAACTTATATTTGCGTTTTTCTCGAAATTGATTCTCGTGGACTAAAATTGATTTTTAATTGGGACCCTTCAAATTTCTTTGCCTGTTTGACTGCGTTAATCCCTTTAATGTGGCAGAAATAGCCAAAAGGAATGGGCAACAAATAAACATATAATTGTTTCGTGTTGGAGTGACCAAATTTTAAACCTTATTGTATCTCTTTCGCAAGGCATTATTTTGAGTAGAATTTTATCGTCTAGCAAAACTTGTTAACCATTCACAATACACCTTTAAAAATAAATTTGAATATTCAGTCAACTATAAAAACATGCTTCGTTTTGTGATACTAATCATTGCTCTAAATAGTCTGTTTAACCAAGATAATGTAATATTCTCGCTTACAACAACAATTGAGAAAATTGAATTCAGAAACCAAATGACCAAATCTTGGGTGCATTTACCCCCTTCACTCTATTCAGTTTATTTTCTATGGCTTCTTTTTCTTAAAGTGGGTGGGAAATGTTGTACAGTACTGGGAAGCACATGATAGAGTAGATTTCTAAATATATTAATATATATATTTTTTAAATCTTCTATTTCTTTAAATAGTTTTTTTTATTTTTTTATTTCAAACTAAATAGATCGACGCAAACTTGAAAGGACCTTTAAAATTTATATAAAGTTACAAAATTCAAAGAGTCAATTTAATTTTCTTTAAAATCAGTGACAAATAATAAGTCAACAATACTACAATATGGTATTCTACAACAGCTTCAGTAAAAAGCATTTAATTTTATTTTTATTCAAATGAGTGGTTATTAGTAACCGTAGAAAGATTGCGACATCACGTGATTTCTTTAAATTTTACTTGAGAAAACAAAAGCTGTGTTAACTTGTGAAAAAACAAAATCTTATAACTAATACTTTAATCTATTCATACTTTTAAATGGAAATATTTATTTAAAGCTAAAGATAATCATTTCGAAATATTTTCAGATACAGGTAATTTCCGCTAAAAACTAGTGACACATCTGGGCAATTTAATTAATAACCATATAATCAATTCTTTTAAATCAAAAGTTGTTCAAGGGCGTTTCAAGTGCGTACTGGAAATTACGGCATTTCGCCAAAGTACCTTGTATTTTTTCCTGCCAATTTATCCAATGCAAATATCGTTTACAATATTTCGGGTATCAAACAAAGTGAGAAGCCATGTTTCTGGTAAATTGCCAAATATTTTTCTGAAAAATCTTCTTAACATAACTCATTTACACGTCGAGTTATTTATGAAAATTTAAATAACGAAATAAATATTATATTTGCGTTTTAATGTAATATATTAATGAACTAAATACTTTAATAGTTGCAAGTGAAAATACTCACGCATTGTTTATTAAAAATAAAACTCTCATAAAAATTTAATGAAATGTTCAGAAATACTTTTGGTCTCATATTATCAACTTTTTGCAGATTATGAAATATTTTAAACGTTACGTTATAGTTTCTAACTCTAAAGTAAATAAAGAACAAAATATTACCTTAAATCACAATTTATTTAGGTTTTAATTTTTTATTACAACACTAAACCTCCCTATAATTAAAAAAACAGCAGAATTCCATACCAAATTTTATTAGACATAAACTATAACTTCCAAAATTTTAATCACTCTCCCCCTCCCCCCCCCTCCCCCTTCCCCACGTAGAACACAATATTCCATTAAAGTAAAACGTTTAAGTAAAGTTTAACGAAATAAATATTATATTTGCGTTTTAATGTAATATATTAATGAACTAAATACTTTAATAGTTGCAAGTGAAAATACTCACGCATTGTTTATTAAAAATAAAACTCTCATAAAAATTTAATGAAATGTTCAGAAATACTTTTGGTCTCATATTATCAACTTTTTGCAGATTATGAAATATTTTAAACGTTACGTTATAGTTTCTAACTCTAAAGTAAATAAAGAAAAAAATATTACCTTAAATCACAATTTATTTAGGTTTTAATTTTTTATTACAACACTAAACCTCCCTATAATTAAAAAAACAGCAGAATTCCATACCAAATTTTATTAGACATAAACTATAACTTCCAAAATTTTAATCACTCTCCCCCTCCCCCCCCCCCCCTTCCCCACGTAGAACACAATATTCCATCCCAATGCGCGAATAATCTTTTCAATTATAGTGTCGCACAAGCACCCCCAAAATCACGGCGACCATGCTTCGTGTGACCTATATTCGGACTTCTCAGGAATCGACTGACCAATGCCTCCCACCCCTCCCCACCTTGTAAGAAAAGACCTCGGGGTGGCAAAAAAGAACGGAAGTGACCGCCTCAACAGAGGGTGGGGCAGAACATTGTAAGCACGTGAGTTGCGCAACGTACAAAACACCTGGCATCAAAGCGGGAAATTAGCCAGACCAACCCCCACCCCATCCTACACACACACACAACATGGATTTTTAAGACGGCACGTAAGCAGTGACGGTAGTGTACGTATTTTTCGGGTGAAAGTCCCTTCAATTGTCTTGGGAATTGAGACGAAGTCTTGTGGTTTTGAGAGAAATGAAGAAATAAAGGTGTACGATGTAAAGGGATTTAATTCATAATGGGAATGCTGTCTTTGTCTTGAATTGTTTGAAAAGAGAAAATGGCGATCATATTAAATAGCGATTGTCACATTTAGTGAGTTTGCACTGCTCTGTCGCATGAGGGAAATGAGAAAGTAAATACTGAATCTCATAAGAGAGCATTTTCAAGGCACTGAATTTCATATTATGAAATGTTCTGTTCGTTTTACATTTTTTTAAATTGGTAATACTGATATACAGAGATCATCAGTTATTGTGAGTTGGTAAGTGATGGAAATAAGAGAATAAACAACTACGATTAAAAAAAAAAAAAAAATCTTAGTTTCAGAATTGAAAATTTTATGTACGACTAAATTTTTAAGAAAGAAAAAGAGTATGTTTAATTAAACACAAAATATATCTGTTAGTAGGTTGATAACCGTATTTGTAGGACCTCTTTCAGAATCAACAATGGCAACATTTGATACCTAAAACATGATTTTTATCACTCCTGAATAACTGCTATAAAAGAAACCGATCTACAATTATTTTATACCCCTCCCCCTCTCTCCACAAATATATATCCAATCACAGAAACTTGGAAAGAATGTTCTATCTTTTAAGCATGCGGGGAATGTATGTACTTTTTGAAGTAAGCATTACTAGTGCAGATACATCCCCCTTCTGCCTACATTGTGAGATTTACTGAACAATTTATGAAAATATTTTAATGCTTGCGTTTTTATGTCTTTTGCTGCGTTTTGTATTTTTATATTACTAAGAGCAACCTAAATGTTAAATTTCAATCATATACGGCATAGGTATTTCGAAATAACAATTAACGTCACTCCGAACTCATTATAAAAACCCCTGTTTTCAAGATGCTGATATTATGCTGATTTTATCCTGGAAACTTTTTATGAACCACATACTTTTGCCACGTAAAAAAGAAAAAGAAAGACAGAAATATGTACGAATGACTTCAAATACTAAGACCATGATTATTTTATACTATTTATCTATTTTGATTCCTTCATTATTTACAATTCGCTCATTAATTAACACTTAATTTAAACGCCCACATTATTTTTATTCAATGAATTTTCAAACTTAATAGTGGATAAAAAGCTTAAAAAGAATTTAAAATGGAGTTCAAAAGACTTTACAGAAAATAGACCCCTTGCGTATGACATTATAAGACATACCACACCAAATATAATAGAATTATTTTTTTACGGTTTCATGTAAATCTTTGATAGATTTGTTTGTTGTAGTTTCACTTATCTTGCAAGAAAAAAAAAACTGAATTGATTAAAATTTGAGCAACTTAGTCACTATCAATGAGCAAATACGTAAACCAAACATGAAACTCGCTACTCCATATCGGCAAATATTTCCACACCATACTATAATTTACCTACACATTACAAACAATCAAACTAAATCTAGATTTCCCTCTTTCAAAACAACACCCTCACTTCCTAGCACACAAACCGATGTATGTCGGGCCATTGCGGAAGTGAACTTTACAGTAAATAGAACGCCAATTGGAACTCTGCATACCATCCATCTCCGTAACGATCCTCACAATCTACCTGCACCTACACACCACAGAATATTTCCCTTCTAACCGAACCCAGGCTGGCATAGCCCCACCCTTTCTCAAGGGACCCCCTGTGTATGACATCGGTTAGAAGCATTTAGGTCGGCGCTACTGACACACACACATTGCCTTAACAACCCCATTTTTGTTCTAGGTGCTATAATCCATCATTGATCCAACGTTCGCCCACAATCTGCCCTTTTGTTTCACAATTTTTTGTACCAACTACCCCCACTTGATAGTTGCTACTTTATTGGTCACCCAAGAGGTTTGGTTGGGGAATTATGTGGTGTGGAAGAGGCCGTTAACTCGTACAGAAATGATGTGGTGGTATTTTAAAGAGTTCGGCTTGAATGACGATTTCGAGTAAACTATTGGATGTAATTCAGTGCCTTCTGTAGGAAAAAGGCATCCTACAAAATTGCAATAATGCAGGGCAATTATTTACCACTAAACGTACCCCGCAGTTCGAATAATCCATTTTAAACTTTTTAGAAGAATTTCTTGCATATAACGTTATTCTTACTGTTATTGAGCTTCATGATTTCATTATGATTTACATCAAATGAATTCTTCAATATTTATTTCTCTTTTTAAATCCTTTATATTAACTTCGATTTTGTGTGCGTGCTGGTTTGCCTGAGGAGCAAAATTGTGTAGGCCTAATTAACTTACTTGTCGTCCCCCAATCAAGCTCAAACTTGGCAGATAGATTTGATTTCGATGATAATGCATTTTATCTAATTTTGAGGTTGTTACTGTAACTAAAAGGCCACTTTTGCACACTTTGCTATTATCTTTCCTGAATACTAATAAACCAACTTGTCATCATACAATCGTGCTAAAATTTGAGAGAAAGATTCGTTTCGATAAGAAGGAATTGTATCGAGTTCTGGAGAGCTGTTTCTGTCACTAAAAGGCCTGTTTTATACACGCTCCTTTTATTCTTTGGATTACTAATAAACCTACTTCCGTCACCTAATCGAACAAACGATTTTAAATTTATAGGGGGATATACTCGTAGTCGATGATAATCCTTTCTGCCAAGTTTTAGGACTGTCACTAAAAGTCCATCGTAGGATACATGTTTCTAATACCTTACGTCAGGCTTATCAGCTTTTGGTTAAATCCTGCTGAATTCAAACATATTTTATTTAGTAAATTTACAGACTGAAACCGTCTTTTATTAAGTTTGACGAAACAAAATCTTCTGCATTATCATACTGCTAATTAACTCATTTGCCTTCATCCAATAGATCTGAATCTTGGCAGATAGACTCGTTATGGATAACAATGTATTCAATCAAGTTTTGGGGTCAAAAAGGCTAATAAATAGTTCAGATTGGAATTCTTCTTCACACTTGTCAAACACTATGAAAACTTTATGGGAGCTCAATAAGTTGCAATTGCCCTTAAAAATTGGCCATGCATATAAAAGATTTTTTATGGATTCCATTATTTTATTTTACGCTGTGTATAACTTAACCTAACTATCATGACAGGTCATTTGCCTTGTGAAAGGAATTATTGATGTTGATTTTTATACTTTTTTGGAAAAAAAAGTATTTCGGTAGATATAGATGATTGCAAATCAATGCGTATTCAATGACGTGTTAGCAATTTTTTTTACAACTAGATAAGATATATATTTCCTTTAACCATGGAATATATTTTAAAGCTATCCAAAACTCCTCAAAACAAGTAATATAAATTTAAAAATATACGTCCATGGACATGATTTGTCATGTCCGTGGATTGTCGCAAGCTCGGGTTGTTTGTTTTATCAGTATTCTAATTTCAATGCATATTTCCTTGATATCTTTATTTATTTTTTAGCTATAAGGCATGTTAAGCATTGTCATCTATGGGTACAAAATTTTTACGAGTGGCAATTTCATTACAATTAATAAAATATCTCTTATTCCAAGACTGACACGCCATGTCCGTGGACAGCAGTTTTTAGCTGTTTAACAGCCCACCAAGTAACACAACAAGTCACTGTGATAGTGGAAAGGAGTCTAATATAACCATTTTGGTTCCAATACACATCGTGTATTTCAATTTCCAATGCAAATATCATAATTTATTATTTACATGTGAAATATCTGCAACTGTAAAGATCATACCGTCATGTTTGTGGTCAAAATAAAGTTAGTTAAGAATAATTAAATATTTATTATTAATTACTTATTTGATAGTATTAATTGTACAGGTATCAATTTAGTAATCTCATGTTTATCAATCTCCAGTTCCATTCGGAACTAAACAATGACAAGAAAATCGCCCTGTCTGTGGACTTCAATCCATGGAATAACTATGAACGCTCTCTATATATTATCAGACGATCTCTGCCAATGTCATAATTGGATATTAATTGATAAGTTCTATGGTAGATACATTTTTCTAAGTATCTAATGATTTCAATATTTTGTTTCTTTCCTGCTGCTGCAATAGTGCGTTCTATGGAGAATGACCCTTAACATAGTTTCTATTGAATTATAGTCGTTATTTGATCAAAATTATTTTATTTATTCAACCAATTTTCTTTAAATGATACGTCTTTCACTGTACATCGTTTAAAGTGATTTTTAAAGACCGTTAATTTTATCTTTATACCATGGAACAAAAAATGTAAAAAGCTTACCAAAAGTTAAAAATTTATATAATGAAGCACAACCTTCAAAATAGCATATATATCAAGGGTTTATGGAAGTGTACGATCAGGTTTTTTTTAATAAATATTTAGTTTTTTAGATGAAATTACTTAAAGTACTAATAAAAAAGTTGCTCAATTACAAAATAAATTAATCAGAATACATTATTTTAAATAACTTTGTTTGCATGTAGTTATTTATATTTTACATTCTTTGAAAAATGAAAAGTAATATTTAATTGAAAATAATTTTTATAGTATTTTTTGTTGTAGGGCATAGGGCGTAAAAATGGTAAAAGTCGATTGGAAATTTTTCTATTAAAAGTACTATCATGAAAACATATATATATATATTTAAATATTTAGAATCCTTTTTGAGAGTGATCTGCCGTTCTTTTATAAACATTCTTTTGTGAATTAATGCACTTTTAACCTCTCTTAGTCCTCGAAATATTATTATACCTCTCAAAAATCATTAAGACTTTGCAAAAATATGCATTAAGTAAAATGATCGACCTGAAGTCGAATGGAAATGGAAGCTATGATCTTTACCGTGACTTGATGCTTTAGTTTTGCTCTCAAAATTTCGATTTCAGTAACTTTACTTAAAGTTTGGATTTTCCTTATACCAAATTTTTTTTCAAAAATGAAAAATATGCTCTTACTCGTTTTAGCTTAAACAAAAAAATATGAAATAACATACAAAGAAAATTACTTCTAGCTTTACGCATGAATTACTTCAGGAATATGAATTACACATGAAGTACTTGCCTTACTTACAAATAAGGGGAAAAAATAAGTCTGCAAAAAAAATTCGTTTTAAATTCGATAAATTACATCTGATATAATTTTGAGAAATAATTCGTAATTTTTTTATGGTATAGTCAATAAGACGACAGGCTAATGAAAGGAAGGAACGTGGTTTTAAAAAACAGACATTTTGATGTGCTTTAATTTCAGTATGTAAATAATCCTAACTCAATGTTAAAATACGCTTTCTCATATCTTTGATTGACATGTGATTTATTTGATTTTTTGATTTTTTTTTTTTTACCTATTTATAATTACACTATTTTAATACTTCAACTTTAACACTGTCTCAATAGTTTAACTTAAAAAAACACTTTTCTATTTTACATTGAGCAAAAGAAAAACATCCGAAACCCTTCGACCCTCTTTAGTTAGCCATTACACTGGTTAAATTGTTAAATTTCCACTTTGTTGTTTCTGCCGCTTTTCCATCGGACTTGGTTGTGGAACACTGCTATGTTCCGAGACTTATTGAATTCTTGGTAAAGTATCAGAAATATCGGCAAATGTATGAGTTAGATTTATCAAAACAATATGCCTTGAAAATGTAATAGATGTAGTTGAAATAATATGAAAGATGCCGCTAAAGCGTATGATATTTCTCTAAAATATGTTCATCGATTCCGCACAGTACTTAGTATAGAAATTTTACGGTTTGCTAAAAACCATAATGTATTTTAATAAAATTTTTAAAACTTTATCTTTTGAATATTATGTTCTGTTCTTTCGTATCTAAAATTTTTGTAACATATAGTTATTTTTCAGTTTTTAATATTCAATTTATGTTTTTACAAAAATGTCTAATCTGTAAGGAACGTAGAGCAAAAATTCAAAAAGTGAACCGAGACGTTTAGCTTCTTCAAACTAAGTGTCAAAATTTACCACTCAAACTAATCGCAAAGTATTTGTATTTATGCAGTTTTCTGTAATAACTGGAGTGAAGTATAACTTCATTAATTCCATTTCAAAAAAGTAAGTGTAAAAATATTACTAGTTTTTTTTTTTCAACAACAATTTGGATCCTAAAACATGTAATACTTACTCTGTCAAGTGTTGCTATTCTACAAGTTAGACTTGAGGTTGTTTTCAATGAATTCTGTGATATTTTTCAGTAACTCTTTTTAAAAAAATAATTTATTTTCTTCAATTATCAAATCATGTTTAATATCAATAAGTGATGATGCAAAAATATTTTTAATGAGATAAACAACTGTATTCGAAAGCATTTGCATTTATCTTTGTTACTGATCATTCATCACATCCATTATTAGTAGGAAACTTCACACTTTAGGTAAATAATAACCCCTAATAATGCTAATTCGTATCTGAAGAACATCGATCATTGTGTGCCAAATGACTTTAATACCATGTCGACTTTCTCTCACTTGCATCGCAGGTGTACATTTCCCTAAAAGCACTTTACTACGATTATACTACATTATATGAAAGAAAGGTCATTTGCAATTAAAACAGATTTGTTATTTTCATTCCACTGCTTCGATCAGCATTACATAGTTTTCTTCAACATTGACAATATCTCTGAGCATAAACATACCTCCAACAATGCAATATCTCAATTTTCCAACCATATTTTTTACTTTATTGTAATAAATTTATTAATTTTAATTAATTTTTATCTCCATAAGTTTTTTTTATTTTTATTTTATTCATTTTTAGCGCTTTTATGTTTTCTTTTAAATTTTTCTTCATAATTTTAATTTATATATTCGTGACAATTCGTTTATAAAAGATGCGGTTTGCTTAATACTTGATGTTGTTAGCTAAACTTTTTAAACATTAGTACAGGAGATATAGGTTTTTGGGTGGAACTAATTTCCACAGAAGTGGCTATTGAATTTTTTAGCTCGTGGATGATATCTTTTTGACATACTAAAAGTCTAGAAAAATCTGAGAATGCAAAATGCGTTTTTTGGCCGCCATCTTGGAATTTTATTTATTTATTTATTTATTTATTTATTTATTTATTTATTTATTTATTTATTTATTTATTTATTTATTTATTTATTTATTTATTTATTTATTTATTTATTTATTTATTTATTTATTTATTTATTTATTTATTTATTTATTTATTTATTTATTATTTTTTTTTTTTTTTTTTTTAGAAAGCCATAAAAAGTCATGTGTGATATCAAATTGCAGAAAATTTTATGCTGAAAAAGATTATCATTTTGGTTTTAAAAAGTGAAAATAATTAGCAAAATAGTGACCAAAAGCTAAAAGCTTATGCATCAGTGTTAAAAATTATTTTATTAATAAATAATAAAATAGTTTTATAATACGAATGCATCATGTATTTCATCAATAACTTTCATCTTACATAAGAGAAAATCTATATCTATTAGTATTCTTCTGAAATACTTTCTTTCAGTGCACTATTTGTGCAATCTCTACCAGAACAGTTACAGCCTATTTCGGTACATTCCACTCCATAACGTCGACGCGTTCATCTACCACTACCACACGGCTCATTTGTATCCGTTTTCCATGTGCAGCGGATCTTGTTCAACAATAACTCTGGTGAAGAGCACATTTCACATATTATGGGTATGGGCAGTAGTTGGTCTCTTACTTTTTTCCTACCCCACTCTTGGTAATATTGGTGTTTATAGTTTTCCAACAAAAACGTTATAAATGTACGCGGTGAAGATGATGAACAACCTCATCTTCTGTAGGTGGCAATCTTGCAATATTAAATTCACTTTTGGCAGTTGTGATTTTTTTCAAGAAGAGATTTTAGGTTTACTAAAATCTTTACGTACTAGGTTTAGATTCTCAGTCTTTGGATTTCCACCCTATAATGATACCAATATCTGTGAGTTCTTTTCTGTTAGCATTTTCTGTTCCAAACAGAGTACCACAAATATTAAAATCCTTACATTTCCAAAAATGTCTATATGCTGCTAATTTACTTTTGCTAAATAAAGAGCTTGTGGTATCGCATCCGGTTAAAGCATGTGAAAAGAGAATAATTTTGCATTCCTTATCACCCAGCACATGTTGCACTGATTTAATATTACGTTTTCGCTGGAAGTAGAAGACTGCAAACAAGTATTTTGTGTAATATGGTAAATCAAAAGTACAAAGATATCGATGTCCTCAGTAACAACTGTTACATGTATTTTTTCTGATAAGGTCATTGCTATTTTCACAATAACTGCGACAGTATCATCTGTAGCATGAATCACTATGTGGCCATTCTCTTTCAAGTGTTTTCCAAGCATGGTTATAAAGGTACTATATATTTTTTTATTAGAAAGAAAGGGTCCTTTGACAATAAGAAGTGGAGAGCTCTCAGTTAATTTCACTGAAACATGGCCAAAAACTGGGAAATTTTCAGATGTATAACTATATAAAAGTCATATTACTATAAGCAATATCAAATTGTGACAATAGTATCTGGTGGCTATACCATCTCCAGTAAAAAGGCTGTAGAGCATCAGATATACCCAAAACAATCATCAGTAACAGTGAAATTTACTGAGAACTCTCCACTTCTATTTGGCAAAGGACCTTTTTTTTCTAATAAAATAATAAACAATCCTTTATAAAACAATGCTTGGAAGAGAATGGCCGCACTGTGATTCATTCTACAGATGATGCTGATACAGTTATAGTGAAAACAGCACTGACCTTAGCAGAAAAAAAGCATGTAACAGTTGTTGTTGAAGACACCGATATCTTTGTACTTTTGATTTACCATAGTACACAAAATATCTGTTTGCCTCCTACTTCCGGCCATCAAAAAACGTAATATTAAAGGTGCAACATGTGCTTGGGGTAAGGGATGCGAAATTATTCTCTTTTCACATGCTTTAACTAGATGCGATATCATAAGTTCTTTATTTGGTAAAAGTAAATAGGCAGCACATAGACATTTTTAGAAATGTAAGGAATTTAATATTTGTACTACTCTGTTTGGATCAGAAAAGAACTAACAGATATTGGTACCAAAGCATTGATATCATTGTACGGTAGAAGTGAATTTAATATGGTAAGACTGCCACCTACAGAAGATGCTGCTGTTTATCGTCTTCTCCGCGTACATTTACAATGTTATTGTTAGAAAACTATGAACACTAATATTGTCAAGTGTGGGGTTGGAAAAAGTAGGAGACCAACTACAGCCCATAACGTGTGAAATGAGCCCTGCACCAGGGTTATTGTTGAACAAGGTCCGCTGCACATGGAAAACGTATACAAATGAACCGTGTGGTAGAGGTAGATGTACGTGTCGACGTTATGGCTTGAAATGTACCGAGATAGGTTGTAACTGTTCTGCATACAGCATACTAACTCTGCATACTAACTCTGCATTCATTCAACAGATTGCACAAATAGTGCACTGAAAGAAAGTATTTCAAAAGAATAGTAATAGATATTGACGAAATGCATAATGCATTCGTATTATAAAACTAGTTTATTATTTATTAATAAAAAGGATTTTTAACATTGCATAAGCTTTTAGTTTTTTGGTCACTATTTTGCTAATTATTTGTACTTTTTAAAACCAAAATGATAATCTTTTTCAGCATAAAATTTTCTGCAATTTGGTACCACACATGACTTTTTATGATTTTTACAAAAAAAATCCAAGATGGAGGCCAAAAAACGCATTTTTCACGCTCAGATTTTTCTAGTCTTTTATTAGATTAGGTCAAAAAGATATCCTCCACGAGCTAAAAAATTCAATCGCCGCTTCTGTGGGAATTAGTTCCACCTATAGCCTATTTTGCTAATTATTTGTACCTACCCCGTCTCACACCAAGCTCGTAGCCAGGTTTTCTTTTCGGGGAGGGGGAGGGTTATGGTCAAAGATTTGATTAAATACACACAACAAGTAAAAAAAAAAAAAAAAAAAAAAAAAAAAAAAAAAAAAAAAAAAGGTGGGGGGGACGTGGTAAAATAAGATTTCACACAATTCCGGGGATGGGGGGGGGGTTATGATCAAAGATTTGATTAAAGCCACATAACAAGTTACACACACAAAAAAAAATGAAGGGGAAGTGGTAAAATAAGATTTCACACAATTTTGGGGTGGGGGGGGGGGGGTCACTCATTTTGCATGAGCCACTGAGGCATCAATCTTAATTAGGACTACCCGTGATACCGCAATGTGGCACATCCCCAGACTTATATAAATGAACAGAATAGAGTGAAAGCAGTTATTTTTATGCATAAAATTTCAAGTTACAATACCAAACACACACACGATACCACAAGCTCGTTATTTAGTAAAAGTAAATCATCAGCACATAGACAATTTTAGAAATGTAAGGAATTTAGCATTTGTACTACTCTGTTTGGATCAGAAAATGCTGACAGGAAAAATCTTACAGATATTGGTACCGAAGCATTAATATTATTGTAAGGTGGAAAGTGCATCTGGAAAACGAATACAAATGAGCCATGTGGTAAATGTACGTGTCGACATTATGGCATGGAATGTACCGAGATAGGTTATAACTGTTCTGGTAGAGATTGCACAAATAGTGCACTGAAAGAAAGTATTTCAGAAGAATACTAATAGATATAGTTTTTCTCTTATGTAAGATGAAAGATATTGGCGAAATACATGATGCATTAGTATTATAAAACTATTTTATTATTTATTAATAAGAATAATTTTTAACACTGCATAAGCTTTTAGTTTTTTGGTCACTATTTTGCTAATTATTTTTACTTTTTAAAACCAAAATTATAATCTTTTTCAGCATAAAATTTTCTGTAATTTGATACCACACATGACTTTTTATGATTTTTCAAAAAAAAAATCCAAGATGGCGGCCAATAAACGCATTTTGCACGTTTGTTTTTGCAGATTTTTCGAGACTTTTAGTATGTCAAAAAGATATCATCCACGAGCTAAAAAATTGAATCACCGCTTCTGTGGGAATTAGTTCCACCTATAGCCTATTTTTTGCCTTTATCTCCTGTACTACATCAATAACTTTTCAATCTGATTTTAAAATAATAAAATAAAGCAATAATTATATTTTTATAATAACGTGTAATGAATTTAACTTTTTTTAATCGTAACGAAATCAAGAGTTTATCGCGAAGAGTGGGGTAAAGACTAATTGCAGTTTCTCACCAAATAGGTAAAATTCGACAACATGTGCAAGCAGTTTATAATATAAATTATTCTTACTGTATAACAGTGCAAAATGTTTAATGATCACAAGTGACATTCATAAACATTTCTACTAATAAATATACAAAAATTTTCTAAAAAATTGAAGGTGGCTCTTTATATTGTTATGAATTTTTCCACTGATGCAATGATGGCACAGTTTTCACGGTTTAAAAGTATTTATTCTCTCTTCAGAAAACTCACAAAATTTATTCACAGGCAACAGTTTAATTACTCTCAAGCTTCAACACAAATAACTTCGAATTCAGCGATTATACAAGCTCACTCCAATAGGTCAACAAAGCGATCGCGATCAGCTTTCAACGAAATCCGAAGTACATCTGAAAACTTTCCCGTTCTCCAGTCGTTTATATACAAGCGCGTGAGATATTCTCGAAATTTCCAGCCAATTCATCGGAAACGAAATATCTCGAAACTTCTCGATTACTTTAGGTGTTGCCACCTTTTTCTAACTTGTATAATCGCTATTAATTACTAAATAAAATAGGATAAAAATAAATTACAATAGAATTTTGAAATAATACGTCACTATTTACAATATATACAGACAATTTGTGCAACATTTCCCCCTTCTTAAAGACTGCACGTCCCGGGCAGTGAAGTCCTTAAGAGGAAAGGCAATTCAATCACTTCTACTATAATATGGGGCTAGTCTATTGTTATGTACAACTCTAGGTTTACAGGAGGGTGTCCGTTGAATCCTTACCACGACGTCGTTGATCTTCTTAAGGACCACATACGGCCCTTCCCAGTTCGTCTGGAGCTTAGGGGAGAGTCCTTTCCGACGTTTAGGATTCCATAACCACACCTTGTCACCTTCCTGGAATGGACGTTCCGTGGCCTTGGCATCGTAGCGGACCTTCATGCGCTCTGTCATGATGTTGATTCTTTCTCTGGCGAACCGATGTACGGCTTCCAAACGTGCCTGGAGATCATCTAGATACTGGACAGGTGAGGAAGGGGTGTCTGGTGGTCGTCCAAAGAGGAGGTCGCAGGGTAGTCTAAGGTCTCTTCCGAAAATCATTTGAGATGGTGTATATCCGGTGGTCTCGTCTGTAGCACTTCTGTAGGCAAAAGGAACAATGGAAGTTTCTGATCCCAATCTTCCTGGTTCTTGGAAACAAACAAGGAGAGATGATTCAGAATCGTTCTATTAAATCGTTCAACCATTCCATCGGATTGTGGGTGCAGGGGAGTTGTACGAGTCTTTTCCATGTCGAGCAAGTCACACAGCCCAGTGAAGACGGCAGAGTTGAAGTTCGTCCCCTGATCGGAATGTATCAGCAGGGGTACGCCAAATCGGGAGATCCAATTCCGTACGAGGACTTCTGCTACGGTTGTGGCTCCCTGGTCCGGAATCGCGTATGCTTCTGGCCACTTGCTAAAGTAGTCCATGACAACTAGGATGTATTTGTTGCCATTAGTTGTGTGAGGTAGGGGGCCTAAGACGTCCAAAGCAATTCTTTCGAATGGTGCTCCTACGTTGTAACGTTGCAACTTTCCACGAGTTCGGGTCTTCGGTCCCTTCCGCGAATTGCATGCATCACAGGACTTGCACCACTTCTCCACGTCGGATTTTGCTTTATCCCAGAAGAATCTCTTCCTGACTTTCTGAAGAGTTTTCGTGACACCAAAATGTCCTCCAGTAGAACTGCTGTGAAGTTCTTCTAGAACGTTCGTAACTCTAGAACTTGGAAGGATTAATTGCCACCGGAAGCTTTTGCCATCATCGGACTCCCATCGACGGTAGAGTACTCCATTCTTCAAGTGCAATGAGTCCCACATAGCCCAATATCTCTTCATTGTTGGGCTATAGCATGCAATTTCCTGCCAACTGGGTTTTCTGGTAGCCGCTTCCAGGAATTCAATGAGAGGTTTCAAGTCCTGATCTTCGACCTGACTTTTGCGGACATTCTGATCACTCCAAGGATCCACGTCTGAAGTAGTTGACTTGGAAGTTATTTTCCGAACGGCCGATGTGTTAACCCCAAACTTAGACTCGGCATTGGAACAAAATCGACAGTTCTCCGGACATGGTCTTCTAGAAAGAGCGTCTGCATTCCCATGGAACGTTCCTTTTCTGTGATGGATATCCATGTCGTATTCCTGCAGGCGCTGAATCCACCTTGCTATTTGTCCCTCTGTATTCTTGAAATTCAGCAACCAAGTCAGAGACGCATGATCAGTTCTTAAAAGGAATTTTCGGCCGTACAAGTAATGATGAAAGTGCTCAACGGCTTTTACTATTGCCAGTAACTCCTTTCTTGTGACGCAGTAGTTCCGCTCGGATCTTGACAGGCTTTTACTAAAATAAGCGATGACTTTCTCCTGTCCTTCAATTTCCTGGGAAAGAACGGCGCCCACTCCTTCATTGCTGGCATCTGTATCCAGAATAAAGTCCTTGTTAACATCGGGAAAAGCCAAAACAGGCGCAGATGTTAAAGCGTTCTTCAGTTGATTGAAGGAGTCGTCACAGTCGGCAGTCCATAGGAACTTCTGCTTGATCTCTGTTAGTCGATGCAAGGGTCTGGCGATCTTGGAGAAACCTTTCACGAATTTACGGTAATACGTGCACAGGCCTAGGAAGTTTCGCAATTGATGAACGTCTTGCGGTCGAGACCAAATTTGCACAGCATGGATCTTGGCTGGATCTGTGCTTACTCCATCGGATGAGATGATGTGTCCGAGGTAACTGACTTTCCGCCTAAAGAGCTTACATTTTGATGGGCTAAGTTTCAAGTGGGCTTCCCTAAGCTTCAAGAACACGTTCTTCACATTTTGCAAGTGTTGATCAAAACTCCGCCCGGTGATAATGATATCGTCCAAATATACCAGACAGGTCTCGTAGGAAAGTCCTCTAAGCACAGTCTCCATTAGTCGCTCGAACGTAGCCGGTGCATTACACAAGCCAAACGGCATAACTTGAAACTGCCATAATCCTTGGCCGGTAGTGAAGGCAGTCTTCTCACGATCGTCGTGATGTATATCCACTTGCCAGTATCCACTCTTCAAATCCAAAGTCGAAAACCACTGGTTCCCCGATAGAGTGTCCAAAGTGTCATCGATTCTTGGCAGAGGGTAGCTGTCCTTTTTCGTAATTTCGTTCAGCTTCCGGTAATCCACACAAAACCTGATGGAACCATCCTTCTTTCGAACGAGTACGATTGGAGAGGCCCATGGACTTGAGGAGGGTTCGATAACTCTATTATCTTCCATTTCATGTAACAATCTCCCGACCTCCTCTTGTTTTGCGAAAGGAAGTCTTCGAGGATGTTGTTTAATAGGTAAATGGGCCCCAGTATCGATTCGATGTTGAGTAAGCTCTGTTCTTCCTACATCTTTCGATGACATGGAGAAAATGTCTTGAAATTCTTTTATAAGGTTTCCGACAATCTTCTCTTGCCTTCTTTCCAACCGAGAGTCTTCGAGAAGCTGGTCCACTAAATCCGCGGGTGGTGCGGTCTGAAGCTCCTTCGATCCTCGTTCGATGCTTGTAACAGGTGTGCAAGTGGCAATTTCTTCTCCTTTCTTGATAACTCTCTTAGAATCACCGATGTTGGCCATTCTCACATGCACCACCTCTTGAGAGAGATCCACAAGCGTCGCTCCTACTACCACTCCTTTCGGGACGCTATTCGATGATGGGAAGTCCGTGACTCCAAATCGGAAGGCCTTCGGGAGCTCTGTTGAACCTTTTACAACCAAATCTGTCATGGAGGGGATGGTGATGTCTTCAAGAGCTACTATTCGATATGCACACGGCTCTTCCGAGTCCAAACCGAACAATGGAACTTCTTCTTTTCCCGTTTGAAGCTCGCCTTTCTCGAAATTCAAAGTAATTCCATTTCTCTTTAAAAAGTCCAATCCAAGAATACATGGGTCAATAATTTCAGCGACGTAAACGGTGTGAGTGTAAGTGTGAAATCCAAAAGAGATGTTGACATTTAATTTCCCATGCACAGAAATTTTGTCACCAGTCACAGTCTGTAGTGAAACTGAAGGCGCCGTGTAAAGAGGTTGGCTGTCCAGGCGCCGGGCTACATCCGTCCGTAAGATGGTTACATTTGCCCCTGAGTCAACTATTAGACGACAGGGAGTTCCATTGATCTTGCCCTCCACGAATAAACCATGGTTTCCTCCTTGAAGGGATAAGATGTGATAGAGGCTGAGTGGGGCACCACCTGCTCTACACGGCGACCTCCGCCTCGCGAGATAGCCGCTCTTTAGTTTAACTGCTGAGGCTCGGACGAGGGTCTGTCCCCTCTCCTGTCCAATTCAGGGCAATCACGTCTGAAATGTCCTTCACGGTTGCAGAGCCAACAAACCACTCTAGTTTTTCGATCCCTTGAGCCAGGAATATTTCTCATAATTCGCTCCATCTTGTTTTCCAGTTCTTGAAACTTCTTCGTGAAAAGTTCAGAGGAATCGTCTGCCAATGTTCCACGTACGAAACGCCGGTCTTTTCTAGAAGCTTGCTGTGCGGCTTCTACTCTCATGGCATAGACGAGGGTGGACTTCAGATCTTTGCTGTCTGACATCCTGGCAGCTTGCTGTATGTCGGGATCTTTGATGGCATCCACGAAATACTGAAGAGACAGGTTATCTCGAACGTCCGAGGGACAGTCTGGGAAAGCGAGGAGCGACAGTCTTTCTATATCCGATGCCAATTTTTGAAGAGTGTCATTGGCCTTCTGCTGTCTCACTTTCAATTGCAGTCTGTTGTAATCCTTTAGATGCTGCTCCCCAAACCTTAACTCCAACGCACTTGCCAGCGCCACGAATTCTCACCGCTTCTCTTCAGGTAGTGTCTGTAAAATGTCAGCAGCTTCACCTCGAAGAGATGCTGCGAGATGGAATGCTTTCGAAGTATCGTCCCAACCATTCGCAGAAGCAATCATTTCAAATTGCGTTTGATAAACGCGCCAAGACGACTTCCCATCAAAAGGGGCCACTTTGATGTTAGAGCGCGGCGCCATAAAGGGGATGGAAGCGTTATCCCAATTAGGTGACGCTATGGCCAGAGCTTCACGCGTTTCCATTTTTCGCAGCCTTTCTTCTACAACGTCAATAAATTTGTCTTGCTCTTCCTTTAAGGTGGAAACTTTTTCTTGCATGGTGGAAACTTTTTCTTGCACGGTGGAAACTTTTTCTTGCACGGTGGAAACTTTTTCTTCAACTTCATTTCTCACTGTCTTAAGATCTTCTCTGACATCCAAAATATCCGCCTTCATTGATTGAAGAACACTCTCTGTGCGCTCCATAAATCTATCAACGGACGCAGAAGATGATTCTTGCTTGGATGCTAAAGCTTTAATATCCGATGATGTCGCTTCTTGACTAGCGGCAATTGCGGCGGCGAGTTCGGCATTTGTCGTTTCTTGACGGGCTTGACCAGCTGCGATTGTAGCGGCGAGTTCGGCATTTGTCGTTTCTTGTCCGGCTTTTATTTCGGCTTTCATTTCTTTCATTTCGGCTGAGGCGGTTTCTTGGCAGGCTTTCATTCCAGCAAGCATTTCCATCAACTGTTTCATTTGGTCTTCCATCATTCCTCTAGTAGTCGGCATTCAAGATGACTTGACCCCACTTCTGACACCACTGTTACGAATTTTTCCACTGAGGCAATGATGGCACAGTTTTCACGGTTTAAAAGTATTTATTCTCTCTTCAGAAAACTCACAAAATTTATTCACAGGCAACAGTTTAATTACTCTCAAGCTTCAACACAAATAACTTCGAATTCAGCGATTATACAAGCTCACTCCAATAGGTCAACAAAGCGATCGCGATCAGCTTTCAACGAAATCCGAAGTACATCTGAAAACTTTCCCGTTCTCCAGTCGTTTATATACAAGCGCGTGAGACATTCTCGAAATTTCCAGCCAATTCATCGGAAACGAAATATCTCGAAACTTCTCGATTACTTTAGGTGTTGCCACCTTTTTCTAACTTGTATAATCGCTATTAATTACTAAATAAAATAGGATAAAAATAAATTACAATAAAATTTTGAAATAATACGTCACTATTTACAATATATACAGACAATTTGTGCAACAATATTTAAATAATAGTATGTATATCAAATACCCACACAAATCTTTAAAAAATACATTAAATCCTATAGGTTTCTCGCAATTGATTACCCCCTAAAATATGCCGATTTGTAAATGATTCAATTTAAAAAATTTAGCAAGCACTGATCTTAAGAGGAATCATGCATTTCTAATATTTTTGACTAAAAGTTCAGTTACTTTAATCGAACATCATCCTGAAACTTAAATCGAATGCAGAGAAATAGTAGTAGAGTAAAAATCGCGTGGATCTTCGAAAGTTCTTTAGGCTAGAAGTGTCCTTAAAACGTAATCAGAAGGGCAAATTTAAGCACCAAATTGCACTATTGAACTTTGAAATTCACAGATAATGTTGAAAAAAATTAATCGAACAAGAATAATTTGGTCTGCTAAATGAAATTCGGCCGAGAAATATTTGATCAGTCGAACCGCATTTAATCGAAAATTTTCAGCAGAGCATTTTAGAAGAGCAGTTTTTAGGTTTCTAAAATACGTTATCAACAAATACAAAATCATTTTGAAATTCACAGGGGCTGTAGAAAATTATCAGCCAAATGAAAGGCACTTTCTCTGCCTCACCTAATTTAGACGGAATAATCCCGCAAAAGATGTCGCAAATGAAGTGTTTATGAGCAAAAATACGTTATCGAATCTATATATATATAAAACTGAGTTGTCTGTACGTCTGAACTTTATACAAATCCACAGTTTTGCACCTAGAGGTACGAAATTTGGTACATAGAAGCTTTAGTACATGGAGGATTGTCGAGAATAACTTTTAAAATTGATTAAAAGTTGCTTTAATTAAAATTTATTGGTATGAAAAAAAAATTCTTGAAATGGCAACGATATTTTTTTATTGCATCAGAATAAAACCGAAAGTTTATTTTAATAGACCCCCATTATTTTTCTGAATCTTTTTATGTATTACAATCGTCTCTCCTATAAGAGGTTCTAACATTATTATAATTTTCCATATATTTACTGTAAATCGACGCTCTGCGCATGCGCGGTTTTTGCATAATGCTACCTAATGTCTGTTTTACCATAATGCTACCTATAATCTGAGTGAAAACATAACGGCTAAAATTATTGAAATTCGCCGAAAACTTTCAAATCATTACGACATTTGTTAATTTTTTTTATTTCCCGGTAAATATTTATTCTTTTTCTTTACCCAGAATATCAAAGTTCTTTTTTTGTGTTGTTTGCTATTTTTTGTGTAGTGTTTTTGTACTATGTATCCAAGTTCCATATTATTTAATCTAGATTTGAATACATTTTTTTTTTTATTATACATGTTTTATTATTTACACCAGACTATATCTTACATTTTACACCAGATACTTAGTGTTTCATTTACGATTTTATTTCTTTGGAGATTTATTTTGATCGTAATTATGAAGTTGGTAAAGGGCTGGGAATAGGACTACTTTTTTCTCTAAGTACAAAAAAAAATTTGATGAATACTACAACAAAACTTTTCTGGTTCAGACGTAGTATAAGACTTTTCTTTGGCACGATTTTATTTGGTGCTTTTTTACAGATAAATGCGGTTTCTCGCAATTGTTTTTATTTTCAGTTATATTTGAATTTTGTCATTATTTATATTTTAACTTAAGTTAATACTAATCCGTTAGCCGAGTACTAGATAAAAACCGCAAATAAAAATAATAAAAAAAATTTAAAAAAAAAAATTTAAAAAATAGAAAAAGCGTAAACAATCCAAACTAACAACTTTCAAATAATTTATAAGTTAGATATTTAGAATTGACGATACATTTCCACGCCATTTATAAGGGTAAACATTTAGGCTAGTCGCCAACTGGTAACGGCCTAATGGAAGACTATTCCTAATATTTATATTTTAACTTAATTTTATTATTATTTATGTTTTAGTTTTCTTTTAGTTACCATGTGTTTGTTTTTTATGATTTTTCTGATCTTTAAATGAAAAAAATTGACAAATTCCCGTTACTACAACTGTTCCACTTTTCCTTAAATGTAAATTTCTATGTCTTTCAAAGGGTCCCCAGCAGAGCGGGACCACCAGCTAGTATCACTATAAAATTCGTAAATAATGCTGTCCAAAATATTGAGCAACAAGCTTAGTTATTAGTGAAAATAAATGCTCTTCACTAACGGAAATTTTCCGGTTTTAAAACGAAGTCCTTAACATTTAGAGACATTTAAGTACATTCTTTTCAGTAATATTCCAAAGCAAATACATTTGATTTTGTTTTTTACATATTTAAATTTATCAAACTATGAACAAACTATTAGTATTTTAATTTACAACTGAGAACTCTAACGGTTTAACTATGAAAATCCCTTCAATGTCTTTACATTTTTTTTCCTTTTATATTCATTTATTTTGTGTTATTTAATTATATTTTAATATCTACACCTAGAGAACCTTTATCATAAGTTATTGTTTATATTTTAGTACCCACACCTTTTAATAGAAGTTATTAAATATTTTTGTAAGTAATTTCATCCATATAGTAACAGCATTTAACAATGCTTAAGGGGTCTCAGGACCCTTAACTTTTAAAATTATCGATTTTTTGAAAAAAATATATGTTATGAGCCATTTTATTCTGAATATTTTGGTACCAAAATTATGAAGATACTCAAATTATTTGCGAAGTTATTCGAAAAAGTTTAAACCAACATTTAGAAATCAGTCGATGCCACGCCCACTTATTGTTAGCAGACGATACAATTTCAAGCTTATAGTATGTTTCATTTCACTTTTAATCTACATGCAAAGCCTTTGCTAATATTATTTTAATGTTTGTAAACAAGCAGAAGGTATACAACTAAACTTTAGAATTACTTGCTGGTTATTTAATGTTATTATTTTGTTTTGGAGCGCGTGTTTTGGACTGTTCTTTTGAGGATTCGATTTTGTTTTGATTCCGAAAGCTTTTTAAAGTCATGAAAATGCGAGTAAATTATCATTAAAAGAGATCATGAGGACAGCGGTCGAAAAAGAAGAAGTTTAACGGTAATAAATATGCTTACAAAATGTAAATAGTAGCAGTACAACACTCATCAAAGTGCATGCTTCTAAAAGCTTATCAGCAAAAAAAAAAAAAAAAATGCCTTCTTCTAACTCTATCATAGAAGAATGATGATATTTCCACTGAATTTTGTGGATATAGAATTGTTGATATTTTTATGTTTGATAATTTAAAAAACTGTTTGTAGTTTTTTGTATCATGGACATATAAAATTCTCTGATAAATCAACAAGTACACAGTCACAGTACTCTACTTACACAGTCACGTGTGTTCATTGTACTTCTGAGGCTTCATTTAAATCTTGTTCAATGATTGGCCCAAATAAAAACATTTCAGAAATAAATTGACTTTAGCCATGAGATATTGTGGAGCTGAAATGACTTCTCTTCAAACATTCTGCAACGTGATAAGTTTATCAACACCCATTTAAAAAAAATCATATGCTATATCAACAAAACTTTGACTGAGGTCATCCAGGTAGTTGCCGAAGACTCTTTGAAACAGGCTGCGTCTGATGAAATTTCCCTTAATGACAACAATAGTTCCGTTGCTATTAGTGGGGATAGTACATGGAAGAGTCGAGGCCACATGTCGCTTATCGGTGCCTGTGTGTTGATTGACAGTGATTCGGGTAAAGTCATTGATGTCAAGGTAATGTCGGCACATTACAAAGGATGCCAGTTGTACAAAGGTTGTAAATTTGGACCCAGATATAAATCTTGGATTTCAAAGCACAGATCATTTTGTACTAAAAATCATGTTTGGATCTGCAGGAAAGATGGGGGTCGATGGAATCTTTCGGAGATCGGAAACTGAACGAGGGTTGAAGTGTAAAGAGTACAAGACATCTGCGGCTGTTTCAGAAAGCAAACAATGTGGGATAGATTTTAAAATTAAGATAGTAGAATACGTGGCCCACATACAGAAAAGAATGGGTACTCGTTTACGAAAAATGAAGTCAGTTCTTGTAAATAAGAAATTTTCAGATGGCAAAACTATAGGCGGCAAAGGTCAACTAACAGAAACCAACGTCAAGAAACTGACTTCATACTACAGGAATGCTATAAGGGACAATTCAATTAGCGTTAATGACGAGGCAATCTATTTCGGCTGTATGGGCTCATACAGGCAGCTCTGACCAAGAGCTTATACTCTGGGTTTGCCCGAAAGGTGAAAAGACTTGGTGTAAGTATAACATTGCAGAAGCTAACGGTTAACTGAGGGTTTTTAAGCATAAGAACACTTTACCTTTGGCCGTTATTGACACTATTAAACCCGTTTTTAAAGATATATCCCAAGTGGTTCTATTATGGTAATGCCTTGGCGGTCGAACACAGAAAACCAATGAATCCATGAATTCTCTCGTATGGAAGTATAGTTCGAAAGTTATTGGGCCGTGTATAACAGTAACTAAGCTAGCTGCATATTCAGCTTCCTGTATATATAATGGTGAAGAGAAGTCAACATTAGCTAACTTGAAAGTTTTAGACTTAAAATATACAAAAAAGTATTTATAACTACTACTTGTATTTCACATAGCAAACGCGTGTCGCTGTGGCTGAAAAAAGAGCCAGCAGTGCTTTGTTAGAGGCTCGGAAAGCCAAAAAACTAAAAAATGCTGTAATAAATGAGTCTCTGTAGGTGAAGGAAGGAATGGCTTATGGTACAGGAGAATTTGATTAGGTAATTAATCTCATTTTATTTACTTTAGGTAAAATTTTAACTTTAACTTGATTTTTCTCAAAATGTAAATTTCTAGTTTGCGCGCATGATTTAAAAAAAAGTATTTATTGTATGATCTTGAAATTTGTTGCAAATGTTCTTTATAACTTTCTCTATAACTTATACTTCAATTTGGGAAGATTTTTATTTACAAAAAAAAAATTGGAGCATTTTTGTGTGAAAATTTTTCGAAAAAATTAATTTTTTGAATTTTTATTTAAATAAAAAATACTTAAGCCTTATAAAATATACTAAAATGATGTATAACTTCTAGGTAGCTATTGTATGGGTTATTTGAAACCAATTTGAGACACTTTGGGTCATAATTTATTTCATAATCATGCGCGCAGCAAATTGCATTTTTTTCTGATTATTAAAAATTTTATGATTTACATTTCCAAATATATATAATAATTATTTGAATGCTGTTTAAGTTTAAGGGTGATGTAAATAACAATAGTGTAAAGTTTCAAATGTAAAAAACCAGAATCTTAAACTTTGCTTGGTTAAAAAGTTATATTGACTCGAAAACTGAGATTTCTCATATGCCTGCAGAATTTTTTAAGGGTACTGAGACCCCTTAATAGTTTCACAATTTTATAATGTTGTAAATCATTTTTATGCACAATTAAATTTTAGCTGAGCAAAGCTGAGGTTGATAAAAAAAAATTACCTTAAACGTTATTGTAGACCATTTCAGATTTTATTTCATGATGAAAATGCTTTTAACTTCTTGCGTTGAAAATATTCTTATTGAGTATTCTACAGTCTTCCTTAAGAGTTTTGCAACTTCTAGTAATTTAACTAGGGTACATTCTTTCATTGTCCAAAAAAGTGTAACGGAAGATTGTTTTTGAGCTATTTTAAATTTGAGCACTTAAATATAACGCCGCACATGATTGATAAGCAAAATTGTATTAAACATTGAAATCAAAGAGTAAAACATGTTCGAGCATCATGGAAACAAAACACTAGAATTTCCGACACATTCCCAAGCAACGCAACCATGTTGTTTCAATGTGGTGTCAACGTTAAATACCAACATGCACAATGTTGTTTCAACATGGAACTGCAACGTTGTTTTCAAGCGGAAGTGTTCACTTAAAGGAGCGTGGATTCAATGTTGAGTGCCAACGTTGTTTCTACGTAGATATATCACACTGCTTCCACATGCTAGCTATTGCCCACGTGGTTTCAATGTTGAATGTCAATATTGGTTCAACGTGGATTTGTCACATTGTTTCCACATGAGAGTGTTCATTTTTGCCCATGTGGTTTCCACGTTGAATGTCAATGTTGTTTCAACATGGATGCATCCCATTGTTACCACATGATAGTGTTCACTTTTACCAATGTTGTTTAAACATGAATCTTCCACATGAGTGTTCAATATTGAATCTTGCCAATGTTGTTTCAAGACACACATCCCATAATGCTGTTTTTACAGCACTATAGTTCTTGAGCCCAAGAACTATTAGTGCTGTAGAAACAGTTTTTCTGGAAAGTACGTCTTGAAACAACATTGGCAAGAATCAAGATTGAACACTCATGTGGAAGATTCATATTTAAACAACATTGGTAAAAGTGAACACTATCATGTGGTAACAATGTGGAACACCCATGTTAAAACAGTATTGCTCATATTCACATATATATATTCATATTCACATTCATATTGCTAGTATTTTTCGGAAGGAGTTATGAAATTAAAATTCAAAATACCATTTAAAGTTGCAATTTTAAGCAAAACAAATTATTGATTTTTGTATTTTAATAGATAGCAGAAAAAATTTGGAAGCGAATGTATCCTGCCTACTTTCCTAAGCGCTTGTTTTGACACATTTTTTTCAAATGAATGTGTTTAGTTTTATTAACACTGTAAAGTTTAAGAGTATATGCATCATAGAAACTCTCATTTAATGAAAAGAAAAAGTTAAAACTATAATATTTTCCAAGTATTGGCTTTATGAGTTTCCAACTACTGTTACACTATGTATCATCTTTTAGTAGGTAGAATATCATTTTGTGAAAAATTAAACTTTCCTTTTATATGCAAAGGATTATTCTGTACAAAAATTTAATTTTGCTCCAATGAACCACAATTAAAATTACTTATAATATCTGCTACTTAATTATCTCTGAACTAATCAAATTTGAATAAAAATTATATATATATATATATTTTTACTGTAAAAATAAATCATTACATAATGTTCAAAATAATTTTATTTCAAAAATAGCACGCATAACTTTAAAACAAATGTTAATAAAACAAATATTAATAATTACATGCAACAGTAACAGACATGGTCCTAACACAATTACATAGGTACAATACCTTTCAAATTGTTTCTAAGTTCACACTTTAAACCAGCAAATAGAAAATTATAAGATGATTAACCTTTAACTGCTGTGGTTAGGTGGTTTGAGGTTTTTTTGTGCAAGAGCAACACATGGTCTGTATTGGGTAAAATAAATTTGTAAACATCAATTTAAAGTTTAAGAAACATAGTATCAGAAAAATTTATATAAAAGTCAAAGATGAGATACTTTAGGGGGTGGAAACATTCCACAAAAAATGACTTGCGGTCTGTCAGACCTCTTACAGCAGTTAAAGGTTAAATATATATGTGCTAATTTTTAATGACATATCCCATTCAGAGCAACAGTAGGATCTTAACTTCAAGACCCCATTTAATGACAGTAAAATAAGAAAGGAGATACAAAACAATTATTTAAGTTTATGAACCATATGTTATAATCCATGTTTACAATCCACAATATCATTCCCAAAAATATTCCACATCTCTGTCACAATTCACACAACATTAATGTCACTCCACGAGCTTCTTTCGCCTCCTCATTGGTTGTTTTCATAATCTCTAAAATAAAATTACCTTTATTTAATACAATAAACCATTCAAACGTATATTTATATAGATATAACTGTTTTCCAATTTTTAAAAGTAGACACCATGCCAAAAATAATAATAATAAAGAAATACGACGTGTAAAAATGCTCAAATCCAACTCTGCTACTTAAATCGCCAACCAAATTCAAAGATCGAATATATTAATCAAAATAATATCCCTTTTTTATGACTTAAAAAAAATCTCTCTCTCGCGTTGAAAGCGATCCCCTTGTTTTGGATGTTTTTAAGTCAATGCCAGCACCCTTCATATTATGGTTTGCACATTGGACTGATCAAAGATCACACGACCATTTAAGGCAATAACAGACTTATTTCAGAATATCATGCAATGACGATACACAATATAGTTTAATCAAAAGTAGATTATGTAAAAAAAATTCGAAGGCAGATGCAGAATACCAATGTTGCCTACTCCCACCCAGTATTTGAAAACTAAAATGAAGAGTAGAAAAATTTACAGGAAAAACATATAATATAGGTTTTTAATGAATGCTATATTTCAATAGGAAACCAATTATAATTTTAATTTTTGAAAATTCTAAATTGAAACAACTTAGTTGCCTTTTACTCTTCGGTATACTTTTAGAAAAATTTACTGTATCATACAAATTTTGGTTTAAATTCAAAAACACTCTTTACTACTTAGAGGATAAATTAAATGAGCTGCTGCAACTAAGTTGAAGCCATGCTTTCTATTGGTTTTCAGTTCAAAGTTAGGAACCCTTTTTTCATTACATAGTTGCCTGGAGGTTAAAATAGTCAATTAGGATATTTGATACTTACGTATTAACGCCACCACAGCTACAGATTTGGCGGTTTTTAATTACTTACAAGGAATTACAGTTTTATACTTACAAGGAATCCAAAAGATAACTGCATGCGAACAACAAGATAGCTCTTTATTGGCAGCACTTAAAAACCATCAAATCTGTAGCTGCGGTGGCGTTAATACGCAAGTACCGATATTTTTCTTACCAAAAAAAGTTTTCTGGGGGCTAAAATAGTCTCTTTAGTAAACGCCACTAGCAGCCTTGTTATAATAATACTGCCATAATTCAGACATCTTCACAACAGCAAAACTAATTTAAAAAGAATAAAGACATTATACACTTAATATATAAATTATAGAGGACTATCAAAAGAACTATCAGTGTCATTTAACATGGAGGCCACAAAATTCAGGAAAAAAAGTTCCCTGACAGATTTCTAAAAATTTCCCAGATATGTCGACACACTGATTGAATAGTGCTAAAGAGATAATATGCCAATTTTTTTAAAAATAGCTTTGGTGGTAATTAAATTTTAAATTATTCTGTAACATTAAATTTATAATGATTACCACAGCAAATCTCCAGGAAAATGGTACCAAAATAGGGATGATGGGAAAACATGCCCTAAACAATAACAGTAAATTCCCCTGATTTTCGTGAAAAGTAAAAAAATTCCCTGATTTTTTCCAGAATCAGAAAGTTTCTTGTTTTCCAGGTTCTGTGGCCACACTGTTTAAGTACAGCAGCTCTAACAAAGGTGAAATAAGCAAGTCCACTGAACATTGGGGAAAAAAATGTTCCATCTTAATACAATAAATAAATTAATTCTAAAAAGTATTCCCAAATCTAACTTTGGTACAGTCAAACCCTGTTAACTTGAAATCAGTTAACCTGAACTCCTGTTTAACGCAAAGTAAAAGCAGTTCTCTGTACTTAAAACCTAACGTTAATTTATTCGGTTAACACGAACAATTTCAGAGACCCCATCGACTTCGCGTTAATGGGGTTTGACTGCAGAGTTGGAACCCCCCCCCCCCCCCAAAAAAAAAGTTTTTTTTGTGTGTGTTTATACTGGCTTTTTAAAAAAAATCCCTTTCTTGTTAAATGTATACATATTTATAAATAAAATTTGACATTAACTAGAATAAGTAATGTTCAAATAACAAATAATATTCCTTCTGAAAATAATTTAAACTAAGTAAATAAACAATTGCTACTTATGTGGACAATCAAATCATATTAAATTTTAATATTATATTTAGAGATATGTTTTTTTAAATTTAATGGAAACAATATAATACAATAGTAATTGTTTACTGCTTCTACATGGAATATTGCTCTTAGATTCATCAGTAATGGTGATAAGTTGTACAAAATTATATTTTTTAAGGTTTAGAAATAAAAGTTATTTAAGCACAAAACCTCTATTTCACAAATAAATTTAAAATGCAGCATATAATTAAATTTTAATTAATAATTTTGAATAATTATGAAACAGTAATAAAACGCTTAGATTAATATAAAAAGTTATTTTTGATACTTATAAAAACTTCTATAGTTTTTCATTATAAGATTTATTTTAAAAAAGTTATTTGCAACAACAAATAATTTAAAAAAATCTAATTATAAATAAACAAATAAAAATACAATATTAAATTAGTCTTTAAAAAGAGAAAAAAAAACTATTTTGTTTAAACCATGCCAACCCTGTTTGACTGTATAATAAAAAGGGAGATCTAAAAAAAATTGTTACAAAATATTTTTTGCAAAAGAACGGAATTACACTTTCTAATTTTAGTTTTTTAGAAAGTTCTTAAGCATTTGACAAGTTTACCAGGTATAGATGTAGTATGGGACATTTCTTTGGCTTTTTTTCACCCGGATAAATGCTGTTTCTGGCAACAGGTTTAATTTTAGTTACTGTGTTTTTAATTTTTGTAAATTTTTAAATAGCTAAATATCCTAACTTGTACTACATCTGTTCCATTTATCAAATTACCTGAAAAGATAGTATTCAGTTGTTAAGAGCCAGCGATCAGATTCCAGACACTACCCGTTCTGCATTCCACAGTGTTGTACATGGCAGCAGTAATCTGAAAATATGATAACTAATATAAAATGTATCATCCTTATGTACATGTATATATTTAAACCGATGACGTCTTTTTAAAACCTTATTTTGAAATATTGATTTGATTACCAGGTGGGATAAGGAGAAATTCCCAATTTGTTATCCATCACTGCTGGAAAAAGAAAATTAACGAAAGAAATTCATTTTTTGCGCACAAAACATTGGTTCATTTCGCAGCTATATTTTTAAACAAACACCTAATTTTACATTAATTAAAACAACATATTACACAGGGTGGCCACAAAATTCAGGAAAAAAAAGTTTTCAGATAATTCCTTGATATATTTTTAAAAAATTCCCCGATATATTTTTAAAAATTCCCTGATTTTACGGCAAATCTTCTTCACATTTCCCGAACTTTTTCAGATGCGTGATCGAATTTAAAAATCAAAATCATTTGAGCCGTTTTATAGCAATTACTGAAAAAGAAGATTTTTTTCAATGCCAGCAACCTTTTGCGCATGCACAATTTTGACGAAATCCTTAATGGTAGGTCTCTGTGCCACCACCAACCCGCACACCGAATTTTAACATCGTAAGTCAATTTGTTCGGGAGTTATGCTGACCACGTAAACACAGACAAACATTTTTTCAAAATCAGTTTTTTGAAATCTGGATGTTCCAAAATGTGGAGAAATGCAAAAAAATAACATTTATTTCTTTACCGAATGCTATACTTTCATTACCCTATGTATACATAGGGTAATGAACTAATTCAGTTAAAAAAAACTCCACCGTAATATTATAAATGGTCAGCAGGGCCAGGAATATTAATTATTCTGTAACATTAAACTACTAACGATTACCACTACGGGACACCACAATTCTCCGGGTAAATGGCGCCAAAATACGGATATATAAAATACTAAAGAAATGTCCTGTACTACATCTGTATTCCACCTGAAATAAATTCCTGGACTGCTAACCATTTATAATATTACGGTGTAGGTTTTTTTCAACTGAATTAGTTCATTTAATTACCGTAAAAATTCTTTCAACAAGTATAGAAATAATATTTATACAGCATGTTTAGTTCTCAGTGATCAATCGTTTTAGAAAAACATACTGTTATGAATTTTTCCACTGAGGCAATGATGGCACAGTTTTCACGGTTTAAAAATATTTATTCTCTCTTCAGAAAACTCACAAAATTTATTCACAGGCAACATTTTAATTACTCTCAAGCTTCAACACAAGCTTCAACAAAAATAACTTCGAATTCAGCGATTATACAAGCTCACTCCAATAGGTAAAACAAAGTGATCAGCTTTCAACGAACTCCGAAGTCCATCTGAAAACTTTCCCGTTCTCCAGTCTTTTTATAAACAAGCGCGTGAGACATTCTCGAAATTTCCAGCCAATTCATCTGAAAGAAATTTCTCGAAACGTCTCGATTACTTCAGGTGTTGCCACCTTTTTCTAACTTGTATAATCGCTATTAATTACTAAATAAAATTGGATAAAAATAAATTAGAATAGAATTTTGAAATAATACGTCACTATTTACAATATATGCAGACAATTTGTGCAACAATACTTTTACAAGACAGCCCATTCAGTTTTATAGCTCATACAAACACGTGAAATATAACCTTAGGTTTATTTATGTCACACGTGTATCCCAAAAATCAACAAACCTCACTGATAAGAACATCATTCATTATCTAATTTCATTTATAAATAGAAATACATCTAATTTAGAAAACCGGCAAATAATAGAGTACAAATTAATAATGTAATGAAGAAAACTTACCAGAAAAGGCATAAATCCATTTATCAACAGACAACGTAAAGTTTCAAATCAACTTCAAAAGTGACGCCAGCAGCCAGCTACGTCATCACTGAAAGGTAAAAGCGTATTGCGCATGCGTCGGATGATGGAAATCATGGATCAGTGGTGAATTTGTTGAATTATCACATTGATGCAATATTATAAAACCACATTCAGTAAACGGGTTTTTTTTGCTTTCATAAATTGCTTTTACCAAAGTTTTCAATTAATATGATTCTTGTACAGGATTAGGGTTTTCCAAAAACCAAAGAAGACACTTATTTCATGTCTGGTTGAAATATCACATTGAAACAACATATCGTGATATAACATTAGAAAAGTGAAGAAAATGAAATTCTGACTTTATTTTTACTACATAATTTAAACCCCTCAAAAATATACGAAATAAATTGATTTCTGCTAATATCTGCTATAAAATATCAACTTCCTTAAAAAATGCATTGGAATTGCATATTGATACAATGTGGTTACAATGTGCATTTCTCACTTTCAACGTATCCACCAAAAAACCACATAGAAACAACGTGAGTGTGTTGCTTGGGTTGATGATGCGATGTCAGCTTTACCACCACCATCGCATTATTTATTAAAACAAATTCATTTACAATTGTTTCAAAAGTAAGTGAAACTAATATTACTTACATTTTTCTACGATATGCTGTTGTCTAATTCATCTATATGTTCTTTATTTGATGCCATAACTTTTCTATAACATCGGATATGATAGCCAGTATAATCCTATCAACACTTATTATGCGTAATTTTAGAATAACTAGCAAATTCTAACAAATCTTAGTTTTTTTTTTTTTTTTTTTTTTTTTTTATCGATTTGGAATTTTAAATCATAAGTAAAAAAAAAAAGAGAATTTGGATGGACAAATTAGTCAACTGCTTAAGTTATTAGAATAGGAAGTTCTGACTGATCAAAAGAATCTATATAATAAAAAAATTAGAATACAATTTTATTGAAGCAAACGATTTTATTGAAGAAAATTTTAAGTTCTGGTTTAACATTTAATTTAAGATTTGTTTAAAATAATGCAATTTCGATAACCAGCAGACGACTATTAATTTTTTTATTAAAATGAACTTTAAACATGGCGATCTCGCATGCTACAACCATCGATGTAAGCCGAATTTACACGCTACCAGTCGAGGTTCCAGTTTAGATCGCCTGTCGGTGACGTCATGTGACGTCACCAGGCTACTGGTTCCAGTAAACCAAACATTTTCTATTTACTGGAGCCAGCGATTCCGATCAACCAATCACGTGCGCTCTTCCATGATCACCGATAGACGGCACAGAACTGGCGATCTAAACTGGAGGCCCGACTGGTAGCGTGTTAATCCGGCTTTACTGGCGTTGGCGACTCCGATGAACCAATCACCTACGTTCTAACGTGATCACCGATAGACGGCGCAGCGGTCGCTTAGCTAACGCCACAGAACTGGCGATCTAAACTGGAGGCCCGACTGGTAGCGTGTAAATCCGGCTGTAGATAAACAACTGGATAGACTGCTTAATGAGAAAATGAAGCCTTTGCCAGATCGTTGGATGGACGAAAAATACGGATTGCCAAAGACTGAACAAAAATCTTGGATTGTATTGTACACAGCAGAACTGTCAATAGTATACCTTAATTAGTAATGATGTACAAAAAAATATATATATACTTTAGCACTTGGCAAAGTTTCCCGCACTCCCTACCAACTTAAGTGAACTGTGATTGGATAATCGTCTACCCATCATCATCAACCCACCAGCGCTTTTTTTTTTCCTTGCATTGCCATTGGAGCAGTTTATCTTCTAGATCGATGACTACAACAATCCTAAATTTCTGTCGTCACACCGCTCATGCCGGATTGTGTTTCTTAATATATTAAAAACTCTCCCAACTTTTAAATATTTAGAAAAAGTGAATAATTGTGTTCTAGAAACCGCTTTCACATATTGCCGAAGTTTGCATATTTGGAAAGAAATTTACAAAATGTAAAATCAGAAAGCTTATTGTTGTACCATTTAATTGTCGGCAAGGTGGCTCAATAGTTAAACGATCTTTGAAAAAAATGTGTCTATATTATAAAGTAAAACAGTACATTTAATAAAGATTTTAACAGTATGTCAAATATTACATACTTGATTTAAATATATTTATAAATTAACTTTCACAAAATTTATAAACTAACTAGCTAAATACCCGTGCTTCGCTACGAAATTTTAACATGTGCAATATTTTAGCTAGCTGTGAGGCCTCGCATTGCGGAAATCTGTCATTCGTGAATAAAACCCAGTTTTTGCCGCTTCGCTCGCAAGAAGGTTCATCGCTACGCAAAATCGAGCTCGCTTCGTTCGCTGAAAAGTTCATGGACACATAAACACAGGCTTATTTCACTCGTTAAAAGGTTTATTGCTATGCAAGCATAAACTCGCTTCACTCACTAAAATCTGATTGCTACGTAAAGACTTAATATTGGAAGCCTCTTCTTTGCCAAGAAAAAAAAAATTCCCCGTTAATACAATAATACAACACCCCTTTAAGATTATTTTCACCCGTGTTTGTGGAAAGCAAAATTAGAGGCTAAAACTACTTATGTTGAAACTTTCAGAGATCTAGGCCTATTCGAAGTCGCTTTTTGTGAAAAAAATTAATTGAAAAATAAATTAAAATTTTAACATTCTTTTTGTCAGTTCAATTAGAAGGCCACAACTATTTATGTTGAAAATTTCAATGTCGTAGCCCTATTTGAAATCGTTTTGTTATATATAAATTAATTAATTAAAAAAATTAATTAAAAAAGAACAACATAAAAATTTAAAATTCTGTTATTTTAAGGTCCAATTAAAAAGTCAAAACTACTTATGTTGAAAATTTCAGATCTGTAGCCATATTAGATATCGTTTTGTAACATATTTATTAATTAATTAAAAAAATTAATTAAAAAAGAACAAATTAAAATTTTAACGTTATGTTTGTGATGTATACAATTAGAAGGCCAAAACTACTTATGTTGAAAATTTCAGAGCTGTAGCCCTATTAGTAGTCGTTTTGTAAAATGTTTATTAATTAATAAAAAAAATTAATTAAAAAATAACAAAATAAAAATTTTAAATTATGTTTTTTAAAAGTCCAATTAAAAGACCAAAACTACTTATGTTGAAAATTTCAGAGCTGTAGCCCTATTAGTAATCGTTTTGTAACATATTTATTAATTAACTAAAAAAATTAATTAAAAAATAACTAATTAAAATTTTAACATTCTGTTTGTGATTTATAAAATTAGAAGGCCAAAACTACTTATGCTGAAAATTTCAGAGTTCTACTCCAATTTTAGATCCACAGAGCCACAGACAGACAGACACACACCTTGTTTTATTATTATAGATTAATTTAAAAAAAAAAAAAAAAATTATGTTTTTCAAGAATCCAATTAGAAGGCCACAACTATTTATGTTGAAAATTTCAATGCCGTAGCCCTATTTGAAATCGTTTTGTAATATATAAATTAATTAATTAAAAAATTAATTAAAAAAGAACAAAATAAAAATTTAAAATTCTGTTATTTTAAAGTCCAATTAAAAAGTCAAAACTACTTATGTTAAAAATTTCAGATCTGTAGCCTTATTAGATATCGTTTTGTAACATATTTATTAATTAATTAAAAAAAAAATTAATTAAAAAAGAACTAATTAAAATTTTAACGTTATGTTTGTGATGTATACAATTAGAAGGCCAAAACAACTTATGTTGAAAATTTCAGAGCTGTAGCCCTATTAGTAGTCGTTTTGTAAAATATTTATTAATTAATAAAAAAAATTAATTAAAAAAGAACAAAATAAAAATTTTAAATTCTGTTTTTTAAAAGTCCAATTAAAAGACCAAAACTACTTATGTTGAAAATTTCAGAGCTGTAGCCCTATTAGTAATCGTTTTGTAACATATTTATTAATTAATTAAAAAAATTAATTAAAAAATAACTAATTAAAATTTTAACATTCTGTTTGTGATGTATAAAATTAGAAGGCCAAAACTACTTATGCTGAAAATTTCAGAGTTCTACTCCAATTTTAAGTAGATTTCTATAGATCCACAGAGCCACAGACAGACAGACAGACACACAACTTGTTTTATTATTATAGATGTTCTTACAATGTTATAAAGAAAGTATTTACGAAACCAAAATATCAAAAAGAAAAGAATCTTTAGACGCTAATAATTAATGAAAAATAAAAAATGTGTTACTCTCAAATGAAACTAATGTTGGAAAATTGATAAAATGTAATGTTGGACACATATTTAAATGCAGATGTGATATTATCGGCGTTGATAAAAAAAATCTTTATTCATCAAAGAAATGGGGATGAAAACAACGCAATTCATATTGTTACAAATTTTTGTATATTTGTAAATATTTCGTAGTGCTAATTTTGTAAATAGGAACGTTTATGTACATTTCGCTTAAGGCAGTGCAATAGTTCGTCGTTAGTTTGGTTTCCCTGCAATGAGCCTCTTAATGCTTGATAACGGGTTTTACAGAGGTAACTCTGGGAAGCGAGTTTTAAGGAGCAGGGCATTTAACATTATGGTAATGGGAATCTCGCCAAATTGGCGAGATAGAGCCAAGTTGGCGACGGTTTTGGCGACTAATTTTTGTCACCAAACTTGGCGACCATTTGGCGACATTTTCGGTCCCCATGTACATGTATAGGATTTTTCGACTACGATCTGGAAAGTTCTCCAAATATCTTCCTCTAGAAGTCTCCAGAAGGTTTCACTCCTATAAAAGCCCGGCCATGAGTCAGTAGGGAGTTAGTTGACTGATTTGGAGTCACTGAGTTAGTTGTTAGCTGAGTCCATTAGTTGACTGGAATTACTGATACTGAGTTCCGAAAGCGAACTGTATTGCATTGTCTTTTGCGGCGATTTAGCAGTTGTGCTGTCAAGTTTTTAACTGCTGTTTTGTGTTCTATTGTTGTGAAAAGAGCTGTATTGTGTCTACTAGAACGAGAAGTTCTGGAGCTGTAAGAGAATCTGTGAAGAATTACATTGGAATAAATTTCTGCAAGTTTTTATATGCTTTGGCTTCAAATCTTTCGAACCGGTCCCACGCAACAATATTAATCAAGTGAGCTGCATTTTCTACATAATTAGTATAAATATAGTTAAGTGTTATACTGGAAATATATCTCAGCAATATTTATTCAATGTTTATTTTTAGTCGGCAAAAGTAGAAGTGTTTATTGCCTCACTAAAATCGGTGTCCTTCATATGCTAAATAGTATGGATGTGATGAGTGATCAAAATCAAATAGAACACTGGTATATTAACACATAATTCAAATGATTACAAAATATTTCTTGCATGACATGTACTTAAAATGCTCTTATAATGATTGCACAGAAATTGTGTTAACTAGAAAAATGCTTGCAACAGCTACACTTCAATTCTACTATTCAATAGCTATTCTAATGTACTTTATAACGGAACAAGAATTCGGCATTTTGTAAAATTTACACAAATATTAAACATATAAATCGTCCATTATAATTATCAAATGACTAATAAAAGCAGAATTTGAAGATCAGTGTATCCACTTCTAAATAAATTTTAGCTCCAGATAGCTTAAAATGTATCCACGGCTGAACACGTAGAAAGAAAAACATGGCGGAGTTGGTTGGCCACATATCGATGGTCAGCGTTAGAATGTGTAATAACATAAAATTTGTATTCATATTTATACTCACTTTCCTTCATGTCTTTCTTTTTTATATCTATCATGTTTCCTCTAAGAGTTGAAGAAGTGTAATTTCACATTGAAACCCTTTTTCAAAGAGAAATTGCACTTCTTTATAAAATCCATCTTCTGCCTATTAAACTTTATCTGAAAAAAATATTTAATATGTGAGATACGAAGAAAACATATGCAATAACGTGGAATTGTTATTCATATTTATACTCACTTTTTTTCATGCTTTCTTTTTAACATCTATCATGTTTTCTCTATGAGTTGAAGAAGTGAAATTTCTCATTGACACCCCTTTCAAAGAGAAATTGCACTTCTTTATAGAATCCATCTTTTGCCTATTAATCTTTATCTGAAAAAAATATTTAATATGTGAGATACGCAGTTATAATGTGTAATAACGTTTAATTTTTATTCATATTTATACTCACTTTCCTTGATGTCTTTCTTTTCGATATCTATCAAGTTCTCTCTATGAGTTGAAGAAGTGGAATTTCTCCTTGGCACCCCTTTTCAAAGAGAAACAGCACTTCTTCTTTATAGAATCTATCTTTTGCCAATTAATCTTTATCTGAAAAAAATATTTAATATGTGAGATACGCAGTTAGAATATGTAATAACGTTCAATTTTTATTCATATCTATACTCACTTTCCTTGATGTCTTTCTTTTGGATATCTATCAAGTTCTCTCTATGAGTTGAAGAAGTGGAATTTCTCCTTGGCACCCCTTTTCAATGAGAAACAGCACTTCTTCTTTATAGAATCTATCTTTTGCCTATTAATCTTTATCTGAAAAAAATATTTAATATGTGAGATACGCAGTTATAATGTGTAATAACGTTTAATTTTTATTCATATTTATACTCACTTTCCTTGATGTCTTTCTTTTCGATATCTATCAAGTTCTCTCTATGAGTTGAAGAAGTGGAATTTCTCCTTGGCACCCCTTTTCAAAGAGAAACAGCACTTCTTCTTTATAGAATCTATCTTTTGCCAATTAATCTTTATCTGAAAAAAATATTTAATATGTGAGATACGCAGTTAGAATATGTAATAACGTTCAATTTTTATTCATATCTATACTCACTTTCCTTGATGTCTTTCTTTTGGATATCTATCAAGTTCTCTCTATGAGTTGAAGAAGTGGAATTTCTCCTTGGCACCCCTTTTCAATGAGAAACAGCACTTCTTCTTTATAGAATCTATCTTTTGCCTATTAATCTTTATCTGAAAAAAATATTTAATATGTGAGATACGCAGTTATGATGTGTAATAACGTTCAATTTTTATTCATATTTATACTCACTTTCATTGATGTCTTTCTTTTCGATATCTATCAAGTTCTCTCTATGAGTTGAAGAAGTCGAATTTCTCCTTGGCACCCCTTTTCAAAGAGAAACTGCACTTCTTCTTTATAGAATCTATCTTTTGCCTATTAATCTTTATCTGAAAAAAATATTTAATATGTGAGATACGCAGTTAGAATGTGTAATAACGCTCAATTTTTATTCATATTTATACTCACTTTTCTTCATGCCTTTCCTTTCGATATCTATCAAGTTCAAGTTTTATAAGTTGAAGAAGTTATTATAAGTTGAAGAACAATTACACTATAATAATGGTCACTACATTTAAATTTGACGTGAAATATGGTTATAGTGTTATTATCATTTTCATATTTTCATTCATTTCAAAAAGTGGCCAGTTTCATGACGTTTTTGGCGATAATTCTTTCGTTATCCTTTCTTGTAAGTGAAACAGAGGAGAGGAGAAAACGGTCGTTGATGAGAGATGCTCACGAGAATAGAACTCTGTGTTAAAGAGATTCAGTTTTTAACTTTTTAAGCCTTTGTCACATTTTTAAGGGAATTTTGTAGAAGGGGGGGGGGGAGGTTTATAACACTTTATGAGGCATTACCACAACAATTTTTATCAAAATTGTAATAGCCAGGATTGAAGTACACCAAACGTTAAAATATAAAATATCCGTATAAAAAACTTAAGCGACAAGGAAGGAAAAATATTTTCAAAGAACTTGTGTTGCAAGTTAAAATTTAAACCTCCTCAATAAAACGGTTAATATAGAAATCAACGGCATCACTTAGCAATTGTTTCCTTGATTTTTTTTATAAAAAGACTCAAACAAAATCTATTCAAACATACTTGTTAACGATATCAAAACTTTGAAGGAAAATAGCGCTTTGTATCTACTATGTAGAAAGGGTAAACTTGACAAAATGTCTAAAACGACCTGCATATTTTCAGAACATGCTAAAATTAACAGAAGTTTGAAGAAAAAAAATTCAAGGTTTCAAAGTTATGTAAGAATAGATTTGCTTCCACTTCCAAATTTTCTTGTTTGTAATTCCCTCCCTTTACAAAAACATGCACAGAGAATAAACAAGTTATGTTATAAATACTGGCGCATAATTTTACAGTCCTGTTTAAAAAGCTCTACAAGCCGATTTGCACATTGTGTATCTATTTAAGAGGTAAAACGCATACGTCGGAATATGAAACTGAGGTACCTACCATTTCACCTAAATAAAGAAACAGCTAAGGGATTTGAAAACTTTCATTACATTTTAAAATTAGTGAATGCTTCAACAGAAAGCAATTCAATTAATGCGTCTTTCTCAAGCCAAAAACTTAACCTAACTGATTCAACACATGGTGGAATTGTATTATCGGGGCACTTATTGTTGCGATTTAATTTATAAATAAAATAATGTAATTTTTACTGTTTGTGCAACAGTAAAAATATTAGACTTAGGATTTCCTGGGACATGTTTCTTTCTTATTGTTCTGTCCCAATATACCAAAACACCTTAAAGATTAAGCGAATACTTCTAAAAAACATTTAGGTGTTTTAAAAAAGCGAAAGCAGAAGACAACATTCAGGCGATCTCTGTAGATTTCACAGTTAATGTGTTGCCATTTTTCTTGTTTATGGTTGACACTTATGTTATTTTCCATCTGCACACGTGGGGCTAACACGATGGCAAGTTATTATTTTATAATTAAGTTATACGTAATTGTAAAAATGTAATAGTTTCATACCTAAGTAATATAAAACATAGCGTGTTTTTTTTTTGTTTTATATATATATATATATATATATATATATATATATATATATATATATATATATATATATATATATATATATATATATATATATTAACTTACTCTAATTTCTTTATAACTAATCTTTATATCACTTTCTACGTTGCTGAGGAAAAAGAGGGAGAAGTTCGAGGGGGGGGGGGGAAGCTCCATCTTCTATCTTTACATTCTGTGATGTTATTTAAAACGGCATTCGTCCTCTATTATGACTGAGGAAAAGCTATTTATCTATTGAAGACGATGAGTGTTTATAATCAATTGTTGAATTAAGATGACAAATAAATACGCTAACTTAGATCTTAAACTTGATTCGCGCATCAGCCTACCACGCTGGTGGATCACGGTTCAAATCCAGAACAAAACATGGACATGGATGTAATGGCCCTTCACAGCCATCGCTACCGGCTTTGTAGTAGCCAAGTGACTGCAAGCACTAAAAGTGACTGTAAGAACTTGGGACCACCATTAGAAAAAAAAAAATCTTAAGCTTACAACTGAAGACAAGAGGACATAGCGTATAAGCATACAGTGTCAGCTTGAAATATCAGTTTAAAAGTATCATTGAAATGAATTGGCTGAGATTTCGCTACCCAAACTAGAGAATTAATTATTATAATGGGCGGGTATCAATCCCCCGTGTATAAAGCATACTGCCCTTACAAAAACAAAACACAATTGACCTTGCGGGTCAAGCCATCGAACATTGATCATTGTCGCCAAAAATCTCGACACCAGTTCGCGTGTCCGCCAACCACGCCCGACTCGGTTATCGATTCAGCACAGATTGGCGGCCAAATGCCTTAAGTCATATCACATAAATCGACACTTTCACGGAATGCTGGAACTTAGTGTAGTAATTTCATTCTCATGGCCATTGCCCGTTTTTATATGATTTTTTTTATTATTATTATTATTCTTTCTCTAGCGATTATTATTGTTCTTCGCTTCTCCTAAGAGATTACTCCAATTTTTTAGGAAAAGTAACCATGAGTCACTTCGTTGGGGGGAGTTTTCGATTTGAGCAGATTAAACTGGTTAGACACGCTATTAAGTGTATGAACGTCAGATGGTGATTGAGTGGGCATTTTTAGACGGAGGAAATTTTTGAGCTGAGCTTTTGATGTTTCCGTTGGTGTGAGGAAAATGAAATAGTGAATGGTTTTTCTTTTTCGTAATGTTTTTGAGTGTGAGATTTGTTTTGGAGATATTGGAAGCAGTTTAGTAAATGGAAGTAGGTGAATTAAAAGAATCAAGTGAAAAAAATATTTAATTCAATAATAAACCTTACAAAAAGTAATAATGTTTTAATTTGATTCCACTGTGACAGTACAAAACATATTCTAACAAAATGTGGTGCCGAACAAACGGTATAGTGGTTAGCGTGCTAGCTTCTAGACCATGAGGTTGCGGGTTCGAGTCCAGTGTTAGGCCTGGGAGTTTGAAAATGTATGTCGGCTTGTCTAATAACGAATGGCTCGACGCATTATAACCCTCGTGTTGCTGACCGACGCAGGATAATCTGAAAACCCTCAACCCTTTTTCATTTTTTTTTTTTACAAAATATGATCCTGTAGTTTTGAAGTTGTTGAGATAGTAAATTTTGTTCTTAATTATTATTTTTTTTGTTTTATTCTTATAATTAAAATTACTTGTTTATTAATTCTTTTTTCATAATATACTATCAATAATTGAGAAGTAGTAAGTTGTTGCAAATCGTATTAGGGCTTATTTTTTTGTATTACTTATTACGAGTAGGTTATAGTATACAATAAATCACCTGTTTCAGAATTCTCCACCCACTCAATAATTATAAGGGAGTAAATATGTTATTTTAAGCAACATTTATTTTAATTTGATTAATATATCTAAAAAAAAATAGAAGCTAACTCTAATGTACTTTAATAAGTTTGTGAAATAGTTAACATTATTGTTTTAAATAAAACATTAAACACCCTGTTTCATACTGTTGAAAATATTTTCCTGAAAACTTTTCTTCAAGTACGCGGTACGAGTACTTATAGTAGATTTTTATTAGAACTGCTATATTTCAATCCACTGAAAATACTGCTCAAAGTGTGAATTTTAGTCAGATGTTTGACCAAAAATAGATAAAAACACAACAAATTATCAATAAAGCGTAAAACCGCAAAACTGTTTGAAATTATTGAACGTGAATTAACAATGAGGCAGACAATCCCCGTCCGATAATATTTTAATCCCTCTTGAGATTATATTTAAACATACACCATAAATGATATTGTATAGGAACATAACATAGGATTAAAATGTAGCATTACTGTAGTTTTCCTTCTCAAATACAATGAGTAATAGGCATCAATAATTTATTAAACTTTTATGTAAGTTTTAATTAAGCTTTATATCGTACTAATCGCTTGGTTGGTTGAATTTTATTTCCTTGCTCAAGGCCAACACTAGGACACAAACTGCACCGAATCATACTAAGCAGTGAACTGTTTCCATTTTGTTCAATTTTCGGGATATGATTGTGACATGTGCATTTAGTGTTCTTTCGAGTGATGTACAACACTATCTCATTCAAGTTTTTATAATGCAGATATAATTCGTATTTAAAAGTAGAAATAAAATTAAAAGAATTGTAGTTTCTTGACTTTGATCAGATCTTCTATAAAATCAAGAAAATCGAAAGAGAGAGCGTGTCATACTCATCTGGGTAACAGAATCTTGAAAAAATCAAGTAACAATTGAATTCTTCAGTGCACTAAATTGAAAAAAAAAAAAAATCTAATATCCTCACGCTTCTCTGTGTACTTTTTAAACCACAGGTAAAGGCGTAATATCACGATCTGGCTTTTTTGTCTCATCGTGGTTCTGTATGTGATATTGCATAACATGAGGACGGATCTTTTGCTAGAATAAGATGAGTGTGAGTAAACCGAGTACCAATTCATATACATGCAAGGACAAATCTCTTTTTAAACGCTGGCAGACGTCGGGCTGTATGGTAGTGCTTTCCCCGTTTTCAATTAAACAGTGACAGTTCATACCCCATTACCAGAGAATGCGCTCCCTTAATTGACTTGCAATTCTTCTCACAAAGGCGTGTTACCTGAAGGGTTGAAACGTCTTTTGGCACTATTTTATTAAATGCAAACACATATTAACGAGTAAATGCAGGACTATAAACCTTATAAATCATCAACTTAAAAAAAATATCCTTACATTATATCCTAATCCTCCCAAACTCTCACAAACAAACATAAAACTTCATTAAAATGCATAGTTGCTTCCATGTAAGTGAAATATACGACACATATTCAATAACAATCTCTCTTAATCTTCCTTGAACAACTACTAAATCTCAAAAGTACCAAATTACAGTGGATCCTAATGCAATAAAAATGATCTAAGCTCACACCCTCTCCACAATAAGTAGAAAAGACATTAAAGCAGCGGGGGAACAGCCCAAATCATCGCTTTGACCATCGCATGACTTGAGGCCAAAACGACGTCCCTTTAAAGTTACAAATCTCCATTGATTTGGACCTCCTTGGTGGCATAAACTTACGATGTGACGCAAGGTACTTCGTGTGCGTGGAGAGAATCCGCAATCACGGGAGTTTTGCGTGACGGCTACACGTGATTATGTGACATCGATTCTATTCTCTCGAGTGTTTAAGTAAAAGAATCTGGAAACTCGGCGAGACGTGAGATCGGTGTATTTGTAGCTGAGATGAATGCTCCACATTTGAGTGTGGTGAAGAAGTGGTGGCAAATATTTGTGAGGTGGTGGCTTGTTTGGGTGTTGAAATGCATGATGGGGCAATGGCCTTTTTTACTCATGAACTTTTTTGTGATTCTTGATTAGTTAATTTAGTTATAAATAAAAACCAGGTGAATTCAAAGTGATAAACTGGTTACTAGTTGTTTTAACCCTTTATTTATGGAAGGGATTTGTACGTGCCGTCAGTTTTCTCATGGTATTGTATTAATTTAAACGCTTTGAGACCCATTGGGACTTTGAAATCCACTTTTATGAATTTCGTTCTCCATTTGTTAGATGGCAGCTCAAGCTTAATTATCTTTGGAAGCTTGATAGAGACAAGTATAGAAGACGACTTAAGATCAAGATGGATGCCTAGAAAATTGAAAATCGTCCATATTTTTGCGTGTAAAGAGAAATAAGCTGGTGTTGCCATTCAAGAATTGGAGAACGAACTTCATGGATTTCAAAGTCTCAATGGATTTCAAAGCGTTTAAATTAATACAGTACCATTAAAAAACTAACGGGACTTATAAGTCCCGTCAGTAAATAAAGGGTTACAGATTTTCGAAATCTAAAGTTACACGAGAGCTATACTGCACAGGGAAACTGTTCGATCAAGATCTGAACTACTGAAAGTAGTCTATGTAAGAAAAAGTCATTATTTTCCTACATGTCTTTTAAAGGGAAACTTTGTACTTTTAATGTGAGTTCCGTTTATACTTTTTTGCACGAATTTTGTGCTTTTAAATCTGAAAACTCTAACCGGGCATTCCGACAACCAACGCAAGATGATCTGTCTTTACTCACTTTAAAAAAAGAAGCCGAGGAGTGCAGGGTGAGATCGCGAGATCTTTCATATGCTAGCCGGAAAGGCGTTTGCTTAACAAACATCTTTTTACTATTCATTACGAAATCCTAAAAGGATATTTGAATAAGATGAAGTTAAGAAATAGTGAGTGTAATTAAAAGTAATCCTAAGCTATTCACCCAGTCACTGTTAAAAGTTGGTGCCTATAATTAATCATTGAATTATTAATTTTAAATGAGTTTGATGCTTATTATAGAACTGAGCTTCAGTTTTGAAATCTACTCGTATTTATCATTTATCAAGGGCAACTTGATTGTATATAGATGTTAGAAAAATTATTTTCTCACTAGAACACTTGTAGTGAACACAAGTAATGTCAGACACCTATTTTCGTGATTCCCTTAAGCCCACTCTTTCCCTAAAATATCTAGCTCAATGTCTCGGATGAATTCATAAGTTTTATTTTCTTGCAGACCTGCGTAAAATGATAAGCCCAATCGAAAAATAGCTGTGATAGAAAAATGTATACTAATAAATATTTAGGTTATATTTGTTAAGTTTTAATTGCAGAAAAATAATTGTAGTTTGATTTCAATTCCATTTAATTTAAAGCGTTCTGTAAGTTGTGAGAAAATTATGTAGGCTGTTGATCTTTTTGATCAATGACACATTAAAATTGAAAGGAGAATTCTCGTTATTTTCTAATATTTTATATTAGTCTAGATACATTGCGTTGGGAAAAAATGAAAAAGGTATTTTGGCAGGTTTTAGAATACTCTTTCTGTAGTTTTTTCCAGTTTGTCTTTATTTCTTAGTACTTTACTACAATATCACACACGCAGGAACTCTACAAATTGTCTAATGTGTTGATATCAGGATTTATTGTCTGCCAATCAATAACTAGGAATTTGTTTGCCTGAGTGTTTTTCTAGACCATCTAGATCAAATATAGTTACAATATAAATGACTATTCAGAATTAGTCTGATTGAAGGTTCTGATTTGCAAACGTTTAAAAAAAAATTGCCAAATATCTTTGAAAAAATTGCTGTTATGTAACACACAACCTAAATCTTAACCATTCTATTTTTAAGCAAATGGCATCCCCTAAATTAATTTTTTTTCATTACAATTTCTTCTCCTCATAGGTATGATAGAGGTATAAAATACTATTGTAGGTTAAATGCTTAGGCTTAAATTGGTTTTTATTTATATTTTAGGGTACTTTTTTTCTTCTCTGAAGATAATTTGTTTTCCTGATTGGAATTGTTTCTAATATTTGTAAACTTCAAAAATATAGCCTTATGAAAACTTCAGTACTTTTAAAATTATCCTGTTTCATTTGATCCAGACAAACATTTTCATACATAATTTTAGAATCTGAATCCAAAAGGAATGCAAACAAGAACTTAAAAAAGCAAACTTTAAAAAGACTTAAATTGCATAAGATTCCAAATGAAAAGTACATGTACTCTATAGACTGCAATGTTTTTAAATTCATTTTAAGATATTTTTATTTCTTTAACACAAATAAAATTTCAGTAGTAATTCCATAATATGAACTTGAATTGTAACTTGGGATTATTTTCAAGACATCATTTAAAAGTAAAATAATCAAACGAAAGCAAAAGTGGTCAATCTTAAATTAAATAAAACGAATGAATACTTAAGGTTACGACACTTTTCTACAAGAAAAGCGATTAGTCATATTTTTATTTGAATGAGGATTTTATGGATATAAAATTACACGCAATGCTGCCAACTTCGAAACACATTTGTGTGGCTCCATCTATTATCTGGATTCAGTAGAGAAAGATTATTGTTCTTTCTAGAAAGTATTAAATCTTACTATATTTCCCTGCAATTAAAAAAGTATACCAATTTAAAATGTATTACTTGAAGAAAAATAGTTCTTTGGAATAGAGATTCATTGCCATACAGTTGAAGGCTTATATATTTACTTTCTTCTATTTCTAGATTTTAAAAACAAATTCGTATCATTAAAATTATATAATTTAAATAAACAAACAAATATTAAAAAAAATATATAGTTAAATGTATTTAGTCATATGTTTAGAATTCCTCATAAACCAATACAAATTTATATGAAAATATGCACTGTGAAACAGAAGGAAATTTTTTTTTAATTCTATAGACAGTGTAGCAATATAATTATAAGAAATATAAAATCAGAATAATGTAAATTCAAGTATTGTAATTAAAAAGAAAATTTAATCTTAAATAATAAGGCTTCTAATGAGAGGCAGGTGGGGACCTCATTGTTTTTTAAGATTCGATTTCCTTTTTAATTGCAATAGTTAAATTAATATTACTAAAATTATTTAGTGGATCTTTCAATTATGCAACATTTACGAATAGATTTTTTTTTTTTTTTTTTTTTTTTTTTTTTAAATTAAAAAAATATATATGTATATATATTTTGATAAATAGAAAGAAAGTTAATGAACATTATTACACTTAATGGAATCAAGGTGAATATGCCTTGATAACTCAAAGTGTATAAACTTTCAGGTGATTATGTCACCAAATTTTCGAGAAAAAAAAATAAAAAAATACTAAGGAATGCAGGCAAGCTGTAAAGTCAAAAAAAGATTTCTTTACATTTACAATAGAAAAAAACTATAAGAAAAAAAACACCATAAACTGTTTCTAAAAAAAAGAGCTCGAATTATTAAAGTATATTGATTAACACTTATGAATTCTTAATTAAAAGACTTCTCTTGTTGATTTAATATATGTTCTGTGTTTATATTCTGATATTTAATTCTGAAATGAGCAAAGCAGGGGAACTACTGTCCCCTAAATCCAATTAAAATATTTTACAATGCAAAGTATTTGATTAAAAATATATTGTTTGTAAAAATACTTGTAAAATTCAATACAATAGAAAATATTCGATTAAAAATATTTTCTTGTAAAAGAAAAAAATAATTAAATGTTAAAAAATGCTTATTAAGCTATTCCGATCTCGATTAAGCCACTTTAAGGGGTGGAAAAGGGGTTAAACGTTCCAAACTAGAATATCCCACTTCCCACATGGTCACAACTACGAAAACTGGTGCGAATATCAATAAAGACAAACGTAGGAAAAGTAAGTTATTCCGATCTCGATTAACCCACTTTTAGGGGTCGAAAAGAGGTTAAACTTTGCAAACGAGGGATATTCGAATGTCCTACTTCCCATTTCGTCACAACTCTGAAAATTGGTATGAATGTCAATAAAGATAAACATAGAAAAAGTAAGCCATTCCGATCTTGATTAACCCACTTAAGGGTTGGAAAAGGCGCTAAACGTTCCAAACGAGGGATATTCGAATGTCCCACTTCCCATTTGGTCACAACTCTGAAAATTGGTACAAATGTCAAAAAAGATAAACATAGAAAAAGTAAGCTATTCCATTCTCGATTAACCCACTTTGAGGGGTCGATAAGGGGTTAAATGTTCCAAACAAGGGATATCCGAATGTTCCTCTTCAAATGTAGTCATAATTCTGATATTTGGTGCGAATATTAAAAGGGCAAATGTAAAAAAAATAAGTTATAACCATATCGATTAACGCATTTTTAAGGGATGAAAAGTTGAATCAACATTGAAACTATACGAGAATTATATTAATGTATCAATTCCAATACAGCTACTACTTTGAAATTTAGAACTAAAAGCAAACATAAACACAATAAACTATTGCAATCTAGATTACGTACGTACGGGTCCGAAGGGAGTTAAACGTTCTAAACGAGGGATATTCAAATGTCACTTTCCAATATACTATTCACAATTATAAATTTTGTTTAAAATGTCAACAAAGGAAAGTTCCTATTTTGATAAATCCATTTGTCGGGATCGAAATGGGAGCAAACGTCTGAAGTGTAGAATACATGAATGTCTTTTGATCGCTAAAATGCTAAAGGTAAAATTTCGTAGCGCAGCACGGGTATTCAGCTAGTTATTTTCATGAATTAATTGCATTGTATCGAAATGTTGCTCATTACAAATTACCCATTGCTCATGTGAGTTTAGTTTCCTAGCTGAAAGACACCACTAGCAGCGAAACTCGTTCTACAGCTAGCTGTAGTATTGGAAGACGAACACTATTTGCAGAGGAAAAACACTATTTGAACTGTTGCTTGAATTTTCATAAAAGGGGAGTTATGTTTGTGCTACGTTAAAAAAAATTTATGTATTTTTTTATATTTAGAATTTACATAAGATAGAATAGTTAATAATATTTTTAGAACATTGTACTTATATATAGAATAATTCTACATATAAGGGTTACGTTACCCTTATTTGCGGGTTATGCTTATCGCAAGGACCGAAATCGCTACTGGATGCAAATCCCAGATAGAATGGATTATTTTTGTTTGTTTCAGATCACAAGTTGAGATGCGAATTGGGGACTGGAAGAGCTAATTTATGGCATAATTTTCATACACATTTTTCTTTTGATTAAACAATAATCATTCGAAAATTTACTTAGATTTTTTAATGTGTTTTGGACTAGTATGATACGAAAAATTTCAAAATTGTATTTGAGGAAAGCATTTAAAAGGATACTAAAATCTCGATGGTTTCCATTCACTCGTTTAAAAGATTTAGGTACTATATCTCCTTAACTATAAAAATTTTAATTAGATTTGCTTTCTGTATTTTTAACGTCTACAAGACTACTGAAAGTATTTTAAAGAGAGTCTGTGTCTAAGAAAGTAAAAAAAAAATAAGAAGAAGAATATTATTCTAAATAAAACTTTAAAAATTTCTGAATCCGATATTGCAAAAAGTTTTAAACTCACTACATTAGAAGTATTTTTTTATAATTTTATTTTTATAAAAAAGCGTTCTGGCTTAATTCATGTTTTTTTCCGGTTTTTTTTTTCAGCCAACCAAACGGTATAGTGGTTAGCGTGCTAGCTACTAAACCGCGAGGATGCGGGTTCGAGTCACGTGTTAGGCATGGGTGTTTGTAAATGTATGTTGGCTTGTCTAATGACGAATGTTTCGGTGCATTATAGCCCTCGTGTTGCTGATGAAGCCAGATAATCTGAAAACAACCAACCAACTCAAAACAAGAATTTTGTATGTGTAAGGAACATTTATTCAAAACAACTGAAGATGATTGCCCAAAATTTTCAACATATGTTTTTACCAATATATTACACTATTTGAGAGTAGAAATTTTTAATATCTGCAATACTAAAGATTTTATAGTTTTATTATCACCAAAAATGCTAATTTTTGAAAATCTATAGAACAACATTTAAAATGTGTAGTAAAAAAAAAATTCCATTTGCGAAATATGTCAAAATGTTCAATAAATAAAGTATTTTTTAATATAGGGGAAAGATAGTCGGGTATTTAAACTCCGACTCACTTTAATAAAACACAATCGTTTTGGATTGGGAGTCACCTGCTGAAATTTAAACTGTCTAATAATTTGAAAGTTGAAAAGTAAGGATTTTTATCATTAATATAAATATATCTCTGAAACCATTATTTATTTTAACGTTCTTATGCTTACCAATATAATTAGAATAGTGTTTATAGCAATCTCATTTACAATCAAGGGATATCCTATTCAATAACAGAAATAATAAATTTTGGTCATATTAATTTTGTAAAACCTTTGTGATTTTTACAAAAACAAATTCTTATTTTTTCTGATACATCTACATAGACTCGGAGTACAAACTCGCACTAAGATAAAACTATAACGATATACTTTGAACGTTATACATTTTAGTATATACGTATATCTCTAGTATATCCTGCTTCATTAAAAAATTAAATTCCGTCTTTTCAAAGCAATCAAAGGTATACATGGAATCTGTCATAATAAGCATACATTCATACACCATGGCCCAAATGAGACTGGGTTTCAATAATTATGATATGTTATTAAATTCCATTGGAGAAGGCATATATTACTTTATTCATAAACATCCTGTAATGTTTAGACCACCATACAGACTTAAATTTCGTCTGAGAGAAATCTGTATTCATCATTCACAAGGAAGAAGGATTAAAAAATATTATATAATAAATCAAACTTATTTTTTTAAACTTTGTACATATTTTCCAACTTGATGGAACATTACATACGAATACAAGCATTGCTATAGTGGGCTATATCTAACATTGGCTATATTTTTTATTTAAAATTGCAATATATTAAATAACTGTCTAACATGTGTGTTTTTGCGCCTATCTAACATGTCCATAAGTTTCCTGGCAACTTATCAGTCTAATTTCTTTGCAATCGTAAGATTTCGAACACAATTAGGTTGCATCGTTATTTTATTTTTATCATGGCGTAAAAAGATATAGACGAAAAGTATACGGTGCCTTCTAAACTATTATAAATAGTAACTTGAAAAGTTTTTTTTTTTTTTTTTTTTTTTTTTGTCATTTTGAGTTGGTCTCAATTATATGTGTATCGAATTTCATGATAAAATATGTTAATTAACACAGATTCTAGACTATAGTTCTAAAGAAGTGCAGTAGAATTAAAAACTACCCCATTTAATAGGTAATACCCGTAAAAAGTTTCTTTTTAATGTTCATTGGTATTATTTATCTTCGTATAATAGTTCCAAAACGCAATATTCCTTTTAAGATATTTTTAGCCGCTAATAGACCACTTACACGATGACGTAACGTCAGCAGAACCAATCGGAATCAAAATCGACCGTTTCAAATTAGCGGACTGTCACCACCGATTCGCGTATAAAAACTAATGACGAAAAAACGATACACGATTGTGGAGAACGTTGTGTGAAAAAAAATAGTCGACTGGAAAAGAGTGTGAAGCGAAGTGAAGTGAGGACGTGCCTCATTTTCAGGAGGAATCTTCTAATGAGAGGAGAATCGTCCAAACAAGAGATCGCCATTAACAGACCTTTTCTCCTGTTTAGCACTTGCCGTCCCAAGTGGCATGGGACGGAGGTTGCCGGGATTTGGCGCTTTTTTAACTTTTACGGCTTCTTGAATTAATGCGAAACAAGACCAAAAAAATCCGTGAATTTAACTTCAATGGCATTATTCAGGAATTTTGGATTAAAAGTCTATTCCAATTCAAACAGAGTGATCAGCATATAAGAGGTCTTATCCTACAAATATAATAAAATTAAGAACCGAAGTTAGACAGCCAAAAAACAGATATTAAAATATAAATCGTAAAAATATTTGAAGTTTGAAATCCCTACTGAGTTTCTTCGTCAGGGGGCTTGAACCCAGTCGGGATTTTAATGGATGCGTTTCTGAAATGCGATTGATAAAATTTATCAATCGCATTCAAGCCCCTTCGCAACCAGCCGGGTTGACAAGAATCGATCATTCGGAAGTACGTTTAACATTCTGAAACACGGGACCTCCTTTACACTGCCCACCCTGTATATGGCTAATTGATATATGTAATGGAATTGTCGGTTAAGGATACCAAAAAAGATATGGTATATATATATATATATATATATATATATATATATATATATATATATATTCACTCGCAGGAAGGTTCAACGCAAAATCGAGCTCGCTTCGTTCGCTGAAAAGTTCATTGACACATAAGTACAGGCTTACTTCACTTGTTGAAAGGTTCATTACTATGCAAGAATTGGCTCACTTCTCTCGCTGAAAGGTTCATTTGTTGCGTTAGCGTAAGCTCGCTTCACTCACAAAAATCTAATTGCTATTTAAAGCCTTAATATTAGAAGCATCTCCTCTGTCGAAAAAAAAAAAAAAGAAAAAAAAAATCCCTGTTAATACAATAATACAACACCCCTTAAAGATTATTTTGACACGTGTTTGTGGAAAGCAAAATTAGAAGACCAAAACTACTTTTGTTGAAACTTTCAAAGCTCTAGACCTATTAAAAGTCCCTTTTTGTGAAAAAAAGTATTTTTAAAAAAATTAATTAAAAAACAAATTAAAATTTTAAAATTCATTTTGTCAAAAGTCCTAATAGAAGACCAAAAGTACTTGCGTTTAAAATTTCATAACTGTAGCCCAATTAGAAATCGTTTTGTAAAATATATGTCAATTAATTAAAAAAATTAATTACAAAAACAAATAAAATTTTAATAGAAGGCCACAATTACTTGTGTTGAAAATTTCAGAGCTGGTAGCCCTAGAAAAAATCGTTTCATAAAATATATATTAATTAGTTAAAAAAAATTAATTAAAAAGAACTAAATAAAAATATTAAATTCTGTTTTTCAAAAGTCGAATTAGAAGGCCAAAACTACTTATGTAGAAAATCTCAGAGCTATTGCCGTATTAGAAATCGTTTTGTTAACTATATATTAATTAATTAAAAAAATTAATTAAAAAAGAACTAAATAAAAAATTTCAATTCACTTTTTTAAAAATTCAATTAAAAGGTCAAAACTGCTTATGTTGAAAATTTCAGAGCTGAAGCCCTATTAGAAATCGTCTTGTAAAATATGTATTAATTAATTAAAAAAATTAATTAAAAAAGAATTAAATAAAAATTTTAAATTCTGTTGTTGTTTTTTCAGTCTAATTAGAAGGCCAAAACTACTTATGTGGAACATTTCAGAGTTCTAACCCTATTAGAAATCTTTTTGTAAAATATTTATTAATTAATTAAAAAAAAACTAAATAAAAATTTTAAATTCTTTTTTTTTAAAACACCAATTAGAAATCATAAGTACTTATGTTGAAAATTTCAGAACTGCAGCCCTATTAAAAGTCGTTTTGTAAAAAAAAAAATTGTTAAATAATTAGGAAAATTAATTAAAAAATAACTAATTAAAATTTCAACATTCTGTTTTTCAAAAGTCCAATTAGTAGGCTAAAACTACATATGTTAAAAATTTCAGATCTGTATCTCTGTTTGAAGTCACTTTGTAAAAAAAATTAATTGAAAAATTTAATTAAAAAAGAACTAATTAAAATTTTAACATTCTGTTTGTGATAAAATTTTAACATTCTGTTTGTGATGTATACAATTAGAAGGTCAAAACTACTTATGCTGAAAATTTCAGAGCTCTACTCCGATTTTAAGATCTTTTTTTAGATCTACAGAGCCACAGACAGACAGACACATAGCTTGTTTTATTATTATAGATAGTGTTAAATTATCTTAAGTGTTTTCCACGTGAAAAACATTAGGATTGACATTTTATATCGGGATTTCAGTTAATCATCTTTTCCCAATCGGGTAAGCAAGTATGACGCAAAAATCCCGTGATACCAGGTGTCAAGTGACTCCTGACACAAGCTGAAATCTGACAGATTCCATGTCGATGACAATGCATTATATCAAGTTTTGGGGCTGTCACTAAAAGGCAGCTGTTACACAAGCTTCTATTATCTCTTCTGAAAACTAGTAGGACTATTTAAGCCACTTTCCATCATCCAATCGAATTGAAACTTGAGAGACAGACTTGTTGTGTATTCTATCGTTTTCTTTTTTCGATGGTTTTCTTTGTAGATATCAAACACTATGAAAAGTCGTTCTGAGCTTAAAATCACTTTAATAATTTGACAATGCATATAAAGGATTTCTGCTAAAAAAAAAATTTTATGGATTCATTTTATTTTCAATTTTTCCGTCTTTCGCACAGAGATAAAGGACTTAATACAACAAACGAGCTATGATCTACAGAACCTGACATAATTCACGCATGAAAACAATAACGACATTGATAAAACTGAAAAACAAGAAATGGATGTAAATACAAACATAAAGATTAGCGTTTTTTACATGCATTCCCCTTTATCAATCATCACTGTTCCACGTACCCAATCTCAATCTACATATACTGTTAGGAGAAATTATGTGGTCCTATCCCTTGATATAAATACCGGTCCTGCAAACAAACAAAAATATCTAAATTGATTTTAAAATACTAATTAGAAAAGTGTATAAAAGAAGCCTTTCAGGGGCATGGCTATAACAAGATTACATAATTATATATGACTATAATGAGTCCTCTAAATTATTAGTTATATTTTCCTTAAGTATTGTCATAACATTTAAAGTTAAAAAAAAATTTATGTAGTAAATGTAAATAAATTGAAAACTTGGCTAAGAACATGATTTTGCTCGGATTTTTCTGAAAGATCGTCATAATATTATTTCGTTAAAAAACTTTTTCAGAGATATAAAACTTCAGTATAGTGTCATTTAAAAGACAGTGAGAAAAGAAACCCTCTTTCGCATGTTGCGTACAAAACTGGTTTTACAATAAGATAGCATAAATAATTTCGCCAAAAGAGCGATCAAAATATCCACCAACACAACATCCCTCCCCCCCCCCCCCCGCCTCAACATAAGACCTTGCTCTGAAAGCTTTAAGTGTGACGTCAGAAAAAGTAACTTTCGTCTCGAGATATCCTCTCTGTAACATCCCCCCCCCCTCCACCACACCTATGGTCCAGAGGGGACAGGTGAGCTTCAAGAGGACGATCATCTTCATCTTCCGCATCTCTCATCTGCACTCTTTCTCACCTGGATGCTGAGGGGACGATCTCTAGTAGTGTGAAATCCGCGAATACAACTTTAAAAGGATGCTGAATAATAAAACAGCGATGACGAATGGGACAGGACCTTCTTCTTGTTTCTCTGCGAGACCAACTTTCAGGAGTGATCATCACTTCAAAAGGCACTTTATAACGAATACTTCAGTAAGTATATTTTATTTGAAATACACATATCCTTAGAGGTATTTCAGAATATAGCTTTAAGAATAAAAAATGGAACAAAATAGATCAAACGCTTTAGAATCTTGTTTTCTTACATTTCCTTATATTTATCCTATATTTCCAATTTAAATGTGAAGACTAAAACTTTCCACGAAGTTTTAGAGAAGTTTGTTCAAGAAACTAGATAAATTTAATTGAATACTTTACAAAATTAGAGGGAACAAATATATTATATACCACTTTGTGAACTCAAAATTCATACAGTATTACTAAATCTCTCAAATTTCTATAACTTGAGTATAGACTAAACCCAGAACACTTTAGTCTAAAGTCATAAGTTTTAAAAATTTAGTCCGAACTCAGAACGGCTAATCGGTCAGAAATGTATTATTAATATTTGTTATTGTTATCATCAATATTATTATTATTATAATTTTATTATTATACTATCAACCAAGGTTATATTAATAATATTTTTTTACTATTAGTTGTATAACCTTGGTTGATCTTATCAAATCAAAGTTATATAAAACATTAAAAACTTAAGTGGTTTTTTTTTTTTTTTTTTTTTTTTTTTTTTTAAATCTGAATGTTTTACTTTTAAATAAGTTACAATGGAATGCTCTATTGTGACTGGTTAATTTGTTTCTAGTATATCAAGTGGCATTGTCATGTATATGGTGGGGAGCTAGGTTAGGTATCAACCACGTCATCTGACAGAATTAAAAATACAAGATGAATTCTGAATCAAACTGAAAAAGATTGATGTCCACCATTTATTAGTTTCAAAATAAAGTATATTTTTGTAAATAGGAAACAATGAAATAACATAAGTTTTCGCAATAGAAATATTATATCAATATCAAATGTGCGCTCTTATGACTTCATATCTTTGTTGATACCTTAAATAATAATGTGAGAAATCTATAGGGAGATGTGTTTTTAAAATGATGAAAGTTAAATTCCGTCTTTCTTAAGATGACAGCATTTTCCTGTCATAAGAAAAATGTCAAGTTGGGCATAAGTAAGCAGCCTGGAAAGTAATTAAGTGCTTACATCAAAAGTCACAAGAACCACTAAATTTTATAAATTCACAAAAAGCATCCATAGAATTCCATTGATATTTCTTAGAATGTATTCCTTCAGTTACTTTTCAAGATAAGGTACTTAAAAATTAAAAAAAAAAAATCCTGAGCAAGAGAATTCTTTGTAAACAACTCAAATCTAGGAAGTAAATACAATATTTAATTTCATAGCCCAAATATGTGCACTTGCATATTTTTATATCTTTCTTTAATACTTCATTATGCTATCATTAATAATTTGTGGGAATATAAAAATAAATAAATTTTGGCTAAAAGTAAATATCTTTAACTTGTAAAACTGCTATTAAATATTCCTACTTCCCAGATATATCATAGTATTCAACTATCAGAAGAAAGTTACTAAAAATGTAGTGGTATTTAAAAACGTAGTTTTGTGTGTTCCCACATTAGTAGAACGTATTTCATCTAAACTCATTAAGAGCAATGGATATCATCAAACGTTGCTTAAAATATTTCTTCTATGACACATTAGTAGAGTTGTGCAATATTTTTGAAGTGTTTTGAAAACCTTATTATGCATTTATAAATTAGCGTATTTTATTTATTCAATAAAAAGTTAAACGGGGTTTGCTCCAAAACATTTCATTTGAAGAAATCTCTTATATCTGTTCTAGAAAAAGGATGAAAAAGAGGCACCTGATTTTTGAGAGTTCACATTTTGCTACATTATCCAATTCAAACATTATATTGCTTTTTCCTATTGCTATAACCTACTCCAACATTGATACCTCATTTTGAAAAACTTCGGTGGCTTTCTCTACTTACAACTCGATAATAGGTAACAGATAGCCAACAAATTCTGTGGTAAAAAAGTTTGCTTGGACGAAACCTCTGCCAAGAAAATGCATAAAAAACATTAGAGTCGTTCTCACAAAACATTAAATGACTTGATACTTTTCATGCGTACGATAAAACGGCGTCTTTTTGGCCTCGCAGAAGAAAAAAAAAATAAGTGTAAAAAAAATTCCTTTCAATCTCTTTCTTTAAATTTTTTTAGGAATAGTTTATGCCAGCAATTCATTTTAAAACTTCAATAATCCCTAGTCGTTTTAATAGTTTAGGTAGTTTATTTTGTTTACCCCAAAAAAATAAAATCCAAAGTTTAGCCACTTTACAATTCGACTAGTATCTTCACGCATTGACCTACTTTATCAGGAAAAGGTCACCTCATTTTGTTCAAAGTATAATAGTTCACAATAATTTATCAAAAAGCACATTACCAAATAACTATTTCAATAAAAATCATCAAAAGTGGGTATTAAATTTAACTGAAATGAGCTAGTCATTGCGCAAAATATCCAGACAACATCTAAAAACTATTCAAAATTGGGTACTTTTCGAACATGAGTCAAACGATTCACTTTATAAAAGTCACTAACTTTCGAGATTTGGTAATAATATTGACTAATAACTACTTCAAGAGTCCGTAATAAGCTAATATAGCACAGCATAGTAGAGGTAAATGTAAAAACAAGTAAAGATCATAGAAAATTTATTCCATGTCCTAATCGAAATTAATCTATTTCTTTCTAGAATAACATATTTCCGTCCTTAGAAGACAACATGCTCTCTGACTCTTTGACTAAACATATCTCGTCGAATCATCATCCTTCAGGAGCTGTCCACCTCAAACACGAAATGCTCTACGGACCCCACCCGAGCGTAAATGCCACCCACCCAGCACACATGGAATCCATGGACCTCATTGAACCGCTTTGCTCACCCTCACTTCCACCGCCAGAGACTTCCAACAGGGGTTCGTTCTACCCTCAGACAATGAATGCCATGACACCCCCTCAGATATTCCATAACCACCATCAACATATATACCGAGGAGGTCTGTCTGCGCATAACTTCGACAGGTATGATTGAAATTATTTTGTCATTTTACAGGGGGAGGTGTCATTGCGCCATGTATAAGATATGTAGAAAGTTTCTTCTGATCTTTTCTTAAAAATACATAGTAGAATTAATAGAAGAGTTTAACGTAGAATTGCATAGATTGTGTAAGAGAATATGTGGACTATGTGGATCACGGGAAGACTTAATGTGTGAAATGGAGGGCAGAAATAATAGAGATGATTTGATTCAGTTTGGGGGAATAAGGTGAAAGGTGATATAGAAGTTTTGAAATTCAAAACGATGGGTTTTAATTTTATAATTGGTAATTTATCCTATAATTAGTAATTAACCTAGAAGTTGGCAAATTCAACTGTATACACTATGTACGTATAGTAATTCCTTCATTTAGAAAAGGTGTAAATCTACTCTCTAAGTGTTTTTTTTTTTTTTTTTTTTTTTTTTTTACCGTCAATCATGCATACTTTCTTAAAAAACAGTACCATTATTTTAAATCTAACACAAAACTGAGGGTGTTTGAGAGCGAAAGCAAAGCAATATAATGCGAACCTTCTACTTTTAATTGACATTTCTGAAAATTAGGGATTTTTGAACTAGGATTAAAATGTATTCAAATGAGCGAATTGACGAAGCATTTAGCCACATCATTTCGCTATAAACTACTTTGAAAGGCAGTTTGGTTTACATCGAGAAATTATAATGAGTTGTTGCACACAGAAAAAAACTATGAAAATTTCGATCCTACAGCTAGTAACTATTTGTGTGTTTGTACTTGTAGGGGCAGTCACAACGAAGATATGGATCCCAGAGACCTTGAAGCGTTCGCAGAACGCTTCAAACAAAGACGCATCAAACTGGGGGTGACCCAGGCAGATGTGGGACGCGCTCTGGTTCACCTCAAACTCCCAGGTGTCGGCACCCTGTCCCAAAGCACCATCTGCAGGTTCGAGTCCCTCACTTTGTCCAGGAACAACATGCTGGCGCTAAGACCTGTGCTACAATCCTGGCTTGAAGCTGCCGAATTGCAGGCGAGGGGAAAGAAGAGGGATTCGTCCCCTTTCGTCTTGCCACCTGGTGACAAGAAAAGAAGACGAACGTCCATCGCCGCTCTGGAAAAGAGGTCACTCGAAGCGTATTTTGCAGTTCAGCAGAGACCAAGTGGGGACAAGATAGCTTCCATCGCAGAGAAACTAGACCTCAAGAAGAGCGTAGTGAGAGTGTGGTTCTGCAACCAAAGACAGAAACAGAAAAGGATGAAGTACTCTGCAAATCAAAATACAAATTGAAATCACAGAGTTCTATGTAGTAAAGCGACCTGCCTGGCAACAGGTACCATGTTCCATTTAAGGTGGCATATGAAAGCCATCTAAGGAACGTGCCTTCCAATTTGAAGAAATTCCCGTTTCTAAAATGGCAACATATTTGTTTTGTCAGACTGAATAAAGGTGTGACTGGCTCAGAATGTAAAAAATAACAAAGATGGCATTTTATCAACCGTCAGAAATATAAAATACCCAAGAATTTGGCTACTGCATTTTCCCAAACAGACTAAAAGAGAGCAACTTCGTTTCCGTTTTCGAAAGGCAAGTTCTAAGTGGCTTTCTCTTATCAGTCATTTTCCTATCAGTAAAGCATCCAAATGACGATTATCATCAGAACTCGGTCTTAACATAGCATATAGAATTCTGTGATTAAAGGAGGAGTCCATGTTGTTCCTATATAAGGATGTATCTTGAGAGAAGATTCATGTAAAAATATCACGTAATTGGTAACAGCTTAATTCAAGTGAATATAATTTGTGTCATTAATATCTCATTTATTTTAAGTGTGTGTCGCATCTTTTCTCAAATGTTTATAAATTTTTCAATATTAAGAATATTCTCAATGCGCATTTATTGTATTACAATACTCTTTTCTGAAACTAAAATATATACTTTTGCATTTTACATTCATTTTTAAGTTTTTTTTTACCTCCCTTTAATCTAAAGTCGTATGTTCTTGTGTTCCTGTCTTATAACTCTTGCACACGAACTGCTTTTGAAAGAAAGAAAAAAATGGCATTCCTGATGAAATGTGCTTGAAATGTAATCCTTGACATTCATTTGCAATCCAGGCATCTTCATTATGTAGTATAGCTGGTTCATAACTTTATTTGAACGAATTTAGTTACAATGGAGGCGTAAAAGAATACCTTTCTACTAGGGTCAAAATAATTTTTGTATACGACTCAAATATATTCTTTCATTGGAATGACAGCAATTGAAATCCTAACAAGTACATTTGAACAACTTTTTGAGGTTAACGTTGACAGTATGGTTAAAAGAAGTAACTATGTAATTGAATGCTTATATTTCAAAGTGATATAATTCCAAAATTTGACAATCGTTATCGACCCAATTTGACTACATCCCTTGCTGGCAAACCTACTATTGAGCAAATGTCTCTTGAAATTCAAAACTTCAAAATTATTTCTTGAATATTTGTGGTCAAATTTCTTATTTTATATTATGTAATGAAATCCTTAATTTACAAAAACTTAAACTAAAGAACAGTCAAACTCATTCAGTTTACTTCATCTGAATACCAAAAGTTTGTAAAATTTTTAATAGAATTTGTGTCTTGTTATCAAAACGAAAAGTCTTGTATGACAATCAACCAGGTAATTTTCTTCTAAAAGATTATGAATCAATAAATAAAACTATTAAATTTTTATTGTGTTTGTTTCCCATTAACTCTATCTTACTCATTCACAAAGTAATTTTATTCAAAATCATTCTTCAATGCAAATGTAGGCCCCAGTTACAATACGAACAGTGAGAAACTTGCGATAAAGCGCTGGATTTTTTTTTTTTTTTTTTGCTCGCTCACACTTGGGGGTCTGAGGTTTCATTTGAGATTTCACACTGAGGACGAGAGCTTCTAACTAACTGAAAGACTGCGGGTGGTGAACGAATATTAATGGAAATAGAAGGACAGGGAGAGACCAATATTTATCAACTTATTCTATTGTAAACAATGTAAACGTAATCGGCATCGTTCACTTCTCATATCATAGTCGGGACCTAACAATATTATATATATATATATATATATATATATATATATATATATATATATATATATATATATATATATATATATATATATATATATATATATATATATATATATATATATATATATATATATATATATATATATATATATATATATATATATATATATATATATATATATATATATATATATATATATATATATATATATATATATATATATATATATATATATATATATATATATATATATATATATATATATATATATATATGTATATATACACTCACATATTTACTTTTTTCAGCTAGAACAGCTATTAAACAAACTTACTTTGCTCTACACAGTTGAGAAGAAACAAAATTCCAAAAATCTTAATACTTTAAGTTGGGTTTATCTTTCAACTTTTGAAAATATTTTTTCACTTTTTATAAAAAGGTTGATGAAGCTACTGACCAAATTACTAACCAACTCTGAAGAAACGTCTCACTTTTTTTCCGTTGCTATAAAAACTTATAAACTTGCTTTACTTAGGAATATATGCGAGAAAGTATGTCAGCAAAACGTGTTTCACTTATGTTCGGAAAATAACATTTGTTATTATTTTTAATATCACATTAGGCCATAAAATTGAAGACTATTTTCCAAAATAGTAACAGACAGTAAAACGAATACAACTCTCCTATCGCAGGAGCTATAATAACCAATTCAGTTAAAAAATTTGGCGGACTAATTTATTTATAGTATATAGAGACTTAGAGACAAATTATTTCTGCTGTCACCACGAATACAACTTATTCAACTGTAAAATAACCCTTTATGCTTAAAAGTGTGTGAAAATGAAGAATTAAAAGTAATATTCAGAGGTATTGAATTCAAAAATTTATCAGAGTGAAATGTGTTTCTAATTGTATCCCATTAGTAATTATAATATTAGTTTATGTGAATAATATACACCTTGCTATATTTGCAACAACAAAAAATGAATTTTTTAAAGGATTTTATCAACATTTGAAACTAAAACTTTGTGTCTTAGGCGAAGGACGAATCTGAAGAAATAAAACTGAGTAAAAGTCCAAAATTTTCAAAGTCGGGAAAAGATTCAAGGTGTTTCTTGCGAAGATACAATTAGTTTGCTCTTAGTTGCTACAGCACCTCTAAGCAAACATGTTTTGTCCGAAAACAAAGATATTCATATACATGAAATATATTTCCCTGTTCCTATTTTTTGTTGAGTATTAGTTGTTTATTGCTCAGAGAAAACCTGTCAATGCCTGGTTACAATTTAACAGCAATCCTGATTTCTTACGTTGGAATAAACTGTATCAATTGCTGCAGTATACATTTTTTGACTAGTGAAGTATGAATTCTAAATATGATGTTATCTATTTAGACTAATCGCCATTCAATCGAAAAGCATCAATCTGCAATACAGTTTTCTTAAAATGGTATTGAAAATAACAAAACTTATAGATGTAAGGTATAATTTTGTATGGAAAAATTGAATGGAAAACATGTTTAAAAATATATCAATACTAAAGGTAATATTGCGGGTATATTTACAAAAGCGTAATAAAATTCAATTTATTAAAATTTGTAAAAATGTTTAATAAATACTGGTAAAGTAATTTATGGTATTCTTCTTGATTAAAAAAATAAAATAAAATAATAATAATATAACTCATAAAAACAAAGTTTTTAATATAAATCCCTTATATGCTTTGCCAATTTTTATATTTATTAACACAGCGCCGATTTTGTAAACAACGGCCGCATACGCGGATGGGGGAGATAAGGGAGGGGGTGTCTTACTACAGACACTGAGCTAAAGAGCTAAGTATTCTAGCTCAGTGGCTACAGGATGACCAGCAATGCCAAGTATAAAATTAATCTACTTTAAAAAATATTTAAAAATTATATTTCTAAAATAGCAACAGTCAAAAATTATAATTCATAATTTCTTATTCCATTGAAAATACTTTTAAATGTGATAAAAAAATTAAAAAGAGAGAGACTCTCTTTTTTTTTTTTTTTTTTTTGAAATTGATTGAGTTAATGCAAAATCTCATGAAGAAAGAAGAAATTCTTTCTATTCTCTGAAAACAGTTATAATTACAAATTAATATATTTTTCGGCAACGGAAGATGAAGCAAATAAGCAGTTTGTTTCACAATGATGAGCTAAGAATTTTAGACATCTTAAAAACTAGGGGTGTGGAACATCGCACAATTTTTACTTAAACTATAATATTGGTCATTGCATTAAAATTTATGGTATTATTTACAGTTTTCATATTTTCACTCATTTAAATAAAAATGATGGCCAGTTTAGCAATATTTTTGGCAATAATTTTTTGCATAGGTTTATAAAAAAAAATATGTAAGAAAAAACTCACCAAGATGGCGAAGTTACTTGTACGATGTTATTGTACTTTCTTGTGAGTGTAACACAAACAAATCAATTGTTGATGGGCGGTGCTCAAGGGCAAAGAGCTATGTATTAAAAGCACCCGTTTTTCAACTTTTTACGCTTTCATCGCATTTCTACGGAAATTTCGGAGGTGGGGATGTTTAAAACACCTTAAGAGGTATTACCACATCGATTTTGATTAAAATCGTTAAAGCTGTTTTTTTAGCAATCATTGAAAGACATGATTTTTTCAATGACAGTTACCTTATGCGTATACGCGATTTTGACAAAAACTTTAGGTCTCACGGTCACTTCTAATCCAAGGTCAATGTGTTCAGGAGTTATGCTGACCACAGACATACATTTTTTCTACACTTTTTTTTTAATCAGAATATTCTAAAACGTGGAGAAATAAAAAGAAAAATCGATTTTTTTTTTTTTTTTTTTTTTTTTTACGGAATGCTATACTTTCATTACTCTATGTATACATGGGTAATTGAAAGTATAAAGTGTATGGTGCTTGATGAATGCCATTTTTTATTATTATTATTAACCCAATTCCTTAGAGATTGTTTGTTTGAGTGATTCCATTTCTTTGAATATGATTTGAAATTTGATCACGCACAGTTTAGTGGAGCCTTGTAAAGTGTCACCTTCTAAACATAAATTAGAGAAAACTAGTGGTGTGGAACATCGCACAACTTTCAATTACACAAAAATGCAATAAAAGCGTCAAAAGTTTGAAAAACGAATATCTTTAACACGACAGTGTTCTCTTCCCTTGAACATCGCTCATCGACGACTGCTTTTCCTTTGTTGCACTCACAAAAAGGAAAACATGAGAAGTATAGAAAAGTATAATACCAAATTCGCCATTTCGGACTATTAGACAAGATCTCGTATTACTTTGAGGGTGTCCTAGTTTTGGCCGCTATAAAAAAATAGTTGACAAGGCAGAATTTGTCCAATAGTTTCTTCTATGCGGTCTAATAGGAGCTTCCTCCATTTGAAACACAAATGACAACCATTTTCAGTTGAAAGACCTCCAGCAGCAAAGGAACTAGAGGCTATAATACTGATATTCTACACTTTCTAAAGTGTTTCTGAGCAGTTCTTGCGCCAGATAATATGTAAATAGCCTAAATTCTCAGTACTTGTTTGAAATTCTCTGGCTAATTTCTCAGATATTTTATATATCTCCTTCATCAACCATTAGTTAAAATACCCTGTCATTAAGCACTACCTTATGAAGTGCCAGAAGTTAGCTTGAGGTGTTGGCTTGATTCATATCACACACTCACTCATTTTGAAAACTAGGGTTTCAAAACAAATGTCACCTACCAACTCCCTTCATTCACTCAGCTACTCAAAAAAGTTGTTTAGACTCTTACCTGTATATTTGTAATGATGCAATTTCTAGCGGACGGATAAATAGACAGTCTATTTGTCCTACGTTAAGCCTATAGATGTAAAAAAATATACTTCGATTTTTGAGGGTTATAAAGTAAAAATGTGTTTGTTTTACTAAATAGTTCCTATTTATTTCATAATTTCTGAGGGTTTTTTGTCAAGTACAAATACAGTCAAACCCCATTAATGCGAAGTCGATGGAGGCCGTCGAAATTTTTCGTATTACCTGAATTTCATGTTAAACGAATAAATTAACGTTAAGTTTTAAGTACGGAAAACTGCTTTTACTTCGCATTAAACGGGATTTCATGTTAAGCGATTCCTTTTTAACGGGATTCGACTGTATTCTAGTAAATATAGTAAAATATTCTTTCCAAACAAATTTCCATTTATAATTTGGATTCCTAATATATATCTTTCTTAGAATTTTTATCTTTTGAATTGGAAACTGATTTCTTTTAACTTTTTGTGACTCCCTAAAAATTGAATTGGAACCCAGTGGAAAATGCTATGCGATTTACATCAAGAAAAAATTGTAAACACCGCATTTTCACCTACACCTACTTTGGTTCTTTGATATAAGGGTGCTTTAAAATTTATACAATAAAGCCCACTGTTTCGGATCCGATCATTTTTGATGGATGGTCACTTTATAAAATGATGGACCTTACAAAAAGTAGTGATCTTTCTCTAACTCTTCTTTCATGAAAATACCATAAACAAAATGGGGTGGGAGGGATGATATTTAGTGCGAGAATGTATTCAACAGCTATATTTTTTTAATGGTGGTATTCTAAAAATAAAAATTTGAGGATACGTGTGCGAGAAATACATCATATTTCTGTATTGTAATATTTCAATACTTTAGATGGACTTATCCTGTCATCTTGCGAGTTCCCCAAAAATTCTCTTCCATGTTTGTTTGTTTTTTTGTTTTTTTTTTCTTGTTTTTTCTCTCTTTCTTTCCTTCTTTTTCTTCTTTACGTTGTACATATATGTTGGCAATGTAAACCCTATTTTTGAATAAGACGTGAATAGGTAACTGTTAACACAATTTGAGATTAACAGATTTAGGAAATAATATAATAAAATAGATATGGATAATTTAATTGGAACATCTTTTTCACTATACAAGGTGCGACTATTCATTTCCAGGACTGATCTAATAACTAGTAATAGCATGTGAATTACTAACACATTTAATATGTTTCGAAGTATTCTCCATCTGCCGTAATGAACTTCAGTGCTCGGTTGTAAAAATTTCGGAAACAACTCGTAATATTCTCATTCGGAAGGCTTTTCTATCCTACCGCCAAGTTTTTCTTGATGTCTTCGACATCCTCAAACCTTGTTCCCATCAGAATTTTTTTTTAGTTTCGCAAACAAATATCAGTCTGCGGGTGTAATTCCAGAGGGTATAGAGGATGATTCTTCTCCCAGACCTCATGTTGGGCCAAAAACCGTTTCACAGGCAACACAATAAGAGGCCATATTCTGTCGTGTCCAAGAAACCAACTTCCTTTCTGTCGAAAACGAAATCTTACTCTATGATTTCTTAGTCGAAGTCGGACAAAAGTTTCTGTGCAAAACTTTTCTGTAACAGTCATGCCAAGTAGAAAAAATTCATGATGAATGAAGAAAATGTGAGCATGTCAAAGACATCAATCCGTGTCGTCAGAATTGAAGAGCATTCCAAAAGAGTATTTTAAAAGTTGTTTCCGAAACTTTTACAGCCGAGCACGAAAGTGTATTATGATACTGATGGATATTTCTTTGAAACATATGTTAAATGGGAATTGAATTCACATAATATTTTACGGAGTTATAAAATCAGTCACACCTTGCATGTTTCATAAAAAAAAAATAAAAAAAATAATAAAAAAAAAATAATAATAATAATAATAAAAATCGAATTTAAGCACATTTTCAACAATAAACTATATGAATCTCTAGCATTTAGCTCTATCCTGTTATAGCCAATTTGCAACGATTTGACTGTTAAAAAAAAGAGAATGAATCACGTTCTATAAATTGTCTACATCTATGTGAGGACCTATTTAATATTGCGAAGTTTCACGCTCTTAACTTTTCATTAAAGTCGAAGTTCCAGTCATTCCTCCGCAATACCTTGAACGTTAGGGGAGACATTAGAAAATCAACTAAAGACGTGGTGATCAATTGGACAAATCGCCGAAATGGTGAACTTTTATTGGGATGTAATGCGATAGTGATGTACTCCCGAGAGGTTATTGCAGACAAAAAAGATAGGTGACGATCGTACTTGGATAGAAAACAATTTTTTCGATCCTAAAAATATAATCAATTCTCATGCAACTGATTTTTAGCAACTGATTCAGTTACTTCGTATGCAACTAAAATTGCGGTTTTAATTTGCTATTATATTAAACTTATAGAGCAAAATTAAAAATGTTGAAAAACCAGTCACCTAAACTATTACTTAAATTTCGCTTTAAAACACTCCACATAAAGCTGATTTACCCATTACCAGTCTCCGTACAAGTTGAGGTGACCAGTCTCCGTACAAGTTGAGGTGACGAGTCACTAAATGTCAGCGTCTAGTACCAGCTCAGCGCTTCATTCCAGTCATTGGAAAAGACAACTTTTCATTGGCGCGCCTGTAGCTGAACACTTCAGTAGATAAACCTTTTTACTTTCATTGCCCATTTGTTAACATAAAATAATTTAAGTATTGTGTTCGGTCAAAAAACAAATTTTCATTTTTTTTTTTTTTTTTGCATTTCTCCCCGTTTGGAGCATTCTGAAAGTGGTCTAGAAAATGTCTGTCTGTGTGTACGTGGTCAGTATACGAATTGACCTACGATGTTCAAATTCTGTGTACAGGTTACTGGTGGCCACGAGACCTGTCATTAAGGTTTTCGTCAATCTTGGTGTGTGTATCATAAAATCTTAGAGGTGGTGATTAGGGAAGGAGAAAGGGTGGGGAAAAGTTGTCCACTCACTTTTACATTTCCGATTCCTACTCACCGTAGATATAATAATGTTCTTTGATAACAACGATTTTAAAGCTATTAAGACAACAACAACAACAAAAGCCTTAATAAAATGGCGTTATTTCATACAAAATTTTGGATTTTAAAAGTTGTATGCTACTGCTACCAACGAACGTAGGACGTCATCAAAACGTAGGACGCACCAAAAAAGTTAGTTTGTGACAATCGATGTCAATAAAAGCCCACCTCTACACTCATTTCCAAAAGTTAAGCACGGAGAGGAAAATGTTAATTTCCTAAGTCAATCTGAATTTTGCTGCAAAGGAAGTATGCAAATATGTTAGGTAACAGCCAATCACGGTTCCACGTCGAAAAATACGCAACAGGCAGTTGTATAAGAAGCCGGCATTGTGAAGGATTACAGGAGTTGCATATAAGTGCTGATGAAAGGTGTTTAAAACATTAGTACGATTTGTTCTCAAGCTAGACGTATTTCTATGGCTTCCAGAATACGAATGGAAAATTATGAGAGCTGTCGAGCTGTCGGACGCATTGAAGCAGGACAGTCTATCACAGATGTTGCTCTTTTCTTCGGCATTCACCATTCCGTCCATTTCACGAAATTCACAATTCCAAACCAGCCAAACAGTTGTTCGAAAACCTGTAGCTGGTAGTCCAAGGGTTACGACCACTGCCCTTGGACCTACGACCCTACTTGGGCCTACGACCACTGCCCAGAAGATCGATGTATTACTGTTGTAGCCTAGCGGAATCGAAGATCGCCCTCCACACGTGTGACATCTATGGTTGCAGCGGCCATTGGTAAGACGATATCTGCCACTATTGTTCGTCAAAGGCTACATATGAATGGTCTGTATGCTCAGTTACCACGAGTTTGTCTTCCTTTATCCGTTCAATCCAAAGGGGTACAATTAAATTGGTTCCGCAAACTTGTGAATTGAACTGTATTTGATTGGGGCAACGTTATGTTCACAGATGAGTCCAGATTTGCCCTACAACCCGATGATAAGTGTGTATTGGTCTGGAGGGAACAAGGCACACGCAATGGACAATTCCCACATTTTTTAAAAACGAGTGAAATTAGTATATATTTATGAAGAATTTCTTTCTGATTTCAAATATTTAAACAAAGGTTTTTTAAAAAAATTAGTTATTTAAATATTAAGAAAAGAAAATGCCTCAAAACCGAGCCAAAACCAGTCCAATCAAAACAGTCAACAAAGTGCGTGACGTAAAGAGTCCCTATCGTTTCTATGGTTAACGTGAGGTTTCTGCCAAATAGTTGGCGTTGGTAGACCATTGCCACATTCCGTACAGGTTGGCATGATTTGCGAGAAGTTTGCGAATCTGGTTTCCGCTGCTGCATTTCAAGCCAAGATGTTTGCGAAAGCCGTAACGTCACATTCAATGCCAGCGAAATGAGTCGTTTTCTCACCAATGTTTAACAAGGTAATTTTGATCGCAAATAAATAAATTTAAAAAAAAGGCCATTGAGCAGAAATTTTTGTGTTTATGACCTTTTCGAAACATTTAAAATTGAATAAAAAAAATAAACTGCGAGAATTATCCATTGGCCCCAGAACATCACGCATTCCGCGGTGGAAACCTCATGATCTGGGCAGAGATTTCAATGGGATATCGCACCGACCTACACATCTTCAGGGGAGGTTCAGTGACGGCTGTACGGTATCGAGATGATGTCTTAGACCCCATTGTGAAACTGTACACTGCAGCAGTTGGTCCTTCTTTCGTTATAATGGACGATAATGCGTCCACATAGAGCTGCCTACGTTTATGGCTTTCTGGAGAATGCGGGGATTGTGCTTATGGAGTCTTTGGAATGCCCTCGGCAATGCTTTATGTAGAAGTTTCCCACCTCCAGCCACTCAGAGATTTAGAAACTGTCCTACAGGAGGAATGGTGATTACTGGACTCTGTGGTAGTTAATCAGCCTAAAAAGCATGATCACACGCTGTGCACTTTGTATGCAGGTGAGAGGTGCCCACATACACTATTGATGTTGGTTTTTGTTGTTTGTTTTGAATTTAAACATAATTTTGTTAATAACGTATTTTGTTTAATCCGTATAATTTATGAAAATTCAATATTTTTTTTTATCTCTGTTTGTAATTCTTTGTTTTATTTCATGAATAAACATAGAGATACTTATTTGCAGCATTTCGTGTCAATCAAAGCGGTACTTGTACATTTTTTTCGCATTTTATCACACGAGGGCTGTAATGCGCAGAAACATTCATCATTTGACAAGCCAACATACATTTACAAACACCCATGCCTTACACGGGACTTGAACCCGCAACCTCGCGGTCTAGAAGCTAGTATGCTAACCACTATACCGTTTGGTCGGCTGAACCTTAATGGAAAAGAGGATTATCACATATTCATAATTTTGCAAATTTAATTCATGAAAGGTTGTTTTTGTTTTTTCAAGTTTGGGGGTTAGCAAGCATTAGGATCAAGAAGGAGCCAGCTAGTTTTATATTAAAAGGAAAGAAATATTCCATAGTTATTATTTTTACTTCCAACTGCAAGACAAAATAATGTAATGTATAAATATATTTATTCTTCCAAAGCCATAACAAAATGTAGAAATAAGAAAGATTGTAAAAAATTTAGAAATATTTGTGCAACAAGTAGAGTTTACAACTAAAACTTAATCTTGTTTAACAATCCCAGTAGGAAGCTCTTTGCTCAGATCCAATATAAATTTCAAAGGTATAATAAGTAGAAATCCACCAAGTAAGTAAGAAACAGTTGGCGTCAAGCTCCAATAAGCTGGAAAGAAATAAACGTATTATGTAATGTATAAATATACAAAATCTTTCTGAAAATTGCATTTATTAAAACCAAAACAAAATTGCTCCTACAAATACTTCAACTGTGATAGCTTTGCCAAGTAGAAAAGCATTACCCGATTTTAAAACTGAGCCAAAACTGAGCCAATAGAAAACCAGCCAAAAGATTGCTAGTCTCTATAAGTTAGTGCAGAAGCTTAACAGAGCACCAAGCATTACTTTATTTAAAAACGTCTCAGTTGTCAATGTCTCAGTTGACAGTAGAATAGCAGAATAACAAATTGAGAACCTGACAACCTGTTAACATAAGCGAGAAAGGACTAGATAAATGGATTAAATGCAAATCTCATGCCATATTATGGAAATATGGTAACCTTATCTATCATGGTTTAAAAACAGGCCATCAAGTTGAATTTAATACATATATACTATATATCTTAGGAGTTAAGTTACTATCACCGAATTATTACCTGCAGCAAAGGTTAGTAAGATCCTGAAGCTCAACAGCAACAACCTTAATTTTATATTTTGAGCAGAATAAGGAACATCATAAAAATATATCCAAGTTCCAAAAAACTGATTCTTACAATCCCCAATTAACATGGTAAATTGTTCTAACGTTTGCTTTCAATTCTCTTCAGAAATGTTTGTATGTAAAAACAAAACCAATAAATACTCACCAATTGCAAACACTATTGGTCCAAATGCTCTTGCTAATGATCCAAGGGACCTAAAAATACCCAAAACGGTTCCTTTCTGGCTAGTGGAACCAAATTTTGATGCAATGGTTGTCAGGCATGGTACAACCGTAGCAGATGCTGAAATATATTGAATGTATTTTAAAGTTAATGTCAAAAACAGGTTTTGTTTAGTGCATGGAAATTAAATTGACCAAATATCCCAAGTTTTATAAAAATGACATGTTACCTTTACATGAGATTTTGATGGAATCAATATTAAAACATGAACAAAAGTTGCCATGATGAAACTGCATAAAGTAAGTTTGTAAGTCCAGTCTGAATACAAGACTGGCCTTTTTCCTCAAGTACTTTAAAATCATACACTGCACTCTGGTTAAGCGGGAACATGTAAATTATTACAACAAAGAAAGGCAGCTGAAGTAATGAATTCAGAAGACATCACATGACTCTTTAAAGCTTCTGCTGTGGAGATTAGCTAGAAAATTTATAGTACCAAGGAACAACTACAACCAAAGTTTATAAGAAAGAAGATCTACATAACAGGTTAAATAAGAAACAAAATTTGGTAAAGAAAATCCTTATTAGGTACTTCCAGATAGGAAAAAAATTCAATTTCAATAAGAGAATATATTTTGGTATGATATACGAGTTCAAATACAGATGTGAATATATGTGTACAAAACTGAAAACTTCTTTAGAAGACATTTTTTCCAGTCATGAATTATTCATTCATGAAAATAATCAAAATAAGGATTAGTGGTTTTGTGTTAACTATCGACAGTACACAATATGTAGACAAATAGTAAAAATGCTAGCTTTTAAATATGTCATTAACAAGTTAAGCATACTGCATTTAAAGGGTAATTAAATTGTTTATAGAAACTAGCTAACATATTCCAAATAAACAACCATGTAGAGTTGCTAGCTTTTAAAAATGTAGTTAAGTCATACATGTTATTAGTAGTTATAAAAAAAATGTTAATGGTTGTAACCAACTTGATTTAAACTAAATTCAGAAAATACTCAAAATTTGCCAACCTAAAATAAGTTTAAACACAAAGTTACAATATATATTATTTTTATCACATTTGGATAAAATTTTATTAATAACGTAAAACAGAGCAGTACACAAATATCAATTTTTCAACAAGAATATATCTGATAAATTATGTAGGAAACAATAATTGTTTGGAGTCTTGGTAAAATATGTTTGCATTAAAAAATATTTAATAACTTAATCACATAGTTTCGAACAGAAATTCGTTTTTACTTTAAAAAAATTAAAATGTATTATAATGTTGTTTACATTTCTAATTTTAGAATACTTACATGATACCTTAACTGAATTTCAGTCAATAGAAAAATATTATGAGGTTTTTACAATTTTTTTTCTTTACAAAATAAATGAACGTATATAAATCATTTATACAAATAAACATGTGATGATGCTAGTGCATCTTTCTTTCTTAAATTATCTAAAATAATAATAGCAAAGAAAGTACATACCAAATGCATACAGTGCTAATCCAACATAGAGAATAATTATGTTTTGAGAAAGTCCAATAATTATAAATGCTGGAATGATCAAAACTGCTCCCTGAAATACAGATTTGTATACTTCATTCAACCTTTAAACACTAAAAATATCTCAATATCATTGAATTTATTATTCTGTGATGCAAATTGATACAATTATGCTTAATCAATTATTCATTGTATAGATGTAGTTTTGATGCTATGTATGAAATTTATCTCTACACAAAAAAACCTTTAAAACATTATAGATAAATTGTAGCCCAATAAGAAATTGAATATTAAAATATTTTCAGATAACCTCTAAACCTTCTCATATATGATTGTCAATACCTAGAAAAAAATTTGATTGTGTGATTTTATTGCCGCGTAAGTACTTTCCCTTTTATGAAATAATGCACTTGATATTTTATTTTCGTTATAGTATTAGTTTAACAACATATAATGGTATTAGTTTAATTTCAGTATGAAATATAAGAGTTTCATAAACACAATTCCATTTTTATAAGAATGCAAATATATTTCACAAATAAAATTTGAACATTCACAATCATGCGAGTTTAACACTCGAAAACAATCTAAAAAAAAAATCATTGACATAAATTATATAAACCATGCAATATACATACTTCCAATCTGATGTACTGGAAATGTTTAAAAGAAAATGGTTTAAGAGAAGTGTCAAAATGCAAAAACTAAACTACTTAAATTAAATGACATTTAACACGAGAAAGAAAAAATATGGAAAAAAAATCACCCGAATATTTATTCAAAGTATATGCAACCATTCATTAACTACAATATGTTACAGATAATTGACTTACTATTTTAGAAGCTTTAATTTCTCTACCAGGAGATATTCTTCTAACATAACCACCTTAAAAAAAATTAGAAATACTAGCATATTTTTATTGAAAGTTATATGTAATAATACGTTTGGTATAGATAATAATATATTGAATAAATAAACCTCAATAATTCAATTAAATTTAATAACTTTCAAAAGCTTACCTTGAACTAAAATCATAATTAAGCCACTAAATAAGAACATCTTTCCTTGTTGCATTCTAGTTGGAAAGAAAATAAACAATGAACGACTATATTTCACACATTAAAACTCAAACTGTTGTGCAATTGAAAAGATGTTATAATTTAACATCATAAATACTTTAAATAAATCTTGAAGCTAAGAAATATTACTAACATTAACAATTGTCTATTTTATTATTGTACGCATTGTATTGTGTGATAGCTTGTAAAATACTTGATAAACCAATATATATTCCTCGACCATGCACATAATGGGCATGTAAGCCTACAAATAAATAGCTTCTATTGATTTCACAATGAAACTCAAAACAAACATTCACATTAAATGTAAGTACCTAATTACAAAAAAATTATAAACCATAAACTTCACAACAAAAAATTAGTCCAAGAATGAATTAGCAGAGCTTTTCTCATCAGTGCATGGTATGTTGTCAGATTACCGCTAATGGACCCAAGTCGTATTTGACACAAACTGTCTATGTTTAAGACCTATAACCAGGGTGGCCACAAAATTCAGGAAAAAAAGTTCCCTGATTTCTCTGACAGATTTCTAAAAAATTCCCTGATTTTAGGGCAAACTTTTTTTCAAATTTCCCCAATTTTCTTCGCTTTTCCATATGCCTAGACACCCTGATCGAATAGAACATGTATGCGAAAGAGATAATATGCAATTTTTAAAAAAATAGTTTTGCTGGTAATGAAAAGTTTAAATTATTCCGTAACATTAAACTTGTAATGGCTTACCACTACAAATCTCCATGTAAATAACGCCAAAATATGGATGAACGTGCCTTAAACAATACAAAATTTCCCTGATTTTCATGAAATTTTAAAAAGTTCCCTGACATTTCCCTGATTTTTTCCAGAATCAGAAAGCTCCCTGACATTTCCCTGATTTCCAAGTTTTCCCGGTTCTGTATGGCGGTTCTGGCGGTATTTACATAAAGTTCATAAGTTGAAGAATGATTACTCTACAGGCACACTGAGGAAATTGTGATTAATAAGCTACAAAAACACTGATGTATAGTATAAATCAAACCACTTTTAAAAATAGTGTTCCAACAATCATATCAATAATTTTAAAAACATTTATTATCTTTCTAAAATTTTCTTTATTACCATCTTTCTAAAATCATCTTACAGAACTTCCTAAAAATATTACCATCTAGTAAGTTTCAAGTTATATAATAATAAAGTAATGAATAATCCAAAACTTACTTTGAAAAATTAAATCTCATGTGCATCAAAAAGCTCAATGAGTATTCTAATCCAGAATAAATGAACAAAAATAAGAAATAAGTAAGTCCAATTTTTTTCAGGGCTCTTTTTTCTGAAAAAAGAAAATCATTTATGGTAATAAATAATATTCAATCAAACAGTCCAAGTAATTCACAACACATTAAATGTGTACATGTCATGTGGTACATTATATACAGAGTTCAGTGGAAAAAATACTTCAGTCCATGAGAATAATTTAGAAAAGCACAAAGAAAAGAATCAATTCATAGTAATAACTTGAAAAACTCCTACTAGACAGTTCAACAATTCAGAACTACAAGTCAAAACCATTGACTTGTCTACTCATTTTTAAATCCTATATACCAACTTTGAGTTTGTTTGTATGTGGGTGTCCATCCAAAACTGTGGAAGGCTAATTAACCTATTTACTATCATCCAACCAAGGCGAAACTTGGTAGATACACTTGTTATCGATGGCAAAGCATACTACCAAGTTTTGGGGACGATAAAGAGTTAGTCTCCAAGAAATCCTTAAACTGAAATTATTTTATGTAAAAGTCAAATATTATGAAAAGTCGATCTAAGCTAAATATCACTTAAGCTAAGTTTCCATTGCACATAAAAGTTGACAATGCACATAAAGGATTTACCTAAAACACTTTGTTTTTGTGAGTTAATTTCTTTAAATCAGAGATTACAGAGTCCATAAATAGGTTTTGAAATCCATAACTCATGCAAGTTAAGAGGGCAAGTCTGCCTCTGAGATGCAAGTTTGACAAATATAATATTTTATATTCTCGTGATTTACGAGCAAAATCTCAAGAATTTCTTAAAATTTTAAGCCTAGTTTGGAACACTGACCCATCATAAATGACAAGTCACAGTAGATTACAATGTACACGTTTGCATAAATTTCAATCAAAGCTATTAATAAATCAAGAGAGTTACCTCTATCTTCAATACCAATGACTGGATTAAAAGAAAACAGTGAGGAGGGATTAATAAACTGATAAGCTTCTGATAAGCCCTGACCAACAGAAGAAGCCTAAAAAATATACAATACAGAATTGAAAATAGTAATATTTAAGAATTTAAAACTATCCAGAATAAAATATTGGTTAAACTGTGTTATAGGGTGGCATTTGGTGATTTTTGAACTATTCCGCAAAACATAAGCATTGGCGAACTCCGACACAAAAGCAAACCAACAGCTACCAAAATACAGTAAAGATTTTTATTGGTATGTGGTTTCAATCCCAAAATGTTAAACGCTATATATAAAAAGTTATATTTAATGCAATCTACACTTAAATCTTCCATCCGTTCTCCTGCAAGGTTATATGTAGTTATACTCTAACACATTTGCTACCTATCACATATCAGCACGGAATGTCTTGGTATTCTCTAGTAGTCTGTCCTGATCAGACTGCACCTGATCACAGTTTTCATTCATGTGGGAATTACCTGAAACTGTGTTATAAAAACACAAGCTTCCAGCTAACCTTATGAAGGAAAACAAGATCTAATATTTACGTCACATGACGTACATTATTTTGTTACTTCAATTGATTCCAACATTAATGGAATCTCTGATCGGGTCCAGTCTGATCAGAACGGACTACTGGGGAGTAACAAGACATGCACGCTGATACGTGATCGGCAGCGAATGTGTCGAATAGCAAGCGCAAAAAATATAATAAAGGTTTCTCAAATCACAATCTAAATAAATATATTTAAAACAAAAAGCTTTTGCTAATGCCAAAGCAACTAAACCAGAAATTTTATAAACCAGATGAATTGGATAAAATTTCCAAACTAACAAAAGAATTTTATTTGTATACACTAGCAGTTCCAACACAAGTAACCTCATATACTTTAAAAGAATGGCTAGTGTTAAAAATATAGGCTTTAAAACACGGTTTCTGCATTCCCACAAATAACTCAAATTTATAAAATAACAAAAAACAATCGTTTAACATTGAAATGAAAAGGAAAACATATCTCATGCGGTTTGCCATATTTGTAACTATATCAATCAGCACCAGATCAAATGAAGTGTTTTTTGGCGAAAGAAGATTTGCTTGGCGTTAATCCACATGCAGCAGTAATTCTAACCAATTACTACTCCGAAATATCGCTGACAACATTGAAATAACAAATTTTGACAGTTTCCTAGGATTGACGAATTATTTTTGCCACCATGTAACACATTTTACCCTAAAATATTAAATAAAAAGATTGTCATTTATTAAAGTCTTCCAAAATTTTACCACCGAAGATTTTTAATAAAATCCATTTAAAAAATGCTACAGTTTTCTATAATCTGCATACCTAACTTAGTAAAGTAAAATTAATAATTTAAATTAACGACCAGTGTTGAAAAACAATTTTAAAGATTACTTACTCTTTTTTCTTTTGGTAAAGATTCCTTAAAAAATAAGATGAGTATAAGTAGCGAACTAATCGTTGTTAGCAAAGCAAACACTGCAGGAAAAAAGTAAAAATCCTGTCCGAATTTAACTGCATTTGAGGCAAACAAAGCTCCAATCATTGGTCCAACAATAAACCCTATAGCAAAAGCTATTCCAATAAGTGCCTGAAAAAAATATGATTATGTGAATGTGATGAATTAATGAAATGTGATAATTGACATTAATGAGTAAGGAATTTAAAATTAATAACGAGCTTAGTTAATAAAAAGTTAAATTGCTCAGGGAAAATTTTAGAGGTGTGGAAACAATACATTTACATAGGGTCTAATCATACTGCCATGTTTTGCATTTAAAGAGAAGCTTGATACTTGTGAAAAGTTTGATACTTGTGAAAAGTACACAAAAAAATCTCAATATGCAGTTGTAATATTATTGAGTGTTGAATAACCAATAGGAAACATGTTTATTTTTTTGACATTTTGCCTGATATACCGTTCCTCAAAAATAACTCTGAATATGTTAGGGTCTCAAGTGCAAATCAAAATACCACATTTTCCCAGGAGGGTTAGCAAGAGTACAAAAAAACGATAAACAGATGCACTTCATCTGCATCCAAATTGGCTAACAAAAGTCAATTTGATTTAATAGACTGTAAAATCTCCTCTCGAAGCAAACGAACATCCACACCTAATCCAGGATTCAAACCCAGCACCTTTGACATGTAATGCCAGAGCGCTAACCCCACAGTCATCAGGTAGGCCCAAGTTATTTATGAATAGTTTCATCAAATTATTAGACTTGACAGAAAAATAAGATGTAACATCCATGGAACTCAATAGAATTTAAATTATCAATTAAACTTATAAAATAATTGTTGGAATCTGTAAAATATGATGTAATAGCTTTGTTTTGCAAATATTATGAAATAAAATGTAACAGACAATTCCCCACATAAAAAAACTATGGTTTTGTCACATTCGTGGAACTAGTTGTTCATGGGTGAAAGATAATGGTAGATTAATTTTGTTGATATGTACATTTCTGAATATATTAAACAGCCTAATATATTGCAAAAACATCTTAAAATAATAAACATAAATTTTAGGGATTTTTTTAATTTTTGCTATGTATATTTGATTTAAAATGCTTTGAAGTTGGAATTTAGGAAATTTGATTCTTTAGATAGCAAATAGACCACATAAACTCTATCCCGACTGAAATATTGTTCAAAACACATCACTTAGTAAAAATTAATCATCATTTATTATAATTAATTACTGTATACAAACATCTAATTAAAAAATAGGTTCTCATCATGAAAGTAAAATGAAATTCATACCATGCCCTTTCCCCTGTTTCTTTCAGAGCATAAATCTGTTACAATAGCTGTAGAGAGAGAGATATTTGCTCGACTTAGACCACCAATAATTCTTGCGATAACAAATAAGTAAAAATAATCAGCCATACACCAAACTGCATGGGATACTCCAATTCCAATCTGAAAGAAAGAATATGTATATAACTCATTATCCTAAAAACTTAAATTTTCATTACTAAGAAAAAAAATTTAATAAAATGAATAATTTTTTAAATACGTTTGATTAATTTCAACTAAGAATTTGATTATGCAAAATCTGTTTGGTAATATAATATACATACATATGTCGTGGTGGTTATGCCACCATTTAAATATTTAGTAAATAAAATTATTACACTTAACAACCTCGTACCTAAAATAGTAAGTTTGATACACTTCAACACCTAAACACCAAAAATTAACTTAACTAAAGATCAAGAAAACACCACTGTTTTTACCAGATAAAAATGTAATTTATTAATCATTATGTCTTATTCAAGAAACAGTTACAAGCTTCACACAAGATGAACCTTAAGGATTCATATTAAATACCCAAGAGGGCAAAGAGGTTGTTCTTCGCTCAGGAGAGGTTGTTAAAAAGATCAAATTAAATAAAACAATTAAAACTAACAAATTAAAATTAAACGGATAGATGAATCCGGTATTAAATTCCTAATGGAAGAGAGCCCTGGCCGTTCTGAGATAAATTAAATTTCATCAAAAGAAAATAAAGAAATTACACGAGTCTGTTTTGGTTAAACAGACTACCTGAATGAACTAAACAGTTCCTTAAAGGCTGGTGGTCCGGGAGGATGGAAGTGGTCAGAGAGTTGCTGGTGAATTGGTTCCTTCAATGGCGGACATGGGAGATGAAGATGCTACGAGGGCCACCATCTTGGAGGCGGTGGTTCCTTGAGTATTTAGGCTACGGGAATAATCCTTCTTATTGCTAGGACTGGAAGTTGGTTCACATAGAGTCTCTTTTGGGACCGTCGGGATGGTTTGGCTTAATACTTGATGATGAGGGGTGGTAGGAGAGTTGCTGGTGAATGGGTTCCTTCAATGGCGGACATGGGAGATGAAGATGCTAAGTGGCCACCATCTTGGAGGCGGTGGTTCCTTGAGTATTTAGGCTACGGGAATCATCTTTTTAGTTGATTGAACTGGGTAGTTGGTCACCTCGAGTCTCTTTTGGGACCTTCGGGATGGTTTAGCTTATCCTTCGGAGAGTTGGTAATTAATTTAAGTGAGGCCTCCTTCGAAGATATGGAGGGAAACCACTTCCCGCGGCATGGCTGACTTCACGGCACATTCTCCTGCATAGGGATCCGCACTCCTTTGCGACTGTGTTTAACGGCAGCAAAACCAAGAATTACCGTCCACTGCAACGCTCCTTCCCTTTTACGGCGATTTCCCAACCAATCAGACGTCGGGATTCGGGCTATTGCATCAGCTCTTTTCTCAAAAACAGGAGTAAACCGGTTCAAGGACTCTCGTTTGTGGCCCAAGAATACACGGCGTCGTTCAAAATTTACCCAAGAAAAGATAACACAACGGCTTCTAACTCGAATTCTCAAAAAAATACAACCTCTCGTTGAACCAAAAACAACCCCATCGGCCTCCAATGGATGGCATTTTGAAAATTAAAAACGCTAACACTTCGGCATATCTGTAACACATTCAGGCGCCGAAAAAATAATTAAGTACGATGTTTTAAAAGAATACTACGAGGTAAACAAAACTTAGAAAGATTAATTTTTGAAGCAAGTGGGAAAAGATATGACTCTAAAAATGGGAAAAAAAGTAAAAAGATCGCCATTCAAAGGTGATATAAATTCTAGAACATAAAGAATAAAGTCCTTTTTAAAGTTTAAGATCAAAATTAAGAGATGAATTTTAAGTTTAAGTTAGAAATTAACAATGACATTTTCAGTCATAACACATACATAAAAACCCTTTTAGGATTTTCGTGCCCATAGACATAACTCGTGAATTGTGGGACATGATGCTGATGTTAACAAATGGGATTTTTTTGTTGTTGCTAAAATTAACAATTTTCAAAAGAAATAAAACAAAAACAATAAACTTCTATACCTAGTGATCAGAAAAACTAAAAGTTGAATAGTACAACAGTTAGAGGCTTGAAATGAAATCAAGCAACATATCGCACTGAAGGTGGAAAAGTTTCCCAAGTGCTATTGAATTTCAATAGTAGTAGTTGGCTCAGTTTTTCATTTACAGTGCAACAATACTAATTTTACATACTACTTTGCATTTATTGATATTAGTTAATATTAATTATTTCAAATTTATTTAACTTGGGCTGAATATCATCCAATGTATAGCTTAATATTATTTATGATAAACAACATGAATAAAAAAATATAATAATTTAAATATTATTTTGATATTTATAAATAAAACAGAAATTTTTATGTTATATTCATTCTTTTACTTTATACTGAACTTTACCTCAATGTATATATAACCTTAGTTCAAAGGTAATTGACTAAAAATTAAGATTTACAATAATGTAAACATATGAATTGAAATATTGAGGCATTCTGAATAAAGATAGTGAGGGGGAATGGAGGACTCAGCAAACATTGATTTATAGAAAAATACAATAAAAGTTTTTGAACAATGGTATTTTTTAAAAAATTATGTTTTTAAGGGAAAGAAAGGAACATGAATTAGAATACTTGATAAAAAAAATCAAATTTAAAGTTCGAATTCGTATTTAAAATGCCTCCATTTTTCAAAATATAGCAGAGAAATATTAATGAAAAATTAAAGTAATTCATTAATCAACTTCTCGATTACGAAGCCTTATTAGCAGAAACCCACTATTATGTCCTGTATATTAGTATCACAATTGGAACAGCCTGTACTCAAAATTAACAACTTTAGCAATCAGGTGACATAACACTTATTTGTGAAAGGTTAATGTACAAATTCTATGTCTAGTTGCAAAACAAACATATTCTTATATCAATAAAAACAAATATAATTTTTTTTTAAACCAAACCAAAAAACATGCTGTGTCGAAATGTGAGCATAAATATAGACATAATAAGATAAACAAATTTCATACACAATTTCAGAAAATAAAAGCAATGTAAAAAAAAAATTACAAATTACCATTGAGATAACCATAACAGTTTTACGTCCATAAACATCCGACAAGGATCCAAAAATAGGTGCAACAAGAAACTGCAAACCCGAAAAAACTGATCCTATAAATCCTGAAATTAAAATGCAGACTTATCACTTCATGAACTAGTACCATGAGAATTAAAACTTTAAATAAATTGCATGAACACTGTGAGGGAGGCCCAAGGAGGTGCAGTGAAGAAAAGTTATAAAATTCACAGGAAAAAATAAATAAAATGAGTTTTCAATTATATATATTAAATAAAAAGAAAAGAAAAAAAAATAGTCATTTTAAGCAGTTTGAGAAAATAATTTTAATTTATGAATTAAATTTTAATAAAAATAGTTACAGTAAAATACTTGTTAAATTTTATAAAACAATCAAGATATTAAGTATAGTTTTGTTTTTGAAAAAAAAAATTTTAGAGCATTTCTTATTTTTGTTATAATTTAGACAATGGTAGAGATCTTTCAGAATTTTTTTGAAAAACCTTCTTATAAAAAATTCCTTGTTATATAAGTAAACTTTAAAAAAAAAAAAAACATTGCACCATTAAATTCTCAAAAGAAGTTGCCTACACAATGGTGCACCCAAATTTCGTCTATGACTAATAAGGTTGCTACAGAAAAAAAATGCTAAATTGAGTGAGAAAAATATTTATACAACTAGTGAGGAAAGTAATACTTTTTTAAATAAGGTAATTTACAATTATTAATGTTGGCAACTTGAGTCAATGAATTTCTTCTGAAAATACGTCATTTCAATGCCAAGACTATATAATATTTGAGCAAGAGGTGTGCGAGAAAGTACTTTTTCACACTAGTGCGAAAAATATACTTTTCTGCACTCCTTGTGTAAAAGTGGTACTTTAAAAGTGGTTTATTTAAAACGACTAAAAAAAGTTTCATTTTTTGCACGTTGTTATAAAAAACATTTTTAATTGGCTTCTATTAAAATACATACCTGCAAACAAAACTTTATTAAATTTATCAGGTGCACCAAATAAAGTTTGAATATAATGAACTTTTTCTTCCATCCAGTGATACAGATGATCCTATTAAAAATAATTACTTTTCAATGCATCATATATATATAGGCATAAGAATATTTCAGGCTTAAGGCATATATGTATTGATAAAAATATGACTCCTAACCATGAACAAGTCTTTTTCTTTAAATTATGTTCACCTGCGACTATTCTCTCTAACAGCTAAATGGTTTTCCGTGAATATTGTACAGTTTCAGAAAATATATTAAGTGCTTTTTTGTTAATGGGGTACCACTTGGCCTTAAACTAAGAAATAGTAGGAATTTCAAATCTAGAGATACATACAGTTTTGAGAAAGGAATGATTTTTCCCCCAAACCTCGGCTTTGATGCAAAATTAAGACTAATTGAACAGAAAAGTACCTACATTTGATAAGAAACCTAGGATAATAATAATTTAATTTTTTTTTTTAATTTTTAGGGTTATGGAGGACACTAGAGAAAAATAGTTATAATTAAAGAAAATTGCCAAAGATATAGATATTCTTTTATCATGCATATGGTATTGAGAGAATAATATGGTCAGAAGAGAAATAATGTTTGCAATATATACAAAGTTGTAGCAAATTTTACCTATATACAAAATATAAAAAACCCTTATCTTTGGTTCATTAAAAATAATAATAAGGATCAATTCCATTACCCATAACATTCTATACAACCAATAGGTGCCAAGAAATCAAATACTGATAGGTTAGTTTGAATGAAAAAAAAAATTATAATCACCTGTTTATTTGAACCATAATGATCGAATATTGATGGAAGTAAAGGTAAAATGACAGTAAATCCAAGCAAATCAATGATTAAAACAGCAAAAATTATGTACATGGATGGAGATAACTTTTCCTTTCCAACTTCTCTTGTGTACTCTGTAGCATCTCCTTTTGATGTTGTTACACTTTGCTGGTCCCCAGCACCATCCATTTCTAAGTAGCTAAATTTCTAAATGAAAAAAAGGTTAAATTTTTTACTTTAGTAGTACAAAATTCTGTTAATCATTTAATAAAATGATATAACGGTTAGAAAAGAAGAAACAAACCAAAATATATCAAAGTACAGATGCACAAATGTGGTTTACCATATTCGAAAAATTTAGACTTTCAAAAATAATCTAAACCACAGCTCATTGTGGTAACCATTCAGTATTCTTATCTGCTCGCAACCTAAGGAAATTTAAGTCACTAGAATACTCATGACATCATTTTAGAATCATTACCATTGACAGCTGGTTTTTTCTACAATCACTGGCGGGAAACTATACATCGCATGCAATTTTGAAAACAGATGGACATTGTTGGCGACAATCTTTATACAGTAGAGTATCTGAAATCCGGAATCAATTCAATCTCTCTCCATAAACAATTTCATAGCAACCCTAATTTTAAGTTCAGCTGTTTTACATTATATCCAAAAAGAGTTCCCGAAAATAGCCAATATACTCGAACAGTGAACTATACGAAAAATTCCAAAAACTCGTCAACATTATGTTGATAAGAATATCTCATCAAAAGTTTCTAATGCTATAAATTAAGATAATTTCAATTAACTTTGCAACAGTAATGATGAATCAACCAAATGAATTAAAAATATAACCCAAATTTTTAAATCCGCAGTCATATTTCCAGATGAAAAAATTCAATTTCAAAAAGTAAAAATTGGGAAGGTAAATACTGAAGCATACATTGATTAAGGACATCAATAAAGATGTTATATTTCAAAATTGCATTAAGTTTTAAAGCGTCATCAACTTGTTCCGGCCGGAAGCCTACCGAATCAAAATGAATATCATACCCGCATAAATATGATATAAAAAAGTAGATGACTTGTACTTACTTCTCACAACGTAGACTTAACTGGAATTACAAATTTTGAAAGCAGGTGTTGGATATAAATTTTTTTTTAATTTAAACATATTTATTGCCTTTAGTAGTGATTTAAAAGAAATGACATCTATTAAAAACAAAACTATGTGAGCGTGTGTGAAAACATATTTAAATACCTGTTGCCAAATGTTTCAGCGGATAAAAAAAATACGTGGATGTGTAGTTTTTAGAAAAAGTGGAAGTGTTCTAAGTATCTGGTAAGTTCATTAGTTTAATATATGTGACGTATTAAAACTCTTATTCGGTTTGACGTCAGTTAATCTTCCATAGAAAATTTTGGTTTCACGTACATTTTTCTATTAGGTGTAGATGAGATTCGAGAATTCAAGAATTCATTAAGAAAAGTTTGTTTGCTTTTATAAAATTTCTAACTCAAATCAGAAAAAGAAAATTCTGAGGATAAATGCAAATGCAATCCATCTCGATTCGAACTTTTTGCTTACGTTTCCTGCCAAATAAGTAAAATGTTACAAATACAAGGCACTGAATTATAGAAGCCACCATTACAGTAGATCATTGGCGGATCCATCAAGGAGTAATCCTAAATAAAAAACAAAATCCAAATAAACAATTTTTATTTTATTCACAAATCAATAGTTATTATTAATCAATAAAACATTTTAAAGCAAAATAGTTTACTGATGCTATTTATAAACTTCAAAAGTACTTTAATATTAGAAGTTTTCTTTTTTTATTTCCAACGTTCTTTTGCTTCAACATTTTTTTTTTTTTTTTTTTTCTTGTAATAGGTTGTCATTTTGTTACCTACAATAACTTTTTAAATATACGTTTGCAGCATCCCTTAGAATACTTTCTACAATAAATTTAATATTATATGTTCTTTACATTCATGCGGAAATGTTATACATTTCTTTACCATTAATAATGTTACGAATTTTTCGACTGAGGCAATGATGGCACAGTTTTCACGGTATAAAAATATTTATTCTCTCTTCAGAAAACTCACAAAATTTATTCACAGGCAACAGTTTAATTACTCTCAAGCTTCAACACAAGCTTCAACAAAAATAACTTCGAATTCAGCGATTATACAAGCTCACTCCAATAGGTAAACAAAGCGATCAGCTTTCAACGAAGTCCGAAGTCAATCTGCAAACTTTCCCGATCTATAGTCTTATTTATACTTGGCGCGAGAGAAAAATCGAGAAATTTCCAGCCAATTCATCGGAAACGAAATATCTCGAAACTTCTCGATTACTTTAGGTGTTGCCACCTTTTTCTAACCTGTATAATGGCTATTAATAAATAAAATAAGATAAAAATAAATTACAATAGAATTTTAAAATAATACGTCACTATTTACAATATATACAGACAATTTGTGCAACATTTCCCCCTTCTTAAAGACTGCACGTCCCGGGCAGTGAAGTCCTTAAGAGGAAAGGTCATTTAATCACTTCTATCATAATATGGGGCTAGCCTATTGTGATGTACAACTCTAGGTTTACAGGAGGGTATCCGTTGAATCCTTACCACGACGTCATTGATCTTCTTAAGGACCACATATGGCCCTTCCCAGTTCGTCTGGAGCTTAGGAGAGAGTCCTTTCCGACGTTTAGGATTCCATAACCCCACCTTGTCACCTTCCTGGAATGAACGTTCCGTGGCCTTGGCATCGTAGGGGACCTTCATGCGCTCCGTCATGATGTTGATTCTTTCTCTGGCGAACCGATGTACGGCTTCCAAACGTGCCTGGACATGATCTAGATACTAGACAGGCGAGGAAGGGGTGTCCGGTGGTCGTCCAAAGAGGAGGTCGCAGGGTAGTCTAAGGTCTCTTCCGAAAATCATTTGAGATGGTGTATATCCTGTGGTCTCGTGAGTAGCACTTCTGTAGGCCAAAAGGAACAGTGGAAGTTTCTGATCCCAATCTTGATGGTTCTTGGAAACAAACAAGGAGAGATGATTCAGAATCGTTCTATTAAATCGTTCAACCATTCCATCGGATTGTGGGTGCAGGGGAGTTGTACGAGTCTCTTCCATGTCGAGCAAGTCACACAGCCCAGTGAAGACGGCAGAGTTGAAGTTCGTCCCCTGATCGGAATGTATCAGCAGGGGTACGCCAAATCGGGAGATCCAATTCCGTACGAGGACTTCTGCTACGGTTGTGGCTTCCTGGTCCGGAATCGCGTATGCTTCTGGCCACTTGCTAAAGTAGTCCATGACAACTAGGATGTATTTGTTGCCATTAGTTGTGTGAGGTAGGGGGCCTAAGACTTCCAAAGCAATTCTTTCGAATGGTGCTCCTACGTTGTAACGTTGCAACTTTCCACGAGTTCGGGTCTTCGGTCCCTTCCGCGAATTGCATGCGTCACAGGACTTGCACCACTTCTCCACGTCGGATTTTGCTTTGTCCCAGAAGAATCTCTCCCTGACTTTCTGAAGAGTTTTCGTGACACCAAAATGTCCTCCAGTAGAACTGCTGTGAAGTTCTTCTAGAACGTTTGTAACTCTAGAACTTGGAAGGATTAATTGCCACCGGAAGCTTTTGCCGTCATCGGACTCCCATCGGCGGTAGAGTACTCCATTCTTCAAGTGCAAAGAGTCCCACATAGCCCAATATCTCTTCATTGTTGGGCTATAGCATGCAATTTCCTGCCAACTGGGTTTTCCGGTAGCCGCTTCCAGGAATTCAATTAGAGGTTTCAAGTCCTGATCTTCGACCTGACTTTTGCGGACATTCTGATCACTCCAAGGATCCACGTCTGAAGTAGTTGACTTGGAAGTTATTTTACGAACGGCAGATGCAGTTGTCCCAAACTTAGACTCCGCATTCGAACAAAATCGGCAATTCTCCAAACATGGTCTTCTAGAAAGAGCATTTGCATTCCCATGGGACGTTCCCTTTCTGTGACGGATATCCATGTCGTACTCCTGTAGGCGCTGAATCCACCTTGCTATTTGCCCCTCTGTATTCTTGAAATTCAGCAACCAAGTCAGAGACGCATGATCAGTTCTTAAAAGGAATTTTCGCCCGTACAAGTAATGATGAAAGTGCTCAATGGCTTTTACTATTGCCAGTAACTCCTTTCTTGTGACGCAGTAGTTCCGCTCGGATCTTGACAGGCTCTTACTAAAATAAGCGATGACTTTCTCCTGTCCTTCAATTTCCTGGGAAAGAACGGCGCCCACTCCCTCATTGCTGGCATCTGTATCCAAAATAAAGTCCTTGTTAACTTCGGGAAAAGCCAAAACAGGCGCGGATATTAGAGCGCTCTTCAGTTGATTGAAGGAGTCATCACAGTCGGCAGTCCACAGGAACTTCTGCTTGCTCTCTGTTAGTCGATGCAGGGGTCTGGCGATCTTGGAGAAATCTTTCACGAATCTACGGTAATACGTGCACAGGCCTAGGAAGCTTCGCAATTGATGAACATCTTACGGTCGAGACCAAATTTGCACAGCATGGATCTTGGCTGGATCTGTGCTCACTCCCTCGGATGAGATGATGTGTTCGAGATAACTAACTTTCCTCCTAAAGAGCTTACATTTTGATGGGCTAAGTTTCAAGTGGGCTTCCCTAAGCTTCAATAACACTTTCTTTACGTTTTGCAAGTGTTGATCAAAACTCCGCCCGGTGATAATGATATCGTCCAAATATACCAGACAGGTCTCGTAGGAAAGTCCTCTAAGCACAGTCTCCATTAGTCGCTCGAACGTAGCCGGTGCATTACACAAGCCAAACGGCATAACTTGAAACTGCCATAATCCTTGGCCGGGAGTGAAGGCAGTCTTCTCACGATCGTCGGGATGTATCTCCACTTGCCAGTATCCACTCTTCAAATCCAAAGATGAAAACCACTTGTTCCCCGATAGAGTGTCCAAAGTGTCATCAATTCTTGGCAGAGGGTAGCTGTCCTTTTTCGTAATTTCGTTCAGCTTCCGGTAATCCACACAAAACCTGGTGGAACCATCCTTCTTTCGAACGAGTACGATTGGAGAGGCCCATGGACTTGAGGAGGGTTCGATAACTCTATTATCTTCCATTTCATGTAACAGTTTCCCGACCTCCTCTTGTTTTGCGAAAGGAAGCCTTCGAGGATGTTGTTTAATAGGTAAATGGGTCCCAGTGTCGATTCGATGTTGAGTAAGCTTTGTTCTTCCCACATCTTTCGATGATACGGAGAAAATGTCTTAAAATTCTTTTATAAGGTTTCCGACAATCTTCTCTTGTCTTCCTTCCAACCGGGAGTCCTCGAGAAGCTGGTCCACTAAATCCGCGGATAGTGCGGTCGGAAGCTCCTTCGATCCTCGTTCGATGCTTGTAATAGATGTGCAAGTGGCAATTTCTTCTCCCTTCTTGATAACTCTTGTAGAATCACCGATGTTGGCCATTCTCACATGCACCACCTCCTGAGAGAGATCCACAAGCGTTGCTCCTACTAGCACTCCTTTCGGCACACTATTCGATGATGGGAAGTCCGTTACTCCAAATCGGAAGGCCTTTGGGAGCTCTGCTGAACCCTTTACAACCAAATCTGTCATGGAGGGGATGGCGATGTCTTCAAGAGCTACTATTCGATATGCACACGGCTCTTCCGAGTCCAAACCGAACAATGGAACTTCTTCTTTCCCTGTTTGAAGCTCGCCTTTCTCGAAATTCAAAGTAGTTCCATTTTTCTTTAAAAAATCCAGTCCAAGAATACATGGGTCAATAATTTCAGCGACGTAAACGGTATGAGTGTAGGTGTGAAATTCAAAAGAGATGTTGACATTTAATTTCCCATGCACAGAAATTTTGTCACCAGTCACAGTTTGTAGTGAAACTGAAGGCGCCGTGTAAAGAGGTTGGCTGTCCAGGCGCAGGGCTACATCCGTCCGTAAGATGGTTACATTTGCCCCTGAGTCAACTATTAGAGGACAGGGAGTTCCATTGATCTTGCCCTCCACGAATAAACCATGGTTTCCTCCTTGAAGGGATGAGATGTGATAGAGGCTGAGTAGGGCACCACCTGCTCTACACGGCGACCTCCGCCTCGCGAGATAGCCGCTCTTTAGTTTAACTGCTGAGACTCGGACGAGGGTTTGTCCCCTCTCCTGTCCAATTCCGGGCAATCACGTCTGAAATGTCCTTCACGGTTACAGAACCAACAAACCACTCTAGTTTTTCGATCCCTCGAGCCAGGATTACTTCTCATAATTCGCTCCACCTTGTTTTCCAGTTCCTGAAACTTCTTCGTGAAAAGTTCAGAGGAATCGTCTGACAATGTTCCACGTACGAAACGCCGATCTTTTCTAGAAGCTTGCTCTTCGGCTTCTACTCTCATGGCATAGACGAGGGTGGACTTCAGATCTTTGCTGTCTGACATCCTGGTAGCTTGCTGCATGTCGGGATCTTTGATGGCATCCACGAAATACTGAAGAGACAGATTATCTCGTACGTCCGAGGGACAGTCTGGGAAAGCGAGGAGCGACAATCTTTCTACATCCGATGCCAATTCTTGAAGAGTTCCATTGGCCTTCTGCTGTCTCACTTTCAATTGCAGTCTGTTGTAATCCTTTAGATGCTGCTCCCCAAATCTTAACCCATTAACCGCTGGCGTTGCGTTCACTCAACGCTTAGAAAGCATAACTAAAAAAAATATTTAATCAATTTTAAACTAATATTTGGAGGTTTATATTCATTGGTAAGGTTACACACTTTAATTTCGAACAATAAAAATTATTCTAAGCCTTATTGTTTTCTCGTAGTAATAACTTAAACTTTTCCGAAATTCGCTAAGTTAGACTGACATTGCTAAATCGATTCCGAAAAATAAAAGAAAGGGAAATAATTTTTATTAGACATAATATTTCATATCTCCATAGTTCACTTGAAGGTCACACGCAAATAAAAAATGTTTTGATGAATTCATCTTCGAGCTACGATGTTGGAAATACTAGTGTTGCGCTTGCGCAACGTCAGCGGAAAAGAGGGTCAAAATTTTCTGAACTTTTTTTCACCGCGTGTTATTACAACTGCTTCATTTTGATTTGAAATATCTCGAAAGCACTATCTTACGCTTAGTGAAGCTCTGGATACTTTTTACACCATTGATTCAGATGACAATGAAACGGACATTGTTATTATTTCTCCAGAATTTGGCAAAGTTACTAGCAAGGAAGAAGGGGACAATACAGTAATAAGTGACTCGAACGTTTTACCAAATGACATTTCTGGTGAGGTTGAATTACATTCAAATAGTGAAGATAAAGACCAAAATAATATGGATAATACAAAGACAAAGAAAATATATTGAGCTTTCAAATGGAAGAAAATAGATCCTATTTATACATCCGATACCAAAATATGAAGAAACATCACCAAGTTGAAAAACTGAAAAGAGAATTAGAAAATTTAAGTTGTGAGGAAGTTTTCTTTAAGTTTTTTGACTCTGAAATTTATGCATTGCTCATTAATCAAACTAATATATATTCTCAGCAAAATAATCGGACTGACTTTTTTGCTTCTGAGAGTTACCTAAAAAGGTTTATTGGTTTGCTTCTTCTTACTGGATACCATACATTGCCACAAGAAGTAATGTATTGGTCATTAGATAAATATGTATCTGTCCTGTTTGTTAGGGAGTCAATGTCACGTACACGCACAGGAATATAAAACAAAATTTGCATATGGCAGATAACATCAATATTGACAAAAATGACAGATTGTAGAAAGTGAGAGTACAAGAATGAAATTTGTTGAATAAGAATTTTAATAGTTTCAAATATTTGCACACGACCTAAGTATAGACGAACAAATGATTCCTTATAGAGGAAAACATTTTGCAAAAATGTTCCTAAAAGGAAAACCTGTATGATTCGGTAATAAACATGATGGACAATAAAAGACTTCGCAGTAGACATTATCACAGTTAAATTATGTATCGCTGTAATGGTTGTGAAGTGGCATTACCTCAAGAATGTAGTCAATATTTTCATATAAAATAAGTTATATTAAATAAATAAATGTACTTACATAGTACGAAAAGTTTAAATTTTTGAAAAGAATCTTTAAAATATCGCCAAAGATTAATTACAGTCGTTGAATATTCAACATTAATGGAATATGAAATTCTTGAAAACCGCCGATTTTAACTCGGTTTTACGCTGACGTTGCGCCAACGCAACAGTCATTTTCTCTAAAGATAAATAAAATATTCCAACTTTTTCTTTAAATATGTTATATATGACCCTAAAATCACAAATGTTATAAATACTGACCATGTTTTTTAAGGATTTCGCGTTTTGGCGGTTAATGGGTTAACTCCAACGCACTTGCCAGCGCCACAAATTCTCCCCGCTTCTCTTCAGGTAGTGTTTGTAAAATGTCAGCAGCTTCACCTCGAAGAGATGCTGCGAGATGGAATGCTTTCGAAGTATCGTCCCAACCATTCGCAGAAGCAATCATTTCAAACTGCGTTTGATAAACGCGCCAAGACGACCTCCCATCAAAAGTGGCCACTTTGATGCTGGAACGTGGCGCAATAAAGGGAGTGGAAACATTATCCCAATTAGGCGTTGCAATGGTCACAGCTTCGCGAGTTTCTATTTTCCGTAGCCTTTCTTCTACAGCATCCATGAATTTTCCCTGCTCTTCTTTGATAGTGGAAACCTTTTCTTCCATTTCATCTCTTACCGCAGTGAGAACGTCTTCCTTCACGGATTGCAGGACCGTTGATGTTGTCTACATAAAAGTAGATTCTACCATTGACGCTAGCTCGGTTTTCATTTCTTCCCTGATCTTGATTACGGCTGCGGATGTGGACTCGCACTTATCGGCCAAAGCTTTCATGTCAGATGACGTTGCGTTTTGCAAAGCTTTAAAATCTGATGATGTCGCTTCTTGTAAAGTTTTAATGTCTGATGATGTCGTTTCTTGGCGGGCTTGACCAGCGGCGGCTAATTCTTGTCCGGCTTTTATTTCGGCTTTCATTTCAGCGGCCGTGGATTCTTGTCCGGCTTTTATTCCAGCAATCATTTCCATTAATTGTTTCATTTGGTCTTCCATCATTCCTCTAGTTGTCGGCATTCAAAATTACGAAACCCAACTTCTGACACCACTGTTACGAATTTTTCCACTGAGGCAATGATGGCACAGTTTTCACGGTATAAAAATATTTATTCTCTCTTCGGAAAACTCACAAAATTTATTCACAGGCAACAGTTTAATTACTCTCAAGCTTCAACACGAGCTTCAACAAAAATAACTTCGAATTCAGCGATTATACAAGCTCACTCAAATAGGTAAACAAAGCGATCAGCTTTCAACGAAGTCCGAAGTCAATCTGAAAACTTTCTCGAACTACAGTCTTATTTATACTTGGCGCGAGAGAAAAATCGAGAAATTTCCAGCCAATTCGTCGGAAAAGAAACATCTCGAAACTTCTCGATTGCTTTAGGTGTTGCCACCTATTTCTAACCTGTATAATCGCTATTAATAAATAAAATAAGATAAAAATAAATTACAATAGAATTTTAAAATAATACGTCACTATTTACAATATATACAGACAATTTGTGCAACAATACTGTTGCTTTAGACATGTAGCTAGGATAGCTTTCAAAAATAGAAGGAACCACTCCATCTATCAGCTTTGAAAAGGAAAGGGGCAGCGTCTTCATAACACCAGATAAAGAATCCATCATCTTATCTCTTAGACGATTTCATCCTTAGGAAAATGACGCTCACAAACCACAAACCTAGTATGATTGTTTTCAGATTATCTGGCGCTGTCAGCAACACAAGGGCTATAATGCGTCGAAACATTCGTCATTAGACAAGCCAACATACATTTACAAACACCCATGCCTAACACGGGACTGAACACGCAACCTCGCAGTCTAGAAGCTAGCACGCTAACCACTATACCGTTTGGTCACAAACCTAGTATGAGAAATACAAAGAAATTTTAGCACAAAATAAATTTAAAAAAAAAAAAATACAACAGGTTTTTAGTGCTACACATTATTTTTATGTTCAAAATAAAAGTGCAGCAAATTTAATTGAAAATTTTTTAATTTACATATTCAAATTAAATAAAGTTACATTCAAGTCATAGTAAATTTTATAAAATTAAGTTACTTTACTTTTATTTTTTATTCTTCCAAAAAATTTAAGCAAAAAAGATTTACAAATAGAAATTAATGAGTTAAAATCATGTCATTATGGCTCCTATAAACGAAAATAAATTAATTTAAAATCTTTAAAGTCATTGAGTGAGTATAAATAATAATTTGAAATAGCTGTTGCATTGATTTAATCAGAAATAAATAAATGGTATTTACCCTTGAACTAGAAGTAACTACGAAAACTTTTCTCGAAACAGCAAATGGCACTACGTATGGAAGAAGTTCGTAGTTTTCAAGTTTGACTATTTTAATGACCTCATATTTAAAAGTGGTAATCCCTGCAGAGGCTTTTTATATAAGAGGTGTTGGTTGAATCGTGACCTCGTTGAATACGCTTAGTCTAACTGAAAAAGTTAAATTGATCAATGAAACTGAACAGAAGCTGCGATGTAAAAAGAAAGAGATTGCTTTTAAGTTCAAAATTCCTCCGAATAATCTTTCAACCATTTTAAAAAAAGAAGACGATTTTAAGAGACATACGTCGAATCTCAATCCATCGTGCAAAAGAGTAAAGGTGTGTGCTTTTCTTTGTGTCGAAGCTGCTCTATTAATATGGTTTGAGACATATCAAAACTAGAATTCCAAAATCTCCTCTTTGAGGGATGATGTTACATTAAAATGCGAAGGACTTTGCTCGTTTACTAAAAGTTGACGGTGTTAGAAAAATAACTAGTAAAATATTAAAATAAAATCTCGTGCAAAGAAAAATTAATTGCTGGCAGTGGATTCATGCATTCTAAATATTTACATATTTTAAACTATTTCAAAATTATAATTATTTTTACATTCTTGATTGCAATGTTAAATGTCAAATTCCTTTATTCAGCTAGTACAAACTGAAATATGTCTTATAACTTTAGTTCATCTGATGGCTATGCAATAAAAATTAATATAAACGGTTTTCATTCAGAAGAGATACAAATAGAAACCGATGATAGGTAAAACATCAAACTTTAAATTAATTTTCACTTCTTATAATTGCACCTCAAATTTTTAGGCTTGTGTAGGATCTCACTTGGATCCTTTTTCAGGTTCAAATTATGGAAGGTAACAAACGCCAGCACACTTAAGAAACGAGAGCAAAATCCTTCACGTCTTTCTTTAATTACAAAAAGTTTAGAACTCGAACAAGAACATATATAAAATAACCGTTTTTACATTCTAAAAAAAGATTATCGTCTGCACTTTTTCAGTTCGTAACAGAATTCAGAACAAGCCGAATAGTACAAAAGTCAATTCTTATAAGCAACTCCATGATGACGTAACATACTCCCACCTTTTTTGAGTATTTATTTACTCAAAAAACAAAGTCACATTGAGCAAGTCCAGTCTCTTCGGGGGTTTCACCTTTCTCCCATATCTTGAAATCCCGTGGATATCGTCAGCCGAAGCATCAGGAATTGACTCGGCATTCACAGGACCTTGAACTGGATCATCAGTAACGTCTGGTACATCAGAAGGGGTAGTGACCGCCACAGGAATATCTTCAGACTGTACCTCTAAGGGAAATACTCGTTGGATAGGACGAATTATTATTGAGTTACCACATTTGAGTCGTAAAGAACGAATTTTCCCATCTCTACCTGGAATCAATTCCAATACCTTGGCTAGAGGCCAATATAAACGCTTCTTGTTAGGATTCTCAATGAGCACAACTTCTCCAACAGTAAAGAAACGAGATGATGGTTTTTGACTTTTTTCTACTAACAAACCTAAATACTCTTTTCGGAACCTGCTCCTTAAATCCTTAAGAAGTTTAGACCGAAACTTCACTCGTTTTTGAAACTTGGCAAAATCACTTAAATCTAAGTCAGTGACATCAAGAGAAGAATTACTCATCAAAAACATTGCTGGCGTAATTGCCACAAGATCCTCGGAATCCTCTGAAATGTAAGTTAATGGGCGAGAGTTTATGATAGACTCACAGTCACATAAAACAGTTAGAAGCTCTTCATACGACAAAATCGCGTTTCCTAAAGTACGCTTTAAGAGATCTTTAACCACTCTTATAAGTCTCTCCCACCATCCCCCCCACCATGCAGCGGTGGGTGGGATGAACTTCCACTTTATTTGTTGAATTTCTGTCTCCCGCTCTATACTCTCCCAATCAAGATTTTTGAATTCAGCTACAGCACCCCTAAAGTTAGTACCATTGTCTGAATACACTATCTTAGGTCTTCCTCTGCGTGCGATAAAGCGTCGAAATGAAAGCAGAAAGTTCTCTGTTGACAACGAAGTTATGAGCTCCAAGTGCACTGCTCTGAAGACTGCACAGGTATAGAGAACAATCCAGACTTTTTCACCATTCTGGAGGAAGAGAGGGCCGGCCAGATCAACACCTAACACCTCAAAAACATTAGTATCCCTAACTCGGTCAGGAGGCAGAGCTACTGGTTCAGTAACAGCTGGTTTTGCACTGTACCTTCGACACCTCACACACTTCCTAACGATATTTCGGACAGTTTTTCTAGCTTTTAGAATCCAATATTTCTCTCTGATAATTGAGAGAAGTATTTGAGTACCAGCATGACAATTTGTATGGTGTAAGTATTGGATCAACCTCACAGTCAAGGTACAGTTTTCTGGAAGGAGGATAGGTGACAAAAAACAATGGTCATCTTTACGCTCAGTTATTCTGGTCTTAACACGCAGCAATCCCTCATCATCCTTAAATACGTTAATTATTGGTACACAATTTGGATCAGGGAAGAATTTTGATTGTTCCGAGCGAATAAGAACCTTTTCGGCTCTTTCAATTTCAGTACACGAGAGTTTTCCCGTCGCTCTATTTTCAGGAGTTTTACGACAGTTATCAAGAAATCTCTTGATCCATGCAGTCAACCTGATAATAGAGTGGTAATTCGAAAACTTATTTGAATACCATTCCTCATTGTTTACATTAATGTGACACAATTTAACTTTCCTCCTTTCAGAATCGACCTCTTTCACTGCACAATTGATCTCAGTTGTAGGCCAATTTTTAGAATCCTCAATTAGCCATGCTGGGCCTTCACACCATTTTGAATCCAACAGATATCTGGGTGAACAGCCACGAGAAAGAACATCTGCTGGATTCAAGTGACCTGGAACGTGTCTCCAGTTTTCAGAAGGAGTAATTTCTCCTATTTCTCTTACTCTATTTGCCACAAAAATTGACCATTCCCCATAATGTTTTATCCAGTATAAAGCTACCATAGAATCCGTCCAAAAGGTAGTGGTCAAATCAGGCAGGTCCAATGCCTTCTGAATGGATTTGGCCAATCTGGCACCCACGCAACAAGCCAAGAGTTCTAACCTAGGTATTGATACAGTTTTGGATGGAGCAACCCTAGCCTTTGCTCTAATTAGATGTAATTTAATTCCGAAAGGTGTTTTTGATCTTAAGAAAACGCAAGCCGCGAAAGCAGTTTTGGAAGCATCTACGAAAACGTGCATGTCTGATGAGGAATTAGCCTCACAATATCTGGGGATTTCTAAGCCCTCTAACAAGGAAATATCAGTGAACCATTTATTAAATTTGTTATATAAATCTGGAGGTAAGGGATCATCCCATGATAATTTTAGTTTCCATGTTTCTTGCAACCAAACTTTAGGCTGCAATGTAGCTGCTGTTAATATGCCAATAGGATCAAAGATTCTCTGAATGGCAGATAACATCGACCGTTTAGTCAATTGTTCAGTTTTTCCTAACTGTTCCTTATCGATGAAACACCTAAGAGTATCCCTGTCTAAATTCCATACAACTCCTAATACATTTGTATCACCTTCAGATTTAGTTACGCCCTCCCCTTTAACATTGCTTTCCCATGCTCTGAGGTTAAAACACCCCATTTTCATAATTTCCTCAGACTTGGAAATAAATGGATGTATTTCCTGGGCGTGGAATACACCGGTAACACAATTGTCTACGTAGAAGGAATGACGCAGTTTATTAATCAAATCTCGATATTGTGGGGGACTACGCTCTAACAAATGCTTTATTGAGGCTGCTAATAGAAATGGGCTTGAGCAGACACCGAACACCACGCGACAATGACGATAAATTATTTCTTCACTTTCATGGGGATAGAAAAACCTTAAAAAGTCCTTATGTTTGGGGGTTATACTTAATTGCAGAAAAGCTTTCTCAATATCTCCTGATATGCCAATAGGGTACACACGAAATCTATCTAAGATATCCGGTATCAGTTCAATTAAATTTGGACCTCTATGAAGGCAATCATTAAGAGAAGGTTTACTTCCTTCCCTGGCAGATGCATCAAATACGGGGCGGATCTTAGTAGTTTTAGAAGGTGTATACACTGGTCTATGGGGCATATAATAACCATCATTTTTAATTTCATTATCTGGGACCTTTTCAATGATTTTTAACCTCTCCCATTCTTTAAATACAGCAACATAGGATTCAAGACAGTCCTTATCAATTATACCTTGACACATTCGTTTGTGTCTTTTCAATGTTAAATTTTTATTACTTGGTAATTTGCTTTCAGTTTTAAATGGCAAGGACAATTCATATCTACCATCTGGAAGCACATTTAAATTATTCTCAAATTGCTCAATTGCTTTTGCATAACGCATGTTTCCTTTTAAATTCTCCACTGGATCTCGAATACCTATTGTTTCCAGATCCCACAATTCTTTGATATTAAAAGTGGACAATTGTGTGGATAACATACTTACCACTGGTTTTGACAATTGTCTTTCACTTATAGCAGGCACTGACATTACAACATGTTCCCTAAAATTTTCTTTAATTTTACCCATTAAAGTATATCCTAACTTGGTTTCAACAGCCGTTAAACCACATTCGAGTGTAATGCTCATACCCGTTAAGATTAACCCAATAGAATCGGCTCCCATTAGTAAATCGATTTCATAATGTGACGAATAAATATCAGGTACATCAATATATTTTTCTTTTAGTTCTGATAGTACCAATATATTCCTAACCTTAGGTAGACACCCACAAATTTTATTCTCTGAAAGAACTGGAATTTTACAAGAAAAGTCACCCTTTAAACTACTTATTTCAACATTATAGAGGGAATGTTGCTTGGGACCCGTCTGCTTCCCCCCAAACAAACCGTGTAACATGATTTGTTTTGCTACAGGTGTCAAGTTCAATTTTTCGATTGCCCGTTGAGTAATGTAGGAATTTTCACTACCGCTGTCCAGAAGGCAGCGCAAAACCAGCTCTTTATTTTTATGACTAATTTTAATCATAATTGTTTGTAAATATTTATTGGATACTTCTGACTGATTAGAAAGCGTATTGCCTATAACTGTGATACTAGGATCAGATTCTACTTTAATGTCTTCAACTTTAATGTCCTCTTTTTTGGGACACATTAAACTTTGATGGGATTTGTCATCGCAAAAACCGCATTTAATGAATTTATTTCGACAAAATCGTGCCGAATGGTTTAATTTAAAACATTTAAAACAAGCTTTATTTTTTATAAGAATACTCTTCTTATCCTTTAAAGACATTTTCTGCGCCAAAAAACAGTCAGAACTAAAGTGATTTTGTTTTGAACAAAATATACATTTAAATTTGGCTGGCCCCTCTTCCTTACCTGCATTAATCAAGACTGCATTTGTGGGCAAAGATGGCTCCTCATCCCTGCGGTTTGGTAAATTCTTCTGTGGCACTCCAAGTCCCGAGCGAGCAAGTATGATCATCTCCTCACTTTGCACCTCCGAGCGAAGGAAGGACATTAATCTTTCCAAAGAACGCACGCTTGCGTCAGCTGTTCCACTGGATGCCTCATCAATGGATCGACTCCTTTCCCAGGCACGCAGCACCTGTTCCGGAAGGCAGGACTCCACCAGGGGTTCCAGAAAATCGGCAAACTTTTCTTTCGTGCGCCCCAAACTTTCCAAAGCAAGTAGCTTACTCTCAAGTAAGTCATACAGTTCAGATAGGTCGACTTTTCCTTTGCCGGATGCGTTTTTCATAACCAGGCTTAGAAGGTCCCGTACATAAATTTGAACGAGTAATTCATCACGACCGAATCTATCCTTCAGTTGAACGATAACTTTTGAATAGTTTTCTCTAGTGGGCGGGTAGCTTTCTACCAGCCTCGCCGCTTTAGATTTTGGCACTACACTTTGTAACAAATACTGGAATTTATCTTCATCCGGAATATTGTCATCGCTATGAATTTTGCTAAATTGCGACCAAAAGGCTAGAAAATCCTTCGGCTCACCTGTAAATCTTTTCAACTCCAAACGGGGTAACTTAAATTTACGTTTTTCTTCCATCGCGTTAGCACTTTTCGATGCGTCAATATTCATGTTAATTTTTAATTCCAGCTGTGTCGAGACCGCACAAAATCTGTCCCTGTAGGTTTCCGCTTTTGCAAAATCTTCATCGTAATTCGTCGCCAAATCTTCATCATTCAAGAGAGCTTGTGCAATGTTCTCCTGTACGGCTTCCAGGCGAGAAAATTTATCCAATAATTGTTTTTGCAAAAGACATAGTTGGTTTACCGTAGTTTCATCATTTCGTAAAACCTCTTCAACATTATTGGCACACACCGTGAATGATTGTCTCAACGCTTTGCGTTTCGTGTTTTCTCCTTCCATAGTCAATCTTTAAATCGTTTTAAAGTCAAAAGTCGCGGACGCCACAAAAAATATATGTAGGATCTCACTTGGATCCTTTTTCAGGTTCAAATTATGGAAGGTAACAAACGCCAGCACACTTAAGAAACGAGAGCAAAATCCTTCACGTCTTTCTTTAATTACAAAAAGTTTAGAACTCGAACAAGAACATATATAAAATAACCGTTTTTACATTCTAAAAAAAGATTATCGTCTGCACTTTTTCAGTTCGTAACAGAATTCAGAACAAGCCGAATAGTACAAAAGTCAATTCTTATAAGCAACTCCATGATGACGTAACAGCTTGCGTGGTCTTCTCTGCAGGTATGTGATAGTTACCGGCGAACACGAAGAACGACTGGAGGGGGGAAGTGGATACCTGGCAAGACATATTGCCCAGCGATTCCTACTGCCACGTAATGTTGATGTAGAGGCCTTGACCACTCATCTGTCTGACGATGGAATCCTCACGATTCACGCACCACTCAAAAAATACGATCATTCTACAGGAACACAACCAATTGAAGAAGAACATGCATCTACAGAAGCACAACCAACCGAAGAAGAAAATGCACCAACAGAAGCACAACCAACTCAAGAAGAACCTGCATCTACAGAAGCACAACCAACTGAAGAAGAACCTGCACCAACAGAACCATAACCAACTGAAGAAGGTCTTTCACATACAGGAAAGCAATCAACTGAAGAAGGTCTTGCATAAATGGACAATGGATTACTTGAAACTATTGTAACTGACAGCGGTAGCGATTATATTTTGATGGTGAGTTGCCGCGTTTATAAGATTTATCATATGAACATATTTGCACTGTTTTGACTTCTAACAAGCAGCGGTGCCACTCATTTTCTAAATTTTGAAGTACTTATCATTGTGAAATAAGATTTAAGATTTGTTAATACCGTTTGTAATTTTCTGCTGTGTTTAATCGAATTAGATTGTAATTAATTTGTAATGTTATTATAATAAAATAAGCGACATTAAACATATGAATTGTCTAATTGCATAATTTTGAATATTTACACTGACGAGAATTCGGGATGTTAAGAATTTTTTCATTTGCAACGTTAATGTGTTTAATGATCTATTGAAAATCAAACAAAACGTCTTCTGTGTTACAGAATTAAAATAATCCTGCGTATACAGCGTTTCCCCGTATAACCTGGCTGACCTTTATTTTCGACACTGTTGGTCCTAGATGCATAGTCCCAATTGAAGAAATGTTTTAAATCATTAAAATATTTTTACTGAATAGTTTTTAAGTTAGGCAAGGGGTTGGTATAAAAATTACGGATTGTAAATTTTTACATGGCCCCCAGTTCCTCTGACTCATATTTAGAAAAATGTTGCCCATGAAAAAACATTTAAAAAAAAAAAAATCGAAATTTGTACGACCAATATTCATGAAGATATGATAAATGGAATTAATTGACTTATACCACTTTACACCCGTGGTCATTAATATATTTTAAGGGCATGTACACAAAATGAAATACATAGAAAAAGGAATTGCGTTTAGAGAATTATTCTGAAATCAAACGCATGAATACGATCTATCAATATATATAGTGAATTGTAGATGCTGAACACGTTTGCAAGAGATAATAGGTGCTACACTCCCTGAAACTAAGAAAATTTTAGTAACAGGTTAGTGATTGGTAGGTAGAAAACCAATAATGTAAGTTGTTTACTTCAGATTAAAAGTAGCTCATACCAATACCAGATGTATTTAGCTATTTCGTCAATCCTCGTTGTTAAAATGTACACTGCGGTACAGTACGTAGAAATGTTACTTCTATAAGGCCAATGTAATCGAAATAGGCGAGAGGATGCAAGACAATATGCAATTAAATGTCCAAATTGTATACATCCTTCTAAAGATACGATTTTAAATGTTTTAAAGCGTTTGCGAGAAATGGGTAGCATAAGAAGACGTCCTCGATCCGGAAATTCAAGCGTGGTTGTCTCTGACGAAGACATTTTGGGCTGTGTTCTTGCTTTCCCTCAGTCTAGTGTCAGGGACATTAGTGAAGCATGTGGATTCTCAAAAACCCATGTGTGGAGACACACGTGGGTTTTTGTGGCAAAACACATGCTTTTAGTCCCTGCAAAATCCCCTCGTAATCCGAACAAACAAGCATCAAGCGCGATGGTCCGTTAACAATTGGTGTGGCACATTTTTTTTTCTGATGCATTAAAAGGTAAAAAGAATGCGAGCCTGTTACAAAGACCTTTATCTGAATTTTTGGATGACCATGTCGTGTTAGCAGATTTTAAAAAGATGTGGTTTCAACAGGATGGTGCACCCCACAAGGTAGCTTCCTGCCTTGTGGGGTGGGTTTAAACACAACATTATAGGCTATGGAGGTCCGGTAGAATGGCCTCCTAGATCTCCAGATCTAAATCCTTTAGATTCTTTTCTTTGGGGATTTTTGAAAAGCAAGGTCTATGAAAAAGAATCGACGAATCTATTAGATTTGCAGAATCGAATTGTATCCGCTGCCAGGTGTATTACGCCTGTAATGATGAAAAATGTTAAAGATAAAATTGAATTACGTGCGCGCCTAGGTATTTTAGTCGAAGGAAAACACTTCGAGCATATGTAATTAAGAAAGAGGTTATTTATCCTTTTCACTTTGTTCATTTCTATCACACTTTGTGTGTGTATGTGTGTGTGTGTGTGTGTGTGTGTGTGTGTTAACAAAAAACGCTGCTTTCTGATTATGTTATTATTTAAAATTTCTTAATTAAAATTCTTTATAAGTTTGTTTGTTGTTTATGGGTTCAATCTGTAATTATTTTTTTTTTTTTTCAAAGCAGTAAAAAATTATAATGTTTTATTCGATGAACAACAACTTGTTTGCTGTAGTCAAACCTAGTCTAGAAGCTCGTTGTTATTCTGATAGGACGATATTTTCCAATTTCAATTTACGTAGGGGGCCCCCAAATATCGTTAAAACTGAAAATTCCAATAACACTGTGGCTATTGGTCGAACAAATTTCGTTTTTTTTTTAATTTTTTTTTTATTTGAAATGTTTTTCATGAGCAAAATTTTTCTAAATATGAGTTGAGGGAACTTTACAAACCGGAATTTTTATACTAACTCCTTTCCTAACTTAAAAATTATCCAGTAAAAATATTTTAACGATTTAAAACATTTCTTCAATGGACAATTCCCGCATTTTTTAAAAACGAATGAAGTTGATTTATACAGAATTTCTTTCTGATTCTAAATATTCCAATAAAAGTTCTTTAAAAAAATTAGTTATTTAAATATTAAGAAAAGAAAATGCGCAAAAAACCCTTAAATTGCGATCCGCTCAAAACGGGCCGATTTCGAGTATGACGTCAAGTGTCTAGAAAGGTTCGGTGATGTAATCCCTTCGCTCCGTTTGTTATGGTGAGGTTTCTGCCACAAAATGTCAGCTATATACTCTGTAGTTCCTACTTAGTAGTTTTACCGTTTCTCAAATATTTTTGATCGCCTATTTTGTAAGTATTTGTTTTTTATTTAATTACAAAAATGGAACCTGGTTTTGTAAAAGGCCAACTGGACAATTTGCCAAAAATTGACTCGATAATGATGGTTGTCTATTTCAGCAAGAGAATATGGATTTTGTAACAGCGGAAACCTGTGGCGAAAAAAGCCAATAGGCAAGATTCCCTGCTTTAATTAACTTGAATGGTTTTGTTGTGCTTGCAATAAAAAGTTTGGAGGGAAAATATCGGTATTTTTTTTTAAAGGGGTCCGTTGTCAACATCCAAGTAAGGTACGGATTCTGCGCCAAGGAAATTTTTGCCAAAAAAAGGCTGCCCCGCCATTTTTTTTTAATGACAAGTGAACATAATTTGGCGTGGTTTTATGTAAACAATTCTTGGCGGAGAATCAGTACCGGACTTTCAATTTTGATCCATTACTTTGCACTTGATGTTTACAAAAATTTAGAATAGCTTTCCTAATAAATAGCTTGTTTTAAACTTAAAAGGCAAACATTCTTTAATTTTCCTAATATAAAAATTATCATAAATGTAACTTATTTCAAAATGATTTTCACAAACATCAAGTACAGTCTTTGTCGACAGTGGCATATACTTTTTAATGTCCCTCTTCATCGCTTGGCACCACTTTTTTCGAGTATTTTTATTCCGTGATACGTAAATGAAAATTTTGTCTGGAGTTGTTATGGTTGTGCTTTTGCACATTGGCACGATACAATATTTGTAGAAAATGTTAGACATTTAAAAAAAAAAATCAATCAAATAATATGAAAACAAAAGGATGAGAAGACAAGTATTTGAAATTTCCATGATAACAACGTTTCAACAGCCGCGACAGCCACGTGACCTATGGAGATATTTAGGAAATGATGACGTCACAATAGAGTCACAAAAAAAAGGTCCGTTTTCCAGCAAAAATCTGACAGGCAATCGTAAAATGCAAATTTTTTGGAAAAAAAAAAGCGTGGAGAATAGAAATTTTTGTATTAGTGGTCATTTCGAGACATTTAGAATCGAATAAAAAAATGAAAGAAAAAAAATGCGGGAATTGTCCATCGGGACTATGCATCTAGGGCCAACTGTGTTGAAAATAAAGGTCGGCCAGGTTAAACGTGGATACGCTGTATAAAAGATTCGTAATCAATGAAAGAACAGTTTTTTTCCCAAAAATTTTATTTAGAAGTCTTCCAAATGAATGACAACCCTCTACATGTGCTACATTTTATTTATTCAAAAAATTAAAATACATATAAAAATTAAAAAAATGTAATCAAAAAAAATTTTTTTTTACTCCAGCGTATGATGTTTATATATGCAAACTAGCATTTTTCTAAATACCATTTCGGTAAATTCCTGGTTTGCAAGACACGTTGGTGCGATTTTGGGTAAAGATTTACTGTAGGGTCCCCCTTGGAGACTTTTCTAAAATATCGCCGAATTGAAAATGACGTCAAAAGACTGTGTCACCAAATCCAAAATGGCATCAAAACACGACGTGTTGCCAAATTCAAACTGGCACTAGGGTTATCAGAAAACCTTGGCAACGGGTTGCCACATTCGGCGTCGAATAGCCAATTTTCAAAAAGTCGCCAGGGGAGACCTTACAGTAAATCTTAACCCGATTTTGAATAGTTGGGGTCAAAGCCAAAATGACCCGATTTCCTGTTGTCCCCAAGTGAAGATGGTGGATGATTCAAAATCCCGAAGATGGTGACTAGTTTAAAATGGCCGTTAAAACCAGAGACGCAACCAGAAATTTTAAAATGCCGTGGTGGAGATTTTCAATCGAGCACTAAAACTGCTCCTAAATTTTATCCATAAAAAAATCTATGCAGAACTTTTTCTCCCATTTGTCACATGTCATCAATATTTTGCAGTTTCTTAATCTGTCACCTACGTATGCTAAAGTGTAAAAATGTTTTGGCCCAATATTCGAGATAAGTAAAACACCCCAACATGGAAATATATTTTAAATAGATCGAGTATTATCCTTATTATAGTTGGTTGGTTAATTCGCTTAACGACCTATTTTTGTGACAATGACGGCTAATCAGGCCGGGACATACAGCTTAAAGTGGATTCTGAACCATAGCGAATATTCATGCCTAACCCAGGATTCGAACCCTACACCTTTGGTATGCGAGGTTAGAGCCAATCGGCACCATTATCCACAGCTAACAGGTTAGTTCCATATTATTGATTTCATGTTATAGAATTCACGTATTATTCATATTACACCAATCTCGTATCAGGCTGCCTTCGTTAGATATTGAGGCTATGCAGGTGCTAGAAGTGTGGGTAAACGCGGGGTGACGCGTCCCCCCACTTTTCAAGAAAATACTCATGCATCCCCCCACTTCTAAAACCACTGAAATCCATCCCCTAACTTTTAATATCATTCAATTCGTCTGAAAACTATTAATGAAAAATAACATTAACCTTTTTAAATGTAGTGACAATGAGAAAAAGTGATTTTTTTTTTACAATTGAAAACTTAAAAATTATTTATGGAACTTATCATACTACTCTAAAAATGTATTATACTACTTTGTATAAAGATATAGATATTTTTATTAACACATATTGTTAGACTTGGTCAACTTTTAAAATTGGAGGAACTTTCTTTTAAGTTAAATTTCTATTCTTGTTCCATATAAAGACAAGCTATTTTTTAAAAAAGCATTTTAGAATTCTCTATTAATTTAATTTCATGAAATAATAATAAGCAGTATATAAATCATAAATCTAAATAAGCAGTTATGTATAAAACGTTTATCGCTTACTTCCAAGTAAAAAAACTAAGTCACAGAATAGTCATTTTAAAATAACAAGAAACTTAGGACTCTTGTTCAATGTTAGTGTTTGGAAGTATAAATTATTTTCTACTAGTTAATGTTTTTATTATAAGTTATGAAATTATAAAATTTACCGTTGAAGAGGGGGGGGGGGGGGGATGCACTTGTCACTAACTTTTGGTCATCCTCCCACCTTTTTTTCACCACTTCTACAACTGAGGCCGGCTCGACCTGGCCCACCGGGATACCGGGACATATCCCGGTGCGCCCTCTCCAAACCTTGGCACGGCGCCTTCCGAGAACAGGGGAAAAAATTTCAAATAAATATAGATATTAAATTTAAATAATTAAGTTTTTGATTTTAAAGTGAGGTTATCTGTATCTTTGAAGATGGAATAAAACTAAAATGTAAACTTAGAATTTTAGTAAAGTTTCATGTATTTCTATCGGAACAGAACACAACATATATTGATTAATCGATTTAGTTGTTCTTTTCCCGATGAAATGAAACTGAATGTGTACAGTAATTTCCAGCTACATTTTTTTTATATAAAATTAAGGCTGTATAGAGCTTTGCTAGCTATATATATATATATATAAACCAGGGGAAATGCGTAATGTTACTTTACGCAAAAGTAAATTAATACTTTTTTTTATCAAATGAATACATAATTTTTCTTTCTCAAGCAATACTTGCTTTTCGGCGGGAAATGTAGCAAGAAATTGGAAATTGCAGACAAAAATTGACAAAATGTATATTTTTCGGATTAAGTAGACGCTGGGATAAAAAATAGTATATAGAAGAGACCATATTAACTCTATCGGTAGTAAAACCATTTTTTACCTTTGCACTTGAATGTCACATTAGTGATTTAGTTAACAATGTGTTTTAAATATTTTTTTAACTCTTGGCTCTTCTTTTATAAACTTGACAGTTCACTAAGCAAACTTGATCACATTTTAGTTAACATGAATATTATAAACTATTCATAAAAACAATTAAAGGAATTTTTTACGTTACTATTGAAATTACTAAAAAATACATTGGCATACAATTGAAAACATTTAAGGACATTAAAATTTTTAACCGTAAACGTATTCCATATATTTTCTGACCAATTCATGAGACAGTTAAGAAATTTTAATTTTCTCAGTTTCATAAGACGACGATAAAAATAAAAATTCCCTCAATCAATTTCAGTTATTACCAAAAATAATAAGATTCATATTTAATCTTGTAGTTATTTCATTTCGGGGAGGTTAAAGTCACTGAAAATGACAACTGCTCACTTCGATCTGTGATTTTTTCCTTCTTCTTCTTTTTTTTTTTTTTTTTTCTTTCTAATACATTAATTTTTTCATCAGTATCAAAATCAGTAGTAACCTTTTGCTATAATTTTCTTTTCTGAGTTATTAAATAAAGTCTGTGGTACACACTATTTTAAGATATCATCAACTGTTCATAAAGCTCTTTCATTTCATAACGATAAATGTATTCTACGTAAAAAGTTAAATGATCACTAAAAATCTGAAAATATTGTAAATAATAAACATATCGTGTTTTAACCCTTAGTTAGTTTGCGCGGTTGACAAATGTCCCCTACAATCAATCTATTGATAAATTGACTGAAGGGCAACCCATGATCAAATGATTCGTACAGTTTTTTTTTTCAAGTTATTTCAAAAATATTTTTTAATTCTTACTTTATTCTGTTCAATAATGTTGTGTTTTTAATTAAAATATCCACTTACTTTGATATTTGGTCACGAATTTAATGGTATGCACGAAAATTTGAATTTGGGAGACATTTGTCACCCACGCTACTAACTGTAAGACAAAAGGTCGCGCGTCTAACCAGGAGTCTAATTTAGTCGATAGCGAAGTTATCATAAAAAGGTTGTGTGAAAACAGCTCTGAAATGAGGCGGCATCATGCTTTTTAAAATAGCCTAGTAATAGGGAACATTTAATCATTTTTTGTATCTTTATTAGTCATCACTATGTACAATTTGTGTTTGGTATTGTAACTTGAAATTTTATACATAAAAATAACTGCTTTCACTCTATTCTGTTCATTTATATAAGTCTGGGGATGTGTCACATTGCGGTATCACGGGTAGTCCTAATTAAGCTTGATGCCTCAGTGGCTCATGCAAAATGAGTGACCCCCCCACCCCAAAATTGTGTGAAATCTTATTTTACGACTTCCACTTCATTGTGTGTGTGTGTGTGTGTGTGTGTGTGTGTGTGTGTGTGTGTGTGTGTGTGTGTGTAACTTGTTATGTGTATTTAATCAAATCTTTGACCAAAACCCCCCCCCCCATCCCCGGAATTGTGTGAAATCTTATTTTACCACGCCCCCCCCCCCCTTTTTTTTTTACTTGTTGTGTGTATTTAATCAAATCTTTGACCATAACCCTCCCCCTCCCCGAAAAGAAAACCTGGCTACGAGCTTGGTGTGAGACGGGGTAATAGTACAGGAGATATAGGCAAAAAATAGGCTATAGGTGGAACTAATTCCCACAGAAGCGGCGATTGAATTTTTTAGCTCGTGGAGGATATCTTTTTGACCTAATAAAAGACTAGAAAAATCTGAGCGTGAAAAATGCGTTTTTTGGCCGCTATCTTGGATTTTTTTTGTAAAAATCATAAAAAGTCATGTGTGGTACCAAATTACAGAAAATTTTATGCTGAAAAAGATTATCATTTTGGTTTTAAAAAGTACAAATAATTAGCAAAATAGTGACCAAAAAACTAAAAGCTTATGCAATGTTAAAAATCCTTTTTATTAATAAATAATAAACTAGTTTTATAATACGAATGCATTATGCATTTCGTCAATATCTATTACTATTCTTTTGAAATACTTTCTTTCAGTGCACTGTTTGTGCAATCTCTACCAGAACAGTTACAACCTATCTCGGTACATTTCAAGCCATAACGTCGACACGTACATCTACCACTACCACACGGTTCATTTGTATACGTTTTCCATGTGCAGCGGACCTTGTTCTACAATAACCCTGGTGCAGGGCTCATTTCACACGTTATGGGCTGTAGTTGGTCTCCTACTTTTTCCAACCCCACACTTGACAATATTAATGTTCATAGTTTTCTAACAATAACATTGTAAAGGTACGCGGAGAAGATGATAAACAGCAGCATCTTCTGTAGGTGGCAGTCTTACCATATTAAATTCACTTCTACCGTACAATGATATCAATGCTTTGGTACCAATATCTGTAAGTTCTTTTCTGATCCAAACAGAGTAGTACAAATAATAAATTCCTTACATTTCTAAAAATGTCTATGTGTTGCCTATTTACTTTTACCAAATAAAGAACTTATGATATCGCATCTATAGTTAAAGCATGTGAAAAGAGAATAATTTTGTATCCCTTATCCCAAGCACATGTTGCACCTTTAATGTTACGTTTTTTTATCGCCGGAAGTAGGAGGCAAACAAATATTTTGTGTATTATGGTAAATCAAAAGTACAAAGATATCGGTGTCCTCAGCAACAACTATTACACGCATTTTTTCTGCTAAGGTCAGTGCTGTTTTCACTATAACTGTATCAGTATCATCTGTAGCATGAATCACAGTGTGACCATTCTCTTCCAAGTGTTTTCCAAGCCTTGTAATAAAGGACTGTTTACTTTTTTTTATTAAAAAAAAAAGGGTCCTTTGCCAAATAGAAATGGATAGCTCTCAGTAAATTTCACTGTTACTGATGATTGTTTTGTTCGTATCTGATGCTCTACATCTTTTGTACTGGAGATGATATTGCCACCAAATACTGTTGTCACAACTTGATATCGCTTGTAGCAAAATGACTGTTATATAGTTGCAATACATTTGAAAATTTCCCAGTTTTTGCCCATGGATAAGTGAAATTAACAGAGAGCTCTCCACTTCTTATTGGCAAAGGACCCTTTCTTTCCAATAAAAAAATATACAGTCCTTTATAACCATGCTTGGAAAACACTTGGAAGAGAATGGCCACATTGTGATTCATGCTACAGATGATACTGACACAGTTATAGTGAAAATAGCACTGATCTTAGCAAAAAAAAATATATGCAACAGTTGTTGCTGAATACACCGATGTCTTTGTACTTTTGATTTACCATAATACTTTTGCAGTCTTCTACTTCCAGGGATAAAAAACGTAATATTAAATCGGTGCAACATATGCTTGGCCGATAAGGGATGCAAAATTATTATCTTTTCACATGCTTTAAACGGATGCAATACCACAAGCTCTTTATTTAGTAAAAGTAAATCGACATTTCTGTAAATGTAAAGAATTTAATATTTGTGCTACTCTGTTTGGATCAGAAAATGCTGACAGAAACGGACTCACAGATATTGGTATCATTGTACGGTGGAAATCCAAAGACTGAGAATCTGAACCTACTACGATAAAATATCTACTTGAAAAAAAAATCACAGCTGCCTAAAGTGAATTTAATATTGCTAGATTTCCACCTACAGAAGATGCTGCTGTTTACCATCTTCTCCGCGTGCATTTACAATGTTATTGTTGGAAAACTATGAACATTAATATTGCCAAGTGTGGGGTTGGAAAAAGTATTAGGAGACCAACTACAGCCCATAACGTGTGAAATGAGTCCTGCAGCAGAGTTATTGTTGAACAAGATCCGCTGCACCGGATACAAATGAACCGTGTGGTAGTGGTAGATGTATGTGTCGACGTTATGGCGTGGAATGTACAGAGATAGGTTGTAACTGTTCTGGTAGAGATTGCACAAATAGGGCACTGAAAGAAAATATTTCAGAAGAATAGTAATAAATATAGCTTTTTTCTTATGTAAGATGAAAGATATTGACGAAATGCATGATGCATTCGTATTATAAAACTATTTTATTATTTCTAAATAAAAAGGATTTGTAATACTGTATAAGCTTTTAGTTTTTTGGTCACTATTTTGCTAATTATTTGTACTTTTTAAAACCAAAATGATAATTTTTTCAGCATAACATTTTCTGTAATTTGATACCACACATGACTTTTTATGATTTTTACAAAAAAAATCCAAGATGGCGGCCAAAAAATGCATTTTGCACTCTCAGATTTTTCTAGACTTTTAGTATGTTAAAAAGATATCCTCCACGAGCTAAAAAATTCAATAGCCGTTTCTGTGGGAATTAGTTCCACCCAAAAACCTATATCTCCTGTACTATAAGGCGCCCTCTCGAATGTTGTCCACCGCCCTCAAAGGTGAACCAGGCCGCCCCTGACTGAGGCCAATGGCGGATCCAGCCAGGGGGCGCGGGGGGGGGGGGCGCGCCCCCTCCTCAGGTGGAGTCTTTTTTTACAATTTACAGAAATAAATAAATAATAATAATAAATATATATATTTTTTCCAAGTTTTTTTTTTCAATAAGTTCACGCAACAATTATATTTTAACCTTCATCTAATTTCCAAAAAAGCAACAAAAAAAAGCTTATTTTTGTACCAAGGTTCTATTTATAGCCTTCTCTCTACCCATTCAAACGGATGTTGGAAGACTGTACAAGTATTCAAACATCCACCCTCTTGACCTTGAAGATATCTTGGACCCCTAATACCCGATCCCTTTTTTGTCGAGTGGGAGGCAGAGATTTTGACTCACATGCGCAATGGCCAACGCCAACCAGGGGAAAAAAATAATGAGAGGTTGACTATTTGGGTTACCCTCGGAAATGGCCACCCCATTCAACTGGAAATGGTAATAGGCTAAGCTTAAAACTTTTGAAAGAAAGGAAGAGGAAGGTTATTTATTAACTGCATAAGAACTCGTCCAGCTCTAATTTCTGCTTCGGCTTGTAAATAAGCGTCATATTTGAATTTCGATTAACAATACTCTCTTGAACCACACTGGAAAGGTATGCCAATTTTTTTTTTTTTATATATATAAAATAGACTTATAAACAATTTTGTAAGAAGTATTATCTGTGTAAAGTAGCACTAGAGTAGCAGAAATAATTATTTAAAAAAATATCGCTTTCAAACCCTGTACGAAACTAAACGAATGAATTAACAAAATAAATGTGTATGTTTTTTACGATAATTTGAAAAGTTTTGTACAAATATTCACCTGGACATACTTTAATTTTTAATTTTTTTTCTCTTTTGTTATTGCAGAAGTAATGCAAGAAATATTGCACTTTATAAGTAATTATAACGCTTACACCATAATATATATACATACTTTTAGAGAAGGATAAGATTACTCTAATTTTATTCTAAGCCTATTCTTTCAAAACATATTTTTTATGAAACTTCTGATTCTTGTTCAAAAGTTTCGTGAAAGAAGTAAAATGATATTGCGACTCAAAATGAAGTTCTTAAAAATTTTTAAATACAATGATCCTCCTACAATCTCTCTCTCTTCCAGTTGTAATTGAAGAATTGGAACAAAATATTTCAGCATGCGATGTTTTTTTAATTTGTCATGGATTGATATAATTTACCTATTTTGTTTTCATTATTTAAAAAAAATGCCCAGTTTGGCGATTATTCTAAAAAAACGCCCCTGAAACTGTGAAAATTGTGATATATTTTTCAATAAACACTGCATTATCCTTTCTTTTAAGTGCAACTGAGCAGAAACAGTCGTTGATGGGTGTTCTCATTATCTCTTTTCCACGGAGGTGGGAATGATTAAAACACCTTTAAAGGCATTTTTATAGCGATTTTAATCAAAATCGTTAAAACCATTTTTTGGTAATAGCTGAAAAACGTAATTTTTTCAATATCAGCTACTTAATGCATATGTGCAATTTTGACGAAAACCATAATGCCAGGTCCCATGGCCATCAATAACCTGTGCATAAAAATTGAACATCGCAGGTCAATTCGTTTTTGGAGTTATGCTGATAACTAACAGGCACAAAAAATTTTTGAACTCATCATGTTCCAAAACGTGTAGAAATGCAATAAAATCGATTTTTTTTTTTTACCGAATTCAATGCTTTTATACCATACGTGTCATTGAAAGTAAAAAAAAATATGGATGTATAAAATCTGGTGCTGGTAAAATAGTACCTAAGACCATAAGAAAAACAAAAAAATTGGTTTCTTTGATCAAACTTGGCAAAAATGTTCTATATTTGTCATGAACATGAATATTCAAATGAATCCATATAAATATCTAGCAAAAAAAGGATTTTTTTAGGGGGGGGCAGGGGGTTTTGTGGCTGAAAAATTAATTTTGGAGCAATCTAGGCATGTGACACATGTTTTTAGAGTACTTTTTTTTATGCTGAATCGAATGAAAAAAAGCAAAACAATATAACTAATCTAAAAAATGTTACAGTTCTTTTTTATAAACGAAAACATGTTAAATCCAAGGAAAGGTAAAATACGACTTTAAAAAATAAAAAATTGGTCCGTTCATTAGGGATGGAACGGATGTGAGTTTTGCTGGATACCGGATTTCGGATATCCGGGGTACCATGTCTACCGGATACGGATATCCGAAACGGATTTCGCCGACCAAACGGTATAATGGTTAGCGTGCTAGCTTCTAGACCGCGAGGTTGCGGGTTCGAGTCCCGTGTTAGGCATGGGTGTTTGTAAATGTATGTTGGCTTGTCTAATGACGAAAGTTTCGGCGCATTATAGCCCTCGTGTTGCTGACGGCGCCAGATAATCTGAAAACAACCAACCAACCAACCGAAACGGATTTCACCGGATATCCGGCCGGATATTCGGTCTATATACTAAAAACGATAGTTATACGATATGCTATACGAAAAAAAAAGGTCATGATATGAAGTATCAAGTAAATTATAATTAGTGGTTAGCGCACCGCACTGCATGCCACAGGTCCATGATTTGATTCGCGGACTGGGCAAGGTTGACTTAGCTGTTTATACCTGAAAGAAATAAACTGAGGAGGACCATGTATGCTTGAGAACTAAACAAGGGGGTTCGGCGTCAGAATGACCATCTGACCGGAACATCTGCTATGTGACACGCAAATGCCACAGTCAAGAAAGCTGAGCTGGGCCCAGCAGGCCTTGGTCCACAAGGGCTGTCGCGCCACTGAGTTAATTTTTTTTATTTAAACTTTAGTTGATGAAACGATGTTTTAGTGATGCCAATACCTACACTTGCTGAACAATTTTGAAACTTCATCACCATTTTGTTTGTGTGTTACTTAAAATTGTACCAAACATTCTGCAATGTGATGAAAATATTTCAGAAATACGTTTGTAAATTGATTCAATTTCAATTTACTTCATGCATTGTTTATAATTGATAAATGATTACAAAATTATACCGGATGCATTTGTTAATAACAAAAGATTTATTTTAAATATTTTATGAAATTGAAATCTATTTTTTTTTGTAATGCACCTAAAACATTACGGATTTAAAGAAATCTCATCGAAAACTTAAATTGGATCTATCGGAATATTCCGTCTTTAAATATAAACTTAAAAAATTTCGAACCCAAAATTCATCAACATTATGTTATACCATATTTAAAATATATATTTAATATAAACAAACAAAATTAGTACTCACATATTTTTGTGGTTAAGGCTTTTGCTTTAGGATCATCTAAACTCCACAATTTTGGTACAAATAATATCGATTCCAATGTTGTCTGCGTGCATTTCTAGTTTTGATGAATTGTTTTTTCTTGTTCGTCAATATTTGATGCATTTAGTGAGTCTTTTAAAAAGCTTCGTGAATTTCCTTATGCACACTCATTAAATGGTTCCATAAGGGTTTTGTGGAAAAGGATTTTGGGCTTCTGCCGCGCACAATATATTTTTTAAACGATTCTGTGGAGCAAGTAACACATAGGGCTTAGCTTTCGTCATTTCCATTAATTTTAAAATACTTCCAAATGGGTGATTTTAAATGAGCCATTATTAAAAATTATAAATTGGATTGTAATTGGATAAAACTATGATTCAAGACATTCTAGAGAGCTAAATATAATTCCACATTGTGGCGCTGCGTTAAAGACCTAAAAATTACAATACTTCATTTTACGTCAGAAAAAATATACCAGCTTTCAACTTCTGCCAATGAAAAATCTGAAATTAGACCATACCATTCACAGCATAAAGGGGTAGGGTATTATCGTCAATTGAACAAAAAAAAAAGCATAGAGGAGTGCGCATTGGCTATTTATTGATTTTTACTCGCTAACAAATGTCAGAAAAAAAGGAGGAAGTGATAATAACTAAAATTCTTAACAAGTAACTTATGTTATGGAAAAAAAGTACTATTTATTAGTATTTCGGTTCGTGTTTTACGGAGAAGCATTCAAATATAACATCTGGAATTAATCAGATCATAAACTTGGAATGAAAAGAACATATTGCAAAACACGTATGAAGGATGTGTATGGAAAAAGATTGGAGGAATGGTTTATGCTTATCAACTCGGCGTCAATAATACGGCGCCTCTTTCTGTGAATACAAACTAAATGCATCTTCTAGCTCATCTCTGAAGTTAGGGATATGCGAAAGCATAGTTCTCACGAAGGAACTTTTTCGTTTTCTAACTGGACTGCAATTTATGTTCCAAGAAAAAAAAATTGAAAAAAAAAGTGTAGGATGCTTTGTCCGAAAAAGATCATTATTTTTTGCAAAAAATTATTTCTTGTGGATACTTGGTGGCCGGATATATAGCCGGATATCCGAATGAAATAATCGGATGTCCGGTATTTCAAATCGGATATTCGACGGGGTTTCGGATATTGAAAAATCAACCGGATATGCCGGATATCGGATATTTGCCGGATATCCGTTCCATCCCTACCGTTCATGAAACTTTGCAAAAACGTTTTATTTGTCATGAGTATAAAGAAACAAAGGAGTTCGTAAAAATATCTAGCATAGAAGGGTGTTTTTTGAGGAGTGGGAGGGGTGAGTTTTTTTTTTTTTAATTGAAAAGTAATTTTGGTATTACTTGGGCATTTCACCTTACGCTAAGATAGCGAGTCAGAAATGTGACAAAAAAGGGGGAGGGGGTGGGGTCAATCAACGGATACAGATTATCTTGAAGTAAATTTCTAGAACACTGCATAGATTATTATTATTATTATTTTTTTTAACTTTTTTTAAATATTCGATTTCATCCTGGCTAAGGCACAGGTGTTGCGCCCCCCCCCCCTCAGGCAAATCCTAGATCCGCCACTGACTAAAGCCTTGTGTTCACTATCGACAAAAAGTTGCGCTACAGTTTTGTCGCCAAGATGTAGTCAATGTGAATCGATGGCAATGTGTGCACTAAAGAGGCAGCGACAGAACTGCTTGCTGTCGACGGAATGCTGCAACATTTCAGCGGCTTTTTGTCCGACGTCACAGTTGTGGTCTGTGTAATCGAACCGCGCTGGGTCCATTAGCAACATTTTTGTCGCTAGACCACTCTTTAATCAGCTTCATTCCCACTATGTCAGTCTTTAAGAGGGTACGAGCTATTCGTGTTATTTTTCGAACAAACCATTATTATGTCTCTTAATTTATAGTCTGCCATTTATATATTTTTTCGGTTTAATAAGTGTTCATGGCTTCTTGTTCTCGTGTTTTTTTCTGTATTAGATATTTGCTTACAACATTTTTGTTATGTTATTGTATTATATTCTGTTGTTTTTCATACCGTTTTTTGCGTTAGCATATCTTACAATTATTAAAATATATAATACGTCAAACAGTTGTTAAAAAAATAATTTCGGATTTTTTAAATCAAGTGCGAAAATGTTAAAGAAGACACATTAAGTTCATAAACAGTATATTGCCCAGTAGCACAAATACACTGACCAATTTCGTTGAACACTGGCCAATTCCAATGTGGACGTAGACTGACCGTTGCTACGGATCTTGGCCAATCTCCCCCAGTCCTGGGTAAAATATACTACAAGTTTTAAAATGTTGATGCAGAGTTTTAGAACTGAAATATATTTTTACAAGAAAGGGTGGAGGAGTAAAAAATATGTGTTGTGATGGTTTTGACTTGTTTATTTTTTAAAAATCGTGTATTTTGGGACGATGCTCGAGTTTCGGCATTATTTGGTCAATTTTCGCCGAATCCCTGTTCCTAGATTGGCCAATACTACTGTGCTATCAGGGCTATCTGATGATTCTATAGCTAATCCCTATAATCTGATTTTTGTTATGTTTTATTTTTTTGCTAACGTTTTAGTTTCCTTTTTTTATAGTTTTGTATTCACATGTAGAGAGTAACATTCAGTGGCAGATCCAGTGGACATGTTTAGAGGTGGCACTCCATAAACCTAATAAATATAATATTTATTTTCAATCTGATAAATAGTCCTTTGTAAATACAATCTGGACCAATTACAAGTAATGTAGAAAAACATAAGCATATTTTATAGACTATTTTCATAAGAAATAAATGCTATTTTGGTTAAATTATCTATTCAAACAATTAATACAAATAGTAAAAAAAATCGCAGATCACTTCTCCCCGGCAACAGTTTTGCGTCCAAGTGGACACACTACCCGGCGACAAGACTTTTTGTCTCCCTTTTGTTGTCGTAATGAACACACCAATGCCTAGTCGACGGCAAAACTGTGTCGCAACTTTTTGTCTATTGTGAACATATTGTTGCACAAATTGTCTGTATATAGTGTAAATAGTGACGTATTATTTAAAAATTCTATTGTAATTTATTTTTATCTTATTTTAATTTATTAACAGCGATTATACAGGTTAGAAAAAGGTGGCAACACCTAAAGCAATCGAGAAGTTTCGAGACGTTTCTTTTCCGACGAATTGGCTGGAAATTTCGAGAATATTCTCTCGCGCCAAGTATTTAATGACCGTAGTTCGGGAAAGTTTTCAGATTAACTTCGGACTTCGTTGAGAGCTGATTGCTTTGTTTACCTATTGGAGTGAGCTTGTATAATCGCTGTATTCGAAGTTGTTTTTGCCGAAGCTTGTGAGCGATTACGCTGTTGCCTATGAATAAATTTTGTGAGTTTTCTGAAGAGAGAATAAATATTTTTATACTGTAAAAACTGTACCATCATTGCCTCAGCGGAAAAATTCATAACAGTGGTGTCAGAAGTGGGATCTCATAATTTCGAATGCCAATTACTAGAGGAATGATGGAAGACCAAATGAAGCAGTTGATGGAAATGATTGCTGGAATGAAGGCCCAACAAGAAACCACTGCAGCCGAAATGAAAGCCGGCCAAGAGGCCACCGCCGCTGCAATTGCCGCCGGTCAAGCCCGTCAAGAAGCTACCAATGCTGAATTCGCTGCCGCGATTACGGGTGACATTAAAGCTTTAGCCGCCAAGTGTGAAACAACATCTGCAGCAGTGAATGAAATCAAAGAAGAAATGAAGATGGAGCTAGCCTCAATGGTGGAATCAACCATAATAGAAACTACCTCAAATGTTCTGCTATCCGTGAAAGAAGAAGTATTCAATGCAGTAAGAAAGGAAGTTGATGAAAAGTTTGAGGAGTTTAACGGAAAAGTTTCCACTGTGCAAGAAAAAGTTTCCACCATGCAAGAAAAAATTTCCACCTTAAAGGAAGAGCAAGACAGATTCATTGACGTTGTTGAAGAAAGGCTGCGAAAAATGGAAACGCGTGAAGCTGTGGCCATAGCTTCACCTAATTGGGATAATGCTTCCATCCCCTTTATGGCGCCGCGCTCTAACATCAAAGTGGCCCTTTTTGATGGGAAGTAGTCTTGGAGCGTTTATCAAACGCAATTTGAAATGATTGCTTCTGCGAATGGTTGGGACGATACTTCGAAAGCATTCCATCTCGCAGCATCTCTTCGAGGTGAAGCTGCTGACATTTTACAAACACTACCTGAAGAGAAGCGGGGAGAATTCGTGGCGCTGGCAAGTGCGTTGGAGTTAAGGTTTGGGGAGCAGCATCTAAAGGATTACAACAGACTGCAATTGAAAGTGAGACAGCAGAAGGCTAATGAAACTCTTCAAGAATTGGCGTCAGATATAGAAAGACTGTCGCTCCTCGCTTTCCCAGACTGTCCCCCGGATGTACGAGACGATCTTTCTCTGCAGTATTTCATCGACGCTATTCAAGATCCCGATGTGCAGCAGGCGGTAAGGTTATCCCAAAACAAAAACCTGAAGTCGGCCCTCGTGTACGCCATGAGAGTGGAAGCCGCGCAGCTTGCTTCTGGAAAAGACCGACGATATGTGCGTGGTGCATTAGCCGAGGATTCTTCTGACTTTGTCACCAGTAAGCTTCGAGAACTGGAAAGCAAAATTGATAGAATGATGAGAAGCTATCCCGGAGCCAGGGATCGAAAGACCAGAGTCATTTGCTGGCACTGCAAACGGGAAGGGCATCTACGACGTAACTGCCTTGATTTGAAAAAGAGAAGGGATAACACTGCCACGGAATCTCAACAACTGAATCTAAGAAGATGCCATCTCGCAGGGCAGAAGCTGCAATGTAGAACGGGTGAAGCCCCGACCAGTCGTTTCCACGTTTCATCCCGACAAGGAGGAAACCAGGGTTTATTCGTGAAGGGGGAGATCAACGGAACTCCATGTCGTCTAATCGTCGATTCGGGAGCGAACGTAACGATCGTAAGGACGGACGTGAAGGACGCATGAAGATCCGGTACGATGCCAAGGCCACGAACGTTCATTCCAGGAAGGTGACAAGATGTGGTTATGGAACCCTAAACGTCGGAAACGACTCTCCCCTAAGCTCCAGATGAACTGGGAAGGGCCGTATGGGGTCCTTAAGAAGATCAACGACGTCGTGGTGAGAATTCAACGGACACCTTCCTGTAAACCTAGAGTTGTACACTACAATAGGCTAGCCCCATATTATGGTAGAAGTCACTAAATGGCTTAAGGACTTCACTGCCCGGGACGTGCAGTCTTTAAGAAGGGGGAAATGTTGCACAAATTGTCTGTATATAGTGTAAATAGTTAAAAATTCTATTGTAATTTATTTTTATCTTATTTTAATTTATTAATAGCGATTATACAGGTTAGAAAAAGGTGGCAACACCTAAAGCAATCGAGAAGTTTCGAGACGTTTCTTTTCCGATGAATTGGCTGGAAATTTCGGGAATATTCTCTCGCGCCAAGTATTTAATGACCGTAGTTCGGGAAAGTTTTCAGATTAACTTCGGACTTCGTTGAGAGCTGATTGCTTTGTTTACCTATTGGAGTGAGCTTGTATAATCGCTGTATTCGAAGTTGTTTTTGCCGAAGCTTGTGTTGAAGCTTGTGAGCGATTACGCTGTTGCCTGTGAATAAATTTTGTGAGTTTTCTGAAGAGAGAATAAATATTTTTATACTGTAAAAACTGTGCCATCATTGCCTCAGCGGAAAAATTCATAACAATATGGTCTTTGTAGCCCTTGAAGTACAAGTGCCATGCAGTACTGAAACACTATTGCAATATTTGGAAAACGAAGACATCTGCGTATTTTTACTGTTTTTTAAATGGTAGTTTATATTAGACCTAAGTAGACTAAAAATAATGTATAACGATTTTTTGAAGCTATGGAATTATCAAATCCATTCTTAATTTCAAAGTTTATGGACCTAATAACGTCTTTAGAGAAATAAGGTAGTCTTATTATGTCTGAATAAGGTAATTAGTATTTTGAAGAGTTAATAGAAAAGCGTGTAAAAGCGGCCGGTTAGTGACAGCCTCCAAAACATGATAAAATTCATTCTCATTAACAACGAATCAAACATATTGGAATGTGCAGCAGCGACTTTTTAGTGAGAACCTGAAAATTGATAGCATGCATTGTCATCGACAATGCATCTGTTATGTTTCCTTTCAATTGGATAACGGCAAATGGGTTAATTAGCCCTCAGCATATTTGTAAACAAACACTAGCACACAGAAACAAAATCGAAGTTAATATAAAGGAATTAAAAGTACGGATAAAAAAGTGCATGTCGATGGAATTATTCTAATATTTGATTTTTCGGGTTATCATAAAATTGATGTTGCGCTTGCACGTTTAAAAATAGGGTTGTTGCATTGAAAAAATTATTGTCTACCATTTTACGCCAAATTCACTTCGCTACCTAGATACGAAGTGTCTAGGTAGGGTTGTGAAACTAGGAATGGACCTCCATTTCAAAAAATAATTAATTTCCCCGCTTTCCATTTTTACTTTCAATTACCCTTACATGTTAACATAAAGTAATGGAAGTATTGTATTTAGTCAATAAAATTTTTCGATTTTTTTTTTTTTTTCGGTTGTTGTTGATGTTTAGGCACATTTTGGAACCTTTGTGAGTTTAAAAAAGTGGTCTAGAAGAGGGGAGGGGGGAATTGTGTTTCTGGGAACAGTATAACTCCCGAAAGGATTGACGAACGATTTTGAACTTTCACATGTGGGTTAGTGGTGGCAATTAGATCTGCCATTAAAGTTTTCGCCTAAAAAATTGCGCCTATTCAGAAAATAACTGTGATTGAAATATTTATATTTTTCAGCAATTATCAGAAAACGGATATAATTATTTTGATAAAAATCGCTGTATTTATGCCTTTTAACCTTTTGGAAACGGGGCAAGTGAGTATAAATATTACTTCGGGTACGGGGAATTCACTGCGATTTCACTCCCCTTTTAAAGGAAGTCTGACACGCCCTTCAAGCAGGTAACTTAACTTGTTCCTTTCAAGCCCATGCGACCCCCTACTAGAGTTTACAGGGTTACCGTTTTTTTTCTAGAAGTGATGCAAGATTGGACATTATTTCGTTTGTGTGGGATAAAATGTACCCACAAAAATTGAAATCTAAATTACTGGTTGAAAAAAATTTCGATGATATCAACTAGAATATAGATATTTCTGCAAATTTTTGTAAATTATCTATTATCTGAATATTTTATTAATATGTGACTGTAAACATGTCTATTTTATTGCAACCTAACTGAAAAGCTCCAAATGCTATACATTTTGACTTCGATACCTTTCGTTAGTATATCAATGTATTTAATTTTCACTGAGAAAGAATAGTATTAAATTTTTAAATTTCCAATTCTTGACCAAATTGAACTATGTTATTTTTTATAGAAAATTATGCATTGAATATATTTAATGACAAAAAAAAAAAAAAAAAAAAAAAAAAAAAAAAAAAAAAAAAAAAAAAAAAGCTCTAGTATACTTTAAGAATATCAAAATAAAATACAAGTTGTATAATTTAAAAAAATAATTATCAGATTTTTTGCATTGCAATTAATCGAAATTTATGTCAATTATATACCACTAGAAAGCCAAATTTAAAGCTTTCGAAACATCCCCACCTCCAAAATTCTCTTAGAAATTCGATAAAGTGTAAAAAGTTTAAATACGATTGTCTTTAATGCAGAGTTCTCCTGAGCATTGCCCATAAATGACCATTCTTTCTTTATTTCACCTACCCGGAAGAATAGTGTAATAATTACCGTAAACTATAGCGCCAATATTTAATTTCGCCATTTGGCTCTTTTTTTTTTTTTTTTTTTTTTTTCTTCTTTTTTTTTTTGGTCGGTCCAATGTAATAATTATCTTCAAATATATCGCCAAACTAGACTTTTTTTTAAAAATCCTTTATATTAAAACTACTATTTTGTGTGTATGTTTGTTGATGGGAGAGGAATCTGTGGAGACCTAATTAACCCCCTTGTCGCCATCCAATTGAGCTGAAAGTTGGCAGATAGGTTCGATGTCGATGAGAATGCATTTTATCAAATTTTGTGGCTGTAACTGTCACCAAAAGATCGCTTTCACTGATTACTAAGAAAACAACTTGCCGTCATCCAATCGTATTAAAATGGCATCAAACCTATCATTGTTGAAACTCTTTTCTGTTGCCAAATTTTTTTAATAAATAAATAAAATTACTATAATCAGAATAAATAAATGATACTAAGATATGAGAGCATAAACTCACGTTCATTTTTAATAACTAAAATTTGAAACATAGTTTCCTCTCATTTTCCTAAAAGAAATGTTTTTGATATCGGCGCTGTGTTAATGAATATAAAAATTGACAATGCATATAAAGGATTTTTTAAAAACTCGGTTTTTATGGGTTATATTATTTAATTACTAAATATATGAAAACGAAAATTGCAAATTGCACAAATCTGTGTCAAATTAAATGCAGAGACCAATATATAGTTGGTCTCTGCATTTAATTTGAATAATTGTAATAGAATTAACATTAATTGTAATAGAAAGTTGTGCGATGTTCCGCACCTAATATAACTCAAGTACGTCGGCAGAATTATTTAAAGGGTTAGAAGGGGGAGGGGGGTGCAAATGGCACTCAAGAGGGTACAACGCCGTTATTATTATTATTATTTTTTTTTTTTAACTTTGACTTTTCAAATGGAAGTTTTAATGAAAATTAAATTAATAATTCCGTATTAAGTTTCTGTTCCATTGCATATTTTATAACTGTTGGCATCACTTATAATTAGATGCACGGGATTTTGTAATGTTGGCATCACATATAATTAGATGCACGGGCTCGTGTTAAAATAGTGTAAGATATTGATAGAACAAGAGAGTTTGAGTGAAGTATGCAGAGCTGAAGTAAGTGCGTAAGAAACAGGAAATAAAATATATCTTGAAAACCTTACGTAGCATTTATTTGTTAAGAGGTTTTAACATTTCAGAAGTGGGATTGATATCTACAATCCGCCAACGGACAACGATAAAAAAAAAAAAAAAAAAAGTTTTAATAACTTAAGTAAACGTACTTAACGCATTACGACAGGCAACGATTAAGCCTAACGGAATACTCAATACGGAGCAACACCGACGTACAACGATAAAGTCCACCGAAGATTTATACGATCCTACGAAGAAATAATTTGTATAAAGGACTACTATGATTATGTGGAAAATCGCATAGGCAAAAAAATTGCGATTTAAGTCTTATTCGAAGATTAGCTCTGACGGGACTTGTTCTCAAGTGCAACGCCTTTATGAACTTTTCCAGTTAATAAGGAAACCTTTTCGTTACGGATGTAAGGTACGTGCTTCTATAATATCCAAAGTATATTTCAAGTGTAACTCATTGACGGAACATTTTGAGCTCCAACGCATTGTGGAAACCTTCAAATAAAGGAGTTATTGGATAAATATTCATATATTGTTATTTGAATTTCTTTTCTGTGCAAAATGTCTTATTTGGCGAAAGCTAAGAAAGCTGAATTATTGGAGTTGGCAGATGAGTTGGGTTTGAAAATTAATGATAGAATGAAAGTTGTAGAGTTAAAGTCATTAATTATAAATTCTGAAAATTATGAAGAAGAGTTTGTAAAATTAATGTTAGAAAGAATGATTAGTGAAAAAGAAAGAGCATTTGAGTTAGAAAAGCAAGAAAAAGAACGAATGGAAAGGGAACAAGAAAGAGAACGAGCTTTTGAGTTAGAAAAGTTGAGAATTGCATATCAAAATAGTCCCAATGATACGAATCTTGGGAATTTGTTTAATCAGGATGCAATTGCCAATAAGCCGAATACCGATTTTCAAAAGCTGATTCGTAAGTTTGATCTTAAGGAGGCGGAAATTAGTCTCTATTTAGTTCTTTTTGAAAGACAAGCGCGGAGAGCTGATTTACCAAAAGCGGATTGGGTTTCACATCTGTTGGGACTGCTTCCTTACGAAATTTCGCAAATAATCGCAAGAGAGTCAGAGGAAATGGCAAGCGATTATGAACACGTTAAAAGGTTGTTATTGAAACGTTTTAAACTTAGTCCAGAAAAATTTCATCAAAAATTTATTCATCACCAAAATTCAAACAGTACATGGAGTGATTTTGCTTTTGAATTACAAAACTTCTTTGAGGAATGGATCGCAGGATTAGGTGTTGTAGATTTTCAAGGTCTGAAAGATTTGATGATTACAGACCAGATGAAGAGAAAAGTCCCTTTTGAACTTAAAGATCATTTTATAGATGAGTGGTCGAAGTTCGTAACTCCTAAAGAACTCGCTGATAAGTTAGACGAATATGAAACAGTGAGAGGAACTAGGGTCAAGGCCTCTGACCGAAAGCAGACAATTCGATTCGATAAGAATCAAGGTAACGCTCAATTTCAACGTTCTGAATATGACAACGGTAAATCAAAGCCCCGAGTACCACAAACGAAATCAACACAAAATAGCAAGACTCAAGGTTACCGGAAACCTTTACGTAACGAGAAAGGTGAGCCCAAATGCTTCAATTGCAATGATTATGGACATTATTCGAAGGATTGTCCCGAGAAGATGCAGAATTCAGGAAATGACGTTACTAATTTAACTACGAAGATTAGAGATGGTTCAAATTCATTTCTCTACCTCAAAACGGCCAAGCTTAACAATGAAAACTGGGTGAGTGCATTAATTGACACAGGAAGCTCAGGATGCTTGATGAAAGAATCAGTCGCAAAGAAGTTAAACATTGAAGTTATTCCTGAAATAAATGAAGTTTACGGATTTGGCAACCAAATTACACCAGCTGCTAAAACTCTTGGAAAAGCAGTAGTTGATATTGAAATCGATACAGTCTTAGGAAAGGACATAACAGTTCTCATTGTAGGCGATGAAAATCAACCAGTGGATTTGTTAATTGGCAGAACATGGTTAGATATGCCTCATATAGCTTATGCCAGAATGGGTAACGAATTGCATATCGATGAAGCGCCATTCAATAAACTGCAGCTAAGTTTGGATAACACACGTATTACTCTAAAATCAGTGCAAGCTACTGTACTCGAGAAAAATACGGTTAATTTGATTCAATGTAGGACTGAAAGTCAGTATGATGGATTAGTCATGTTTAAGAGAAATAAAGAGATAGGTTGTTTATTGGAAGTGGTTAAAGGAGAAGCAAAAATACCTATTACAAATTGTCAAAATCAAAGTATTATCTTAACGAAAAACCAATGTGTTGGTAGAGGTGACGCAGTAGAATTGCTTCCAAGCAATGATTGTTTAGGAAATGAAGAATGTGTCGTTTCGATCCTGGTTAATGAAGCTTCAAAATCAGACAGTTTCGAAATTTTCGACAACCAAATTTTAAAAACTTCAAACGAAGTTCCTGAAATAAAACTTCCCATCAAATGTGAAGACATCAAAACTGACGAAGATGTTACTTATAACGAGAAGCAAGAGTTAGTTCATCTTCTAAACGAATATAGAGATTGCTTTGCTCTAAACTTGAGCGAGCTTGGGTGTACTGACTTGATAACGATGGAAATTAAAGAGATAGAAGGCAGCAAACCAGTTTCCATGCGTCCATACAGAACTAATGCCGAAGAACGATCAATAATAAAGGAAATCGTGAAAGAATGGAAAGATAACGGAATCGTTACTGAAACAAGATCTCCTTACGCAAGTCCAGTGATGATTGTAAAGAAGAAGACGGGAGAACACCGCTTAGTAGTTGACTATAGAAAGTTAAACTTGCAAACGATAAAAGATAAATATCCATTACCGAGGATAGATGATCTGTTAGAGTCTTTAAACAGCTGTTCAATGTTTACAACGTTAGATTTGGCCCATGGATATTTACAGATTCCGTTAACTGAAGACGCTAAACAGAAGACGGCTTTCATAACTCCCGATGAGACTGGGCAGTTTGAAAGAATGATTTTTGGATTGACTAACGCTCCTTCGGAATTTCAACGCATGATGCATGTAGTATTGGAACCATTGCTGAACAATACTGTGTTATGTTATCTGGACGATATTCTCATACCTGCAAAAAATTGGTCGGAGATGATGGATAAACTGAAGCAAGTTTTGGATCGTCTGAAGTCAGCCAAACTAACATTAAAGTTACCAAAATGTGAATTCGGCAAGAAAGAAATCGAGTTCCTAGGATTCGTGGTTAACGAAAATGGAATTAAACCGGGTCGAAGGAAAATAAAGGTTATTGCTGAATTTCCGACACCAGGTAATGTGCACGAAGTTAGAAGGTTTCTGGGTCTCACCAGTTTTTTCAGACGTTTCATACCTAAGTATGCTACACATGCTGAACCACTGAGTCGACTTACACGAAAAGATACTAAATTCCAGTGGAATGAAGAACAACAGAAGGCATTTGAGAAGTTAAGAGATAATCTGACAGAAGAACCTATTTTGGCGTTGCATCACCCTGACGCCAAAACAGAGGTACATACTGATGCAAGTTCTGACGGTATTGCTGGTATGCTACTCCAACAAGGTGAAGATGGAAAACTTCATTTAGTATATTGTGTTAGTAAGAAAACGACAGGAGCTGAATCAAAATATCATTCCAGCAAATTAGAATTGATGGCCATTGTTTGGACTCTAGACAGACTACGCCAATTCCTGATTGGTATAGAGTTCACCGTTGTTACAGATTGTCAGGCTCTTGTTTACCTAAATACTAAGAAGACGCAGAACCCTCAAATTGCTAGATGGAGTAACTTGATACAAGAATACGACTTTGAGGTGAAGTTTCGACCTGGAACGAAGATGGGTCATGTAGATGCTTTAAGTCGTTCCCCTGTTTTACAAGAAGGCGACACTTTAGATACAGTAGTCGAAAATAACTTAGATATTTATCAAACATTTACGGAGGATGAAAAAGTCTTAATGATGCAACATGCTGATCAAGATCTGAGGCAACTCATAAAGATATTTGAAAAAGATCCTCACGAGAGAACCACCGAGGAGAAACAGAAAATAAAGGACTTTGACTATAAGCAGAAGAGATTATATCGAATAGTTCAACATAAAGAAGAAAAGAAGTTACTGTACGTGGTTCCTAAAAGTATGAGGAAAAGTTTAGTCGTTAGGTTTCACGATTTTATGGGACACTTTTCTGTTGATAAAACGACAGCCAAAATTAAGGAACTTTACTGGTTTGCTTCTATGAAAAGATATGTCAGACGGCACATATCAATGTGTTTCGAGTGCCTAGTAAATAAAGTACCAAGTGGAAAGCAACAAGGAACCTTGCACCCCATCAAACCAGGAAAAAGACCGTTTGCTATAGTTCATCTAGACCATCTAGGTCCGTTTGTTAAAAGTTCTAAATTGAATAGTTATTTGCTGATCATAATTGATAACCTTACACGATTCGTAAGACTCTTCCCCACTAAAAATACTTCAGTCAAGAATGTAATCAGCGCCTTAGGAATGTTTGTCGATGAATTCGGGCTTCCTGAAAGGATCATCAGTGATAGAGGCTCGTGCTTCACATCGCATGCATTCGAAGAATACTGCAGGATGAATGGAATTCAGCAGACTTTGACTTCTTCCCAACGACCGCAAGGAAATGGAATGGTTGAAAGAGTAAATAGGACTGTACTACCTGTAATTATGACAAGCATGACACACCCTGGACACAAAGATTGGGACAAAAGAATTAAGCAATGCGAAAGAAATTTGAACAATATGGTAAACAACACAACAGACAAAACGCCATTTGAAATGCTGCATGGTTATTCCCCAAGATTCAATGACGGAATACTACGAATTTTGGCCGATGATGATGCTGATGTTTGGAAAGATCCAGGAATGGTTCAAGCTGAAGCAAGAAAAACAATCGAAGATAAACAGGAAAAAGCAAAGAAATATTACGACAGAAAGAAGTGCAAAACTATGAAGTTTGATCAAGGAGAAATAGTCGTGGTCAGAAGATCACCGAGACCAACAGGAGAACCAACTAAAACTCAACTAAAATATCGTGGTCCATTAGTAGTGACGGAAGTACTCCCAAGCGACACTTACAGAATTTCCCAGCTCGAACCTAAGGAGCAGGGACGTTTCTATTCCACCACCGCTCATGTTAGTCAATTGAAGGCGTGGCGATGTGAGAGCGAGGAAGACGAGGATGCGGATGACCAGGACAAAGAATCTCCACCCAGGAGGAATCCTACACGCACCCGAAGAATTCCTGCTCGATATCCGAACTAAAACTGAGAGACTTAAAACCCCAAGAACTTTAAACTCTAAGTTTATGATTGTTATTATTCAGTATTTATGTATTTAGGCTAGCTTTCAAACTTTAAGTTTTCAGTTGTATATTACATTATTAGTATTAGTTATACCTCTAAATCGAGGACGATTGTATGCCAGGATGGTCGAATGTTGGCATCACTTATAATTAGATGCACGGGATTTTGTAATGTTGGCATCACATATAATTAGATGCACGGGCTCATGTTAAAATAGTGTAAGATATTGATAGAACAAGAGAGTTTGAGTGAAGTATGCAGAGCTGAAGTAAGTGCGTAAGAAACAGGAAATAAAATATATCTTGAAAACCTTACGTAGCATTTATTTGTTAAGAGGTTTTAACATAACTCATAATATACTTCTAGTTCCAGTGAATCGTACTAATTTTCTCCACATTATATTTCATTTTCAAAATCCAGTTTTAATTATAATTATAAATGTTCAAAACAATTGTTTTGAACATTTATACTTAAAATTGCTATTTTTAGTATGCATACCATCTAGTATGCATCCTAGTCAATGGCGGATTCAGCCAGGGGGCGCGGGGGGCGCGCGCCCCCTCCTCAGATTATTATTATTATTATTCTTTTTTTTTTTATAATTGGCACACAAAAAATTAAATTTTTTTTTTTTTAATAAGTTCACTTAACGAGTATATTTCGACCTTCGTCTAATTTCCGAAAAAAGCCCCCCCCCCTCCCTCCCCCAAAAATGAGTTTATTTTTGGTTCAAGGTTCTTTTTATAGCCCTCTCCCTTCCCATTCAAACGGACGTTAGAAGACTGTACAAGTAATCAAACCTCCACCCCCTTGACTTTGAAGACATCTCCACAACACTTTACCATAGGAGTTGGAGTTGAGTTAGGTAAAAACTCTTTTACAAAATAATAATTGTTTACTTTTATTTTGTAACAATAAGGAGCCGAAACCAAAGCGAATTTTCCTCTCTGAACTTCTAACTTTTAGACGATCACAAGAGGGGGAAGGGAGGGGGAATACACCGGATGTCATCTTTCTCTCCTGATTTCGCACAAGGGATGGACGTGGGGAGGAATATCACTGGACACTGAATGAGATAACATCTCTAACCTTCTGGGTCTTTGTCCTTGAAGCCCTCTTTTAAATGGTTGTGGTGTGGTTTACTAGTTAGCACAAGGAGAAGAAATTTTTGAACGCGTGGTGAGAGTGTTGAGACTTATATTCGGTTTACAAACTGTACACTTCCGAAGTTAACCAAAGAGTAGGGTAGGTTGTAATACATAAATGCATCCAAGCGACAAAAAGTAAGTGGGAACACATTTTTAAGCGTTTCTTTTTCTATTCTGAAATTATAAATACTATTTATTTGATTTAAAAATGAAAGCAATCGTTACGAGAAGTCAGAAAGAACGCCTTACTGGCGTGGAGGACTTTTTAAAAAGAATTGCTTTGTGTTTGGCACTCAAAAAATAGTTTAAAAAAGTTATTCTATAGCGATTTTTGGAAATGCACCTGTCATTACCCATTTTTGTCATATGCTTGGGAATACTTTTCTTCGAGAAAAGTAAGTTAATCTTTGTTGTTAGTGGCTTAATTTTTAAACCCTTTTTTAAATTAACTTCGATTTTATGTGTCTGTGAGGAATAAATCCGTGGAGGACTAATTAATCCTCTTGTTATCAAATCTAACTAAAATAACTTGTTGTCAATAACAATAACCATGTTTTCGGACAAAAAAAAATTAATAATAAAAAATAAAAATAAATAAAAAAAGAATTAGTCAAAGAGACGGAATTGATGATTTTCTTCGCAGTGGTCATCAAACACCATGAAAATTGAATCTCAGATCAAAATAGCTTAAGTAAATTGCAATTGTACATAAAAATTGGCAAGGAATATAAAGGATACCATAAAAACTTTGTATTTATGGATTCATTTTTTTAAAATGAACTATTTGACCTACCACACTGGATCCCACTGACTTGCATTCCTTTAACTTAAAAAATTAACATAAAATTTTGTTACTCCTGGTTTCTATCGTTTGCTTTTTACTTTATCCTTTATATCTACTTTTGATTTTGTTTATTTGTGGCGGGAAAATCTGTGGAAGGATAACTAACCCACTAAGCTGCCATCCAATCAAGCTGAAACTTGGCAGATAGTCAACGAGAATTCATTCTATCAAGTTTCGGAGATTTTCACTAAAAGAAACTTTTACTCATGTTTCTATTAACACTATAAATCTTGGGTATGTATTAAATGATTTATATAAAAATTTTACTTTTATGAATAAATTATTTATACACGTAGGTGGCACATTTTTTTTTCACTGGACTACATAAGTGTAACATTGTATCTATGTAAAAAATGCTCTGATTGGCTGAAATAAAAGCCAGGAATTGGAAAAAAAGGATTTTGTATCAGAAAAGTTGAAAATAAAATAAAATTTTGAAGAACAAGAGTAGAAAATATGAAAATGAACTGTCAACAAGTGAGGTTTATCAAGAAATATAAAACAATTTATATTCGATGCTATAGAGAACTTCTACCTATTAAAAAAATATTAGACTTTGACATATTTAAGCTAAATAATAAAGCAAGATTCGGCTCTTCTAATACACTAACATTTACATCGTGTAGTGTTTTTTCTTTCTTTATTAACTACTCTATTATAATTATCCATAGATGGATAAGTATAAGATAACTAAGTATAGTTTGCTAAATCAAAAAAAAAAAGGAAGACTGGAATTTGTTTTGTGCTAATTATTCAATGTTTAAATTGTATTTTTTTTGCAATTGCCTTCTTAAAAATAATACTTATAATTATTAGTAAAACGTTCTCTTTGAAACACAATTTTTCCCCTGATTACTTTAGATTACTTGTGTAGCAATGGATTATTCAGTAAAACAAGGTATTTTTACTTACTAAGCTCACTGCATAAATGTGTTATGAATATGTTAAATTTTGATGTACAATTACTGATTTCCCTGTTTGATGTAAGTATAGTATAGGATTTATACTTAGTCAGTTAGTCACAAATAATAGTAGCAAGTTCCCACTTTCATTGGAATTTCTTCAGTATAATCTATACCTCTGGGGATGTAGCTTACAAAAATATTTAAAATGCACGATACATTTTTAATACAATTTGTTTTTAAAATAAAACAGATAATGAAAAAACAAAAGGGTAGTGTTAACGCGATAAGATACCTAACCGCTACCACGCTAATCTTACGCTAAAATAACAAGTCAGAAATGTTACGAAAGAGGTTGGGGGTCAATCAATGGCTATGGATTAACTTAAAGCATATTTTTTGAACATTGCCTAGCTTTTTTTTTTTTTTTTTTTTTTTTTTTTAATATTCAATTCTGTCCTGGCTAAGGCACAATCTTGCGCCCCCCCTCAGGAAAATCCTAGATCCGCCACTGATCCTAGTATACATACCGAATAAAAGTCCCCAAAATCCCCTCCCACACACGACCTTGACACAAACCATAAAAAATATGAGGTAAAACTTATGAATACCCGTCACGCCCCTATACCCTCACTCATTTTGTAGCACCTTGCATGGGGTGTTTTCCAAAGAATTCGCTCATATCCTTTCCGAAGGGTGCATATTTTCTTATAAATTCTCCCATGGTGTGGCGCCACCATTCCTTGAAACAGGTTTCGAAATTGTGCGCATACTCCGCACGTGGCGCGACAGTCAATATTACCTCGCGGCACATTCATTAAATCGACAGCGGCGTTTAGCAAGTAGCAACGCGGCAGCTAACTGAGTGTTGGCTTGAATTTTATACTCTGATCATTTGAAGTTTGTGTTTATTTTTTGTGTTTACGAAAATATTTACTCTTGTGTTGCATACCTACGGCAGTGGAATATTCCATTTTACTTATTGTTCTTTTCGCTCACATCGAGCGATGTGTCTATTGCGGAGATCGTGTTGAAACTTAAAATTTAGCCGTCTACTTTAACCGGTAAGTGAATATTCAACTTTTATAAAAACTTGCTTTGTTTATCATATCGCTGTTGTACCCATTGCTGCTAATTAAGATGATTGAAATCCATTAGATTTCATTTAATTTGGCAAATTCGATGGCATGGTTTAAAAGGATGAATAACACTTGTTGATATGAATTTGATGTTTGTTTTGGAAGTTCTGTCATCCGTCGTTGGACATTACTAACGGCTTAGACTTCAACGGTTTGCAGATTGGTCTACGGACCATTGATGGTCTGTAGATAAATCATGAAAAGAGTAGGGGGGTTTTAAGGTCCATTAAAGTTGAAATAATATCAGTAAATTAAGAATAGTAATATGTAAATTTAATGTCGATTTGTAAGTTGTGGTTCCTGACCTATCGTACTTTTCAATTAATTAAATTTATTTCTTATGAAAAAAAGTATAAAGTGGATATTTTTTTTAAAATCATTAAGTTATTTTATTCTGTTAATAAAAAGTTTAATTCATATCAAACATCATCTAAACAAAGTTTCAAAGAAAATAGATCGCAAAAAGGATGAAATTTTTGTTTCATATGAAAAAAAAAGTCTTGAATTTTTTAAAAATTCTATTTTTTATGTATGCTGAATTTACAATTAAAAACATTTGGTTGGTTAGAGTTTAACGGCGCAAGGGCAATACGTAAAAACATTTGAAAATTTGCACACAAAAAAATTAAAATTTAGTCTCATGACTTTGTTACCTGCTGTCAGTTAAACTACTGCTTCTTTAAACAAAATCCACTTCAAAATATTAATTTTTAAGAAAGTTCTTTGACGTCTTTTGCCTAAGCATCCTTCAAGGGTTAATCCTTGATTATTTGTTGCTTTTGATGAATATTTTCTAATCATATTTTTTAATTATACCTCTTTAGAAATTATAATTAAATGTCAGTTTTTCCATACCTAAAATGAGGCTCATATTCAGGTGGTAGCATGAATTTTCTTTTGTGTGCATAAAATTATTTGCTTAGCACACTGTGTTTTTGTTTTTTTTTCTTCTTTCTTTCTCCTACGAAGAATCTACATGGAATGAATTGTGAGGTAACATTGATATTTTTAAATATAAATCTAAAAAGTAATTTTTTTTTAATTTATAAAATGTCTTAATTTAAGGTAAAATTATTGAACAAGGACTGATGCAGTTGAAGTTTTGATTTATATATCTGTTTGGGAAGATCGCTCTTGCTAAATATGTATGAGAGAGCATCAGACAATACATTGGTGTAAATTCTATATAAATTTATTAAAATAGTTCACACTACGGCAAAGAAATGTCATGTGAAAATATGCTAGTTATTTGCAAAACTATAAAGTCTTTGTTAAAATTGAGGTTTTAATAATAATTCCTTAGAAATATCGACAAATCTTAGAAAAAGAAAAATTTTATCACTTTGCATAGCATTGTTGGTCGTAAAAATAAAAGATAATTTTCAAAGTTGCTTGATAATGAATTCAAATAGTAATCAATAATTCTATGAAATTAATTTTTTTATATATCAAAGAACTCGTGAGTATTTTTCGATTCAGTCCAAATTTTGATTGAACAATGTAATGTAAAATTACAATCAAAGCATTAAATCAAAGATAAAAATTAAGTTGATGTTACCGACGGAAAGAAAAGGGAACTTTGGGCAAGGATTTGGGGTTAGCAAGCTATATACGTTGTGGGCTATTCATACCTGATAAAAAATAGAAAAATATTTAATTTAAATTTTTATTATTAAGACTGTTGTTTACACTTAAAATATCCTAAGATATTATTCAGAGTTAAACGTATAAGAAAGATAACTTTTAATTTAATATTATGATGGTAGTTACTTAAGAGTATGACTAACAGGTACAAATGGTTATCTTGAGTTAAATATGGCTAATATTAATGCATATAGAATTAATATTACAGTGGGATCAATTTAAAAGAGTACCTACTTGTTTGTTTTTTGTATCACCCAAATCCACATCTCTAATGTATATGTAGAAAGACTTTAAACACCATAAAAAATCACCAGACTTCACTTTTTTTTATTTTTTTTTATATTGAGTTATTTTAAAAAAGATTGTGTATTCCGGAGAAGTCCGTAAACATCAATGAATTCAAGTAAATCATAATTGAAGAAATCTTGTTAGTAACACCAACAATGTTATGAAATGTGTCAACTTGGTTAAATGTGTTAACATTTTTATCACAGGATAAAGTGACATTGTGCATCTCCATTCATTTTGCAAATAATGTTGTAACAGTTCAATAGTTTTGGAAATGTCCCCACTCAAGCATAGCTAAAAAAACTACAGTCGCCAGATTTAATTGTAATACGAAAAACCAATAGATATTCTTATAAATTGATCAACCAGTAGCTTTAAAACATTGGTATAATCAAAACTTCAAGTCAAATGAACTTTTTTAAAAAATTACTTGCTAATAAATTGATTTATATTTCAATTAATAGTCATTTTACTAATGCTAAAAAGGCAGATTTTTTACTGCTTCATCTTTTTATTTGTTACAAGGTTTCTGCTTTAGGGTAAGATTGTCATGTTATATATGCATTGTTCTTAAACATTTTCATAATGAATTTTAATACCAGAGCAGAAAATTCAAGATTTCTAAACATCAGAGCCAAGTTTAGTTTAAAATTAGGCCCATGTGTTTAATATACATTCTGATTATCTAGGAATTCTTTAGAATCAAAATGTCATTGGAAAATTTGTGTATACAACTCTTATTTCCAATCTGTTTGACCTGTTGAAAAGAATTTAATACACAGATTCCCATGTATATTTTCCCATAGCTGATTTGTAGATAATAACAGAATTAAAACAACGCTGTTAATTTTTTATCTTATTGATCAAAGGACAATCAGTGAGATGTCAATGAGTTTATCTGATTACTGTGTCCTTTTAAACAAATTTTACTGTAAAATATTATTGCAAATATTAAACTAGATCAATACATGTGTGAATAATTCATGGAATGGAAAACTGTGCATGCACTCTATAAAAAGAAATGTAATATAACATTTGGAGTATTTTATATAAAGTTGTTTAGCATTGTAAGATTACAAAAAATGACTTTGGATATATTAATCTTTAAATCAGAAATACCAATCCATTATCCACGAATGAAATTCTAAAAAAATGTTGTCCTTTTGGCAATTGATTCTGAAAACCTTAAATGTCAGCCTAAGGTTATGATGTCACATGATGCATAACATTTATTCACTCTTGATTAGTGTAGACAATTTAAAAAAATGTTTTTCTATCATTTGCCTTGTTGGCAAAAAAAAAAAGTAAAGTGTGTTAAATTTTCAACAGAAATGAGAAGTTTTCACAGTAATTACAATGCTATTTTTGTCATATGAGAGAATGCTTGATGGTTTCAAGAAAGGGGAAGAACAAATTAAAGTTTAAATCATCAGACCAAAACAAACCTGCCTGGTCATGACATCAGTTAGTAAGAGTTATGATTTCAAATGGAATGTTTACTAAATTTTACAATTCAAAAGTGAAAATAGTGTATCTATTAAGAGTGCAGAGTTTATAGATAATTTTTATTGCTGTATAAGTTTTGGGAACATCATTGTCCTGTGAAATGAAATATTTTGTTAATATGTCATTTTTTTAATTTTATTTTTAAAGCTAAATTATCATTTTATAAAACTTACTCAACAAAGAAATACATTTAAAAATTGGAGTAACTTATATTTGAATTTAAATAAAATGTACCGTTCGAAAAAAAGTCAACTGACTGTGGAATAAAATAATATCTTAAGATTTTATTTATGTATTTTATGAATTACGTGTTTTACATGTTAATTTTTATAACTTTTAGTTGAGTGCAAATAGGCATTTTAAATTGTGATAATCAATTTTTTTGGCAATTATGCAATATCTGAATTAAAACATAACTGCAAGTTTAATCAAAGTTTCATTTTTTTTTTTATCTCTTTACAAGTATCTAAAACTAAACGTACAAAATGTTCCTTTTGTCATCCAGTGCTTCGCCGTAGTGCTATTAACGTGATCTAAGTAATCTTTAACATTTCTAGTTGAATTTTGGTGTCTATTAATTTTTCACCATTCAAATTTATTCTTTGCTTCCAACGTTTTTTTTTTTTTTTTTTTTTTTTGGAAAGGGAGATGAATTTACTATAATCATTCCATTTCTCAAAATTGAACTTATTAAATCTAATTTTATGCTTTGTGTTTCGTTAATTAATTATATTCAACGTACCCCCAACAATTTTTTTTCTGCTGAATTATTTTTCTAATATAATACAACATACTATTTTAAGATGAAAATAACTGCAGTTGTGCATATTTACTAAACCATACTAAATTCATGATTGGTTCGTAGAAATTAGTGTCTAAAAGAAAAATTTATATATACACCGCTGACCCCTCCCCCTCCCTTCCCCCACGGTGACGTGTGTAACGCATGCAACACTTCATATTTTTTTTTTTTGCATGGTTTGTTTTTCAACGCCTCAGAGATTTCAGCTCATTCCTTTATTACCAATAAAAAAACAGCCTTTTGGAATTTGTGACCGTTCCTTTATCACTACTCAACGGAGTAAAGCTTTTTAACACTTCTAAAGGTGACTTTTTTTTTTCCCCTTTTCCCCTTCAAACCACTTGACACCCAGCGACTCCTCCTCGTTCCTTTCTTGGATATCTCGAGAACCCTTTTTGGAACTTGTATGTCTCCGGTTGATAATGGATTTTCGAAGATCTGCCAAGAACTACCTTCTTGGAGACAGGTCTCTTGAGATCACGGGAGAAATTCCATCTTCAACGTAGCTGGTCATTAGGGCGTATAGAAAAAAACTTTTTTTTGCAAATTTAAAATTTCAAGTTGATAAAAAAAGTTGCCACTATGTTCACATATTTACCATAATTTTTTTTAGTTCAATTGAAAATTATTTAGGTCTCCCGGAATAGACCTGAATTTTTTTTTTTTTTTTTTTTGTGACAAAAATGATTATTTTTACTTTTTTTTTTAATTAACATTAATAAAAAAATTGTATCTACCATTTAATATTTAGGTCTCCCGGAAAAACCTTAATTTTTTTTACAAAATACGGATATTTTTCAACTCATTCTCTTGATTATTTTTAATTATTTTATTTATTGTCTAGGTATAGTAGTACGGCATTTTGAAATATCTGGAATATCATTTTATGAAATGGCTCTGTTAAGTCGTGTCACTTCCGCACACATTTTGGACATGCAACTCCAGACAGTGGTTCTAGACGAAACGTAGTATCGTCATTACAATTTATATAAGAAAGCTGCATTGACGAGAAAACTATTCAATGTCTTGGTTATGATGGTATTGCATGAAATACTGAAGTCTCTAATTGATCAATTTCATTATTCGAAAATACTTTAAAATAACCGATACAAGCAGTTGTTTGTTTATTTCATTTAAACAAATTAACTCTTAGGAAAGTTACGATTACTCTCGATGGTCCAATTTAGTGATGTACTTCTTTTACTGTCCAATAGGAAAACATTTAACAAGTTGTCGAAATTTACTAGTTGTTGAATACAATAACATAGATAGTGTTTTTCCAGAAGTTGATTTTAAGAAGTTCAACTCCGACCACAAATATTGGAAAATATGTCAGGCTGTACTAACACAAATGCACCTAAGGTTTAGCAAGCAGAAACCCTGGAAACATCTCCCATTCAAGATTACTGAAACTGGCACATCGAATTTCACGTTTATGTATTGTATTACTTCATCCAACCTCGCGGTTGAAAAAAATAGCTGAGTTAGTTGTGAAAATTTATACTTCCTGGTTTACAATATAATGTAATTATTTATGCATTAAAAAACATGTTTAAGATAATAATACAACGCATATAGTATTTAGAAGATGATCTTAAGTATCTTGTTCAATCAACTCCACAAAGTGTTTTTATGGTAAACTCAGAATATCTCTTTTTGGGAATGTTGTTTGACTTACGAAAACGTATTCAATGTCTTATTAATTGGCAGTCTACAATAATAATGGAGCGACGTGCCATAACTGGCTTAGTCAAACATGAGCTGGAAATAGTTATAGAAAGGAGTTTAAAACATCTTCTCACAAAAGCACGTTTCTTCCAGAACCACTGCCAAGAATTGTGAGTCCAAATTCTGTTGAATATAGTTCTTATACCAGATACGGGTTCTTCTCGTTTATTTTTGGCGACCATATTTACTACTTACAATTTCTATTATTGCTTCATCCTTTCGATAATACAAATAGAGTAAAAAATTGTAGAACTAATACCTTGATGGTATTTTACCCTTTCACAAAAAATCTTCGATTTATCTATAACCACTGCTTGATTTTCTAGGTTTGCAACATTTAAATCCAGCAAAAGAGCACTTCCTAATTGAGCTTCGCTTGCAATGGAAATTGCTCTACAACACATGCTCTAGAAAAAGAGTAGATTTTCTGGGCACACAATACCCTTGTTTCACTGAAATAATTAAACTTTCTGGCTTTTCCTTGGTAGAAGAATTTTATTATCAAGTCCACTTTCATCACTCGAACTCTGTGACAGTGAATCATTTTCAATAACGTTACCTTCATGTCACAAACCTACAACATTTGCTGATTGGAGACTCCAAGATCGTACAGAAATGACATGACTTTAACACTTGATTTTAGTAAACGCCATTTCATCATTTCAACGCCATTTCAAATCTGGTGGGTGGGGGGGGGGGGACTCATTAAGTGTCTTACAATAAACTTTGTAAAATATGTATGATTTAAATGTTTAAAGTTGATATGATAATTCTTTAAAAAGCATTTGTTTTAGTTTATAATAGGTAACATTTTACTATTATAACGTTTTTTATTCTTTTTGTATCGATAAAAGAAATTCGAAAATATATATAATTTTTAATGACACAATAATTACTCATGCACCCATGACTAAACATCTTTTACAGCATTTGTCACATTCTCAACTGTAATGTTTTGAAACTTCAACCTCTGACTCATCATCCTAAAGTTTAAAATGTACTGCTAATCACAAACTTTTATGTTGAATTATATTCTTCCCTCTAAAGAAGAAAAAAAAAAAAAAAGAAAAAAAAATACTATCTCAGCAGAAGTATGAGCGAATTTTACGTTTGACGAATTTCCTCAAGACAATTTTATTTTATAAACTCAAAACTTTTCCTCGAAATTAGAAACCGTAATATTCGCCGCTTCTTTCTCGCTTCTTGTAATTGCAACATTCCAGTTCTACTACGAATTTCGACCAATCTGTTGCCTTTTCATAATGCAACAGCACCAGTTGTATAACAATGTTCATCTACATTAAAGAATAATCGTAGAAAAACTTAATAGCTTAGCTTTTATTATTTTAAACATTCCAGTAAATTTTCCATTCAGAAAAGTCTGGTATCGTGTCAAATCATTTTTCTCTGGCGCGGGTGATAGCTTCTCAAACCATTACTGAATAATTTTATAATTATCCTTTTTCTGAATTAATATGAAGTGAACATCACACAAAGGCTTATTTTGTCTATCTGATGCCTAAAGACAAAACTACATTTGCTGCAAACATTTACAGTATGCCGAGTGAAATGTTTCTCTAAGAAAAATTCATTTACCAAATTTAACCGGAAGGTATATGGCAAGAAGTACCAAAAATGGCTACTAGAAGTTAATTTCTTTAGCCTAAACCATAAATTACTGACGTTTAATTCTCGTTTGAAGGTCTAGATTTGATAGTAGAATTGTATAAAATTCAAATAGAAGAGCTTCAAAATTCCATCGGAAGAATGCTTCCTTAGTAAGTAAGTAAGGATATTCTCATCTTGGCTGAAAATAGAGACATCGAGTTGGATCTTAGATATGTGAAAAGTTTTCTTACTAAGTTTGTCATCTAAACTGTCAAATCGCAACATTAAAAAAAAATCTTTTATATTAACATCAATTTTGTTTGTGTTTGTGGGGGACAAATCTGCGGAAGGCTAATTACCCCACTTGCCGTCATCCAATCGATCTGAAACTTGGAAGATAGATTTGTTGTCGATGATAATACATTGTATCATGGTTTAGGGGGGGGGGGAGAAAAGGTCACAGAAAGGTAGTTTTTACACACCCTATGGAAAAATATTCCCCACTTTATATGGAGAAATTTCAGTCATTAAATATCTCCTCAATTGCGGATACTTGATATCTGATCATCATTTACCGTAATCGAAAAATGTATAGAATCGGCTTTCTAATGACATTTCGAATGATTCATTTTCGAATGACAGCGACTGTTAAAATTCGATTTGTTTAAACCATTGGAATTTCATTTGTTTCATAATAGGTTTGATTGAAACCACACAAATATTGCAAGTTAAAAATATGATTCCTCAGGGACTTGCAACAATTCTGAGAGTGACCACCGATTTAATATATTGTGTAGTGAAATACGAACACAATATAACTATCATCTACATTACACATACTCATGATGACTAAGTACAAAATATGGTGAAAGTGTATGTCTCAACGTATCCCACCACATTAGTAATCTTGTGGCTCACATCTTGACGATGGACCACCTATTGCCACGATGATGATCCAATTAAGGCATCAGAGTGTGTGTATATAGTTGCGTGGGCGACCCTTAGAATGCCTACTTAAGACATCCGGTTTCCTCTTTTTTCCGTGCGAAGTCGTTTATTTTGACCACATTGTGTCGAGACAATGTAGTTCCACTGGGAAAAGTTTCCGGTTTAGTTCTCTAAGTGCTTTTGCACGTCGTTCGTTTTGAGAACTGATTTCTGATGACATTTTGTCGTCTGTCTTTAATTGTCATAAACATAGGACAGAAGGACGGCATCCATTCCTCTTAGTGCTGAATTAAAATTCTGGTTTTATTGTATTTAATTGCAATGCATTACCATTCCTACTTGTTGCATTTAATATGATTTCTGATCGGTATAATATGAGAGTTATTTAGTCTGCTCTACAACTAGACTTTTTCAATTATCTCAGACGTTGAACGGAAAAATAAAGCAAAACCTTTTGCTTCTAAGCACAAAGTTTAGTCGTTATTTCAAGTATCTAACTCTCTGCCATAAGATAATGCTACATGTTTTTCACTCTTTCAGTTATCCATCAGATACCCATCAAAATTGGATCCATCTCGAATGATCTTTACACAATTTAACTGCCTAGATAATGCTGGTCGAACTTGAATGGCATGCACAAATTGCCCATTCCACCAAACCATCATCTGCTTCACAAGGAGAAAAAAAGGAGCAAAATCAACCAAACCAAGTTTAACCGGAAATACTCTGCGGCTCCGCATATTTTATGCGATTTCTAAACTAGTGCCTCGATTGAACGGTTTCTGCTGTGGAATACCTAAACAGGTAACACACACGCACCTATTCCCTCCTGGCCGTCGTGCGGAATAAATGAAAGGACGTATTTTGAAAACTTTCTTGTGGGAGTCAGAATAGAAGTGCGGCGAGGTCAAAGAGATGGGAAAAGGTTGGCGGAGTTGTCTACTTCCTTCCGTCTACCAGCCCCCACTCGTAGGAGATATCTATGGATACGTAGATTACGTATCTGTACTTATTCCAGATAGGGTACCTGTCTTGATGTTGTGACTGCGTAGAATTTGATTTATTGGATTGTGAGTATTGTCTAGTTGGATTAGGTTTGAATTGGTTCCTCACCATTGAACGATTATGCTCTGTAACGACAGTGAATAAGGAAATGTAATATAATCTGCAGTCAATGTGTCTTCTAAGTGCGTTCATGTTACGCCTTTAATGTTAAACATTTAGCTTGACATTTAAATTTAAAAAAAAAAAAAAAAAAAAAAAAAAAAAAAAAAAAACACTCAAAGAAAAATAACATAATTACACGTTTCTCAACACAGCCTCTTACAAGTTAGGTTTTTGTTCCTAAAAACTCTTTAAAATGTAAGTGAATAAAAAAGTTTGTTACGGGAAAATTATTTAAATTAAAATATATTTTTTTAAATTAAAACATAATCTTTTAAATGGAAATATATTCTTAAAAAAAAAATATTTTATTAAAGAATTGTGAGAGTGACCAACCGTTATTGATTTTCAGTAAAAGGATTTTGTTTTAAATTTAAAAGTAATATTTCAAGGAATAATTTGAATTTTCTTTGGGTGGTTTAGATCTATATCAGAAAGAACCTTTTTTCATAAATACTAAATTAATATCGTTCAAAGTCTAATGATTAGCACCATTCTACTGAATTTGGAGCATTTACTTCAATCTGTTTATAAATATATAGAATTTTAAAATCTTCCACAAAACTTGAAGTCCCTGAATTAAGAGCACACTTACACTGTAATTGTCAAAATTGAAAGGATTATTTCAGCCAACATGAAGATTTAGACCACGAAATAGTTAAAATATTTCAGCATAGATCAATAAATCATTAAAAATAGGCTAAGGTAAATGTTTGAGACACATGAACATGTAGTGGAATGCAAGAATCTCAATAGTTATGATGGGAACGATGGTAATGGGACCAAAATCCGGTCAAGTGTGTTAACTCACAAGTCCAATGTTCGTTTACGGAACTTTCGGCGTGCTCTTATCTAATCTTTAAAATTATAGAAATGCACACACTTCAAGTTGAATTTTTTAAGAAGAGAAATGAAAATTTTACCAAAAAGTGCTGATACCCCATCAAAAACCAAACTAAAAAAAGGTGCCTAAGTAAAATATTTATTTTGCGTTGTTCAATCTATATACCAATATGTGATATCTATAAAATGCTAAGTTCAACTTGGTGAAAAATATATTTGCTTTTTTTTTAAAACACTAGGGGTCTTCTTCCCTTGCTCTCTAATGCTCGTCAAACACCGGGGATTGCTTCGCAAACCAGGGCTTAGCAACCTCCAAGTCGCTTGCAGCATAATGCTCGTCAAATCCGCTTGCAGATTGCTACTAAAAATACTGTCCGTCAGTGAAAGCTTTGTGACGTGATTCTGGAAATCAATAAATTATGATTTACTATTCTTAAAATATCAAACACATGGTCTATGTAAACAGTAGCATTCAAATCGACATCGAATCTAACTCAACTTCAAAACTGCTATCTGACGACGACACAAATCTAAGTCAGTATTATTCTATCAGTATCATTCTTTTTTTTTTCTTTTTTTTTTTTTTTTTTTCCTTCTTTTTTTTGGTAATTGAAAGTTGTGCGATGTTCCACTCCCCTAGTTCTTACTGTTATGTTTTCAAGAAGCTATTTTTTAATTGATACCTTTTAATTGATATTTTTTAATTGATACCTGGCCTCAAGGAAACTTCTGATGCGTACTCCCTGGTTTTGACCAATCCATTTGATGGAAAACCTTGTTTTATATATTATTTTGAATTTTTATCAAATGCACTTGTCGACCTTCAAGCCTAACTTCATTCTTCTGAGCTTTTCCTGTCTTGCTACTTTCCAACAAAATTCTTCATTATGACTCGATTCTCTGATGTGTTGTCTCCTCATATGATTTTGTTGGCTACGGAAGGAATGCCAAAAGTTTACACATCTGCTTGCTGTTAGTTCAGAGGTAGTTGGCTTTTGCTGCTTGTAGGTGTCTGAAAGGCGAAGTCGTTTATGAAATAAAATATTTCCAGTCCTTTTGAGTGTCAAGGGTCATTCCAAGTTACGTGTGGAATCGAAATCTTTTGTGGGTTGTTTCTGTTTTGTTAAGCTAATTGTCTCTCAAACTAAATATCTTCTCTAAAAGCAGTATATTTTTTAAATATTTTTTTTTAAAGTTTAAATGTTACTTTAATTGTTTGTGAGCTAAGATATATGAGGGTTTATGGAAATGACCCGAGTAATATTAAAATTATCTTATGTTGTGTTATGTTCCTAAATTACTATCTTTGTATAAAATTAATTTATGTACGTAATGTAAATTAATGTTTACTTATTTGTTTGGTAATATTAAAAGTTAATTAGGCGTTTGAAGAAGGGTATTTTTAGGAGGGCATTTAAATATTTTCTATACTGTTGAGGTTAAATAATTTATTTTGCAGGATAAAAGGGAAATAAATCAATGCGCATTGATGATTGTTGAACAATTTCCTGTGGTTGAGCATTTAATTATAGTTTGAAAAGTCAAATTTTTATAGCGTTTAATTAACGTGTGATGCCTAAAAAAATTCGACATTAAGTTTCCTAGAAGAAATAACTCAACCTAGGTCATTTTTTTTTCATGAATTATCTATACCTACTGTTCGAAACAGTTTCAACTGCATTAGAGAGTCGATCTAATACAGCATTCGGCGCTAAATTTTGTAAAAGTGGCGCACCATTTTGTAAAGTAATACTTTTTATGCAATATTGGATTTAAGTTAACTAAATATTCTAATAATGTTTTATTGATTGAGAATTTTAGATATGGACCTGCTGGACTTCTAGATAGTAAACAAGTACCATTTTGGGTAAAAAAGAGAATAAATTATAATTTTACTAAACAAATCCCCCTCTCCCCAGAAAAAGTTGTGGCTTGCCATGTAGTGACGAACGCAGATCTTACTTGCGATCACTCGACGCGTTAGCTATTGCTGTCGACTTGTGTTCCAATATTGACATCCTGCGCTTCTTTCTTTGCTTAACATTTCGACTTCCTGTGCTTTTGAAAATTCATTTACCTCAAACAGAATACATTTGCTGGAAAGAAATTTTTTCTGTATCATCAGATATTTTGCATACATGCTTTTCGCTATGCATTTCAGTTTGGTTAATATCAGGTTATGGAGTTTAACTGTATAAAAAATACCTTTAAGATTATCCTTTAAAAATAAAAATGTGATGTTAATAGTGTGTTTTGCGATTTATTTTAAAAAGAAATATATGAGGCTGATCAATTAAAATTGTATTGAAAGAGTAATTCTCCGAAACAGGCAATTTTTCAATATTAAAACATTAAAAAAAAAAAAAAAAAAAAAGGATGTCATATATGTGTTTTTGTTGTTATTTAGGCTTTGTACAACAAGAAAAAAATACAAATAGCGCAAAAATTTGCTAATTGTAAGTAGGAATATATATATATCCCTATGAAAAGAAAATGGTACTCATAATACGCCAATTTTTTAATTGAGGGGATTTCAAAAATGTTAATTAAAATAACAAAGAATTAAATTTTCCAGCAATAGTGTAGGAAAGTACTGTTAAACTTACAGCTATTTTAATTATATTTTCAATAAATAGCAAGTATCATTATGCTGATTTGCTGTCATCGTGTTCCTTATTTGCCAGGACAATGATGAAACTTACATAATTAGAATCTGGCACATTCTGTAGTACATTCTATTTAAAGTAAATGTGTATATATATATTTTCTAAGAGTTAACTTTATTACGTATTTTATATTTTAATATAAACAATTTTCTATTGGTTTTAAGTATTTTCTGTAGATGCCAGGAAAATGATTTTAATTAAATATACCTCTCACGGCAAAGAACTTCACAATTCCACAAAAAGAAAATGGTGTCAGCTCAGAATAATTATTCATATAGCTTACTAAAGAAATAAAAGTTCTTGGAATCGGTACAAAAATTAGAACGCTGCTACCATCTGTAATTAAAATATTGAGTGTAATGCAATATGCCAGGACCAGGACAGTGATATATTTTTCACTGACAAACATTTTCTAATTATGAAAAAATAATGAAATTATTTTAAATTATTTTCTATTGTTTAAAACACTATTATAAATTCATCAAAATAATTATTGTTGAGCAATTAGTTTTAGTATTAATTTATTTTTATCAATTTATAATGACTTTTGGATGTTTAATATATTTTTAAATACATTTATAAGAAAAATTCAATTTGTTATTTATGAGAAGGTTATCCTGAAACAGAAAAGTTCTTAAAAGACTATTAATTATTTTCATACTTGTTTTTAAAGTGAATTAATGTTGTGTCATGTATTTTTTCTGTTTCGAGCAAATGTCCTTTAAATTGTTATGATTGCTATTGAATTCAGTAAATATCTTTGGGAGTTCGAGTTAAGAGAAACTTTTTTTTTATTCCTTGTGCTAAGTATTCATCTAATGTTTTTTAGCTATATAATTAGTACCTGATATTATTATTGAAAACAGTAGATAAGTGACCTGCAAGCAATGCAAATTCACAATTAAGCCCATTCATATAATCAAAGAAACTTTTATTTGCATGGGATTTTTGTGGTTGGCCTACTTGGGCTATACTTGTTTTAATAGACATTAACGTCTGAACATTTCATACCGTCCTAATACGCTGCTACAGAGTTCACCAAAATGCGTAAAATCTGCGTGAACACTCATATAAAATCAATTTCACCCAATAGAATTAACATCATGCACATCATGGTTAAATTTTTAAAAATAATGCTCCATTTTATAAAATCAGAGATCCTCCTAGCCATTTTTTGAAGGGCGGCGCTACCTCTCTGTCCTTTTTCTGTGAAGATAGCGTCCTTTTCTTAAAAAATACAAAATTTTCGTTTATTTTCTAATGGAATGCGATATACGGATCACCCCCTCCGAAACTGCCTGTTCAAACGTGCCTCGCACAGACCAGTGACTGACCGAAGTCATTGAATGGCTGTTGATACCACGTGTGTTATTAGTAAGTGGATTATAAAGGGCCGTCCCACATTTTCCAAATGTAATTTCGACGCTGGTAGGACTGGTTCAGAAGTTCAGGTGATTTCGCCTATGTCTATCGCTGGCTCGAAATTTTTAGGATATCGTAAACCCTTCAAGTTTTACTTCTCCATCATAGTTTTCGTAGGGTTGCCGGCATTTTCCCGATCGCTTTCGAGGTGTCGCCGGCATTTGCCCTATAGTTTCACGGTACACCAACGTGGTGTCACCGAACGGCATAGTGCTAATAGTTAGTTTAAGGTTTATAGCCATCAAGTGTTTTTAGTAAGCATTTAAAGAGCATATTTCCGCTCTGATATGCGAAATTGTGATCGTGTATCACTGTTATTGTTGTAGTTATTAACCTCTCTATATTTTTTGTAAAAAAATAACTTATTTTGCTTTAGTTTAAAAAATACCCTTTGAATTTTAAAAATACACCTTAAAATTTAGAGAGGGAGTGATAATACCATTTAGAAATATTTAACTGGCGAACACTGCGCGGCTAGTAATCAAGAGGTCCCGCTATCACTCCTTACCGAGCCTGCACTCTGCAGTTTTCTATCAGATCGGTCGGCCAGCTTGGTGTCAGTTTTTCGAGTTTTGTCCCATTCGAGGCAAAAATGATGTAAAATCCCCCCCCCCCCCGCGAAAAAACCTCCCAGATAACCAATTTCTTTCCTCCTTCTTATTCGTTCCGATGTTCCAGCGCGGTATATCAGTCCTCTTGTAACTCTCGTGCTTAAAAATCCCAACGCAACCAAATCCAATTTTATTTAATTTTCAGTTTTATACTTAGTCCTGAAAGAATGTTTTATTAGTTCACCTTTCCTCCTTAATCTGTTACGTCATTTCCTTTTTTCATTCATGGAGTCAAATCTGATTTGAATGTTTAACGAGTCAACCCTTGTACTAGAGATTTCTTATAGTACGCGGTGAGCGATTTATTTGGGATTTTGTGGCCAGCCTGCCTGTTCAAACACATGATTTCGGCCGTGAGTTAGCTAGTAAAAGTAGTAAGTTTCGACTGTCTCCCAAAGCTCCTTTTTTTTACTTTATTTATTAGGTTTTTTCTATAAGACAGTGTGTTTGTGAGGATGTGTTAAAAAGAAGGTTGGGTTTGCAGTTTAAGGGAGACGGTTAAGAAAATTTTTACAACAAACATCTTTTTAAATCCTTTATATTAAACTTCGATTTTGTGTGTGTTTGTTTGAGGCTGCCGGGTAAATCTGCGGAGGCTGAATTTGTTGCACTTGCCATCATCCGATTGCGTTGAAACTTAAATAGATTTTATGTCGATGGTAATGCATTCTATCATGTTTTGGAGCTTGTCAACGACACTAAAAGGCCACTTTTACTCACTCTTTTATTATGGCTTCGGAATGCGAATAAACCAGTTTGCCGTCATCCAATCGCGCGGAAATTTGGCTGATAGATTCTTTGTCGATAAGAATATACTATATCAAGTTTTGGGGTCTGTTACTGTGACTAAAAATCCGCTTTCACATACGCTACTATTGTCACTTCCGATGACTAATAAACCAATATTTTCTATCATGTTTTGGGGCTGTCACTAAAAGGTCACTATTGCTTTACGTCAAACTTGTCAACTTTTACTCACGTCCTATTATCCAGATATCAAGTTTGCCTTCATCCACTCGATCTGAATCTTAGCAGATAGACTCGTAGTGGATGACAACGCGTTCAATCAACTTTTAAGAGAAAAAAGAGGGGGAAAAAAAAAACATTCTGAATGAATATTTTCTTTGCAGTGATCGTACACTATGAAAACTTGATCTGAGCTCGATTTGTTGCAATTGCACATAAAAATTGGCAGTGCTTATAAAGTATTTATATTAAACATTTTTTTTTATGGATTGTATTTATTTGTACTAACCACATTTTCGACTATCAATGGAAGTGAAATCTGGATGTCAATTGAGAAACCTACTCGAAAATAATAGCTTCAGTCGAATAAAATTAAACAAAATATTACTTAATGTCAAAGACTTCTCATTGAAAGTATTCTTTTTAGAGTTCTGTATTTGACTAGAATAAAGTAAGTGTCCCGAATGTGGGAAAAATTCAGATTATAGGTAAAGTGACAAATGGCATCAAGTAATTTGTCCTCAACATCCACCATCCTTGTCGATTTTCGAAGCCTTCGTCTGAAAGGCATCATCGAGTATATATGACCTACCCAGTTGACAGCATCTGATGTTGCACACCTTATTCCTGAACCACGGATTGAACTTGTCTTGGATATTCAGAACATTGTACTTTCAGTTTTTCCATGGCGTGTTTCGAGCAAATAATTGTTTGATTGAACTTGCTGAATCCGCTCTTCCCCTATCAAGTAATTTTTATTGAGGATTGATGCGTGCTATCTTGCAAGTGATCTGACCCTTCTTGTCTGTGCTAAGCATCGTATAAAGTTCTCGGGTGGAAGCTAGTAAATGAATTTCAAGTGCCCTTCTTGAGATATCTAATCAGTTTTGAACTATGCTCCTTCTCGATCTGATTTTGAACTTTTCATCGCATAACCCTGCATAGTAATTGCGCCTTTGTTTCTGTAGACTTATATTTGCTTTGAAAACGTAAATGACGTTGATGTTTTTCGGGTAATGACGTGGAGTGAACCAGCATAATAACCAGAAAGTTGTGATTCTCCAATTTCTTTAAAACATTAGCCCTTAGTGGGAATACGGACTTTTTCTCGTACTAGAATATGCTAATAAAACGTTTACAGAATAAATTCACCAGTTTAGTGTTTTTGGCAATATGTTCCAAAATTATAAAATTATTAAAAATATTAACAAATTGGCTAGATTTTTACCGACAAAAATAGTTGTCTATTTCTAGTTTTTGCTAAAAATTTTGAAAGGAGCAACTTTCAATTATTCGTAATGAACAAATAAATTCTTTCTTATAATATTTGCTGTCCTAAAGAAAGAAAGGAACGTAATCCTTTCAAACCAAAACTGAGTTCTCAGGAGGTCATTAATCTTTGTGCTCCACCCCTGAATCCGCCGTTGGGTGTAACGGAATAAACTTTGATTTGAATGAATATTTCCGTAGCCGTGTACTCGATATATAGACTTAAAACTAATCAATGTGCATGAAACCTAAAAATGGTCGAAAAATTCAATTTTTATTGCATTACATGGTCCACCAAACAATGTTTTTACTCCGAAAGATTGTCCCACGTTAATGACTTTATTTATTTCTAAAAAGATAAGTACGTATATTGGTGATGTTAGAAATATCAGTTCTTCCTCCAGTATGAATCCAAGATATATCTATTTGTCACTTTTTCATTCAACCATCTCGGTCGTTTTGATCACTTTCTCGGGAGCATGCTTGTTGCGTATCACTGCCCTTCCACATATACCGACGAATCCTTTTCAGGGGTCTGCTTAATACAGGGTGATGTTCTTCCAAATTTTTGACTTGTTTGGTATGGGGAAAAAATTAATTTTCTAAGATATCTTAAACTTTCCGTCATAAAAATGTCAAGTATATCAAAGAATGACTACTTCACTAGTAAAAAATAACTAAACGGAATTATGCAAATTCGGGGTGGCATACAATGTACACATTAGTTTTTCACGAATATAGAGTGTTAAGATGAGTAATTTGGTAAGTTACTTGAGGTATCAAAGTTTCGCATCGTGCCATTTCTTTTAGCATGCAGCAGATCATCATGATGTGAAATTTTCGCCTTGACTATTGCCATCTGAATCTGTAAAATTAATGGCATATTAATACGCTTTTATTAGCTTCAGACGTATGTATGTATGTTAGTGTGTAACGGAATCTTTGAACATGATTTTGACCCCCTTCAAAACGTCGGATTAACTCGAAATTTGGCATACTTATTAAGGACCGATGACAATTCAATAATTCAATAAGTTTGTCGCTTTATCACAAGGATTAGCTCGTGTTGCCCTTGCGCCGTTAAATTCCGAAAAATCAACCTTCTCCGGAATCGAACCCTGGTGTGCCGTTTGAAAGATTTGTCGTTTGAACGACAGTTATACAAAGCGTGTTTTTTTTAGTCGCATTATCCTTACCAGGATCATCAGGATTAGTGATTTTTCATATTCAGAGACACGGTAGTGTTTTGTGCCAAGTAATACGGTGTGTACTAAGGCATACACATGACTTAAATTTGAGACAAGCATGTGACTGTTGGCAGAAACAACTGGAGAGTTTTGTACACTAACTAAAAAAAAAATTATAGTTTACAGAAAAAATAATTAATAGTTTAAAAACTAAAAAAACACGCTTTAATAGAAAACCAAACTAAAAAGTAGAAAATAATTAATAGTTTAAAAGACTAAAAAATACGCTTTTATAGAAAAGTGAACTAAAAATTAGAAAATAATTTTAAATAAGTTTGAAATAAGAATCGAGTGATTAACAAGAAATATTTATTTTATCGTAAAAAAGCGTGGGGTGCTTTTTAAGATATTTTCAACAATTGACATCAAGCACCCCACGCTTTTTTACGATAAAATTAATATTTCTTGTTAATCACTCTATTCTTATTTCAAACTTATTTAAAATTATTTTCTACTTTTTAGTTCACTTTTCTATAAAAGCGTATTTTTTAGTTTTTTAAACTATTAATTATTTTGTATTTATCTTGTTATTTTTCCAGACTTTTTTACTTTCATTTACCCATATGTATACATGGGGTAATGAAAATATAGTATTCGGTCAAAAAAAATAAAAATAAAAACGATTTTTTTTTTTGCATTTCTCCACGTTTTGGAACATCCTAATTTCAAAAAAGTGATCTTGAAATTTTTTTCTGTGTGTGTGTCTGTGGCCACCATAACTTCCGAACAAACTGACCTACGATGTTCAAATATGGTGTGCGGGTAGGTGGCGGCCATGGGAGCTACCATTAAAGTTTTCGTCAAAATCGCTCATGGGCATAAGGTAGCTGCCATTAAAAAAATCATGTTTTTCAATGATTGTTAAAAAACGGCTTTAATGATTTTAATCAAAATCGCTGTGGTGATGCTTATTGTGTTCTAAATATCCCCACCCCCGAAATTCCCGTAAAAATGCTTTAATGGCGCAAAAAGTTGAAAAACGAATGTCTTAAACACAGAGTCCCCTTTGCTTGAACATAGCTCATAAACGATCCTCTTCTCAGTTTCACTTATAAGAAAGGATAATATACGAATTATCGAGATGTACATCGCTAAAAGCACCATTTTGGCAAAGTTAAAAAAAAAAAGAAAAAAGATCCATAGAAAGGATAATATACGAATTATCGAGATGTACATCGCTAAAAGCACCATTTTGGCAAAGTTAAAAAAAAAAAAAAAAAGATCCATAGAAAGGATAATATACGAATTATCGAGATGTACATCGCTAAAAGCACCATTTTGGCAAAGTTAAAAAAAAAAAAAAAAAAAGATCCATATAAGGATTATAGCAAAAAATATCGCTAAACTGGCCATTTTTTCTAAATGAATGATGGAAATATAAAAACGATAAATGACATAAATCCACATCAGTAATTTTGTGTAATTGAAAGTTGTGCGATGTTCCACACCCCTAGTTTTTACTTTCAATTAACATAGGGTAATGAAAGCATTGCATTCGGTGAAAAAATGGATTTCGATTTTTTTTTCTTTTTTCGTATTTCTACACGTCTTGGAACCTGCAGATTAAAAAAAGTGACCTAGAAAACATATCTGTATGTGTACAATGGCCAGCTTAACTCCCGAACGAATTGACCTCTACGATGTTCAAAATTTTGTGTTGGGTTAATGGTGGTTATGTGTCATGGGACTTGTCATTAAGGATTTAGTCAAAATTGCGCATGCCATTGTGTTTTTCAGCAATTCGCAAAATAATAATAATAATAATAATATAAATAAAAAAAAAAATTAAAAAAAAACTTGGCTCTCAATGATTTGGATCAAAATCGCTGTGGTAATGTCTTTTAAAGTCCCTTTGGTATAATTTTTTTTAGCCAGTGTAAGAATTAATGCCTACAATATCGCTGAACTGACAATTTTTTTAAATGAAAAATATGGCCAAGGTAAATAACACCAATCCACGTCAAATTTAAATGCAGTGACCAGTATTAAGTATAATTGAAAGTGGTGTGATGTTCCACACCCCTAGTGTTTTATTGGAATGGTGTGAAATGTCATTAACAGATTTTTCTTTCCTAAGAATTTGCGCAAAAATGTAAAAAGACCTAACACTTCTCTGTGAGACAAATTACAAAAAATGAATTTAGATGTGCGAAACATGTTGACAGCTTTCTTAAATCCCCTCCCCCTACCCTACTTTTTCAAATATCATGGTGAGAATATTGTTATTATAGTGCTGTATGATGGTAAAATATCCCACACATTAGTTCATTTTATTCATTAATGTACATTAGCCTCTTCTCAGCCACCCATGCTACAAAAGTAAAAACATCTTGTTCGTAAATTTGTACTTGCTACATAACAAGAGCCCATCTTATGATATATGTTTGGCAGATGAAACAAGTGTATGAGACAAGACTAACAGATTATAATGGCGAAACACTGGATGAAATATTAGCTTTTTTCCCATTGTTACTTTTCATGATGCATTTGCATTTATTACCATAATCACAATACATGCTTTACTTTCTCCGCTCATTAATGAGTCGCGCGCTTCTGCCCGTCGTGAGTCAGACACCTGACTATGATACAATCATATCGCCATACTGTACGTTATCTCATACCCTTTTGATTTGCAACATTTAATTCGTGTAATGGAAGGTTAGACGGCTTGAACATGACAGCAAAGAGGGTTCTGGATAGCTCTTTAAATGCAAGGATTGAATGAAGAATTGAGTTCTGTGAAGCATGAATTCTTGCTGCAAACATGGAACCTCTTTCGCTTCTTCCCTTTTCCTTGCGCTTCTCCAGTCAACCAGGATTTTATCGTGTCCGTTCCCTTTATGGAATACTTATGGGGATTAAGAGATGGTTGTTGGTTCTTGTGTGAGGCTTCTTTCCTCTTGTTTCGTTATTGGATTAAATGGGGGATGTACTTTTACTCTTACCTGCTCTTAAGCTCTTTGCTGCTGTTATTTGGATATGAAGCAAGAAGGAGAGTGTTTTGCATCAGTCCGAGAAATGCGAGTGACAATTTCCTATCTCGGAAAAATAGAACTTCCCTTTCAACAAGTTAATTGAACTCATTAATTATATTCCATTTATTAAGACTTTATACTTATAATCTTGACCTTAAATAAATCCATATTAATTTTAAAACGCCTTAAATTTCGATCGTTATCTTATTAAAATGGACAAAATGTACACTTACTAAATTAATTTTGAAATATGATTTTTAGCGTGACCGAAAAAAGGTTCAATGTGCCACTTTTTATATATTCTAGTAATTAAAAGAGAGCAAGAAGATTTTTGTTTTTCTAACTTATACTATATTGTTTGGAATATTAATGAAGTCAAAATTTAGCACTTTGCTTTGTTAAGGTACCAGATTTACGTTTGTAAGTATGCTTCTGAATAATTTCGGTAACCTGCTTGCTGAAATAGTTTATTGCTTTACTGGCCATGAGTAATTTGAAATTAGTGATCGTCTGTGTGACCCGAGAGCAGTAGTTTCGAGTTTTTCTGTGATTGATCGCCGTTAGTTTGACAACATGATAGATTAAATTAATCAGAAGACTTCTTGAATTTCTCACCATCACTTGAGTTGCCAAACGTAGTCTCTGGAACGGACCTTCAACGTCACACTAGAGTAATTAGCTCAAGGCAGCGTTACCCATCAAATAAATGCAGCATCGTTCGGTATTTAGTGTCCGATCTAAAAGAGGTCAATGCTTTCTAGTAAGCAGCTTGGTGGGAAACAAAATCCTGCTTTTATTTTGTCCGTTTGAAAGAAAACGAGTTAGGCACAAAAAGTGTGTGTATAAAAAAAAAAAAAAAGAAGGGTTTCCAATGAAAATTCAAGAATAATAGAAAATGCAACTAAACGGAACGTGGAGAAAACCGCTTTGCATGTGTAACGCCACAGCAGACCAATTTGTTATGAAATGGAATATCTTCCTTTGAAAAGTGTAGGATTACTGGAGGAGTATTCACAGCCGGAAGCTGTGTAAAAGCAACTTCATTGCTTTTTGGAGCTTTCTTTTATTTTGATCTTTATTAAATGAAAATTTCTATCAGCAAGATGCAAGGTGAGAAATTGTTAAGTGTGGGAGAAGAAAAGCTATTGTTGAGGAAAAGCTATGATTGAGTTTTCAATTGCCAGTGTTCCAACCTCCCACTCTGTTCTCACATGCTGAGAAAAATTTTAGTATTTGCTTTTGGTTAATTTTGAAGGCCGTATTCGTAATAAATTTGAATGGTAACGTGATTCGGGCAACCTTCAGTAATATCATTCTTGGGAATTTAGAAACGCTAAAACTTTTATTATTCTGTATAAATATATTTTCAATTGTTACTTAGGCAAGGTTCACCACATTAAGTGCTGTCTACTACCTCGTTGGGGCACAATGAGATATAAGGATACGAGAGAAATCAAGAAAAATCTTTTCCTGATAATTGTACACGCCAGTAAATATTTTCCATCTCATGCTAAAATGTTCTATTTCAGCTTGTGATAATATGCATGTTCTTCTAAATCAAGTGATTATTGCGTATACTATATCAGGATGTTCCCCTCCCTCCCCCCCCTTCTTTATTTTTTTGAAGTTGATTGTTTTCTTACGCTAGGCCCACACTAGGGCTATAACATTCTTACATCAACGACATCTACAGTTACGTTTCGTAATTTTTAACTTGGTCAGATGACGACACCTGAGTTAACACCTCCCTCTCTCAATATACACGCCACTTAACGAGAGGACGTTGAGATTTCGACGGATTTAACGTGCAGCTGTCATTATTAGTATACACGCCAGAGTTACGATTTCCCGCTGGTTTATAACTCGGTGGAGTCAGCTTAAATGTGAATCGTAAAAATAAAAAAATTGCTTTAAGGTTATTTAAAAATATTAGTTCGGAAAAAGAGTATTGATTGTAGACTTTTATGTACATCGAACTTATCTCTACGAAAAATATGCAATTTGAAAGATTTGAGTCATATTATTTTGAAGGGAATGTTGAATGTATTGGCATTTAATATTACACTTTGATGACGGAAAAAAGTACCACCTCCTTTCCTAGTTTTAAAATTCAATCGGTTTAAAAACCAATTTAGTACTTATTTATGAGACTCTCCTGTGCAAATGCACTCTCTATTAGACCATACCATTAAACATATTCTTTATTGAAATTTTATGATAACGGAAGAAGGTTTTAAAGACTACGAAGAATTTTTTTTATAACCATTTTTGAACTGTAACATTACAACTGCAAACAGTTCATTCTAGGGTGTCAATTTGTACAAACAACCCGTTTGGTCGGAATGTCCTTTTTTTTTTTTTTTAAATTTCTAAAGTATCCATGTATGCAGTGCAGTAAGTACGCATGAAGGTCGTCAAACTTAAAATCCTCTGGGAAGGCAGCAAAAAATGCCATCCACTTAAAGCATCGTTAGTACAATAAAGTACGAAATACATTTTTCCGCCGGGGAGTTGAGAAGTTACAGATGACTGGGTGAGCCACTGACTGCCATGACTACCGAAGTGAAACGAAGTGAGTGACCTTGAAAGCCTACGTTTCTGTAAAAAAATGCTTTCGATTTTCTGTTCTCTACAATCTCCACACCCATAATTTCTTGTTCGTCCTTACTTCCACCCACCTCAAACAAAAGTCGCGGAAATCGAATATTTTTTTAACCTGTTGTTATGATGTAAAGTGAGAGGAGTTATTTATTTTTCACACCTCAAAATAATTGTAAGTTTCGCTGTATTTATTTGAAAAGTCTTGAACATTCCATTGACATTCTAAAGCAAACATAGCCGTGAATATTTAATGATCGATTTTCACAAAAATTCTAAATCATTCAGTAGTTAGGACTGAGGTCGTGTAGCATGTGAGAGGTTTCACTGGAGCTCACTATTATCTGAATTCAAAGTGAGTCAACATGATGGTGATTGTGACAGATAGTCTTGACTCGTGGGAATTTTCTTTCATTTGAGACCCAAATACGGGCAGTTTAACACTGTAAGACCTTCTGAAAGGCCTCCCCTTGACATTCGAACTACTATCAGTATATCTTACTTTAACGATGTTCCGGCGTAGTATATGCACCGTGTAGTTCTTGCTCCCTGAATTGTCCAACATTACCATTCAAACTAGTGAAAAAATCTATTCATTTTGAAAATTGCTTGTACGTTTATTTGCAACAGATTTGGTCAACAGGAGCATAAAAATGAGCTCATGCAGTTATGACTAATTTATAAGCTCTAATATCTATTACTTTTTACCACTTAACAAAATATAGTTTGGTATGCATATTGATGGTCAAGAAGAGCAAAGGTCGTCGTCAGGTGAATCTTCCACACCTCTAACATTTTCACCTCTCTCTTGACTTAAAATCAATCGAATCCCGTCATCATCAGACACAGGCGCACGATGCACACAAACGGGCAAATGCTAATGGGATTTGCAGTTCGAACTCGCATGACCCAGGGCTGAGGCTGACCCGGATTCCGCGCCAACTTTGGCTGCTTGGAAGAAGCCCAATGCCGACCGCATTCCACTGCTTGCCACTGCCCAACACACATTTGAATTCATTCCCTTACTCTCTCCCAAAGGGTTGAGACGTCATCTCCTTTCTGGACAGATATTAGCCTTGGCCTTGCTTTTATTTGGCACGCTAATTGTTTGTTTTTTCACCTTTTCCGCCTTGTTTGTGGTTGGTGACTATTTACCTAAGGATTTGGCGATGCTTATTTGGTCGATGGCAGAAATGGAGAATTTTGCTCCTGTTCTTTTTCTTCAGATTTTTTAATTACTTCTGGAATCGTAGTAACTTCTTCACCCCCACGTTGTTATGATTTATTTGTGGACTAATCGTTGATTTTACTTGCCTATACGTCACAGTTTTTGTTTTTTATTATTCCTGTTTGTCCTTGCGAATTATATCTATTGGTACTTAATGTAAATACATTCTCGTATCTAATGACTTATCTAAGATGAAAGAAAAAAGGTTCACGAGACAAGATTATGATTCTATAATAAAAGTCAATGGTGATGAAATTTGATGAATGATTAAAGATTTAATACAATTTTCGACGTATAATTTTTTGTAACAGACCAACCACTGCTTTCAATATTTCTTGACTAACTTTTTCCAGAAAATGCAGGAATTGCTAATTGCAAATTTCTTCATCAACCACAAATAAGGCGGAAAAACCTAAGAGCGTCTGCACAAAATTTTAAATTAATGAGATGTAATTGATGTGACAAAAAATTAACCACTTGAAACTATGATATATGTTACTTGAAGTTTCCCTTAGGAAAACAACTTAAGTCATTTTGAATGTCCCTACAGAAAAAAGTCACACAAATTGAAGTCGGAAGAATAAGGGGGCCAGTAAATACCCATTCCTTTGCCCAATACGCTCCGGAATGGAATATCCTGTCATTTTGGTCAAATCCAGAAAGATATAAACACAACAAATGAGCATGCGCTCTCTAGATTTGGTAGTTTTGTTTAGTAGCTAAGTTTGAACGCATCATGTTTTGAGACTTTACACACTTCTTTATCGAGGCTCTTATTTCTTGTCACCTTGTATATTGCAAGCCTCGTTGTTGTTTGAGAGCCGAATTATCGTTGCAATTGATTTTCGGATTTTGAAAGAAAAGCAATCTTGAATGTTTCAGAGTTTGGTAATTAAACTAGGGATGTGGAACATCGCACGACTTTTAATTACACTATAATACTGACGTGGACTTGTGTCACTCACCGTTTTTATATTTTCATCATTCATTTAGCAAAAGTGGCCAGTTTGGCGATATTTCTTACGATAATTCTTATATGTGTCTTAAAAAAAAAAAAAAAACCAGCTAAAATGAGGGTTTTGGTGATATACCTTTCAATAATTCTTATATTGTCCTTTCTTATAAGTGAAACTGGGGAGAGAAGAAAAAACGATCGTTAATGAGGTATGCTTAAGGAAAGAGATCTCTGTGTTATAGGCATTGGTTTTTCAACTTTTTACGCCTTTGAAGCATTTTTACGAGTTTCAGAGGTAGGGACGTTTAGAACACCTTAAGAGGCATTACCACACCAATTTTGATGAAAATCGCTAGAGCCGTTTTTTAGCAATTACTGAAAAACATGAGTTTTTCAATGGCAGCCACCTTATGCGCATGCGCGATTTTGACGAAAACCTTAATGGTAGGTCCCTGTGCCATCACCAACCTGCTCACCATATTTGAATATCGTAGGTCAATTTGCTTGGGAGTTATGTTGACCACAGGCAAACATTTTTTTCTAGTTCATTTTTTGGATATCAAGATGTTCCAAAACGTGGAAAATGCAATTTTTTTTTTTTTTTTTTTGTCTGAATACTATACTTTCATTAACCTATGTATATATATATATATATATATATATATATATATATATATATATATATATATATATATATATATATATATATATATATATATATATATTACAATGAGAATTATATTAGTTTACATAGTTAGTAATTTATATAATGAAATAAAATAATTTGTGGCTTAACTACCAATTAAATTAACATTCTACATCAAGTTCTGTGTTTTTGTGCAAACTACACTGAAATTAAATGTCTGATCGCGACAAGTTTCCTCAAAAATCAATCGGAAATTCAGACCTTAAATACTTAGAGTGCGAAATATCGGATAGGTACATACTTGGATATTCGATAGCCAGTTTTCTTGCCAAGTTTATCGCCAACTTGGCGATAATTTTGCTTATAAAAATAATTGAAATCGGAAAGTATTTTGTAAAAAATATGTCGAAAACCTGCCATGGAGAGATTTTAATTATTAAATGTTGCTAAATCGTACTGGTTGTTTTCTAAATATAATGTACTTCTTCGCTTCTATAACAACATTAATAAAAATGTGTGTATAAGCAGCTTTTAATAACAGATACTGTCACAATCCAACTTGTTAGTTATTGCTTCCTAATAAGGTCTTTCTTGTGCAGTTTGTTTCTTCCTTAATGGGGAATTTCTTTAGTCTAAAAAGATGTGTCCTTGTATTTTAGAGATTGTGACTTGACAAGGAGGACATGGGTTTACTTTTGTCTTATAACTTCTTATTTTTCGAAGTATTTATTTATCTAGTTGGAATACTATCGGATCTGTTTATAAATTTTTCCTCTCTAAGAAAAAAAAAAAATGGTATTCATTTACTAATAGAACATAAAATTATATTACTGTTAAAATTAAATACTTTTAAGACGAAAAGATCTGTAGCTGTATATGTAGGAAAAGGTGTAAAGGAAATGTTTTTGTCTTCCTTTATTCCGTCAATTCATGACATAAATTGTGGATATTTATATGTTCTACTGGTATTACGCTCTTGCGACATGACCTTAGAATTCGATTGAGTTTGTAATAGAAGTCATTTTTCTTTTTGTATTGCGATATAAGGAAATATCCCTTGCTAATAGGTGGTTGGTTGTCCACCAATTTGTGCATTACGCAATCACCAGTCTGTAACACACCTATTTTTTACAGTACATAATATTACTGCTAAAAAGGCTTTTTTTTTTTTTTTTTTTTGCCAGCTATGGAATAAGATGCGTCTTGCAAAAAAATATTTCGGAGATGGCTCATATTTCATCGTTTATTGTATTTTAGTTTGGACAAAATATCCCATACAATACAATTTTGTTCTTAATTTTGGTCATTTATTAATTTTCAAAGCTTATAATATTTTCAAAAACCCATTATCGTTTGTTGTAAATGTTTAAATAGAATTCTATCACTTTAGGAAGATACAGTGGGAACTGGTTGTAATTTTCTTTACATTAAGAGATCAATTACATGGCCGCTCGATCGTTTGTGTACATGTGACGTAACTGGACAAACTCGCGTCTCAAATCATCTTAAGAACGGTAAGTAATAACTAAAGAACAGGGCAGTATTTCTAAATAGGCTAAGTAGGCTGCAGCCTAGAGCGGCAAATTTTCAGGGGGCGGCAGTTAGGCAATTTATTCAAAAGTTAAAATGAAGTATTTCAGACGTTAATAAAATTTTCCGTACGAACAAGTTAATTAAGTTCCGAAACCCATTATATTTTTTTACAAATCTTAAAACAAGTAGATAATTAATTTGATTATATAATTTATTATATAAACCATTGAAATTGTAGTTTTATCTAAACTAAATGAACTTATGTTTAAAAAAGAGGAAAACATCAATGAACTCTATCCTTTTGCTGTATAAAACAAATGTATTAAGCAAATAGGAACTACAAAGGGAGCGGCAAATGAACTTCAGCCTACAGGCGGCATACTCTTAAATCCGGGCCTGCTAAAGAATAACCTCTTTCTGAATTTCCATGTTAAATTTAAATGCGGTAAATTATAGTTAAGTGCCGTATTTAAAAGGACAGATCCTAACTCATACAAGAGTTGTGATGCTTTATATTCCCTCATATTGCATGTAAAGAGTAAATTAAGTGCGCCCCCATATTGTAAATAATAACAAGATTTTTCGAGCAAAAGTATTATTTATTTGGAATGCTTTCCTCTATGCATAAGGGTGATAAATGTCAATAAAATGAAAGGAATCGTATTCGAAGCTATATGGATGGATAATGGAAAGCCCCATGTGATACTCACCTGTATGTCAAATAGAGGTTTCTCGTATTCTTTTGCAAATGAGTCAAATGGAGGTTTCTCTTATCCTTTTGCCTTCTTTTCCTACGACAGTTATTTCTTACGTTTTCAGAAAACTTCAGAACCATTTGTACTTTCAATTATCCATATGTTAACATAGGGCAATGTAGGTATTACATTCTATAAAAAAAACTATTATTGTTATTATTATTATTATTTTTTTTTTGGCTGGGGGGGGGAGGGGGTTCTACACGTTTTGGAATCTCCCGAGTTCAAAAAATGTAGTCTGTCTGTGGTCAATATAACTCCCGAATGGATTGACCTTTGCTGTTTGTACACGGGTTAGTGTTGGCTTTGTGACCTGCCTTTAAGGTTTTCCTCAAAATTGGGTATTCACATATGCATGGTAGATATTATTTAAAAATGTATGTTTTTCAGCTATTGCCAAAACTGTGGAATCACTTTGCATGTTCGTTATGATTAAGAATGAAAATTACACCCCATTGACCCAAACAGCCAAACACGAGCCTAGATACTCTCTAAAAACATTCTTGAAATATATTCTAAAACTCATTCGTATTTCAACTGTTGATTTTCGTTCGACTTTTCGTTTATTTGTCTGGAAAAATAAAATGCGAACACGAAAGGGAAGTACAAAGGAAGACCGGACATGCCCCTGTCTTTTATCAACCACATGTATGCACAAAGCCCAAAGAGCTGTTATATACTGAGTTCTTTATTTCGAAAACAGTGCTCTTGTTACCCGAGTCCTTCTCGGTCATTTCCGAAATGACATTCAAGGGTAATGTGGATATTGATCCTTTCCGATTTCACCTGCGTTTCCTGTGTTCTGAGGAATGTTGAACTGTATTTTGGAATTTCCATTCTTTCGACGAACTTGTTTTTGTAATGTTTATTGTTATGTGTCGCAGTGTTTGGGGAGTTTAATCTCTGTTTTTCTTCATGGTTTGCGTGTATGGTATGCAAAACGAACACGAACAGAATATCCTCCCGCTTGTTTGATCAACAACGGACTACTTGGCGTCAGAAGTTACTGACGTTAGCCGATTGCTGTCCTGATGAAATAAGACACATGAACCTTCAATTCGATAACCCGTGGTGTTTGGGTACTTATGACTATATAATTTGTGATGTTGGTCTCAGTGAGCGGAGTAGCTGTACATATATATACGTTTTAATTTGCCCCATCCACATATGTTCAATAGGCTGCCGGTATTAGTTTAAATCAGGACACGGGAAAGATCAGTTTAATTTTTGAATACCCATGTCGTTAAACCATGAGCTTCAGTCTACGTACGTAACAGTTATGTTGAGGGAGAGACAGGCCCTTCTCGAAATTTTGCCGCAGAGTACACAGTTGCCGAAGCCGTGTTATCCAAAATCTCCGGATACATTTCAGAGTTCCTGTTTTCAACCTCAGAAACTAAAAGAACCCAGGCTATATTACAAAAAACATCCCCACACCTTTTTTGATGTTGCGTAAAAGTGTTTTTTTTTTTTTTTTTTTTTTTTTGTCTTCTGTTTCAAGTTTCACAAGAATTCTTTTGTAGAAATATCGAACTCTTTAAGTGCAGTCAACTTGGACAACTTTGCCAGTTTTTAAACATAATAATGTTAGGCTCCCTCTTAAGCTCCTTGGACCAATAAAGATCCAACCAAAACATTGACAGTCTCTATTGGTTGATTCAAGACAAGGAACCTAACATTATTTTGTTCAAAAACTGGTAAGATTCGTCCAGTTGACGGTACGTATCATCTTCCCCAAATTCTTATGTACTTAAATAGAGATAGGTGCCTTCTAATTTTTAAGGAGGGCTGTTTCCAATTTAAAGTTATTAGGACGGACATTTTGTTTCGTCAATCCTAGATGTTAATCGTTTTGTTATAGATCTACTAGTCTCTTTGTAATGAATTGGTGTTACTGATATTTTTAACTTTTCGTATGACCACTTCATATGCTAGATATTGGGACTGTCCACTGAGGAAAATGCCTTCATTTGATCCTCTGACGTATCAGGGTCACGCTACAAAGGCGCGTTTCCTCCAAAACAGAAGTGAATGGGATCTGTCTGGTGGCCTGCGCTACTACACCAATCTGGAAAAGACAAAAGAAAGAAAACTTACAGGTGTACCTCCGAACTCTTGTCGGCGTGTGTGGCAAAAGACAGCCATATATAAAAAAAAATCAAAGCGTAAAGAATAAGAAGAAACTCGCGAAACCGGCTCGCCCTCTAGGTAGACTCGCTAACAGGAAGTTTTTAGCAGATCGTTTTTAAGGAGCCGCCGTCGCTATCCTCGCATCACGTGAATTGGGGAACAGACTGTGACGTAAGGGTGGAGCGTAATCGATATCTTATTTACCACGTGATTGTATTGTGAGAAAAAGTAAGCATTTGCGAAGTTGATACAGTTGAAAGCTCGGGCAGTGTTTGATAGCTATGAGTCTTTCCATGTGTTAACCCCTTTTAGCAACTACTAAAAGTGGAGTAACTGAAGGGTCCGCGGATTATGGGAGTAAGGTTCGCAGGACAAAATGATTTTGCAAATTGTCTAATGAAAAATCTACAATACTCCTATTAATTAGGCTTTTCCATGTAAACTTTCAAATTTTAAATTAACATTAAAAATTCTGTAATGTACTTAGATATTTTACGTATGTATTTTAAGTATGTGTTATACTTATTACTATGCAGTCTTTAAGATCATATGCAGCCTATATAGTAATATAGTCCAATAATACTGTCCAGATAAAAAATATTAACTCATTCTATAGTTTCTAATTAAATTTCCTCAATCAATTGATAGAGTACTGCAATATAACCAACAGTGCCAATATTTTCTGTGGATAACACAATTTATTGTGTGCAATGTATGTGTATCGTATGAAGTGTATTGTATAGATTTCTGGATTGGTGATCCAAATATTTACAACTCTTATACTTTCTCATTAAATGTTGACTATCGATAGTATTGTCTTGCAGAAAACAGCCGATAGTATTGATAATTTATTTTTAAACACAACTATCGACGGTGCAAAACTATCGACAGTGATGTATTATCGTCGGTTTCAATATTTTTCTGAAGAATACAACTTATGCATTGCGCATGTATGTTCTGCATGTATGTTCTGAGCTCGTATGCGTTCATGCATGCATAATCGACAATGCCTTCAATTTAATATATTGTACATGACCGATATTCGCTATACTATTTCGAATTCACTCAGAGAAACGATCAAACATTTGTTAAAAATTCGTACTATAATGTAGCATAGGACATTTTAAATATTAAATTTTTTTGCTAGTACAAAAAGAACGCGAATTAATACGATTCGTATTGCATCGCTCATGAGTTGTATCTCATATTAGAAATTCGTTTATTGCGGACTACTATGCGATGCGACATAGCTAATGAGTTTTTATTACTTTCAATCACCCATATGTATACATAAGGTAATAAAAGTATAGCATTCGGTCAATTATTATTATTATTTTTTTTTTGTTGCATTTCTCTATGTTTTGGAACATCCTGATTTCAAAAATGTTATCTAGAAAAAATTTATGTCTGTGGTCAGCCTAACTCCCGAACTAGTTGATCTACGATGTTCAAATTTGGTATATGGGTAGGTGGTGGCCATGGGACCTAACATTAAGGTTTTCGCCCACCTCCGAAATTTCCGTAAAAATGCTTTAATATCGTAAAAAGTTGAAAAACGAATGCCTTCAACTCAAGAGTTTTCTTTGCTTGAACATAGCTTATCAACGATCTTTTTTTCTCCTCTCCTCGGTTTCACTTATAAAAAAGGATAATCAAAGAATTATCGAAAAGTATATCGCCAAAATCACTATTTTGGAGAAGTTTTTTTTTATTATTATTATTAAAAAACCCCATGTAAGAATTATTGCAAAAAATATCGCCAAACTGGCCTTTTTTTCTAAACGAATGATGGAAAGATAACAAGGTAAATGACACAAATACACATAAATTATATAGTGTAATTGAAAGTTGTGCAATGTTCTACACTCCTAGTTTTTAAAAATGTATGCTATCGAAGATATAAAGATTCGTATTACTTTTACTAAACGAACTTTTGGGAATGTGTGTGATGTCACCATGAGCGCTATTTCTGAGCAATCAGTTGTGGAATAAGACGTCTCGTTCAGCGTTCCTAAAAGCCCTTTTAATTTTCTGATATTTTTTAACAGCAAATAACTCTTTTGTTCAAATAAAATCTGGTAATTTAAAACATAACTTCAGACATAGTCCCAAGGTTTACATGCGTTTCCGATTGTTCAGATTGGAGAAGAGAAAATTCCGGTAAATTCTAGTATTAAATTTAAAATGTTTCCATTATTTCACTGTGTTGCTGAGATGAATCTCTTGTCAGTGTCTAGTCAAGATCCCGTGAACCCACCTGTTTTCGTGACAGACGTTATGAAAATTCTATTATCACAGCCAACTTGTATTTCTCTAACGGACAGGTGTGCTGCTGGTATTTCCCAAGTCATTTTGGAATATCCTTTGGTGTGTTCGGTTTGGAAATGTCATGTTAATTTTGGAGACCTTTGTAGATGAGGTTATCTTATATGGCTCCCATGTAACGGAAGTGTTCGCATTCATATCACTTTTTCCCCCCACGTATAACTGATAAACTATTGTGTATAAAAGTATTTGTTGTCGAGCTATTTGCGATTGTTACAATTACAAAAAGAAAACATATTCGTAACGCAATTTTTCCGTTGTTGTTAGTTTCGTTATTGAATGTTTGCTATTTGTTTCTTATAGTGGATGAGTTTTCGTGAACAGTGTTTAATCTCATAAAGCAATAACCACTTGTTATTTCAATATTTCACCTTATCGAGTGGCACATGCATTTCGTTTGCTTGAAGAGCAAAGAAGAGCCAGAAAGCATAAAAAGACAAACTTCTGAATTCAATACACAACCAAATGTTTACAAAACATTTTAAAGAAACTTTAAGAAAAAACGGCGCGGCGCTTTAAATTGTAAAAACGCTTCTCTCTGAATGCATGCATAAACACTGGCACGTGATTAGTCGCACCAATTGAACACACCACGATTTAAAACTTCTGCCAATTAAATGAAAACACTGTTTATATTTAAAGCTATATATAAGTTCTTCCGTATTCCCTCACGTGCACACGTTACTTCCTGGATGGAAGACTGAAATGCTTCTTAAAACAACAATCGATCTGGGATTTCAGTTTATTTTACTATTCGGCAGTTGTTTACTAAACAAAACTTCTGCGTCCTCGCTGTCGTAGCGAAATTCCAACCTTTAACTATTTCTGGGCGAGTACGGGGGACAGTATCAACCAACGCTATTGTTGCTCGTACCGGTCTAATGATTTCTGACAGCAGAGTGCAGGTCACATTTCCATTTGCGGATGTGTCTGCAATATTAGATAGCTCTTTTTCATCCACAAGTCCCGCTGGATCTTGATTATCTTTTTCTTCTGACCCTTTTCTTGCATCTCTGCGTACATAATTGCTCCGGAAGAATAGGTAGGCGGTTAAGAGGGATCAATTGTGATTGTGATGAATACCCAGACCCACCTCGACTGTTGGATGTGGAAAATTCTATTCTTTATTTAATCTCTGAATCACACAAATTCGCAAATGTGGCTGACCTTTTAAGTTTAGTTTTGTAGTTCGTTATATTTTCATGTTGGGTGATGTGTTTAGCATCTTTTGGTTCCCTCCCCTCTCTCTGTCATACGAGGCGTTGAGCACCAGAATGGAACCTTTCTGACAATTTGATTTTTGCAGTTCCTAGTTTTTTCTGAAGCATTCATGCCACAACGGTTTATCTAATGGACAACTAAGTTAGCCATTTGATAAATCACATTTGGTCCATTTTTGTATGAATGGTTTGGAATAAATGAGGAAGAAACAAACAAAATCAAATTGTGGTATGGTCCCTTCTGGCGCTCAACGCCTCATATGTTCTTGGCTATTAACGATTATGAACAATCCCAGTGGAGTTAAGCAGCACCTGAATTCGGTGAACCACTGAGAAATTAAGTATTGCGAGGCTTTGTCAACAATTCCGACTACATGATGTACAGTATAGAGCAGTGTTCACCACTAACTTTTAGAGGCGGGCCATATGACATATGTTGGAGCTTTTTGCGGGCCGCATATTTATCCCGAATACACCAATATATATCTTTAATTGCTATCATTCCTGAATATTGAAAAAAATTATTGAGATTTTTTTTGTATCTTAATAAAATTACATTGCATATTTGTTACAACATGAATGGGACTTGACATAACATTCAATAATTATATTTAAACCATGCCCTACAGATTCCCCCGTTTAAGGTTTTTGTCGATATCAATTATGAGACGATGTTGATAGAAATCATCCAAAATGAGCATCAGTTAAGTTATTCCTGTATTTATTTTTGATGAAAACCATGTTGCGGAGAAAGTTTCTTCGGGCCACGTAGTAGAGAACGCTGTTCTAGATAGTAAACACATACTATTTTGAACAAATTAAAATTATGTAAAAAAAATTATGCAACGAAATTTGATATTAGTTCTTCAAGGCTGCCGGCGGGCCGTATAGTGGCGAACTCTGGTATAGAGGGTGTCCAAAAAAATGTTCAAAACAATGCAAGAAGTAATATAAAGATAGTAGTATGACTTTTGTGGGTAATTTATTAAACTAAGGATGGGAGGCATCGCACAACTTTCAATTACTCTATAATATAATTCATTGCATTCGAATTTGATATGGTGTTATTTACCGTTTTCATATTCTCCCTCATTTAAATGAAAACGGTTAGTTTGAGGATATTTTTGACAATAATTTTTACATGGGAGAAAAAAAAAAAAGAAAAAAAAAACTCCCACACTGAAATTGGCGATGTTATTATAGACGTTACATTGTCCTTTCTTGTGCGTGAAACAGAAAAAAAATCAATCGTTGATGAGTGATGCTCAAGAGCAGAGAGTTCTCTGTTAAAAGTACTCGTTTTTCAACTTTTTACGCTTTTATCGCATTTTTACGGGAACTTAGGAGATGGGGACGTTTATAATACTTTAATGCATTAGCACAGAGATTTTAATCAAAATCTTTACAATCGTTTTTTAGCAATTGCTGAAAAAGAGAATTTTTTCATGATTTTGTAAGTATAAAGTTTCAGAGTTTTAATTTTATACAGCAAGTAAGGTAAAAATTGTCAATTACAAAATCGTTCCTGAGATAAAACACTCTGTTTAAAAAAGTAAATTATATCTGTCATCAAAATTTAACAAAATACAACGCATTCTAAAACGTGATATTGTGGTTAATAATTGTTTTTCTCACTTAAATTAATTTTTTAAAACTACCTTAAAATGTCTGAAATTATTCTTTGGTATCGGTGTTTCAAAAATTGCTTTATAACCCCCTCCCCCCCCCCTTTTTTTCCCCCTTCTTTTTTTTCTTCTTTTTTTGTATTTTCTTGTTGCTGGACAAATAATATTCCTAAATCAACACTGCAATTCTGTGTAGAGAGCGCCTATATAAATAGCGAGCGTAAAAATGCCTCTTACGAACACCACTTTATGAATGGGTAGTAAAAAACGTCAGCATTTATCACTTGTTAGCATTACAATGGAATTGCAGCCATATTACTTACGTCCATTCACTACTTTTGAGAAACTATCATAACATATAGAAAATCGATTTTCCTTTGTTTGTTAAGCAGTGGAAGCCAGACACTCATCTGTCAAAATGTCTGTTTTGCACCACTAAGTTTGGTCCGAGAACACTCACGTGATGCAGCTTATCTTAAACCGATACGATTTAATATCGAAGTCTTTAGATAAGTTGAAGGTACTGGTTACTACAAAAACTAGCACTTAAATTACTTCTTGAATTTTTCTTCGCCTGTTGACCACAAATTCATAATAAGTATTAATTAGACTTAAGAGATATACAGGCCACTTCACATATATTTCGGTTTCAACGCCAGATATGGCTGGTCCATATTTGGCGTTGAAGCAAAAATATACTTTTAAATTGATTATTGTTTTGGTGATTATTTGATAATTAGTAAAAAATTTGGACTTTAGTTATACATACTTATACATTGAAATTCGGCTGCAACATGCATATTTCTGCTCCCTGCTAGTTTATCAATGAAATTTTATATTTAGGGAATGCTTCGACAGTTGTTATAATGGACAATTCCCGCATTTTTAAAATTTTTTTGTTATTCAATTGTAGATGTTTCAAAAAGGCCATAAAGGCCCCCCCCCCCCCCTTTTCTATTTGCAACTAAAGTTTGCTTGTCAGATTTGGCGGGAAAAACGACATTTTCAGCTCGAAGCTAATGCGACGTCAAAAGATCTGTTTTCGGAAACAAGTTTTGAAAGTTTTTCGCAAATCGGGCCAATCGGACGCGATATGACAACTGTCTAAAAAAAACTCACATCAACTATTTAGCAGAAACCTTACGATAACCATGAAAACGGAAGGATCTCTTGACGTCACAGATATAAAGTAGCGTTTTCATAGGAAAGCGATCGGGCGAGGTTATTTGGCATTTTCTTTTCTTAATATTTAAATAACTAATTTTTTTAAAGAATATTTGGAATCAGAAAGAAATTCTTCATAAATATAAACTTAATTCACTCGTTTTTAAAAAATGCAGGAATTGTCTATTGTGGCGAAATTTCAAAAAAAAAAAAAAAAAAAAAAAAAAAAAAAAACCATTAACTGTGTAATCTTAAGTTAAAATGAAGTATGTTTATTTTTTTTAAATTGCTTGCTTGGACTAGCTTGTGTTTTTTTCTATCTTTATTTTAACAAAGATTGGAACCCAAGAATATATTTAGTTTTTAGTGGGATAAATTTTTGGTAATTTTAATCATGTTGAATTCGTAGACATAAAAATTCGTTTCGCTAAAGTTATTTGTTTGATAAATATTTCAGACAGCATTTTGTAAATTTTAAATTGTTTTAGGAGCGATATGAAATGAAATACTTATCGCCACTTTTTAAAAATAGACAAAAATCATCAAAACTTAAATTTAAAAAATATTTCACCATTTCTTAGTTTTAGAAAAACACGTACTGAATTATTGGAAAAATCCATTGCTGTCCATAAAACACTGGTTATTAAATGATCATCGATAACTTCTGATCTGTGTGAGATCGACCCTCAAGTCCTACTTTTATGAAGCTAAAATATATTTTTGTCGCATTGACTTTCTCTGAACATCTTATTTCTGCCGTCTTGTTAGCTGAAACGTAACCAAGGTAACCAAACCGTGTGTTTGAGCATTAATGTCACTCTAACCATATAAGTTTGATCGTAGCTCATGATTATTCTGTTGTCCTTCACATTGGTTTGTATGCTATCAATCCACGATTCGCATTGCGTTTTGAGTGTAAGAATTTTCTATTACATTCCATTTCTATTTATTTAAACGGATATGAAATCGTTTCAACTAACTTCTGTCTGTCTTGAGTCATTTGCTGAGGATAACTTTATAAAATGAAAATATGTTAAATGAATAATAAGTTATTCCGAATGTGTTTGAATAAAAGGATTTGTAAAAAACATAGGCATGTGTGACAAACAATGCATTCCATTCTGACCATTCGTGGGAAACTATACTGCACGATACGATAGCAATGTTTGCCATGTTAGAGTTATTCTGAAAACAACTCCCATAATGAACCCTCTACTATTAATTCAAGAATATAAATCCTCTGGTGCAAAGATACCTCAAAGCAAAGGAGTCCTTTCTAAGAGAGATGTTACCAACCTATGGTACCAACAGAGAGGGATCCAAGTTATCTTTTCAGAGAAAATGACCTTTTACACCGGTTCCATTATTTCTTACGTTGGTTAGAGTAAAATATTAATGGATGATTGCCAATTCAGATTGATTTTGGTCACGCCATAGTTCACTCGTTTATAATTAAAAAATGCTGTTTCTTTGTTTTGGTCTCTTTGATTTTTCAAACAATAAATCATTACACAAGTCTCTTTGTTTTTATAAAGTTTTAAACTCAAGAAATATATCGCTCCGATTTCGATGAGACTTTCTATAGTTAACATATAAAGATACCACAACGTTAGCTTGAGAGTTTTGTAACTTGGGCATTAGTAGTCGCTTCGTATAATTTTATGAATACTCGTGCCCATCCCATCACCCTCCCCCTCATTTGATTTTCCGTGTAAACTGTATGATTTGCAAGCAGCAGCATCTTGTATTTTACTTGTAGTTTAGACAGGTGTAATTACTGGATGATAAATCTTTTTGTTACTTTCCCATATCATAAAACCGCTGTTGAGCACGATCTTAATTTTATTGATTTTTTGATTCTTGCTTGCATCCTAGAATTTTCTGTATTCTATTAGATTTAATTGTAACTTGTAACTTTTATATGTATGCATTGGAAAAGCCTGTGTAATGTAAGGTATTACTTATTTTCGTTGGATTTTTTCAAATCTTCAATAGAGATCTGCTTGCTATAAACCGAGACTGTAGAACTAGGATAAGTTGAAACTATTCCTATAAGTTTTTTTTTAAAAATACTCATTATTTGTATTAAGAAATATGCAAAGAATGTACGTTGAAGATGGTAGTCGTATCAATTGACCATAATTGCACTTGTAAGTTAGTCAAAAGAATTTTTACTGTATGTATCAAAAAAAAAAAAAAAAAAAAAAAAACTCGTTTTGGAATTTTTTGATTTTAAAAAAGTGGTCTAGAAAAATGTTAATAAATGTCTGTAATCAGTATAATTCCTGACTGATTTGCGATGTTCAACTTTTGGTGTTTGTGGTAACCATGTAACCTGTCATTAAGGTTTTCGCCAAAATAATGCATGTGCCAAAAATAGCTTACCATTGAAAAAATTTATGTTTTTCAACGATTGCCAAAGTAACGGCTTTAACGATTTTGATCAAAATTACTATATTAATGCCGTTTAAGGTGTTCTAAACAACCCCACTTCCGAAATTCCCTTTAAAATTCGATTAAGGCATGAAAGTTGAAAAACGAACTCATTTAACATAGTTATCTTGCCTTGAGCATTGCCTATCAACGACTATTTCTCCTCATTTTACTTAACGGGAAGGAATAATGTAATATCTTCAAACATATCGCCAATTTGGCAGTTTATTATTTAAATTAATGAAACGAAAACGGTACACTACAACAATCCTTATCAAATTTAAATGCAGTAATCAGTATTATTGTGTAATTAAAAGTTGAGCAATGTTAAACACCTCTAGTATTGTTACGAACACTTTCAATAATAGTGCATCCATTATTTAAACAGTTTTACTTGATTTAAGTGACTCTTTTATTTCAGAAATCCACTAACTTAATCTACAAGCCAAAGTTCTCATAATCATCAATCGTTGACTTATTTTAATTTAATAGAAATTCGCTTGTTTTAACTTTTGAACTAGAAAATTGCCTTGTGACACTGGGGGAAATTGTTATAACGAGATTTTGATTAGAAGAAAATGTAGTTTAAAGATTCCAATTAAATTGAAAAGTTATTTTTTTTAATACTGGAGTGTACGATTTGAATCGCTGAATTCCTAATATTCCAGAGCAATTGATATTTAATGGTGAAACGCCAGATAATTACTTACATCCATGAACTTTTTTTTTTCAACTACATCCTTTTCGAAACAAGTATCGATTTAAACCAGGAAATGAAAACTTCCGACATAAATAGCTGTAAAAAATGATTAAAACAAATATACAAAGTAAATATTCAAAGAATGACAACCAGATTAAAATAACTTTCTTAAGAAAACCGGTTGACTTAATTTTTGAAAATTGATGCTAGTCATGCAACAAACGACTCAAATACAGAATTCGCCTATTACGATTTTTGCAAGATTTATTCAAATATGTGATGATATTTGTTGTTGTTGTTGTTTCTAATCTCCCTTTTGTCTGACGAAGTCAGACAATATCAGTGAAGCCATTGACATTAATGAAGTCTGACACTAGTTGTGGACAGTTATAAATGTCCTCCCAGTCCAGTCCAAGGCAGTCCAAAATGTGCTGAGGTGATGCCTGTTCTTTTTGGCATTTAGGGCAAAGAGGAAAATTTTTGCTTCCCCCGGAATATGTGAGGCCTTTAAGGTGACCACTAGCAAGTCGGGACAGACGGGTGATGATATTTAAATTTGTGTAAACAATCATGTGCCGTTTTACTTGAGGGCAAGGCCAATCTTAAAAAAGTTCATTCTTGTTCAACACGTTTTTGAAAGTTATTAAACGAGTCTTTCTTTACCTTGTTGTTGGGTTTGTGTTTGTTAAACAGGGAGGTAAGATAAATTAGCGATTGTGGTTTTATAAAAATTTACTTACGCTTTTTTTTATTTTAAAGAAACAAAATTTTAAACGTCGAGGGGAGGAGGGAAAGGGGGGGGGGGGAATAGAGAGAACTATTTAAACCCACTTTTTATACTTAAGTTAAAGATGCTATCTTTTGGCACCCATTTAGTGGTACTAACCCAATGGTCCTCAACCTTTTTTGTTGCTGAAGTTTGAATATTTTCTTGGGCTAAGTCAAAGATCTATCGAGTAAACGAAAGAATTGTCTCTCAAATATGTCTATTCTGTTCTTTAATAATTCAAAACACGGACAATTCTCTTGCTGCATACGGAGCATTTTGTGCTTTTTCTTTCAACTTGTAAGCAAATTAGAATTGCAATACTAGTTTATGTTTTTGTTGTCTATATTATTATTGGTGACAAAATTATAGGACAAAGTAAAGGTCAAATATAATATATATTTATTTGATACAAATTATGATTCAAACGCCTTTATTTGATCAATTATAAGCCACGGATTTTACTCTAGTATAATTAATTGCTTTTTTAGCGCTTTAGAATACATTACTCAGTTCTAGACATGTATATATATTTTTTTTTATTCTAGTACTTTTATAATTGATGAATTTATTAAAGGCGTTGCTTAATTAATTTGGCAAGACTTGAAGTTAAAATAAAAAATTTAAACGTTGCATGTGCATGACTAAATACCAAGTACACTATTTTTCAGTTAATCAAATTGTTTACTTATAAAACAGACTTTTTATAAAAAAAATATTCTTGTTTAAGTAAGGAATCCAAACAAATGTAACACACGAAATCATCCCACGATATATTAACAACTAAAACACTCCTCGAATAGTAAGCCCACTACTCCGACTTTCCATTTCCTTTAAGAGTCCAGATAACCACCAAAAGTGCATCGATAACATATTCCCAATTGCCATTTTCCTTGACTGTTCGCTTCCCCCGCTAATCCATCTATGGTAGATCGTTCCTTGGCCTGTTATGAGTGGAAACAGATCTCCTCCCGTAGATGTGTCGTATCCGAATTTAAATGTCGTGTACACATCTTTTACTAAGCTGTGAACCAATTTAGTAAAACCATAATAACTTTAGGGAAGTTTGGTAAATTACAGCTCTAGGCTATACTATAAATTGTGCCATTTTCCTATAAAAACATACATAAAAATGTTAAAGGTTTTCAAACGTGCGGTGCAATTAAATATACATTTTAATGCATTATAATTGTTGTGCAATAGAAACAATTCAAATTATTCGTTATGTTTAAGTCTGAGGTGTATAGTGTATCGTTGACGAAGAGTAGCGCACAAGGGGAATTTAAGCAATCAAATGTCGATTAAGATGTGATAAAAGAAAAGTAAGAAACGGTTTTGTCAATTTGAAAACCTATTGTCATGTTCCATTTTTACATTTAACGATTCATTAATATATTTATATCTTATGTTTCTTCAATTTAAAATGTTTTTTTTTCCCCCTTAAAATTCCAGAAAGGACCTCTTTTATTGTGTTGGAATTCCTCATTCCGCCCGCGGGTTGCCAACCGCTGTTTTTTAACCGATGCTAGTGTCGTTAAAGGTTAAAAGTGATTACAATTCTAAACATTATTTACTTAAAAAAATAAAACCTTTTAGTGTACTTCTAACTGCTTTCAAACCTTTAAATTGCTTTTTTTTTTTTTTCTTCTTTTTTTTTGTCAAAATAATTTTTAAATGACATATACTGTTCTTACACATTGGTCTGTAATTCACTCGTTTCAATTTTAATAAAATCATCCAACATTACAGTTCGGATTTGCGGTGGATTCATCATAGAAATAACCACCCTGTAGAAATTCTTTCTCTACGAAAATATCACCCTAGCAGTGAAAACTAATGAACACTGTAAATACACCGGAACGAAAACGATTTTGGACAACTTATTGGAAGACGTAACTTCGCTCACACTTACGTTTGCGTGATTAATTGCAGTGGACTTTCAACTTTTATGTAGGAGGTGGAACTTATTGATGATAAATGATTTTTGAGTGAAATATAAATCATCTTCTTGGATTAAATATTGCTATTGTATTCTTTGATGAAACTTATATATTTTCGGTTTTGTTGCTTGCTTGCTTTGGTTTAAAAAAAATTATCGCGCTATTGTGCATTGCAAACGTCAAGATATTAGTTAGTAAGTGATCAATGATCTCCTTAGCTTGGGCGTAGCTTTGGTCCCGTGTTTGAAAGGTTGTGGAATCGAACGCGTACACAGGGGTGTAGTGGAGCGGGAACGTGTGGGAACGACGATCCTTTACCTTTTTAAAAAGGGGAACGGCGTTCCCTCACATTTTTTTTTTTTTAAATTTGTATTTAACATTTTTTTCCCCCTCACGTGACACTAAACGCAAAATCGAGTTTGAAAACGAAAAAGTTCTTTCCTGAGAATTATGCTTTCGTTTTTGATCCACAATTTCAGAGCTGAGCGGGAAAGTTCAAGTATTTGCAAAACACATACTAGTTGCTAACACGCTTCTAGTTGCTAATTTCATTTTATTAATGGAGCAAATTTTGAAAAGGAAAGAAGAAGGGTCTATCAAGCAAGAAGAACTTCTCTACATTTTCATCTCGAGAAAGAGAAAAATCCTAAAACTCTCAATCGACATCTGCAACGATCGTAATATTTTTAAATTCATTTTGAAAACAAATTTCGAGAGTGTCTGAATCGAAAATCGATCTCTTATAGAAATTTTTCTGAATGGAAATTGTTAAAAAAAAAAATCATGTCAATAATCTGTTTAAAATGTGTTGCATATAATCTGATTAAAAAATGTCTTAAAAAATTTGTGTCAATAATATGTTTGAACATGTCTTATAATCCATTTATAAAGTGTCAAACGATCTGTTAAAATGGGTTGTGTAAGGCAAATTGTTTTAAAATCCATATAATTTAATAGTTTAAATAATATTATTTATAATATTATTTATTCTTAGTGATCATTTTCACCTTCCCCTTCCTCCCAAAGAAAAAAAGTATACTTTTGCATAACGACACGACTTAGCGTTCCCACACCTTTTTATTTTACACTACACCATTGCGCGTACACTATCTTAACACTGGCGTATGGCAATAATGATGGCCTCTGTGTGATAAATCCGTTGGGCTCACAGTATCCTCTCGTTGGTATGATGGGGATGTGGAGAGAAAGGTGCTAGTTTAAGTAACAGCGCCTGACTAAGTTCAAAATTATGAGGTGTAATTGGATATTTTGGTGAACAATGTTACTCCATATTATTGTCCTTGCGCCAGAATTTTCCAAAAAAACTAAGTAATTTTTGGCAGACCTAAAGTAATGTTACGAATTTTTGTATATGTGTAAATATTTCGTAGTGTTCATTTTGTAAATAGGAAAATTTATGTACATTTTGCATAAGGCAGTGCAATAGTTCGTCTTAAGTTGGCCTCCCTGCAGTGTGTCTATTAATGCTTGATAACGAGTATTACAGAGATAACGCTGGGAAGCGAGTTTTACAAGGAGCAAGGCATTTAACATTATAGTAATTGCAATCTTGCCAAATTGGCGAGATAGAGCCAAGTTGGCGACGGTTTTGGCGACTAATTTTAATTAAACTAATTTTTGTCGCTAAATTTGGCGAGAAATTGCCAAATGTCGTCAAACATGGAGACCATGTGGCGACATTTTCGGTCCCCATGTACATGTATAGGACTTTTCGACTACTATCTGGAAAGTTCTCCAAAAGTCTATCTCTAGAAGATTCACGTATGTTCGCCTCCCCTATAAAAGCTCAAGTGAGTGAGTGGAGTTAGTTGAGTAGTAGTTGACTGAGGTTAGTCAGTGGTTGAGTGATTTTGAGTCACTGAGTTAGTTGACTGGAATTACTGAGTCTCAGTGAACATTCCGAGTAGTTCTAAAGCGAATTGTATTGCATTGTCTTTTGCTGCGATTTAGCAGTTGTGTTGTCAAGTTTTTAACTGCTGTTTTGTGCTCTATTGTTGTGAAAAGAGCTGTATTGTGTCTACTAGAACGAGAAGTTCTGGAGTTGTAAAAGAATCTGTAAAGAGTTATATTGGAATACATTTCTGCAAGTTTTGATCTGCTTTGGCATCAAATCTTTCGAACCCATCCACGCAACAGTATATTGTTTTTGTTAAGATGAATGCCATATTCTATGATTTAGTGAAATAAAATTTAAAATCAGTTTGATGAGAAGTAACCTAAAGAAGTGATGTCCCCATTGTTGAATATCTTGTAAATTTGCACCTGGCATTTTTTTTTTTTTTTTTTTTTTTTTTTTTTTTTAAATCCTTTACCAGGTAATAAAAAACAAAGGGGCAAGTGGTTCAATCAGGTAAGGAGAAACTGTGGCGAGACAAAATAAAAAGTTTTTTTTTATCTTTGACCACTCAACTAAGAGCATTTCTGCACGATTCCACTCGGCGCGACGTGTCTTCTCTAACAACCAACTCATCTCTTTCCTTCTCAACACAAGAACGCATACCGGCATTATACAAAAATAATAAAAAAGCAAACAGTAGTATCCATGCATTTGGCACAGTGGCTGATGTATTCAGCTATTATACAGCAATCCTGTTTCGTTTTCATTTCTCACCCCGCTTGTTTATTTCCATAGATCATTACATCCTCGACATTCCGCCTGGACATCCGGTGCTCGTGCCAAACAAGGCTGATAGAGATAGAAAGATTGTTATCTCGTTACTCATTTCAGATAGAACTATGTCTGGGGAGGAACAATATTTCATGTTTTATAAGTGGAACCTAACTAATCAGTTTTTTTTTTTTTTTAAAGCATGGGATTTTCACTTTAAAACATATAAGTATGGTTAATGGTTCAAATTGTCCATTAAACGGTGAATCTTCGATAACGTGGTATAATCGGAAAAATCCATTCCTGATAATGTCCCTTAGAAATCCCCAATGGAGAAATTAGAAATTTTAAATGATGCCAGATAAAAAAAAAGTGTGTGAGGAGTTCGCATGGAAACTTAGCAACTATATTGCCCCCACTTATATTAATAATTATTTTTCAATTATTAGCACCAATTAAATTGATAATTATTGTTGAAAATATGATTAGCGTGGCTACGTACAATATTATTTTAGGGCACATTTCACCTGTTTAAGTGTTGTAATGAAGTATCGCTAATTTTAAAATTTTCTGGATATGGCTCATTTTAAACTCAAACTCCCGATTTACTTATCATTATGAAAAACTGCGATAAATCTGTAACCGTCGTAGTCATCTATGTATCAATTCCATGTTACCGTTATGTTTTTATATTCATGTCCCCGTTACACTTTTATAATTTATGTTCCCGTTCCTTGTTTGTCCCCGCACCCCCGCTGCGACGGGGACGGTGGAAAAGAAATTAGTCGAATCTGTGCTGCCTCACCGTATGTATGCCGCCCCACTCTCCCCCCCCCCCCCGAGATTGTAAATAATGTAAATGTTATTGTCTAAATTAAACTTGTCAAGTATTGTTTGGTCTGGAATCATTTACATATCTAATTGTGTCTTAATGTTGTTGTGATTATTTTTTTTCTTCTTTTTCTCTTTTTAATTTAAGCGTGTTTCTTCTTTCGCCATGTCTTTAGTTATTTGTTTCGTGTGTTGTCTGAGGTGAACATTCGACATCTGTTCCTGTATAGCCGCCAATTTATGTTGTCTTTTACTTCCGACACATTTCAATTAAGGAACTGTCTGGGAAAAATTGATGAACTTCCCCATTTATATTTTGCTTAAATGACCGTTTTGTGACGTCATTTTTTTCGGAAGAGGGAAAGAAATATTATGAGACCAACTGCCCTTGCAATGTTCGTCATTTGTAGGACCTTTCGTAATTCAGGGAATGCATTGTCCATCAGAGGATGTCGGGAAATGGTCGTTTTTTGGTAGTCGCGTGAGATTGTGTAGTTGACAGTTATTATTTTTCTGAGGCTCGTGTCTCTCTCTCAATGTCATTTATTTTTTGCGCATTGTTTTTTTTATACGCTATCAATTATAATTTGAATGTATGGGTTTTTCTGATACAACTCGACCTTTAAAAAATCTTGGAATGGATTGTACGTCGTAATAGTGTTTAGTAAACGATTATCCGTTTTGAAATGCGCATACCCTCATTGTGTTTCGTAAATTAATTTTTTGATCTTTATCTTAATAGTTAAATTGCGTAATGGTTTTATAACCTTTGTTGAAAACAAAGTTAAAGAAAAAGTTTCAGCATCCTAACTATTGTCTCTAGTGTCATAACTCTAGAAAATAAACCTCCTTATTTAGGCTAGAAATATAATTTTGATATCACTCTAATGTGACAGATTTGAATTTTTTTTTTAATGATGAAAAGAAAATGACAAATTTCGTGGATTTTATGAAAAGTTACGACTTTCTATTTCTGCTGTTGCCACAACTTACTAGTAAAAAGGGAAATTTTTAACTAAGCCAAAAACATAATGTAAGGGGGTCCAGTACCAAAATTTCGTCAGATATCACATTTTTATTATTATTATTTAAAAAAAGTAGTTCATACATTCCTGAAAAGAATGTTTTTATCTTATTCCTTCAATGATTATTACACCACGAAATTACCTGCTATTTAAACATCACTAATTGACGTAACGCATTGAAACGTCGGCTTTAAGTGCGTTTTTCGAGAACTAGTGTTTTTCACCGATGTTGCAAATTCAAATCGATATATATGCAGAATCAACAACAATTGGCTATTCAAATTTTTGAAGCATTTAATTTATATAGTTTTAAACATTTTCTCTTCTCAGAATTTTATTTTTTAAATTTGTTTTAAAATATGACATTTTGCGTAAAGGATAACATTAAAATATATATATATTAACCTTGAGACTTTTTTTTTTTTTTTTTTTTTTTTTAATATTTACCTATCAAAATTCTGTGAAGACAATATTTTCTTTATGTAATTATGTATTACAAAAAACTTTCACTTTCCAAAAAAATTATTTTTTCGTGACTTATATCAATTTACTCAAACATAATTATTATGGATTTTTTTTTTTTTAATAAACACAATATTTAAATTTTTTTGTTTTTTTAAATCTCAAAGGCATATAAATATTATCTCATACCTAAGATAAATTTTTGACTTATAAATATTTATAAATAGGTTTTTATTATTATTATTATTATTTTTGGTACCAGACCCCCAGTAATTTGAATAAAAAAGGTTTGAATAATTTTTTAAGACGATAAAAAGATAATTTTAGGTAATTTTTAGTTGCACATTTTTAGGTATTGTACCTCATTAAACACTATTAGTATGTAATGTAGTATCAGCTAATTGTTTGCAGCTTTGTTACTTTTTAAAAAGAAAAAAAAAAGTATGTCCTTCACACTTAACAATTCCAACCGAGGAAAATATTCTAACATATACCAGTTTCTTTAAAAAAATCAAATCAGCAAAAATTATTAACTTCGATTTTGTGTGTATGTATGTTTGTCGATGACTGGCAAATCTGGGGAGGCCTAATTAACCCCATTGCCTTCATCCAATCGGGTTGAAACTTGGCAGATAGATTCGATGTCGATAATGCATTCTATTTAATTTTGGGGGCTGCTACTGTCATTAAAAGGTCGCTTTTACGAAATAATAATAAACCAACGTGCTGTCATCCGATCGCCCTGAAATAGCATTTAACCGATCATCAAAAAAACTCTTTCATGTTGCCAAAATTGTTTTAATAAATAAATAATAAAACTATTTTAATCAGAATAAATAATAGATATTTGAATGCGTGTGCATAAATTCCAATTTATTTTTAATGAATAAATTTTGAAAAGTAGTTTACCACATATTTTGCTGATAAAGATGGTGATTGCCTCTAATTTTAAATATTAAAAACAAGCACACGCTGGCAATAGAAACGGCTTTATGGTAATGAATATAAAAATTGGCAATGCATGTAAAGGACTTATATTAAAAACTTTGTTTTGATGTGTTATATTATTAATTGTTGCATCTAGTCTAACTCTTATTCTTGGGTTCGTTTAGCATATACTTCGCCAACATGCAACTTCCATTTTTCAAATGAACCCATTGAAAACTCATTGTTACATAAACTTCTTACAAAAAGTCCAACGTAACTAATCCAGTTAATTTAACCGTTTTTGAAGTTCATGTATTCGTTTCGTTCAAATTATGCTTGCATTTTTTCTGTGACTATAATTTCCTCTTTTTGTGTGGTTTGGTCATTAATTACCGATATAAATTAATTGAATGTAAAATCCTTGTTTTAAATATGTGTTTATTGTATCATATTTGTAAACCAATTATTTTAATTTTGGGGAATTAATTATGTCCCTGCTGTATTCCACATTCCTTCGCTTCTATCTTAATTGTAACCGGTTTTAATTGAGTTTTTGAAACATTCTCATTAATCGTGGCACTTTATTTTTTGTATGACTTTGAAACACGACTTGTTATCGTTAAAACAGTTTATTTAAATCCGTTAATTGACTACAGATCTCATGTAATATTGTGCCATTGCAAAATGCCATATAACCAACCGGTATTATTGCTTCATTTGAATTCTTTGTTTTTGCTTTGTTAAAGTGACCTAAAACTAAGGTTTGACCATTTACTTCCTATATGTTTTCCTTAATTGATTTTGGCATTTTGTATGCGTTTTTCTTTGACATAATTATGCACTGCAATCCATGTTCTTGAATAATGTCATTAATTAGTAAAATGTATTTTTCTTAATCACAAATAAAGTATGAGCGTTCCACGTAAACTAAACCAATACTATTTTCTTTTTGTCTGTACTTTCTTAGTATCTTTTTCGGTGCACTATCACTTCGGTGTTATCACTTGTGAAAAAGTAAATTTTTTTTACAAGGGTAGAAAAATTCGAATTTCTCCTTAACATCGTCGACTTACGAGTGAAACAGGCCAAGTCAGTTTTGGAGTTATTTACTTATTCGGACTAGACTGCTCTTACTCCCCCACTAAAGTTAGGTGATCACTGAAAATAAAAATTTATTTAATATAGATTAAAGAAAGTGTTTGCAAATCATGAAATTTAAAGGCTTTGTATCTTATAATAATTTTTATATAATCAAATGTTTGACTTAGTGTGTCAAACGTGCCCGAAGAAAGCATGTGAAGAAGCTTTCAGCAAAGTGGTTTTTCATTAAGGTTGAATACAGGTATAACTTAGCTGAATCACATTTGGACAATTTATTAAAATTGACTGCAACAAATACTCCGAAAGACATCGGCTCTAGCATAAAATAAACTCAACGGTTTCGACCACCAACGTCGTACAATTGATATCAACTGAAACGGAGTAATTGGGATGTACCTTAGAGGAGGGATGTACAGTTTAAATGCTTTTATTAAAAGTTAGGTCAAGTAGCATTGTCACGTTGAAACAAAAGATTACATTCTTTTTTAGACTTTGGTTTACTAATGATGAAAACTATTATTTATTAATGATGAAAACTATTATTTTTTTAATTGTTTGAAAATAGAAAGAAAAAGAAAAAAGAATTAATTGTAATTTTGTTAAGATAAAATAATAATATTTTTTTCCAGTTTTCAGGAATGCTATTTATTATTAAATCGATGATAATTAAAGATACATATTTTGGTGTATCCCGCCCTCAAAAAGCTCCAACATAAGTCATACGGCCCGCGTCTAAAAGTTAGTGACGAACGTTGCTCTAGATCATCTAATCAATTGAACGGAATTTCTTACTTATCTCTACAGATTAAGTTGTAGTTGTCCCTACTCACTAACATCATTGAAAAAGTCATGCGACGAATCAAAATCTTATCACAATTTGTATAAAACTCTACACTATACATCTGTTTTAATATTCTGAAAGCTTAAAACTCACTTTTAATTAAATTATTCAAAGATTTTTTTTATTTTTTTATTTGCGTCAAATATATTCGCAAAAAATGCTTAAAATTTCGAAGAACTTTCATTGCACACATTCGGTCAACATCCAAATTAACCTCATCACCAACGTTTACGTCATTCATATTTTCAACCCATCCTCCTCCCTAAGAGCACAACCATTAACTGCACCCGTCGTCGACCTTCAACTTGACACGAGGCATCACCTACAATTTACATTAATTTAAGAAAAATCCGCCTTTTCCCTTTCTTTAAATACCTTGTTCGTTGAACCCAAGAGACACCATGTACAGCATATGGGATACCTTCTAACGAGCTGTTGCAAACTGGCATTAAGTACACGCGGTTGATACAGCGGGCGGCAGGGCCGTCAAAGGTCTTGTCTATTCTATGTTGGATTCATTTCTCTAAGTGATATCATTAGGAGATTCGTGGCCGCCTCATTGAGGGCTTGTTGGCTGCTTGGTATGCGAAGTATGCCTTGCGTGAAACCTGATTTTGATAGGTTCGGCGAATTTTTAATGCAGTTAATGTATGCAACGAGTTAAGACAACGTCTGTGTTTTGGGGCATGGGAGAAGGGAGTGTTAACCCTTCCAACCTTCATGATATATTCATTGAGTGAGTCATAATTGTTTTTGGCGAACGTCCACTGGGTGTACGTCCATTATTCTTAATGTATCTTGGAGTATATGTGTCAATAAATGCATCCTTGATTGCTGAGGATTAAAAAGGAGGATACTGTATTGAATTTGGATTGAATTGCGCAATTTTACGGAGAACAATCTCGTATTTGTCAAACACAGGAAACAATGATACACATTACCTTTCAAAATAGAATCGTACTAACCTCATTCGACAGTATGTCGATTCATTGAAGTTCTTTCGACACACGGTTGGTATTCCTTTTTTCTGATGTTAAGGTATTATTTACGATTACTTTTCGATGAGTTCACGCACCTTCAGCAAATTTAAGATGAGGGCGAATTTCGGATTTTTTTTTTTTTTTTTTAATTCTTCTTAATTCCAATACAGTAAAGAAAGCCTATTAGCAGAAATTATCTTATCATCCGTAGGATTTCGATGATGTAATGTTTGTCTTAAGATAATGTTAACAAAGGTATTATATAATCTTAAGATTGATCTTTCAAGTAATCTGTGCTATGAAATACTTCGTACGTTGACTTGTCCCCAGTACATAATTCTGGCATCGTAATTGTAGGATCTTTATGGACTGACACAAATGATGGTGGGGGGGGGGGGGGGTTCTGAAATGAGGGGTACTATTTTTCATACTTCTTTAAATTTTATATCCATACAGAATTAGGATGTGTCAACTAGTAAATTCTCATCGTTAGTAATTGATTTGTAGCTGTCATTGATTTTGAATTTCAATCTCTGTTTATTAAGACATAGTTTTAAATTTATAAATGATTCGTTGTGGAAGGTTAACTTTACAGAAGTCGGTTGAAGTTTTTCAGTATATATAATGCACAGTGCTACTGGATTGACTTCAGTTATGCATTTTTCATAATGCAGTAATAATATACTTCATTACTGTAATTCAATTATATACATTTCATGCAAATGAATGCATTTCGCAAAAAGTTGTATCATTGTAAAGCCTTGTGCGTTCTTATTTCTCAGCAATGATCATTGCTCCACCATTTTTTTTATATGTATATTTATCTTTACATTATCCTCAACAATTTCGCAATAGTATTGTTTGTTTCCCGCGTCAATTCGCAGAAAATCAACACATCATTACTCGTTAAGCTATGTTATATGTATACCAATACGTATTGTGAAATTCTTTGCAAATATACAACGTTTTGATAATTTTTTTTGTTAATGATACGGCAAAAATTGTTCTACATTATGATTTAAAATGCCGGAATACAACAAACACGCTATTTTGCTGTTGTTGTTTCTAATCTCCAACCCAGTCTGACAGAGTCAGACCATGTCAAGGAATCCGTTGACATACAAAAAGTCTCTGACGAGAGTGAGAGAACGGAAGATGCTTTTTTGATTGGCAATTATAAGTGTCCAGTCCTCTACGATCGGAAACGGGATGTCTATAAAATCACTTTGATATACCTGCTCGTTCTAAACTAACTTGAATAATATGAAAACTAGTTGGACGATTGAGAGGAAATTTGGCACTTTTCTAGTCCATATATACCCTGATATATATAAATCGAAAACAGCAATTTAGGTGTAAAATTTTCTTTTCATTTATAAAAAGCAAATTTCCTTACCGCATTATTCTTTGCAACTCAACATGAGTACCCGAAAGATAAAAGCCATACATCACCAAAAGTGAAAATAAATAAAAGAAAAAACAGAAGACCCACGTGTGCCATCCCTTGAAATCCCTCTCTTGGGGTTCATCACCGGAAGTGAAGTGATACCTAGAGCAGATGGTGCACACCAGCAATCTGCCCTGGATGGTTTATTTTACGAAAAACTATCTTTCCATATTCCGTTATTGTGGCATAAACACTTACATACGAATACACTTTTTGGGGGAATATCCAATGTAAATAAATAGTAAACATAAAATTGTAGAATTAAGTATTTGATGCAATCTTTTTTTTCCCTCCGGGGTTTGGTAAAAACGCCAAAAATGTTTTATGTATGAATTACAATCACAAGTGTACTATGTTAGTTTGGTAGTTATTAAAATTATTCTAGATCTGGTTTTACTTAGTTTTTTCTAGGGGTATGTTTAGGACGAATTTGGGTTATTTTCTGATACTTCAAATAATTACCATTTTTAAACTATGACCTTTTATAAAATCTTATGTCCAAAAATTGTCCATCTCATAACTCCTATTTCTTCTTCAGCCATGATTTTTAACAAACTTCTATGTTGACATATTTTCTTCGTAAAAATGAACTTTAGATTCTTAACTAAATTGTTTGAAAATTATATATATATTTTTTTTAAATTCCTTAGATCTCCAGAAAATATTCATCTTTGTTTTGATCTTAGTTTTTGCACCTTTCATTCTACCCAGATTTGGAGATGCATATACCGAGATCTCGACAATACCCGTATGTATCCCCGATGATGAGATGGTCCCCAGAAGCCGATTTCATTTTTTCAAAATTAATTTAAGAAATTCGCAAATAAAATTTGTAGTATCGTATGTCATTTCTTATTTCTACACATCCACAGGAACTGTTTCCTTTTGTTTGAAATATACCGCTTTGTGTTTTCAAAAAGATATCCCGTGATTTATTTGAAGTGTGATCTTTTCTCTTATTTGCTTTGCACGTCTTTCTATTTGTACTTCAAAAGATGTAGCACTTCTGAAGTCTTATCGCAAAAGCCAAATGCTTTTTCTTTCACTTGTATCTTTATCGAAGGGTGTCATTTTCGTATTCGTATTCCACTTGTGAAGGGCAATTCAAAAGAGCTGTGTTCACATCTTCCAGTCATGACTGGCGATAACGCCTTTGCCTCTTTTCGAAACTGACAGGCATTTTTCGCCCATTTGTCTCTCTGTTCTTGCATGACAAGTCATTTTAACCCCTCATAGCTCTGTTTTTCTCAGTATTCGTACTGGCTCTGCTGTCATTTATTGTGCCACCAATCGAAATCATGATGGGCGAAAAACTTTTTCACTCAAAATCTTTTTTGTTGTAAATTATCACGAAGTCTCGGATAAAAGTGTGTAACGTTTTTTAATAATTATCGGAAACTGTAATGGAATCTTTCAGTTTTCACGATGGTTACATGTTGTGAAGATTTTAGCATTTATAACTTTTAATGCTTCAACGATCAAATTCTTACACTAATGTAGCATGATTCATACTTGCTAAGAAAATATTCACTTTACATTTCATTCTATGAATATAAGGAAATGTATCTATTACAATGCACTATAGTATTAATTACTATTACAATGCCAAATTTCAAATTCTCTCGAAAAGCACTTTAGAATAAAGCAATTAAGTGGTCCACTTACGAAATTTACTGTTCGCAAAATATCAAAACTGAGTTAAGACACCTATTTTCCTTTAATATAAACTGATCAAAAAAAAAAAAAAGGATATAAAATTCCTGTTTTAATTTATGCAGCCTTAAACGTCATGAATTGTAAAATATCCTATGGAGTAATAAAACGTTTTTTGCCTATCCTTCAATAGCAGTTGAAGGAAACTTGGCCTAAGCAATTCAATTTTGCTTAAATATATTCTTCTGATTACTTATCTCATAATTGGAATCCTGATCTGAACGGCCTTCCCGATTTGGTATTCGAGTACCTCAATTCGCAATGAGTTAAAGAATTTGTGTTATTATACATTATCCTTTTTATGATAAGATTCTTTCTTTACTCTACTGTTGAATACAACTCACGCCAATTAGCAATTACCTAATTTGACGATATGATTCCAGTTTATGTTCCCTTTTAAACAGCAACGAATAACCTCTGTACATAATTTTGAGCACACCTATCTACTTTCAAGAAAGTTTTTTTTTTTGTAAATAAAAGCACTTACTATTAAAGTTATTGATAAAAAAAAGTCTCAGTTCATCCACAATCGACGTAATGAGCATCAGATTATTAATCCCCTTAAATCTTGTTTTGGATTTAGTACTACTAAATTTTGTTTTCCTTTAGTGCAACAGGTTAGTTGGGCTAAGAAAAGAACACGCGTGATGGAATAGATAAAAAGACAAGAAAAATAAACATTACTACTTCGGTTCCAAATTGACCATCGATTAACTTTTCTGAGGATCCCCCCCCTTCCCTCTTTCAGTAAAAACGTGTTTTTTATTTCTGTACCAAACAGACACAGCCGTTACCTCGTGAGATTTTCCAAACAAAAAATCGAACAATAAAAGAACGCCCTCGTATTGTCCGTTTCCAACCTTGGAGACGTGCTTCGCTGGCGAATTAAGTTGGGTCATAAAAAATAGCTTGCAGTCGAAGATTATTTTCTCTCTGTGATTGTCTACTTCCTGTATCATTTGCATACCGGCGTTTGCGTTTTATATATTTGTGATTGGATCATTTTGTTTATAAATGCGACTTTAAAAACTTCTTTCTTATCAGGAAAATATTGATGTCATTTTGTTTCGTTTAAAATTTGTTTCCTAATAATTTGATAAAAATTTTAGGACCCGAAAAAGGGCATTGGTGTTTTTTGTTTATCTTGTGATACATATTTTCCTTTATTAAAAAATGCCCATTTAAAAAAAGATTTACTTTTGAAAACACGTTATTTATGTCATTAAATTGATTTTTCAGTCATTGGCTTCAAGGATTACGACAAAAAATATTTTTTCTACGGATGAATGAGAAAATTGCAAATTTTTTTCACTTTAAAAGAAGTTGTTGTTTATTACCACTAGGTAAAAGTTTTGTTATTGTGATTAACTTGTCTCGAATTTCTGGTTGAGATTGCAGTAACATGTAACAAAATTCAGTGTTTTTCTATAACTTTGAATAAGTTATGTATGGGTTTTTTGTAATCTTAGCTAAATTTTGAGATGTAGTAAGACTTATTTTTCAGGTTTGCTTAAAAATTCTAATTCTCGACACAAGTAAGAAATAATTATCAAAGTTAAACATAGGGTACAGAAGAATTTAAACTTGTGACATATTAACATCAGTTAAACTGTTTTCTTGGAGAAATGCTCCTTGTATGAAATATTTTGCGCAGTTAAAACATTGATGTTCGAAGTCAACCCCCCCCCCCCCTCTATATTTTTTATTTCTGATCCCGTTTCTATTGAAACTTTTCATGAATGATATTTAAACATGGAAGTGTTTGATGGTATTCAATTGCTTATATTCGAGTGGAAAATGAAAGCTAATATTACAATACGCTTTGATATTTATTTGATTATCATAGGATCATTGTAAAGGTGAATAAAAAGCTAGAAATCGTTACGCGTGTCTAGTTCTTCCAGCGGTGTTCTATGGTGTTGTACAAGGATTTATGTTGTAATTGGTTGTATAAGGGTTCGGGAGTGGATTGCTCAATTTTGACGATATCGTAGTCAAAAACACTAAAAGTTTAAAAATTAAGGGAATATCGACCTGCTGCGATATTTACGTGAAACTTCTACGATATTGCCCTCCGAACGCGCAAAATATTTGTTCTCGCAACTGTTTAATTAACGGCCACTTTCATTGTAAGGTGAATCAACTCGATAAGCCAAAAGTGATTCGCTAATGTTTCTGCTAAATGTCCTTTCCACTCTGCCAAACATTTCGTTCACGACTTTTCGCAATGGGATGGACAAAAGGATGCATTTTTCATGTGCACCAGTGCATCTGATGTCCGCTTTGTTAGAACTGTGGCGATTTGGTGGAAGTGTTTTATTCAGCCAGGGAAATGGGTCACTTTTGTAACGTAAGCGGATTTGTTGTCTACTGCATTTCGAGGGACGAATAGATGAATAATTTTGTTTTGGGGGATCGGATTATTTTATCGATAGGGGTTTGCGTTGTAGTGATCGTGTAGAAGCTTTACATGAGAAATTGATTATTTATCGATATTTTATTAGGGAAGTTGCCAAGCTACATAATTTTTGGGACAGTCAGTGATTTCTTAAGAATTTATGGACTCAACTTTCTTCCAGTGGTGTTCTATGGTGTTGTATTAGCAGTGATTGGCTGTAAAAGCGTTTGGGAGTGAATTGCGCAATTTTGATGATATCGTAATAAAAAAAAAAGTTTAAAAACTAAGGAGACATCGACCCTCCCCCCCCCCCCCCTTCTCCTTTATGAATCATTTATCGTTTGACGATCAAATGAATATTTTACTGAAGTTTGTACCTACAATTTTACATTCGTATTTAGTATCAGAGATTTAGTTTTTTTTACACATAAAGTATGAAAAGCAATTATACCCGGAGCAAATTTTATGGATATTTAAAGTGTGAACTTTTTTTTTCCGACCAGGATGTGCGTTTACAAATGAATGAGAAACAAAAATGTGGATAATACAATATGCAATCTAAGTTTTATAACAAAAAATTTCCATTTAAAATGAATTTATGTATGAAGTCTATGTGGCTTTAACTCTATTGAATTTCGTGGGTATTTGATCGATAAAACTTATTTTATAAATTTATATACTAGATTCCATTTGTAAGATGTTTAAATTTACCCATGACATTTTTTTCCCTTTAAATAATTGAAAGTTAGAAAGTTCAGCTTTGAAAGGCTTTATAGTTAAATTTCAGGATTAAAATATTTAAGTTTATAGCTTAAAGCGGTAACATCAGCCTATAACTGCCCCCATAGTAATTTTTTATAAGCTTGCTAAAAAAATTTCAATTGTAAAAAATAGACATCCGCAAATTTTCTCTTCAATTTTGTTAAAGCTTTAAGAGGACACAGTACTTCCTTGCCAATTTTTAGTGTGTACACTTTCTTAGAAAGTTCTTAACAAATGAAATTGATTTTTTTATTGTTCAAATAGACCTTATACAAGATACTGAGGTTAAAGTTCGTAAAAAATTTCATCAATTTTTTTTATTTTTTTTTTGTTAAATATTAATCTTACAATCTTTTGGAGAAAAACCGTTTTTACTTTCGATTACCCATATGTTTACTTAGGGTAATGAAAGTATAGTATTCGGTAAAAAAAATCAATTTTTTTGTTGCATTTCTCCACGTTTTTGAACATCCTGATTTCAAAAGAGTGATCTAGAAAAAATTTGTCTGTGGTCTGCATAACTCCCGAACAAATTGACCTACGTTGTTCAAATTTGGTGTGTGGGTAGTTGATAGCCATGGGACCTACCATTAAGGTTTTCGTCAAAATAGCGCATGCGCGTAAGGTAGCTGCCATTGAAAAAATCATGTTTTTCAGTAATTGCTAAAAAACGGCTCTAACGATTTTATTTAAAATCGCTGTGGTAATGCCTCTTAACGTGTTCTAAACATCCCCACCTCCGAAATTCCCGTAAAAATGGTGAGCATACCTCATTAACGATCGTCTTTTCTTTACTCTTCAGTTTCACTTATAATAAAGGATTGTCGACGACAAAATCACCATTTTAGCAAAGGGTTTTTTTTTTCTTTTTTTTTCTCAAAAATAACGCCAAACTGGCCATTTTTATTCAAATGAGGAAAAATAAGAAAATGGTAAGCTGCACAAGTGCAATGATCAATGCTATATAGTGTAGTTGAAAATTGTGTGATGTTCCACACCCCTAGTATCTTAAAATATAATTATGATACGAACAGGAAATTTTTTAACCTCAACTTATGCAGGCTATGTTTATGTACTACAATTTCATAAAAAAAAAAAAATATCAATGGTATATCTCTACTAGTTAGTTAAAAAAGGTACATTAAAGTTTGAAAAATCACATTCAGAGAAAGTTAAAGGTAAAATCCTATGTAATAATTTACAGTTTTTTTTTTTTTTCAAACAAAATATAACATACTTATAATTTGAGTAGAAACTAAAGTAATATGTCAATGGAAAAGAGGGGGAAGGGGGGGGGGGGGCGACATAAAATAACATGAAATAAAAATCCCTAAATGGATTTTTTTTTTTAAATTTTAAGGGTACTGAATGAGTTTCCTATATTATTGTTGTTGTATGGAGTATAAAAATTCATGTGTTGTAAAGCAGTACTTCGGCAGATGTTGTGACCGAAAAAATGAAGCATTGGCTCTATAGGGCAGGTTAAAGAATCTACTTATTATTTATTTTATTTAATCAATTAAAATTGCTATCTAGACAAATTGTCGGCTATCTGATGTTTGATTACTAAAAATGCTTTGCCAGGTATATTTAGTAGTTGACCAGGGGTAGAAGTGGCGAAAAAGAAGTGGGGGGACGCCAAAAATTTGGTGACATGTGTTCCCCCCCCCTCCTCCCATCTTCAACGATACATTTTATATATTCGTAACTTATAATAAAATATTAATTAGTAAAGAAATAATTTATTCTTCCTAACATCTACATTAAACAAGGGTCCAAAATTTATTGTTATTTTAATGAATATTCGGCGACTTAGTTTTTCTACTTGGAAGTAAGAGATAAAGTTAAGTAATAATTCAATGTTAAATACGTAACTGTTTATTTAGATTTAAATAATACTATAAATGTGCATACTTTCATGAAATTAAATTAAAAGAGAATTCTACTTTTTTTTTTTTTAAATAGCTTGTCTTTATATGAAACAAGGTTAGAAATTTAACTTAAAAGATATCTCCTCCAAAATTAAAAGGTGACCAAGTTGGTTGGATGGTTGGTTGTTTTCAGATTATCTGGCGCCGTCAGCAACACAAGGGCTATAATGCGCCGAAACGTTTTTCATTTGACAAGCCAACATACATTTACAAACATCCATGCCTTACACGGGACTCGAACGCGGTCTAGAAGCTAGAACGCTTTATATCTTTAATATCTTTATACGAAGTAGTACAATACATTTTTATAATTATTTGATACATGCCATAAATAGTTTCAAAGTTTTCAAATGTAAAAATAAATAACCTTTCACAGTGTCACTACTTTTAAAGGTTAATTTTATTTTTCATTAGTTGTTTTTAGGCGGATTGAATGCTTTTAAAGGTGGGGGGATGGATTTCAGTGGTTTTAGAAGTGGGGAGACGCATGGGTATTTTCTTGAGAAGTGAGGGACGCGTCACCCCGCGTCTACCCACACTTCTAGCACTGTAGTTGACATAGAACCACTTCAAATTATTTAGGCTCGAGCATCTTCAAATTATTTTGGTCAGATTGTTTCTTTTTTGATTGTCTGACTTGAAAGTTTTAAGGAATATATCTAACAATTGTTTTTCTTTTTCCAGGGTAATGTGAAGGAGAAGATATTTGTGAGAAATGTCACAACGGGAGGATGCTATCAAATTCGAGACTGGACGAATTAAAGCTCTCCAAGAAGAGCGCCTTCACATTCAAAAGAAGACTTTTACCAAATGGATGAATTCATTTCTGCAGAAGGTGATAATCTTCATATTTTACATAAACTCTATAAGCAGATGGTATTTAGTGGCCTTGGTGACTTTTAAGCTTGTATGGATCTATATTATTTGATTAAAATATTGTTTTTTGCATTCCTACAGGCAAGGATGGAAGTCGAGGATCTGTTCACAGATCTTGCCGATGGAAAAAAATTGCTAAAACTGCTTGAAATCATCTCGGGAGAAAAGCTTGGTAAACCAAATCATGGGAAAATGAGGGTTCACAAGATAGAAAATGTTAATAAGAGCTTAGCATTTCTTCACACAAAGGTAAATGATTCCTTGGTTTCAGTATTCCCCCATAACTTTAGCAGATCAAAGAATCATTATAATACAATTAAATATACATTGCATAGTAAAAAAAAGTCTGTTATGTTGCAGTTGAATGCTGTTTAATAATTTTATGTGTCTGAAGCAAAGCAATGTTGTAATTAAACCTGTAAGTAGGTTAACTGGATATTACTAGTAAACAGGTGTGAATTTGTTTTGTCATTCCATCATAATTTTTTTGATAACAGAGCAAGCTCCTATTTCAACACTAACCTGATTAGTTATTTAATAAGAGTTTTTATATTGAGTTTTTAAAAATATTTACATTTTTAAATTTAAATCATTGCTTGTTTTTATTTGTAGTATTCTTAGTTCAAACTTTTTTTATTTTTATTAGGTGAGGTTAGAAAGTATAGGAGCTGAAGATATTGTTGATGGAAATCCTCGACTTATATTAGGTTTAATTTGGACTATTATATTAAGGTTTCAAATTCAAGAAATTGAAATTGATGTTGTGAGTATTGTTCACTTTTTACTTTCATGTCTTGATATTTCTTAAAAAAAATTTCAATAACTTTTATTTTTTTAAACAGTAGAACATAAGTCTAAACTCTTATTCTGATTTCAGAATGAAGATGATGAAAGTAGTGAGAAAAAATCAGCTAAAGATGCATTATTGCTATGGTGCCAAAGAAAAACAGCTGGGTAAATTTTCTTAAGATTTTAATTTTTGAGGAAAAACTTGTACTAATTTTCCTAAATGTCTACTAATTGTTCAAAGGTTTTATTTTAAATAAAAATATTGTTTTAAAAATAAATATTTTATTATTTTTTCTAACTTATGAATATTTTTAATGGTTATCCTTTTCAAAGTTTTTTTTTTAAATTTTTTTTTATTTATTGCTTAAGGATAATTGTTTTCTAATGATCGTTTTTATGAGTTAAGTTGTTTTAATTATATTTATGTAAATAGATATTCAAACATTTTATATTTTAATCCATATTATATCTCCAGTATATTTTTTAAATAAGTTTTTTAATTAAATTTCAATAATTATATTACTTTTGATGAATTATAGTGTTAATTTCTAAAATCATCTTTCAGTACTAAGTTATAAAGCTTTTGTTCTGGAGTTTTAGAATTATAATATTTAAACAGGGTTCCCACAATCCTTGAAAGTCCTTGAATTTTTTTTTTTTTTTAATGAAATTTGGTCCTTGAAAAAAGGATGACGTCCTTGAAAGTCTGAATTTTTAAGCAACCACCTATAATCTCCACTCTTTTTTTCGCCTCCAATTTGTATTTTTATTTCTAAAGAATGTAATTTTATGGTCCTTGAATTTTCTTAAAAAGGTCCTTCAAAATGCTTGAATTTTTTTCCTCAGTAAAAGTGAGAACCCTACTTAAAGGCATTTTATGATTTCTCAGTACTAAGCTATAAAGCTTTTGTTCTGGAGTTTTAGAATTATAGTATTTAAATAGGGTTCCCACAATCTTTGAAAGTCCTTGAAATTTTTTTTTTGATTAAATTTGGTCCTTGAAAAAAGGATGACATCCTTGAAAGTCCTTGAATTTTTAAGCAACCACCGATAATCTCCACTCTTTTTTTTGCCTCCAATTTGTATTTTTATGTCTAAAGAATGTAATTTTATGGTCCTTGAATTTTCTTAAAAAGGTCCTTCAAAATTCTTGAATTTTTTTCATCAGTAAAAGTGAGAACCCTACTTAAAGGCATTTTATGATTTCTTACTGTAAATCTAAATGGACATTTGATATTGTTGCTGTTTAAGCAAATGAAAAGCAACAGTAATAGTTTGTAATGACCTACAGTTTTATACAATATCACTAAATACTAATATTACTAAATATAAAATATATCCTTTTAAAGCTATCCCGGTGTAAATATTCAAGACTTCCATGTCAGCTGGAGAAGTGGACTTGGCTTTAATGCTCTAATTCATTCTCATCGTCCTGATCTTCTTAATTTCCCAGCACTTCATAACAACAGCCATATTCAAAATCTCAATAATGCATTTGATATTGCTCAGAAGGAACTGGGAATTCCACGCTTGCTTGATGCAGAAGGTAGATTCACCTTTTAATTTGACATTAACTTATTTTTAAAACATTTTTAACTTGACATTATTTAATTTGACATTAACTTATTTTTAAAACATTTTTAACTATTAGTAATGTATGTGAAATTTTTTATATTTTTCTGACTTGATTAAATTTTGAAAGACTGTTGTTAACTTTTAATGGACATAGTGTTTGTGGTAAAATTAACAACTAGTAATAAAAAGAAATTTTTATTCTTATTGTCCAATGTTTAATTAATTTTGTTTTCATCTTATGGATTTCATTTCAATCTTGAAGATGTAATTAATAAAATGTATATAAAAACCGAAACAGATGATAAATATTTTTATTTGTTAATTATATGCTGGGTGGTCACAATTAAACTGACACTGCTTAGAACATTATGCAACCTGCTCTAATAAACTTATCATCATTTAAGTTAGTATGCATGTATGCATACTATTGAGACCATGGGAAAATTATATCTGAAGAACAAAGGCAGTTCAAATTTTTGCCTCCTTGTAGGAATATGGTATTTTAAGGATTTGATTAGCAATTAACTTCGCAGGCTAAACTGTTGGCAAAGAAGTTTAAACCAAAAGATATTACAATCAAATGCAATTTTAAATTACTATCCTTGAGTCCTTCTTGAAGCATCTTTTAAAAAAAATTAAAGTATATTTAATTTTTTCCTTTAATTTTCAAGTATGTATAATTTTTTTACGAGATATTTTAATTTCTACTGGATCTATATGTACCTCTAAACTGTGTTAGTTCAATTATGGCCACACTGTATTTTTTAAACTTTCTAATACTTAATCTTGTTATATTCTTACACCTAATCATATACATTTCAAATAGAATTCCAAAAATCCCTATGAAAATTGTTAAGTGAATGGTTCTGATTAAGAGGCTATCTTCATTGGAAAAATCATTATTTTCCCCCTATATTCGTATTCAATTTTAAATGTAATTGAGGAATAAGGCAAAATCATTAGTGTTTAACTGTAGCAAATTTCTTTACTTAAGGGGGTCTGGGACTCAAAATTCTAAAATCTTTATTTTTCTGAAATTTTTTATGCAGTAATGTATGATGCTTTGAAACTTTAAAAACTATTTTAAATTTTCAAATTTAAAAAATATATATATATATATACATATATTTTTAAATTAAAAAACTTTAAAATTTTGATCTTTTCCAAATTTTATATATCTAAAAACTTTTTTAAAAAATCACTTAATTTTTGCATAAAACTACTTCTTAGAATTCATATTAAAAATTGTCTTCGTGATTTTTCAATAAAGTAATAAGGAAAAAAAAAATATATATATTTTGTGCAAAAACTGTATAAAATCCATAGATATGCTAAGCTTCAAAAGCTGTTTTAAAAAAAGTTAAATAAAAAAACATAATTCATAAAGACAATTTAAAGAAATATGTATGAAAAATATTTGTGGAAAGTTTCATAGATTTATAACAAGTAGTTTTTAAGTTATATCAATTTAAACTAAAAAAAGGGACAAAAAGCAATCACCGAGAAAAACAGTTTCAAAGTTTCAAGATAGCATGTCTGAGATACAGTTGTCATGCAACAAAAACTTAAATATTTCAAGTTCTACTAAGGGTAGAAACATAACTTTTATGCCATTTTGTTAAAACATATTTGTATTATATTTTAAAATAATAAAAAAAAAATTAAAAAATTGAGAATTTTTAAAATTTTGAGTCCCAGACCCCCTTAACCCACAAATATATTTTTTTTAGATGTTGATACCAATAAGCCTGATGAAAAGTCGGTTATTACATATGTTGCATCTTACTACCACACGTTTGCTAGAATGAAGAGTGAAATGAAAGGTGGAAAACGAATAGCAAATGTAAGTACTTTTTCTCTTTTATTTTACTTCATTGTTATTTATTCAGTATAATTTTTACACATATTTCTGTCTATTTAAATCATTCAAACTTTCTTAAGTATTTTTTTGTTCTAATTACATATTTTGCTTAACTTGACACTCTAGTGTATGACTAAACCAATGCATCAACTGTCATTTTCTAGATTGTTGGACAAATGATGGATATTGACAAACTAAAAAGTAACTATGAGCTCTTTACAAGCAAACTTCTGCAATGGATTCAAATGAAAACAAAAGAATTGGACAACAGAAGTTTCCCAAACTCACTAGAAGGAATCCAAAAAGAGCTTCTGAGGTTCAAAGAGTACAGGACTATTGAGAAACCTCCAAAGTATGTGTGAATATTAACCCATAGAGCGGCTGTTCCGGATTATCTCATCCTTTTAACCCCAGTTTTTCCAACAATCCACAACATTTTTAAATTTATAAATAAAATTTAAAATAAAAATATTTTTTTAATATTTTAATTAGGATGACAGTTTAAAACCCATTTCAAACAAATTGAATAAAAAAATAAATTAAATTAATTATATATTAGAATCAGAAATATAACTTAAAAATTATTGCAGGGAAAATAACTGTACAATTTTACCCATTCCCTGGACGCTAATGGGTTAAGTTATATAAAGATTTAGTTTAAAGTATGTTAATAATGATTTTTTTTTATATAAGGAATATTAGATTAATGGATTTAAGGAGTGGAATTGAAAATTTGGTCAGGCAACCAAGCTTCAATCAGTAGCCATTTCCACTCTTTAATTTCGAGTATAAAAAAAGGATAATATAAGATAAGAGAAAATAAGAAGTCCTAAAATTCTTTCATTTGTCACAAGAAGGGTTTATTTTTCTTGTAAATTTTTTTTAAATGATCAATATTACTTTAAATTTTTATGGGCAATTTCGTTTAAAAACATTTTGATGTTTTGGCTCAAGTCTCCATGTATTTTTGACCGTAAATATATTTTGTATTGAAAATATAAAAATTCTGCTATTATATGTTAAGTTTTTGCTGATTACTTCTAGTGCAGAGATTCATTAACATTTTAAGTGTATTGCATAGGATATATTTATTTGGATTTTAAGTCCTATAATTTTATCTTAACAAGACTGAGACAGAACCAAATCGTTTTCTCACTCATGAAAATGATGTAATCACCCGATTTCATCACACTTTAAGAACTATTTATAAGATAAAGTGTACAAGAATTTGCCTATTTTGTAACATTGCTTGTTAATGATAATATATATTAACTAAACAATTATTTTATTTTTTGAATTTTATTAGATATAAAGATCGAAGTGAAATTGAAGCCCTACTGTTCTCCATCCAAACCAAAATGAAGGCACTTGGCCAACCCTTGTATGTTCCTCCAGAAGGTCAACTTGTTCATGATATCGAGAGAGCTTGGGATGGCCTGGAAAAGGCAGAACATAGAAGGGAAGTGGCACTACGAGAAGAATTGCTCAGGCAAGAAAAGTTGGAAAATCTGGCCTATCGATTTGAAAGAAAGGTATGTTTCTGTAATTAACTGATTTTAATTAAAAACATTTCATTTGTGTTTCAGTACATTTGCAAAAAAGATATGCATGATTCAGAATTATTTTAGATGATTTTACAGCACACTAATTGATCTTGTTCTACTAGTTGCATTAAATAACTTGCTGACCTTTGGAAATAAAGTAAATAATATCTCTCGAATGTTTAATGGATAGGACTTTGACCATGATCGATGTTTAATTTTACATTTTAATGCATAGCTTTTTATTGTGTATGTGATGAGTACAATGTCCAGTTGTTTTCCTTAGTTTAATCTTTTCACGCAGCTCTATTTTACAGTATAGTTTTACTGTAAAAAGTAATAAAACAAGTGATTGCATTGAGAGATGGATTTATTTTTACTCAAAAATTAGAATAATTTAAATATTTACTAATAAGTTTTTTACTACATTATTATAATTATAAGAATAAATTTAATAAATACAAATAAGTGATATACATGGACGACTTTATGTAAATAGTAGATTAGCGACAAATTTCAATTAATAGGGCAAGGTTTCTCAATTTGGTTTTTGATGTCATAGCTCATCAATATCTAATTATTCATATGGATTTACTCCAACTTCAAGAATTATTAACAGAACAGTTAAGCAAATTTTGATTGAAGTGTATACAACAAAATCTTCTAATGCGTTTTTCTGATAATCATCGCCTACCTGGTATTTCCATAAAGCCATCTGTATATTATTTAAAAAGTTGTATATAGCTTTGTGGTATTTAAATATAATCGATTATTGACTCATTGTTAATTTTTCAGAGTGTTGTTCGTGAAGGATACTTAAAAGAGATGATACAGGTACTTTCGGATCCAAGATATGGTAGCAATTTATCGCAAGTTGAAGCAACAGTCAAGAAACATGAAGCTATTAGTGCAGATATACTTGCAAGGGTAAATTTCATTTGCTTTCTTTCTTGTATAATTACTTGAAGCTTTTTATGTATTTTATTTATTTTTTTAATTATTTTTGGTAGGAAGAACGCTTCCAAAATTTAACAACTATGGCGGATGAACTGGTAATGGAGAACTATCATAGTAAAGACAGAATTAAGATGAGGTAAATTTAGTCTAATTCAGTTTTTTGTTTTATCAAATATATATATATTTTCATAAAATCTAGAATGCAAACTTGTAATGTTTTATTTCAAAATTGTACTTACAGTAATCTTTTATGTATATTTACTAATTTAAAATCTGCTGATATAGTATTTGCATTTTACATTAGTACAAAGATTTCAATCTACAAGATATCTCATTTGCAATTAATTTTTATTCATTCCACTGATGTTTTGTTGCTAGTTTTGTAGTATAATTTTAGTTGTCCTTGGAAATATTTGAAAAAGGAAGGACTATGGCAAAAAACGATCAGAGTCCGTTTTTCTTATTTCTCCAGAAAAGCTGATTTAAAGTTTCAAGTCTCAGAATTTGTATCAGGGTTGAGGTAAATAGTTGCTCAAAATCTCACGTACCAGGATATTTATTTGCCAGATGGTTGAACTATCTGTAATAACCTTGCAGATAAAGGGAAAACCTTGAGTTCGAAAAAATTAGACTTTTTATCGTTCTTTCGTAACCCTTCAAATGTGATCTATCTCGAATATTTTTATTTTTTTTTAATTTTTAGATCTGTTAAATTGTGTTCCATTTGATTCCATGCAGATTTGATATCCAAATCTTTTTAATTTCTGAACTTTAGTATTATACTTCTATAATTTCTCAAAACAAGGATTTCCTATAGACAACTATTTTTACATTATGTCAGTGACTTTCACTATTTTGTGAGTTAACAAATATTTTTCTGATAACTGTTTGGTGTCCTGCTGATTTTTTAATATGTTTAATTTGTCCTTATTATATTGAATTTTTTAGAGAACAAGAAATTATGCAGCGATGGGAATATCTTTTAGAATTATTGAAAAAGCATCGATCGACTTTGACAAATCTGAGCAACTTGATGAGTATGCTTCGAGAAATAGACACTATTACTGCTGAAATCAAAGAAATGGAGGTAATAATGTAATATATTAGTTAATATTATACAATAATAAAAGTTAATAATAAAACACAAGTTTAAAATTTTTGAAATTTTAACCCATAACTGTTAGAAGCAACATTTATGTAATACAATTTTTTACTTGATGGATTTGAAGTTTGAAGGTGACTTGTTGTTTTTACTTTGTTCTTTAGATTTAATTTTTTAGGTTTATAAGATAGTGTGTGTGTGTGTGTGTGTGTGTGTGTGTGTGTGTGTGTGTGTGTGTGCGCGGGTGCGTGTTTTAGTTGAGGATTGCTGATTTTTAAGATGAGATAACTCCCCTTTTATAAACAATTCATTTTTATAGGATAAATTTCTTAAATTAAGTTTGTAATTGTTTTCATTGTTGTAAAAGTGACTGGATTTTGTTTGAGTGATCCAAACAGTTTTTCTGCTGGACACCCTATGATATCTACAATATAATGTTAATATAAAATATAAATTTTACAGAATTTATTTTAAGGTTAATATTTCTTATTACTTTAATATTTATTATCTGTTTCTGAATCACAGGGTAGTTTTTATAACGAAGATCTTGGTCGGCATCTCCTTGCTGTCGAAGATTTGCTTCAAAAACACAGTTTGGTAGAAGCTCACATCTCATCCCAGGGAGACACGATACGAAAGCTCAATACACAAGCGATGAGTTACATTAATGATGGCCACAAGGAAGCACCCATTTTACAGAAGCGTTTAAATAAATTGAATGCTGAGTATGACAAGTAAGTTGCAATACTCACATTATATTCAATGTGTTCAGTAAGAGGTAAAAGTATAGAAAATCAGGGATTATTAGAAAAATCTGCTATCACTTCAGGGAATTGTTGAATGATTAAGAGAATTTGGAGTATTGTTTTAAAATAAATCCAAAATAAAGAAAATATTGATAGCAAAGTTTTTTATTATTTACCTACAAAAACAATTTGTACTGAAAAAAAAAAGTAATCTGTTTTACTATTTTTATTCAGATATAAGTTTTATTTATTAATCCATTTTTATTTACTTCTAAGATTTTTGCAAGTTATACTATTTATTCAAAGCAAAATAAAAAAACTTTTTTTTTATCTATTAATTTGTAATCATTAACTTTCAATCTTTGTTTCAGCTTGGTCAATTTAGCTGCTAGCCGCAGAACAAAGCTAGAAGAGTCTCGTATGTATTACCAGTTTGTCCAAGATCAAGAGGAGGAAGATGCTTGGGTTGTAGAGAAGCAGTTGATCTGTAAGTCTGTTGTGCCTGGAAGAGATCTTCAAGGTGCTCTGTCTTTGCAACAAAAACATAAAGTAAGTATTTGAATTCCTTTTGTGCAATTTTTTTGTTTTTATTATAATGATTGAATCATAAAATAATCAGGTTTTTTATTTCATAGATGATTGTTAGTGATTCAATTATAAATAATTCTTTGTACTATCTATTATTAACAAAAATAAATTCCACCAGTGCAAGAAATCATATTTTACCAAACATATTGTGTCCCTAAATTATTTTGTCATTACATTATCTTCAAAATTTCATTTTAATTTTGATAACATATCGAAGAGTTGTTCATGTTGATAACTATTTGATGTTAAATCAATAATAAATATTTTTTTAACTATTTACAAACGATATAACTCTTGTGATAAATTCTGTTAAATGCAGTTTTAATATTTCCCATTGCATTGAGGGCTAAGAAGATTTGGGACAAATTGCACAAGCTGTGATCAGCAAAATCATTTGCATTGTTGTAAAAAGTCATGTGACAGGGGATTGTCAGAACATTTAAAACTGTTTTCCTTATTGATACACAGGTTTATTCTCTCATTGCAGTAATTATATTGTATGTTGGATATTTTATTTTTCATGGTGTGTTAATGCTGTAATTTTTTCTCTACTGTAGGCTTTAGAAGTAGAATTCAATGCTCGCTGGCCTCGAGTAACCAAAGTAATAGAAGCTGGAAACCTGTTAAAAACACAGAAACATCCTGAGAGTGTGGATGTGTCTCAGCGGATTGAGGGCTTAAAGAAGAATTGGGACAAATTACACGAGCTGTGGTCAGCAAAATCAAAACAACTGGAGGATGCGTCTGCTGCTTACCAAGTGAGTCATGTTTTTTTTTTAATAATAATGTATTTTCCTATGTAGTAAATCACATTCATTACACTTGAAAGCAATTATACTAAACCTTTTGTATTTTTGTTTTATTAGTATCAAGCAGATGCAAATGAAGCTGAATCGTGGATGAAAGAGAAACGGCAGCTTATGTCAAGTACAGATTATGGAAAGGATGAACCAAGTGCTCAGGTTAGAATGCTTTCACTTACTTTTTTTGGTAAGGTACTTTAACCAAGAAATACCTAATCAAAAAATAATGACAAACTTTCACACCTTTGACTTCAAAAGTTTTTTAATGTTTTGTATTTCATTTTTCAAAAAAGAAAATATTTTAAAGATTGTTTTTCTAAAACTATATGTTTTGGATTAAAGTTGAATTTATTAAACTGTCTTGGAACTTATTTATTCATGTTATACAAATCCTTACTTTATTATAGGCTCTTTTGCAAAGGCATACAAGACTAGAAAGTGAAATTAAAGCATACAGTTCTGATATTGAAAGACTGAATGAACAAGCTGAAATAATGATTAAATCAGGAATGGCCACATATTTTGTATGTATAAGTTACATAAATTTTGTATTTCTAATAGAAATTGCATGTACAAAGAAATTATAAATTTACTTTTGGTTTAGTTTAAAATTTGTATGCTTCATGTTTTTAAATACTTAAATGCAATGTTATAAAAATTTTAAATGTAACAATGTTCATTCTTGCAGCTTTCTGAGACTGTTCAAGAACCTGAAACTGAAGAGTGGGTTGATGAAGTAGTTTTAGCCCCAGTTGATGAATGGGTGGAAGAAATTTATGAGAAAGAAGTCATCAAAGAAATTGTTGAAGATAGAAAAATTCCCCAAGTCCGTGCCATGTATAAGTTTCAAGGGAATGACTTTGATATTGATAAAGGAGAGGTAAATTATACTTTATGTGTTATTTTTGTTAGGGATCTGTGGATAATTTTTTTAAATTTCATATACACACATTTTATTTATTCACAGAGAAAAATTGGATGTAAACATTAGATTTTTTTTTATGTACATTAAATTTGTATTTATGACATACATATATGTCAATTAACAAATAAATATTATTTTTAAATACGAAAAATTTGGTTGCTTAATATGATTAGTAATTCTTGTTGCTTAGCCAAAGAAATTCCATTCTTTTCTACCAATTGCTTTCACAACTCTTGTTAGGGGCCATTTTTCAATAAAAATACTTTTTCTCAATGAGATTTATTTAAGAAAGACTACTTAGTTATGTCTTAAATATAATTAGTATATTACTGTTAATTTGATTACGTTGGATATGATACATAATAATTGGTTATTTTACAAATAACTATCACTATTGGTTAATATGAGAAATTATTAATAGTTTCATTATATTTATTATATTAACCAGTTATATATAGTAAAAAAGCTTCTTGTTATTATAATTATTTTTTTTTTATTTTTTTTTTCATTTATCTCAAATTAAATCACAATAACCAGCTATTATGTATAGTAATTGTTAGGCCATAGTTAAAATGATAAATACTGGATTTTACCCAGTCCTAACGTTTAGGTTTTCTTCTCTGTTATGCTTGAGCATGCTTTCAATGTCATCTAATTTTAGTTTAACTTTCAGTTCGTATTATTATTATCATCAATTTGAAAAGATGAGTACACTTTAGAATAAAGGCAAAAATTGCTGAAGGAATGGTATTGTGGATTGATTGAAAAATCTTGAGAATCAAGCTCTAAAATCAATGGGGAAATGCCAGAGGATCACCATAAATTAAAATATGTTTACATAGTTTGACAGGTTTTTTAAGTGTTTCATAATAAAACTGAATTTAAAAGGGGATTTTTGGAATTTTTTTTACAATTATTTATAATAGCCACAGTGGTTTGGTTACTTAATAAAAATCATCATCTAATTTAATAAATCCTATTAAATTAATTGTATCATTACAATAGGTCAAAATTAATGATTTTTTTTATTTATCAGAATAACCAATCTTTTTGATTATTTTATAATATAACCAGTAATTTTATGTAACAATAGATTTATAAAAATAGCTGTAACATAATTGGTATTGCTTTATTTGTTTAAACATAAAACAACTTTTTTCATCTTTTTAAATATAACAATAATGATAAATCCTCTACTAATGTTGTGAAAATGTTTTGATTCAATATCCATAATAGCTTTGTGCTTCACATTTTAAAAAATTAATCTTTTTAATTTGGATTGAAATTGATGATATTTTTTCTGTATCAATCAGGTAATGATTTTGCTACAAAAAACTAATGCCGATTGGTGGAATGTTCGTAAATCAAATGGAATTGACGGCTTTGTGCCTGCTAATTATGTCACTGATATTGAACCGAAAGTTGTGAGGAAAAGAGGCCAAAAAATAGTGAAAGTACCTGAAAAGAGGAAAGTTAAAAAGACAGTGATGAAGAAGCAGATTGTTAAGAAGAAAAAGCAAACACTGCCTTATAGTAATATTTGTTCTTCCTTAAAAAATAATTTGTCTTAAATTTAAAGTGTTATAGAATTTGTTTTTAATATTTCGATTTGAAATATTTTATAAGTGAATGTTATTAGGAAATTTACTGCTGTTCTAAACTAAACTTAAATATTAATACAGACAAAACTTTAAAGTTGTATTGAAATGCATCAATTTAACTATTCATCTATATTCTAAAATATTTTAACCTTATTGATATATGGTTATTAAAATGCAAAAGCTGTAGAAAAATTAAAATGGAAAATAGTTATCTAACATATTTAAAATCTATTCATTACTTTTAGCAATACATTTTTAGCTAATTTAAAAATTGTACATATATTTCTAAGAATATTTTATGCTTTAAACAAGGGTCAAAATTGTCCATGTTTACGCAGATTTCCTATTTTCTTTCTGGGAAGTTTTGCCTTTTCTACAATTTTATTATATTTAGTGGACTTTATAGAGCTTTATCAGATTGAACTTGCTTAAAAGCCCATCATAAAGAATTCTGACTGCACTAATATTTTAAACACTCCCAAATATATGTTTACAGTTAAATATAATGCTGCTTATATTTTCTTCTGTTTTACATTTTGAATGTTTTCACCCCCTGATTAAACCACATGAAATATATTATGTGGGTAATGTTCAAATTAGAATAACCAAAGATTTTAAATAAGTTGTCTGTTTCTTAATTCATTTCTTCTCTCTTACAGAAAAAGTATTGTCTCGTTCTCCAAGTAAATCCCAAGAATTTATAACTAGACGTCAAAAGTATATAAATGAATCATATGAGGAACTCATTGAATTGTCAAAAGTAAGCCAAGTTTGTTTTTAACAGTTAAATGTTAGATTTCATAGGGATATATAATCTTAATATTTTACTCATATACTTGATAATACAGTAAAATAAACACAGTTCTGGTATTAATGCCAAAAATACAATACAATGTATTCAAAGCAGCAAAATTAGATTGTGTATATATATTAAAAATTATCTTAATAATTAATGGCTTCTATTATATTCTTATTTATTGTTTTAAAGGGTGATGATATTTTGAATAAGATTCTAAAATTTTACTGGTGAGTATTTTGCATGTGTGTTATGACAAATGTCAAGCATGCTATTGCTGGAGAACACAGTCTCATGTTTATATTGTTTACTTGTCTTTATTGGAGCAATTTTTCTGTTTGATGATATGATATTTTAGATCAAAAGTTTGTTTTTCCACTGCATGTTGCATTTATTCAACAAGTTATAGTTCATGTCCTTTGTAGATTTGTTTAGTAAATTATTTAGCTAAAATAAAAATAAAAAAATTCACAATAAAGTTCATAATAAAAATACATTCCATATATTTTTATTGTGAACTCATAATTTAGTTTCATACTTCAAAGAACATTTTTAATAAAATGTAAAACTTTTAATTCTAGTCATAATCATTTTACCTGAAGAAGTTATACTAAAATGTTACATTACTTTAAACTTTTCTTTTTAACATTTCTATAATTTCTATCAATTCTATTCAGCATAATTATAATTTCAATTTGAAGGTACTTATTCTGCATATAAGTGTATATTTGCATTACAAAAGTAAGAGGGTGTGCATGCTCTGTCTAAAATGCATTGAAAGTATAAGTATGGTAGCATTCGCTCACTACACAACATTGATTAATTTATGCTTTCATTACGTTTTGAGCATTTCTCTAAAAAAGTTTTTTTTTTTTAATATTTAAAGATGTACAAAACAAACTTTCCTGGGGATGTATATTTACTTTTCATTTCACTATGATCAATGTCTAGAATATTTGTTGCTTTAATTTTTTTGGTAAGTGTCATTTTTAAATTTGTGTTGAGAGTATTAATATATATATATATATATATATTTTTTATTTTCTTGTTTCACTATAGGCACGAAGGAACTATTTGGAAGATGCAATCAACCTTTTCAGCTTTTACAGAGAATGTGATGACTTTGAAGCTTGGATGAAGGAAAAGGTATTTACTCTGGGTTTTTTTTGGGGTTTTTTCCTTTTTTTTTTAATGGTAATGGGGAATTTTATTTGTAGGTTATTCATTTAGAGAGCTTGTTTCAGATTAATTATTTTACATAAACAAATTATTAGTGAACATTTAGAGCTTAATTTTCAACTTGAATATAATTTTTTATTTCCAGGACCGAATTCTTACCACTCGAGATCCAAAAGAAGGAGTAGAAGTTATGAAAAAGACATTTGAGGTAATGCTTTTAAAAGTGCTATAAAAGAAAATTTAATTGAAATTTTCAAAAAATTTAATTAGAATGTGTTAAATGATTTCTTTTACTATACATTTTTTAAATTTTTTTTTTTCATAGAACTTTTTGACTGATCTCTCTGCCACCAGTCGTAGAATTGAAGAAGTTGACAGCTGTGTACAAGAGTTTGTGCGAACAAAACATAGTCAACTTGGTGGCGTTAAAGCAAGACAAAAACAAGTACATGAAAGGTAGTGTTTAATGTTTTTATATGCACTTCTGCTTTTTGAAATTATTTAGACACTTTAAAGGTTAGTGAATCAAAGCACAGAAATGCAACATGTTATGTTTAGATAATGCCGTTTGGGATTTCTTTTGAATTTCTTAATTGGATGTTCAAAAAAGTTCAGTTTTATTGCCCTTATACTGGTTTGTTGAACATTCAAACAAATCTTTTAAATACTTTTCAATTCATTAAAAATTGGGCGAACAAACTTTAAAGTATTTTATAGATATGTTTAATATTTACTTCTTAAGAATTATTGGTTTAAATAACTTGAATTTTTAATATGATATATATTAAAAGTAATTATATATTCTATCCAACATTTTAGGTGGAACAGACTGAATCACTTAAAAACTGAAATCGAAAAGAGCTTAGAAGGAGCAACTAGGTGTGTAATGCATTCTCTAAATAAATAATTTATTATTTGCTTAATGTGGTTTATTTTCCTAATTGAAATGTATTTGTTCATTTAGTGTTGAGTTATTTGAGAGAACTTGTGATGATGCCTATGAATGGATGCTAGAAAAACTAGAAAAAATTGAGACTGATGATATTGGGAGAGATAAGAAAACTGTTCAAGCACTTCAAAGGAAACACCAAGTATGTGATGCATCAGCATAAGTTCAAATTTTTTTTAATAATCCAATCAGGTTCTATTGTCAATTTCAATTTAATCTAAACTTTGTATGCATTGAAAGTAATATTATATTTGTAAGTTGTTTTTTTAATGTATAATTAATTTTTCTATTTCAGAATATTGAGCGAGAATTAGCTCCGATAGAAGAAAAGTTTAATAGGGTCAATTTACTTGCCGATTCGTAAGTATTTTCTTCTAAAATATTTTCGTGTAGTCTTAATTTCTAAACCATAAACTGTTTATTTTGTTTTTAAGCAATATAAGTCCTTATTTCTCAAGTCTATAATATGGTAACAGAACAATAAATAATATTTTATTAAAACTTATTTTTTTAGAGTGAAAATATCCTATCCTACAGAGAGAGCTAATGTTACTACAAGGCAGCAAGAACTTAATGATCTTTGGGAAAAAGTTAAGGTGAGAGTAACACTTTGCAGTTTATTAGCAATTAAAAAAATAAATTCTAATCCCTTTAAACATTCTAATTTTATTTAATTCAGCATATATTGTTGAGAATATTGTTTTGGTATTTAAAACTGTTAAGATCTTGCATTTTATTTCTCCTGTCTTCGGGAATTTTGTTAAATTTAAAACTGTCGACTTTCATGTTAAATTTTTATTTTCTCAAAACAAATGCGATAGTTTCTATAAGTATGTTTTTTACAATTTATCCCTAAAGCTTAAAAAGAGTTAAAACACTTTTTGATATACTTTGATGTTGGGATTTTACTAAAATATTTACTAGTAGCCTTTAATATTTTTGGTTTAATTTTATATGGTAATGAGGCATTTGTTGTGTTTTATGTGTATGGGCAACTCTCTGGATGATATATTTGACTTAGTTAAAACAATTATGTTTCTTCGATAACTTTATCACCAACTAATATTAAATAAAACAAAAACATAACTTGTAAACGTTAAAATTATTCTTAAATTTGTCTTTTGAAATAATAATAAAGTTATTATTGTAGGAGAAAGCTGCTCAAAGACGTGCAAGACTAGATGAATCCTTGGGCTTGCAGATATTTAGAAACAGTGCAAAAACTTTGGTAATTAATAATTTGCTATTATCTTATTATGCATTCACTATGATTCTTATTTCATAAAATATGAAATAATTTTATTCTAATTGATTTTGCTGCAATATTTAATTTCAGTTAGTATGGGTGAGCAATGTGAAGCAGTCCTTGAACAGTGATGAACCTGCTAGGGATGTGGCTACTGCTGAGAATCTCTTGAAAAAGCATCAGGATCTTGGAGATGATATTGCAGCTCATCAAGACGAGTAAGTTGATCTCTATATTATGCTTATTTGTTATGGAAAGAATGCATGTGAATAGTTTTTCTAATTGGAATGTGATAATTGTTCCACTTCTATGGTTGGGGACTTGCTTAGAAGTTGGAAATTAGTCCACTAAGGATTTCTTTTAGTTGTAAATGAGAATGTAGTCAATCAAAGGGTTATCTGGCTTGTTCAGATGGAGAGATTTTTAAAGTTAGCTTGTCCATTAGTGTGAATAAGAAATTGACAAAGTATTGACTGCTATTGCAATTCATCACAACAATTTATAAAAATACATGTATACTATTAAAGTTAATTATGCTCTGCTTAACATTAACAAGCTTTAATGTTGAGCAATGCACAACTCACCTTTGTTATCGTGAAATTTAAGAACTAAAAATTTAGAGGACTATTAATAATTATAGACCTCGCACCTAAAAATAGCATAAAGTTATAGACACTTCACCACAAAACAATCATCAAATAAAGTAAAGTTCGTCAAAGACTTTACCAAAATTACCAAAAATAAATTTATTTATTAACCAACAAAAATCTCAAACAGAATACAAACCATTAAGCGGTTATAAGTAGTGACACACCTATTCACTAAAGTGAATATTAAAAAGGTTTTAAAAGAATTACACTAAATGGTGAAAGAGTTGTTTTCCTTTTCCCGTGAGGTTTTAAATAAAAAAAAGTTAAAATTAAATAATTAAAATCAATAGGATAAATATAATCCCAAATTTAATTCCTAATGGAAGAGAGATCTGGCCGGTAAATTACAAAAGAAGAATTTTCACTAAAAAAATAAAATCACACAGGTCTGTTTGGGAGAAACAGACTACCTGTTCTGAACTAAATCAGTTCCATAAAGTGAGTGACATCCTTAGGAGAATCCTTGATGAGGCAAAGTCTGGTCGGAGATGTTGCTGGTGGCTGGGTGCCTTCAATGCATCTTGGGAAATTAGGATTGAAGGTTCGGGCAGGGACGTTGCTTGAAGTTTCTCATCCTTGAGGAGGGAATGTCTGGTCGGAGATGTTGGAATCGCTTTCAACGGCTACTGAAGTCGGGCAACAGGTCCATTGGGGAGGACCGGAGCCATTAGGAGGAAATGGTTGATTCAGAGTACGGTTCTATGAGGACGCTTCTCCCCGAGGAATGTCGGACGCGCCGGCCATTTCGCATCTTCGGGTATTCGATCCGCTCCCTGGCTTGCGACTTATCCTAGCGACAGCAATCACAAGAGTGCCTGCTAACAACGACGTTCTTTCCCCATCTCGACGATTGCTTGCCCAATCAGACGTCGGGAAAGTGACAAATTACGGTGACGTCATCGGCTGTTGCATCAGATTTCTCTTAAAAAGACGTGAACCGGTCCTAAGACCTATCGAAAGTGGCGGAGTAACACATGGCGTCTCTCCCAACCGTCGAAAAAAGATAAGCAAATGGCAAACCGCGAATTCTTAAAAATACAAACCTCCCGATGAACGAAAATCAACTCAATCACCCTCAAATTGATGGCATTGTGAAAAATAAAAACACTAACACATCAGCACACCTGTAACAATTTCAGGTACTGAAAAAATAATTAAATACGATGTTTTAAATGAATACAACGAGGTAAACAAAAACTTGGAAAAATTAATATTTGAAGAAAATGAAGCCTGTGGGGAAAGATATGATTTTTAGTTGGGAAAAATATAATAGGATCGCAATTCTAAGGTGAATTAAATCTAGAACTGAATAAATAAATGTTTTTTTAAAGTCTAAGATCTGAATTAAGAGATGAATTTTAAGTGTTAGATCTAATTAAGAAATGAATTTTAAGTCTAAGATAGATATGAACAAATGAATTTTAAGTCATAACACTTTAACAGTACAAAGTTTGTCTTTAGTTAGTAATGACATTATATTTGTTTTGTTCAGTGAGATTTCAAATTAAATATATTGCATATTGACTTTACTTGACCTGTACCTGAAAGATGAAGTATGAGTCTTGTGTACTGTTGTATTAGTTTCAATTTTTAAATGTATGCTTATAAAAATTTGCTTTCTAAATGAGCATCACAAGGTGTAAATCATTGTCTTGAAGCAAAAATCCATTTCTCTTTGAAATTACAGCCTGTTTTACGACACAAGCTTTAATTTATTAAAGGACCAAACAGCCCACTGTCTTTGATATTGTACATGCAATATTTTACTTAGTCATCTTTGTTAACATTCTTTGAATTTATTCTTTTCAGATTTTCTGATATTCAAGGTCTAGGTGTCAGTCTGCTGCAAAAGAATCCGGATTCAACTGAGATCAGGGATTCCTTGGTTCAACTCCAGGAAGAGCAGGATGCCATTCACAGAGGTTGGCAGGAGAAAGGTGATTGGCTGAGGCAGTGTATGGATCTGCAGGTGTTCAACAGGGAGGCAGATCAAATAGACAGCATAACAAATAGTCATAATGCTTTTCTTGACTTTGAAGATCTTGGAGTAAGTTTTCATTATTTATTGTATTGTACTTTCTCTTTGCAGCCTATTCATTGGTCAATCAGAGCAATAGTTAATTTTGAAAATGCATTAAGGAGCTGTCAGTACTTTTTAGCATTTAGAAAATCAAATATCACTGTGATGTAATAATTGTTTGTTAAAAAAATGGTAAATGTATTTTTATTGTTCATATCACTGCTTTTATTTTTTTATTATAGATATCGCAAACTATGTTGGTTACAACTGCGAAAAGTGGAACATTTAGGCCAAAATGAAACCAAATTTATTTCACTGTAAACTTAGTGGCGTCTATCAAATTGGAACTAGCATAATATTGTTACAGTTCTGTCTTAGTTCTTCTTGATGCGCTAGGTTTTCCTTGATACATTAGAGATCTTAACTCTGCTTTGACAAATTTGCAGTTAGTCATTGTTCCACCATAGTGGTAGTACATACTTAAAAATATAAATATTTGTGAATAGTCATTTGAATTTTATTTGATATATTGTTAGAAAATTGAAATAATTTTGCATATTTAATTTGTCTATCTGTATTGTGTTAAGTTGTAAATATTAATATTTTGTTTGTTCTGTAGACAACATTAGACGATGTGGAAACACTGTTGAAGCGACATGAGAATTTTCTAAATACCCTGATTGCCCAAGATGAAAGACTGCGCACCTTTAGTGAAATGGCTGATAAATTGATTGCTGCCAGGCACTATGAAAGCAAATAGTAAGTACTTTTTCATTGAGTTATTTCTTTGAAGGGTAAAAAAAGAGGTTTGAAGCTATTCATTGCACTTCACAAATTGATTAAAAAATTTAAAAGAAGCTCATTTCACCAGTTTTAAAAAAAATTGTCTATCATGAGAGATTAATATTAGATACCATCCATATTGAAAAATTCAGTTGATTATTTCTGACGTAAATTGTTGATTCATCCTAGGTTCATATATTTCGCACAGATTTTCAAAATCTCATTACTGCTTAGTGATACAATATTCAAAATTTAAGTTTTTTATTCTGATTATAACAATATCATTTTACTTTATCAAATAATTTAATTTTTTTTACAAAGCATTGACGAAAGAAGAAAGACAGTTTTAACTCAAAGGCAAACAGTGAAACAAAAGGCTGAACAAAGAAAAGCTTTATTACTATCTTCTCATGCTTTCCAAGAATTCCGCACAGATGTAAATGAGGTAAAACTTTAGCTGGAAATAATTTTATTTAAAAAAAAATTATTTGATTTTCAAAGTTGTCTACATAGCGTACTACGTATCCTTTTGTAATTGTCATATTGGTTTTATAAATATTAAAAGTTTTGATTGTAATTTTTTTAAATTGAAATTTTAGCTTTCTAGTTGGATTCAAGACAAATTAAAAACAGCATCTGATGAATCATACCGGGATCTTACAAATTTGGAGCGCAAGTTACAAAAGCACGAAGCATTTGAGGCTGAACTTAAAGCTAATGCTGAGAGATTGGATGTTATTAATAAGGTTAGTGAAAGTTATCAAGAATTCTTAGTTGATTACCAAACTATTTTATATTGTAAGGGCCAATTACGTTTTATTAATATGTGTTAAATTGTTTTCTAAGGAGCTAAATTTTTATTTTGGTATATGAAGTTTTTGAATTTATCAAATGAACAGTGCCAAAATTTAATCTATCATTTGAACAAAAATAAGTTTATGTACACAAAATATTATTAAAATCCGTATTGATTTAGAATATGACTGTATTAGATAACTATTTTTAGAAGAAACAAATGTTTGTTAAATTGAAAGCTTTTTAAAATACTTTGAACTTATGAATGGTTTATGACTTAAAAATAATTAATGTATCCATCTACTATTCATTCACGTAATCATATTTGGAACAAATTTAAGTTACTTTTATAAGTACATCACTATTTTTATTCTTTTTCTAGTTGCTGCTTCTTTTTTCTTAACATGTAGATGTTTAGTTATAATGCAAAAAAGAATAATTTCTATTTCCTCTTAAGATTAACAAATTCTTTTCATATTTTTAGAATGGTACATCTCTTTTAACTGGAGGACATTACGCTGCTAGCAAAATAGAGACTTTGTTAAAACAAGTGAATGAACAGTGGGAAGAGTTGTGTGCAAAAACTCTGGAGAAAGGCCAGAAACTGAGAGAAGCCAATGCTCAACACACATATAACCGAACTATAGAAGATGCTAAATCCAAACTTGATGAGCTGGAAAATTCGTTGGCATCAGATGATCTTGGCCATGACTTGAGAAGTGTCAAAAAGCTTTTGAAACGACATCAAGTAATTAATTCACTCATGTTTAGTAAAATCTTTCGTTCATATTTATTAATAGAATTTTATAAATTAAATGTTTTACAACTATTAGTAGGGTGCATTTATTGTTTTATATTATTACTATGGGAGATATAGTTATCAAGTATACATTTGTATACTCTTTGCTATATGTGTTATTTATATTGGTAATCAATTAATGTTCTTATTGGTATTCTTAAGATGTTGGAAAATGAACTTTTGACGTGGGAGACTAAAGTTACAGAACTAGTTTTCCTTGGTGAAGAAATGGCCAGCCAAGGCCATTTTGATGCTCAAAACATACTTAAAGGCACAAAATCGGTAACTGACAGGTAATTGGTATTTTTTATTAGAATAAGAACTTTTACTACTTTTTTTGTAATTAGTAAAAATTGTCAAGTATTGTGTCAAGAAAACTGTTTTATGTACTAGTCCACAAGTTTCAAGTTTATACAAAGAAAAATTGTTATCAAATTACTTGCTTATACTCATAAAAATACTACACTGTTTCTGTTCAGCAAATTCTTTTCTATATTTTCTATTGTAAAGGTTAACAATTCATTTTATTTCTATCTATTTTTAATATGCCATAAATTTGAACTTTATAATCATTAGTTTGCAATTATTAGTTTCTATAACTTTATTCTTCTCAATCAAAATGCACAGATTTGTCAAAATGAAATCTCCTGCTGCGGAACGCCGACGAACTCTTGAAGAATCTTTGAAATTGCACGAATTCAATTTTGAAGTGGATACTGAAATCCAGTGGATAAAAGAACACCTTCCTGCTGCTACATCTCAAGTTCTGGGTCAAACTCTCATTGATGCTCAAAACATTTACAAAAAACATCAGGTATAAATATTTATATTACATAAGGAGGTTGCCAATCATGCATTGTTTTAATGAAAGAAAATTTCTTTAAAATTTAAGTTTTTGGTATCTGTTAAAATAAGGTGCAGGTTTATGTCATCCTTTATCATAGAGCCATATTTTTTCGAGGAGACGGGTGCTTTCGGTCCTGTTAACTGTACCATCAATGGTAAGCGCTATGAGGGTGTTTTGTGCAACCACGTTATTCCAGCACTTCAACAGTGAGGATGTGTCGTTAGGATCATTTTTATGCAAGATGGCTCTCCTTCGCATATTTCAAATCCAGTGAATCAGCTGCTGAAGCGGCATATCGGAAATGCTATAATTATCAGCCATCATTTCCCTAGAGACTGGGCGGTTTGATCACCTGATCTTAATCCATGTGGTTTCTGGCTCTGGGACTCTCTGAAAGATGTTGTACTCAGTGTCGCTATTGCAAACTTAGCTAAATTGAAGGCATGCATTGTGCAACACATTCTGAATGTGATCCCAAAGACACTTGATCAGTTGCAAGTAGACTAAAAACAACTTCAAAACAATCCTGGTGTCATACTGCTTTCTCTTAAGACTGCAGTGGATTCCATGTATATTTTGAGAGTTTTTCTTTTCTTTTGTGCCAACTTTGTAATAAACAAAGCTTATGACCAATCACAGTTGTAGATTTTAAAAAATGTGAATTTTCAATTAAACAATCACTAACCTATATTTAACTCTTCCTGTCAGACGTTTTAAAGAGTAAAGTCTCCATCCATTAGGTCCTTAAAAGAAAACTATAGCTTATTGTTGGAATTTTGGCAGTACTCACATTAAAATTTCTAAAAATCAGAAAAATGGAAAACTTTTAAGAGTCATTATCTTTGATGTATTCATCTTATAAAAGCTTTGTTGTATTCAAATTAATATCTCACTCTTTTGCAGGAAAAGATCTTATGAAATTTCACTTTACAAATTTTACAAGATAAATTATAGTTATTTTTTTTAGAAACTAGAAAGAGAAATTCAAGGGCATCAACCAATGATTGAAAAAACATTGTCTGCTGGACAACAGCTGGTCGAACAGAAACATTATGCTTCCGAATCTGTGAAATCTAAATGCCAAGAATTAAAAGATTGTTGGAAAGAATTGCTTGATTGTGCTTCAGAGCGAAAAAAGAAACTTGAACTATCTCTAAAATCTCAATCAGTAAGTTCTTTTTCTTATTTTTTTTTTCCTAAGTTATCATTTTTAATTTAATGTAGCTATAATACTTTTTGCTTTGTTAGCAAATAACGTAAAATGTATTTTATGAATAAAATAGGATTTTGTTGTTTAAGGATCAATATCTTTATTTTATTAATTCTATTTGAATTTTTTCTATTGATGATGAGGTACAAGAAAACAAGTTTGATTTTCATAAATTTGATAAAAAAAATTTAAATTAACACCGTTCATTCTTTATAGTTTTTCGCTGAGGCAAATGAGGTTGAGCTGTGGATGAATGAAAAGACCGATATTCTGGAAAGTACTGACTATGGAAAAGATGAAGATGCGGCTGTTAAACTGTTGACTAAGCATAAAGTAAGAATCTAAACAAAAAAAATAACAATATTTTTTCCTGTTTTAAATGTAAATGAAATTTCCTAGTTTATTTTTAGTATTTGTACAAAAGTAATAAATTAACTCTTTTTCTTAATTATTTTTTAACTATTACACAAAAAGTTATATTGTTACTGTAGAATTTGCCCAAAAACTACTTTAAAATGCATTATTTAGGGTTTTTAATTATTTGTTTGTATTGATTATTTTTCTTAATTATTTCTTACTAATCATTTTTCTCTCTTATAATTTTAATAATAATTTATTATTTGTAGGCACTTGAGTTGGAAATAGATACATATTGCAGTTTGATTACTGAAATGGGCCATCAAGCTCAAATAATGATAGACTCAGACCATCCTGATTCCAAAGTCATCAGCAACAGACTTGTAAGTGTATTTTTCTCTGGCTTCTTACAAATAAAATGGTACTTTTACATTCAACAGGAATATTTTTCTTATATTCGTTTTGTTTATTTCTCTTTCAGCAAGTTGTAAACCAACAAATGAAAAACATTCAAAAGTTGGCTAATGCTAGAAGACAGAAACTAATGGAATCTAAACACCTGCATGAATATTTTAGAGAAAGTGATGAATTGGAGAATTGGGTGAATGAGCAGATGTTGATGGCCAACTCTGAAGACTATGGTCAAGATTATGAGCACTTATTGGTAAATATAGACTCGAGATAAATTTACAATTTTTCTTAAGGTTTTTAATAATGTTAATATTTTTATAGGGTAATTTTTGTAAAAAATACTAGTTCTAAATTTAAGATTCCTACAAGAGCTCAAAAGCTAATTGTTGGAATGATTTTTTTTCTTTAAAAATTGGATAAGCAACCATACTTAAAAGTATATTAATTCCCATTTAAGGAATTTGTGACAAGTTTAATTATTTGAAATCAAATTATGAATGTTTAGTTTTAACTTTTTAAAAGAGGCTTTTTTTTTTTAAATTTAAAATTAGCTTTTACAAATTATACGTTATAATTTATTTCTTTGTATGTATTAAGTTGTTTCACTTTTTTTATACAGTTGTTACAGTGCAAATTTGATGACTTCAAGCTTCGAGTTGAAACTGGTTCTGAAAGATTCAATCAGTGTGAAGAACTTGCAAAAAAATTAATCATCAGTGACACTAGTTATTCAAGTAAAATTGAACAGAGGCAGCAACATTTAAGGTAAATGATTTCATATACTTCATAGTGATTCTCTAAATGATACACAAGACTAAGAGAGAATCATTGGTAAATGTGTATTTTACTTATTTGAGATGTTTTTTATGGAACTTTTTCTCCATAATAATATACTAAAACAAACACTTCACATAAAAATTCATTAAAATTATTCTATTCTAATCTGATTATAAGCAAACAAAATGTGCAACAAATATCCCACCCAAAGATTTTGCATTATTTATGAAGGCTGTCGGAGGCATATCCAGAGTGGGGAAGGGTAAATTACGAGTGATCACCTTCCCTAGAATAGCCATCTGCATTTACTGTAACATTATTTGTGAATGTAATATCAGTTACTTTCTCTGGAATGCTGTTTCTACTCTGGATGACACTATTGCAACTCTTGATACATACAATCGATAAACATTCAGCTAAATGTTTACAATCCATGAAGATTGAAGGACTAGATATATAAAGGCTTTTTAATTGTTTTTAGCAACTTGTCAATAAATAGAAAGTGACATTTTTTGGGGGTATCTATAGAATTTTTTTTTAACTTATTGTATCAAAATGTGGCAACATTTCTGAGTTCTGTGAGAACAAAATAAAAAAATTAAAAATTTCAATATTATAAAAATAGGCTTTTTGTATAGATTCTACCATGCGCAAGAATTATAAATGATATTAATATTTGTTAACCGATTACATTGACTTATGTAGTATATAATTGAACCTAATTAATTGTTAAAATTGAAAAAATATTAATTAAATTACATTAAATTCAAATTAAATGCAAAGTTTTGGTTCTGATTTTTGTGCATGTTCGGGAAATTGATTGTGTAAATTAGGGTGTTACCCTACAGTATACTAGGAAAATAAAATATGTTTTTGTTCTTTTTAGGCAAGCATGGTCTGTATTACTAGATAACATTGAAGCTAGGGACCAAAAATTACATGCAGCTGGTGAAATTCATCGCTTCAATCGGGATGTTGCTGATGCTCTGTCTAGAATACAAGAAAAGTATGCTAGCATTCCTGATGACTTGGGTCGAGATTTAAACAGTGTTCAGAATTTAATAAGGAAACATGAAGGATTTGAAAATGATCTGGTAGCTCTTGAAGCTCAGGTATGCTTTTTTACTTTAATAATCATAGGTTGTTATTATTATAGATCCTCATCTGCTAGGAGAAAAATATTTCTATTTTAAAAAGTAATCACATTTTTGTTTTGTTTTCTTCTTCGTGTCAGCTTCAAATTTTAGTGGATGATAGTGCTAGACTTCAAGGTTCTTATCCTGGTGGAAATGCTGATCATATATTAGAACAGCAAAACATAGTGATTGAAAACTGGAATACTCTGCAGGATCGAGCTGCACAACGCAAAATAGAACTGCAAGCATCCTATCAACTGCAGCGATTTTTAGCATCAGTAAGATTTCATTTTATTCAGTAATGTAATGTATTTTTAGAGTGAATACTACATTGATATTTTTAAATAACAGCATGCATTTTTTTTAAGTAATTTTTATAAAGCAAGCAATTCTTTAACTACCCTTTTATACAAACTTGTGCTATCACAGATTTCTTAATTATTTTTTTATTATTTTGGTATATTTATTTTTCAATTAAGTTGCTCATTTTTTTAATTTTTTTTTAATTCATAAAATTTTGCAAAATTTTCACACACCATTTTTTAATACATTGTATTAGTTTTTGTTTGTTATTTACAATGGTCATATCAGTTTTAGTTCAATGTTTTTTAGATATGTATTCCTAATTTATTTCGACTTCATTATAGGTGCGAGACGTTGAAAACTGGGCTCTAGGCCTGTGCTCGTCTCTTAATACAGAAGAGAAAGTTCGTGATGTTGCTAGTGCCCAGATGTTGAAAGCAGAGCACGAACAACTCAAGGCAGAGATAGAAGCTAGAGAAGGGACCTTTGGAACAATTGTCAATGCAGGGGAAGAGATGATTGAAGGGGGACATTATGCTCGGGATGAAGTAAGAGCATAGTTACACTTTAATTTTTTTTTTTATTATTGAATAAATAAAAAAAATGGAAAATTGGAATCTGATATTTCTAACTAGATAGTGCACTCCAAGACAAAAAGTAAAAAAAAAAAAAAAAAAAGATTGCTCTTAAAAATCTGATCAGTTGTCTCTATTGAAACAACATAGAGATACGTTTCCTGTACTTTTAGTTGTAGTTTCCCATTCAATTTTGATATGTGAACTCTGGAAATAAACGTTTCCTCTGAATTGAAAAGAATGATCTCTAAAGGTCTAAAATATAGGCAAAAAGGAGAAACCCAACATACACTTTTCCAGTTAAATGGTCACTCAGAAAAAGGTCAATTCTTCAACATGCAGTGCACCATCTAGTAGTGAATGCATGTGTTGCCAGTTTCATCTATCTGTTGGATAAACATTGTTTGAAAGCATGGGATGGTAGTACTTATGTAGGTAACATAATTTGAATACAAATAAATTGTTTAATAGTTTTTGGTGTATTAATCTAATTCTGTCTTAAAACCTAAGCATTTCATTTCCAAGTTTTTTGGTGAGTCTTAAATCTATTTTTAACAACTTTGTAATTAAGTAGGATTAAATATACTTTACTTAGTTAATTAAGCATGTTTGTAAGACTGAAATTTGCAATTTTTTTTCGATAGATACGAGAGCGACTAGATCAACTACTTGTTGTTCGAGGAGACTTGCACACTGCATGGCATAAGAAAAAGATATATTTAGACCAATTATGTGACTTGCAGTGCTTTTTAAGAGATGCTAAACAACTAGACACATTAAGCAGCCAGCAAGAAGTAAGTATTTGCATTCTTTACGATTTCAAAAATCCTTCGACTGTTTCAAGATTTGCAATGGAACTTAATGTTTCTATTTATTTTAGGTTTATTTATCTAGTTCTGATGTGGGAAATACAGTTGAAGAAGTAGATGTCCTGGTGAAAAAACATGAGGCCTTTGATAAACTGCTTTCTACTCAGAATGAAAAAGTAATAATTTTTTTAATTATACTATCTACTTAACCCACTGGTGGTCATGCACGTTTATATGCATCATTTGATCCTCAGTTTTTACAGCAATACACATTATTTTTATATTTATGAATGCAATTTTAAATAAAATATTTTTTTAATATTTTTATTACAATGATAGTTTATAACCTATCAAAAGCAAATTACTAAAAAATAATTTTAAAAAATTATATATTTGAATTAGAAATATAATTAAAAAATTATTGCTGGGAAAACTACTGTAGAATTTCATCCATTTCCTAAACCGTCAATGGATTAAGATTTATAATGCCTTAAAAACGAAATCCAACTAACTAAAGTACCTAATCAAATAATTCTTTTTAACTGTCCTTTTTTAGGCATATTATGACCATTCATTCAAACTTCCATAATTTTTTATTCACTGTTGACTTAGTAATACATTTTCTATCCTTGCAAAGGAGGTTTTTAATTTGTAATGATTTTATTTGTATTTGTTTTTCTTATTTATTAAGAAACAAATTAAACATAATTTTTTTTTTCAGCTTATAGCCTTACAAGATCATGGAGCCAAATTGTTGCAACAAAATCATTTTGATTGTGAAACTATCAGGACAAGAATGTTGGAAGTCACTAACAGGTAAGGGTACATATGAATTTAGTCATATTTTAGCGGAGATCGTCACTCTCTGCCCCATAGACATGTTTAGTTTCTGGGCCAAATATTTGTTATTGTACCAAATATTTATTAAATATTTTATAGGGTATAAAAACAATAATAAAAAAGCTCGTTAACAAAATTTGAAGACAAAATAACTGGATTTTTGTATTGATTTTTAATAAGCTAGCTTTATAAAAAAAATTTCAATGTCTAATAAAAAAAGTTAGCTATTTATTATTAAGTTATTTTCTTTTCATTTTGTTCTTAACAGAAAAAAATCATGTTTCTTTATGGTATACATGATAAAATACCTAATTAAAATTTTTCTGTATTGTACCTGGTAAAAAATCAAGTATAAACCCACAGTGCTTTAACATGTATTGTAGACAAACAAATGAAGCATTAGGTCTATGGGTCATAGATAAACTGACAAACCCTCTTAAGCACACATTTTCTGTTCTAATGCAAATGTGATTGTTGCATAGTTATTTATTTGATTCTCTTCTGACTTAATTTTATGTTCTTGGATTTAGATTATAAAAGCAATATTTAAATTTGCTATAACAATTTTAGAATATCTGTTATGTAATATTGTTTTTTATTTTATGTGTGTGTGTGTATATATATATATATATATATATATATATATATATATATATATATATATATATATATATATATATATATATATATATATATATATACACACAAAAAAAATTTTACTTCTAAAAAGATAAATGTAGTCTTTTAAAAATCTATTTCTTTTATCCATTTTTATTTATTGATTCTTGATTCATTGCAGGAGATCTAAAGTGAGAGATCTTAGTAACTTAAGGAAACAAAAACTGGCTGATAGCTTTTTACATGCTCAATTCAAGAGAGATGCAACTGAGGTAGGATTCATGTATTCCATTTCGTAATTTCTGTGCTTTATAATAACATTAAATAATATTATTTTATATCTTATCCATATTTTTTTTGTGAAAGCCATTATATTTAGTTTAATTAATATAACGGCTTAATGTATATTATATATATTTACTGTATATTTACAAACTTTTTGTTAATTAGGCTGAAGCATGGATTGGAGATAAGAAAAAGTACTTAGAAGCTGAACAAGATATGAGTCAAATAGCTAGCCTAGAAGATAAAATGAGAAAGCTTCAAAAGCATCAAGCATTTCAAGCTGAGTTATCAGCACATGAAAGCAATATTCAAAATATTAAACAGGTTTGTGAAAAATGCTGTTATCTCTGTTTCAGTTGAACCATGGTAATAGAAATATAGAAGCTATACACTCAATTTTAAATGAACATATTTCAATACTTATCAACCATATGAAGATGTGGAACATACCAAAAGAAAGAAAAAAAAACTATCTCGAATTTTTGGAAAGCTATGCTTTATTATAGATAACTGATTTTTAAAAATTCTCACCTCATAAATGACCTTTGATGATTTACGGTTTCTCACTTTGACTTCTTTTTATTAGTTTTGGTTGTGCCCCTTGTCTGATTTTTTTAATTAATAATGATAGACATTCAAATAGAGAAATGATAAAAGTACAAGGGAAAAGAATTAAACAGTAACTCTTTTGAAAGCATAAATATAATTCTCATCATTTGTAAGTGTTTTTTTTATGTAATGAGGCTATTAAAAAAAAAAAAAATTTAAAAAATTAAAAAAAAACCTTTGTCATTGATAACATTTTTATTTTTTTAAACATCTGTTCTGTTGAAATATTATTGATCACACTCATGGTCACATTCTTCAGATGGCTTTAAAATTTAGTTTATTTCTATTTCATTTATTATTATGTATGATAATTATCATGAATATTTATTTTTTCAGAAAGGAGAGCTGCTGTTGTCTAAAAATCACGAAAACTCAATTCCAATCAGACAACAATTAGAGAGGCTTTTGAAACAATGGAATGAACTCATTGCATCATCTACCAACTTGGGACGAGGCCTCGAGGAAGCACAAGACATATTGGAGTTCAACAATCAAGCCGAAAAAATTGAAGCCTGGATTAGAGACAAGGTCAGTGTTTTGCCTTTTCAAGTTACTATTTTATATCCCTTATATTCTGTAGTGGTTCTGTTAAAACAATTTATTATTGAATATACTATAAGTTACGTTGGAATTTGTGAGACAAAATTTGGAGCTCTGGGTTAGAAATGTGTCATAGCAAACTTTTAAAGTGTTTCCCCCCCCCCCTTCAAACAGGAAATGATGGTCCAAGCTGGTGATACTGGAAAAGATTTTGAACATTGTCAGGCTCTTCAAAGAAAATTGGATGATGTTGATTCGGTATGTCTTTTATATTATGTATAATTAATAAATTGTTAATATCCAGAGTTATTATTAGTTATATTCTAACATTTAACAGATTGGTAACAGAGGAATCAGACATAATTTCCCCTTTTGTCTCATAAAACTCAGACTAAGATTTTCTTTTGGTGATGTGCTTAGACACTATTTTCTGCAGAGGATGACTTAAGAGTAGCGCTCCAGTACTTATGTGATCTATACTATCTGTAGCAGGTTTCCAAAACATGATATCTGCTAAAATATTTCTTTAATATTTCAAATTTTGATATTCAACAACAGTAATAGTTGTATGATAAAAAAAATGCAGTAGAATGACATTGTACTAATACATTTTCATAAGAGGGACAAAATTGAAATAGAGAAATTTCAAGTTCCATTTTAAAAACCATTGGTAAGTGTTTGTTAGCACCCTAAAATTTTTATTTCAAACTACCTTGCTGCTTGTAAGGTAGTTTATTAAAAGCCAAGTGTTTATTTTTTATATATATTGTTAGTATTATGCAAGCTAGCACTTATGTTTAAAGCATAATCTCACAATTCTTAACATATCAACCTATACTTGATTGTTCTCTGTGCTTATTGAATTTCTCTGAAATATTCTTAGTAAAAACGAAAATTTTACCTTTTTCTTTAAAGGATGACTATAAAATATTATCTTTGTAACATTATTCATTTGTATCTTATTATCTATTTCTAGGATATGAGAGTAGATGAACTGAGAATGAAGACCATTAATTCTTTAGCTAACAAACTCATGCGGCAAGGACGATCAGATACACAGTTTGTTCAACAAAGACAAGAAGAGTTGAATACTAAGTATATACTTTTCTTAAAACGTATCTATGTATGTTAGTTTACATTTTAACACAATATTTCATAATTGATAAGAAGTGCGGGAATTGTAAACAAAATTTAGTTGTTTGCTATTTTAAACTGTGTTAAAAACTTTTAATCAAGACAGAAAATTAGACATTTCTGTCTTTCATTCTTATCATATAACAAAAATTCTACATTTGAATACTATCTGAATATTGAATCAATCTAATATTGAGTTATCTTTTTGAAATTAGATGGAAAGCTCTTCAGGGTGCCTTGGACCTGTATCGCCAGAAGCTTGCTAATGCATCAGATGTTCATGCTTTCAACAGAGACGTAGATGACACTAATGACAGAATCAATGAAAAAGTAAGATTCGACTTGGAATATTTTTTTTATCTGTGTATGAGGCAATTTGAAAGCAACACTTGAAATCAGACATCTTGCATTTATGAAATCTATATACAGAGAATATTAGTTATGCAAATTTTTTTAGTCTCTCGCCTTATCTGTTGAAGAGGAAACAAAAGACTTGGAGTCAGTTGAACATTGCCAAAGAAAATTGGAAACAACAGAACGAGATATGACAGCAATCGAAGCAAAACTAAAGGTATCAATGTTTTATAAATGGTATTTTTTGTGTTATTATAAGACTTCTATAAAAAATGTATATATGTTGAACACATTGAACTAATTTAAATTTATATTATGTATGTTAGCTAATAGCCACACTAAAAATACATTTTTTTTATCTTAATCAAATTGGTTTTGTTTCTATTTTGCATTTGAAAAATTATATAGGCCTTATCATAACCTGATTGAACTTTTAATTCTGTTCATATTGGATCATAACTTGTCTGTATTTACTTTTGAAAGGAGCATGACGTTGAAGCTCGTAGACTCGTGCAGAAAAATTCAGAAGTAGCTCCTCAAACCAGGCAAAAGTTATCAGAGGTGCAAGAAAATTGGAGGAAGCTAACTAATTTATGCTTATCTAGGTATCTTGTTTTTTTCTTTAATGTCTAGTAAAAATTTACTTTGTGTAATTGAAAAAAATGCTCTTCTCAAAAACTAATAGAAAACCCACTGAGTAAAATGGTCTGCCAGTAAAAGTTATGAAATCTAATGTTAGTTGCCAATCAACCAGGAGTCTTTTCTTCATGTATAACAATAACAGCCCCTTCTTTATATGAAGAAAAAACATGGATATTCGAAATCTGTTTATTCATCTTTGTCCTTCTTACTCTCGCTAAAATGCTTCACTTCTGATATCATTTTCTGGAGATAGATACCCTAGTTCTCAATGAAAGATTATAAAACGAAAGCATATCCTTTAATCAGGCTGAAAAAAGTGAAGAAAAATTTATCAACCAACCTGGCTAATCTGCCCGACAAAAGTTTTAGTCATAACTAAGAAAAACTAAAATAAAATTCTGGTATGTTGATTTGCCAGATAATTTTTTAACCTATTCTATTTTCAAAGTTAACAATTATGTTATTATTTTGTGTCTTCACGCCTGGGGTAAAACGTTGACAAAATAATCGGGTTCTAGCTGCTATAGAAGCTGACCCGTAAGTGGTTGAAAACCAGACTGTGCTCGGTCCACATAATATACACTTGAAGCTTCTGATGCTTCATTGGGTTTTGGTGGTGGAACACTGTTGTGTTTCTAGGTTTAATGACTTATAAAGTGTAGGTGTGATTTAATAATTTTCCCATTTTCATTGATAGCAAAATGATATATTTCCAAGTACATACCTACCTTTGAAGTTGATGTATTTGAATTATAAGTTACAAACTTTTACTTCGTTAAATGCCGTAATTATAAAAAAAAAATTCTTTCTTAATTGTTGCCAAGAAATTATATTTCTATAGCTTAATACTTAAGAATAAATATCAAATTACTCGATAATAAGTAATGAAAAATAGTGAATTTGCCTTACGTAATTAATAAGGTTGTTAAATAAATAGGATATATTAAATTGATAAAAAATATGTTTATCATTTTTTACTAATACTTCACCTTTTCTTAATGAAGTTTAAGAATCAATTGAATGCCTTATTTTATTTCAGGAAACAGTCACTTTCATCAGCATATACACTTCACAAATTCTTATCAGATTTCACTGAGCTGGTAAGTTTACGTTGAATTTCTTTTTAGAAAGTTTCTACAAAAATTTGTTAAATGCACTTTTTACACTTTGAGTTTAAACTCTTAAACGTTTAGAGAGTAGTTAATATTAGTCTTTCACTGTGTTTTTAACCTGAACATTTTTATTGCTAAATAAAATTCTGATATTATGAATTTTAACTTTACATCTTACAGCCAAAACTTAAATTTCGGTCACTTTACATAATGAATATTTGCCAGCCATTTTACAAATTGTCCAACTCAAATTGATCAAAGCCTAATAATACATAGCACTAATTTCCAGTATTTAGGGTTTGGCCAAACTATTTGCAAAATAGATAACTTATTTGAGCTAAATCCTGAATAGACATGTAATAAATGTTCATTCAGGTTATAATTTCATATTATTTGTGGTAAAATTAATGTACTTGGAACTTTGGTTAATAGAATCAGTCTTATTCTCAATGTGGAATGTCATTTTTTAAATTCTTTGGGTACCTAATGAAATGCTAAGTAGTAGGATATGGTTAAACAGATGTACTACTAAAAACTAAAACAAAAAAAGTTTATAAAAGTGTTAAATTGAGGTTAGTTATTTTGTGCATCCAAAAATTGTTCACCTTTGGTTTTTAGCAATGAATTCTATATAACTTATTGTGTAAAACTAAAACATTATGAATTTGAAGAGTGCTGCTTTTAGTTTATAGGTATTATATTGTTATGACATTGTTGGACTATGCACCATTTAATTAATTACTAGTAAAATATCATTTAGGAATCATGGGCGAGTGATATTACAACTAGAATGACATCTGATGAGCTTGCAACCAATAATTCAGAAGCTCAAAGTATGTTGCAACTTCATCAAGAAAGAAAAGTAAATATATAGACTATTTATATACTTTATTGTTTCTACTTTACCATGAAGTTAGCCGATAAAAATAAAAATAAATGCAGTTTAAAATTGGTTCTTTAGTATGTATTCAAAATATTGTATACAGTTGTGAATTTTTCCTGTAATAATATTTGCATATACGTTAAAATTAAATTATTCATCACTGTCTTTTTTGTAGCTTCTTAAAATAGTTGTAGCAAAATCTTTAGCATCTTTCTTATTTTTATTAATCTATATTTATTTCATACAAATAGATGTTAATATGAAATTAAAAAAATAACATTGTGCTTATATTTCTTAGTTGAATCTTTCCAATAAGTGTAGTAAAATCCACTTATTCAAAATATCATTTTGTTAGACTCTCACATCACTTTATAGTATTTTTCAGTAATTTCATATTTTAATTCATAACCATATTTTCTCTGTAACCATTTCTTGTGTTTTCTCCTTAGGCTGAAATCAACGGTAGACAAGAAGCTATTAAAAGTTTGAAAGAGTTTGGACATCGTCTTTTACAGCAAAAACATGCTTCAAAAGAAATTATTGAAACAAAACTTCAAAGATTAGAAGAACTTAGAAAGAATCTGACCCAAGTTTGGGAAGAAAGACGACACATTCTCACTCAGTGCAGGGACCTTCAGGTACATATTATTTTAGCATTTTGTTTCATCAATGGAAATAATCAAAAGGCAGAATTTAATTAACATTTTTTTTTTAATGTTAATTGTATACTTGAACGCTATAAAGCGATATGCAAACTTTTTATTAGTGCTTCTTAAGCTTAAGGGTAAAAACATAATACTTTTTAACAATAGACATTATATCTGCCTGATGGCAAGAACTTGGCAGATAAACAGAAGAAGTCTCAAATGTTTTTTCAGAAGGGAGAACACAAGCAGGTGGTCGAGTTCAGTGGTTTAGAACTAGATTAATTCTTGGGGGAAAGACTGATACTTCGGGGTTGGCGCAGATAATCGAAAAGGAGACGTTCAGCAGAAACTGGAAGGGATTAGTGGTCAGCTCGTTGGTTAAAGGTAGTTTTTAACCCTGGAGCTTGACGTCCATGGAGAAGAAGGATGTTTTTCTCAAAAAGGCTGGCATTTTGTCACTCCTCAAACCAACAGCAAGAATCGCCAAGGATAATGGTTGTCTTAACCAGTGATGGATTTTAACATGCTGGCAAATACTGGGGTATTAGATCTTAGGGTTGAGGGATGTCACTCCTGCACTTGCGCGAATAAAAGCCAGTGTATATTTTCTGTAATTCCTTACTTGGTGTCTCGGACACTAATTTGCCATTTTCCTCTCCCATAGTCCAGAATGCCACTCAGCATTGTTTTAAGTTAAAGTATAGCTCAAAAAGTGCATTTTCTCTCAGCTTTTCAGACTTTGTCAGCCAATCAAATACTAGTATGTCACAAACCCATCATGAGAAGACAACCAAATCGCACTGATTTGTAACATAATCTCCAATGGCAGCCTCAAGTGAGGGAAAAGTAAAATGCATACCTTTTGAAAAAATACCAGTCATGCAGTGGTACAGGGAAAATTAAAGAAACCCCTAGTGAGTGGTTGAAACCCAAATAAAAACTGATTACACTCTCAAAATATCAGATATTCTGTATAATTAAATTAAATCATAAACCATTTAATAAAGTTCTGAAATTGATTTGTAGAAAAATCTAATTGAAAATGAAGAATCAACAATTTGCAACCAATCTAGCTCTGATCCAAACTTCATATAAATCACTCAACTAGTTCCTGCATTATTCAATTTATCATGTTTTAGACAGACGTATGTCAAAATAGTTCTATAAGATTTTCGTTTTATACCTTGTTGTACTGAACACATGAAATAAGAGTAAGGTGCAATAATTTTAAAGAAAATTATTTTATTTGGTAAAAATTAGTATCTTGTATTGGAGCAAATTTATATTGATAGTTTAAAATTTTTTAGCCTTTATAAATAATCGTTAATTAATGTTTTCTTAATAAAACTATTGATTTCTTAATCTCCAGAAGTAAAAGTTATACAAATGCAAATATTTGTGTTAAGTGCAAATTCGTGCATGCTTTGCATGAGTTATAATTTTGTTATCATGTGTATAAAACAATGCTGTTGAAGGTATGCTAATTTTTCAATTTTTAATAGATTTTCAAAGAAATGACTGAAGCAGCAGAATCTTGGCTGTCTGCTAAAGAAGCTTTCTTAAATAATGAAGATTTGGGAGTGAGTAAAATGCATTAAAATATTGAGATTAAGTAACAATTTAATGGATTACACTCTTTATGGAAAAATCCTATGATTACTTTTTAAATATTTAAAATGCCTTGTAAATGTTTTGTTTCCTTCATATTTGAAAGCATTTAGCTTATATTCTTATAAAAATAAATTATCATTCTGATCTAAAAACAATAACAAGTTTATATTTAAATGTTAGATTTCATACTACAATACGTTTTTTTTTTCTTTAATCATTAGGATTCCATGTCCAGTGTTGAAGCTTTAATTAAAAAACATGACAACTTTGAGAAGACCATGAGTGCTCAGAGTAACAAAGTGGACGAATTTGAGGAGTTTGCCACTGAGCTTATTACTGCAACACATTATGATAGTCAAGCCATTCAAAGTAAATGCCAAGCAGTTTGTGCAAGACGTGACAAATTGAAAGAAAGTGCTTTGATCAGGAGAAGAAAGTTACAAGAATCAAGGGAGTTGCAGAAATTTTTACGAAACATTTATGAGGTAAATTTTTATTCCCGCATGTGCATTTTAAGATTTGTAATTCAGTTTTGTGTGTGTTCAGTATGCATGAAATTATACAGATTTTTATGGAAGATTCATAATTTTATTTCCAACATTAGATGCAAAATCTGGCTGTCTATAATGGATTTTCTTGCAAAAATGAAAACTTCTCTCTGTGGTAATCTTCGAAGCAATTAAATTAGTGTCTGAAGATTAATAATGCATTTATTTTAATATGTATATGTAAGACAGCTTCATCGATAAGCTACATCAAACCTTTACAAATCAAGTCCCCAAAAATACCTGTAATACCAATATTAGAAGGCTTTGAAGGTACTGTGTCTAGTTAGGTGATCATCAAATTTTCCTATTTAATTTTGAGCCTCAAGAAATGCAAGTGAAAAAAATTTGATTTTAAGAATTTTATCGTAACTGACTTATTAATAGCCAATCTTTTGTATTGATTAATCGTTATCAAGGAAGTGATTTTTAGTCTACTGCAGAAAATCTTAGGATAAGTTACATTTAAAGTACCAATATAAACCTACTTTTAGCCTTAACTGAATTTTTTTACAAATTGTTTATCGCAGGTTGTTGGATGGATTAATGAAAAGCTCCAAGTGGCTTCTGATGAATCCTACAGGGACCCTACCAATTTATTGAGCAAAATCCAAAAGCAGGCAGCGTTTGAGGCCGAATTGGCTTCAAACAAAGCAAGAGTGGATGCTGTAATGACAGAGGGAGAAAAACTAATCGGTAGTGGACACTTTGCATCCATGGACATACAGAACCTTCTACAAGAATTGGAAATGCATTGGAGGCAGCTGCTAGACCAAACGGCACTGAAAAAAGAACGACTGCAAGATGCTTACCAGGTATGAATACTAAAAGTTACTGTAATGTTTTGAAAGTATTTTTTTTTTTAATCTTTTCGCTAAATTTTTATTGCAAAAATATTCTTAGAAATATGATACTAATTTGAGCAGCTTCAAACAATAATGTGTTTTTAGATGAATTATGGGATTTAATTCTTTAATTCTGTATAATTACCTGGAATGAAAAGTTGTCTACAGGGTTTTTACACCTCCTGAAATTGGCTTTTTTTAATAAGGGCCCTTATAACTCCTGAAAATTGTGTTTCTACTCCTGATGTTTCTTTTTATCTCCTTAAAAATAATCAACGAAGTGTAAAAAGATTAGTAAAACTTTAAGTCATAGCGTTTTTTATTTTATTCAATAAAATGTCTCTGAAATTCGAAATTCTTAGCGTATTTCAGAGCTTCGTCAATACTATGCGCTTCGCCACTACAGCCACACACAAAAAAAAATCGGACAGTTCCAAAATGCACCACGATTCTCGACAACCAGGCGCGTAGGGGAAAAACTACACTATAGGACGTATTTTTTTTGTTGACTCCTGAATTTACTATATTTAACTCCTGAAAAACTCCTGAATTTTACTATCATAGATTGAGTATGAATCCTGTGCCTTTTGGAAACCCATTTTCAGTGACCCATCTTCATCCTTGTTAGAAAAGTTAGAGTTGTTTCTGATCATCAAGTATTTCAAAAACAAGATTGGGTTATTTCTAAATGTATTTTGCCTGTTATGCATCCATGGAAATCTATTGGATCCTTCTAGTAAACCATTTCAAGCAACACTAAGTAGATTTTGCTGTAGAATTTGTAAGTTGGTGTGGTGAACAAAAATTGTTTCTGTCAGGACCTTAAATTTAACCTATTGCAGCAGATATTGATCACTGACAGATGGATATACAAGCTTTTTGTATAAACTTTTCTCCAAAGATTTGTTTGGAAGTCTTTTTGTGAGATGTGCTAGGAGAAAAGCAAATGTTTTCCTGCTAACCCTATTAAAAGCGAAATGAGATATATTGACTTTGGAAAAAATTAGTTTAAAAAAAGATTCGGGTGCAGAGCTTGTTCAGCATGTCAAATGTAGAGACAACATAAGATATTTATTAAAAAAAATTATGCAGAGGAATATATTTAACTGTGATTATATGCAGTATAACAACTTTTCAATTACTAAATTATAGTATCTGCCTTATAGAAGGTTAACATATTTTATCTTAACAAGGATTCGTTATTGGCCTGTTTCTTTGTTTTGCTGATTGAAATATTTGCTGAATCAATAATTTTATTCTTTCTTTAGATGTTTACCTTTTCCTATCAGTGGAAAATAATTTTTTGGTGGTATATTTGTATATTTTAAATGTGTAGCAATTGTATTTTGATATACATTAATAGGCCTTGCAATTCAATCGTATGCTGGATGAGTTAGACACATGGATGGATGAAATTGAAGTTCAATTACAATCAGAAGACCATGGCAAAGATCTCACATCTGTTCAGAACTTACTGAAGAAGCACCAGGTGCGAAATTTTATGTATCTGTTAGTTCATACTTTTAATTTTTTGTCTTGTAAATAAAATGTTATTTATATTTAACCGTATCACTTTCAGCACCTTGAGACTGATATCAACAATCATGCTGAAAACATTGAACAGATAAAGGATCTGAATGCTAGCTTTCAAAATAGTAACCATTTCTTGAAAGAGGAAATTGAAGAGAAAGCTATTGCTACAGTAAACAGGTAAAATAAAATTTGCTTACTATTTAACGTTTGATAGCAAATAAAAAAACTGTAAATTATAAATCCTATTTTATAAGGAGTTACGAGTTCTGATTTAAAGAATAATAATTTTTTTTATTCTATGGGTGTTCAAAATTAAATAATTCTGTAATGTATAAATAATAAAACTCAATATAATTTGAAATTCGTAACTGGAAAACCAACCTGTTTTTTTTTAAGCAGCAAAGCTACTTTTTTTTTGCCTGGATTTTATTTTTATACTATCTTAATGGTTATGGTATAATCTGACAAAATTCTGCTGCACTTTGAAAATTTAGAAATTATTAAAGTAATGTTGTGGATAAGATAAACTAATTAACCGACTTCTATATGTCATTAAGTGAATCGTTATATTTCCTTAACAATTAGGTACCAGTCCCTGCATGACCCAGTTCAGATACGGAGAGAGAACTTGGAAGATTCACTTTTGCTTCACCAGTTCAACCGAGATGTGGAGGATGAACTATCTTGGATTTGCGAAAAAGAACCACTAGCTGCTTCAACTGATCTCGGAAATAATCTAGTGACTGTGCAGAATTTACAGAAAAAACATCAGGTAGAGTTTTTTTTTTTTTTTTTTTTTTTTTTAATTATGATTATTACTATTTAATTATTCTCCAATTAGTGCTTTTTCTCATAAATTAAGTATATTTAGGAACAATTATAGTTTATTTCTCAAGTTCTCTGTTAAAAATGTATCTGAATATAAAAATAATAAATAGACTGGATTTTAAGTTTTTCTTCTCTACTAAATACCAAATTTTTCTAGCTTTTGAACATCGATTATATTTTAGAAATATATATTTAGATAATGCATTCTTGAATGTAATTGCATTTAGCCTAAAATTATTTAACCTCCTTTTATAATAAATTATTAGAATCATTACTAGGTAGCTCCTCAATTTTATTGGTTTGCATTACAATAATTTAAGTACATAATACTGAGTGACCTTAATAACAAAAATTCTCTTTTAAATAATAGGCCCTAGAAGCAGAAATTCATGCTCACGAGCCCTTAATAGCCACAGTTGTGAGCAAGGGTAAACAAATGATAAGAATAAACCATTATGCATCCTCAAATGTAGAAGCTAAGTTAAATCAGCTACAATCATCTCTACAACAACTTAAAGACTTCTCGAGTGTACGTAAACTGAGACTGCTCGATGCTGTCGAATCTCAAACAGTGAGTATTTATTAATTTCAATTTTCTCAACAATTTCTTTTAAAATATTGCTGCTTATGTATTGAGGTGTGATTTTAACCAGTCCAGCTATTGTCTTGTCTATTTAAATTAGAAAATGCTAAAAGTTAAAGATCGGTTGCTGAAAAAAAAAATTCATTTTAAGTTCTGGCATTCAATCAGGTATTGTGCACTCAAACGTAAGCATTGTATAATCCTCATGCTTTGAAAACCTCTCTAAGGTAGGTAGATTTACATACTCAACAACCTATTTTTTTTTCACAAGAACAGCTAATTAGACAGGAGCCTACAGCTTAGTGAAGATTCTGAATCGTAACGAATATGGTTACCCCAGGTTTCGAACCTAACACCTTTGGCATATGGTGTCAGAGTACTAACCTCAGGTGGGCAAAAAGTTGAAAACTTCTTTAACACGATTCATACACCTCAGGGAAAACCTGGAAAACTCGGGGAAAATAAATCAGTCTTAAAATATCTGGGAATTCTCAAGAAAAAAGAAAAATCCCCCTTAAAACCTGGAAAAAAATCCTAATCATTTGTTTAACCCTAACTGGAGGAATTGAAGTTACAGAATTATTTCATAACATAGACTCGCAGAAAGTTATTCTTAAAGAAAAATGACTTTTTTCCAGTTATTGGAAGAATTTGTGTAATCGAGGTTTGATTATATTTATGTGGCTAAAAATAATTAACTCCGCAATGAAAAACACTACTCTGAAAACTCGGGGGAATTTTTCTCTGGAAATGAGTATGAACCCTGTTTAAAATGTAAATAAAAGTCCCTCTCATCATTGGCAGAGTAAGTTTGAAGAGTATAAGCTTAGAGAATTAACTTCCACTCTTCGTCATTCCAGAATCAGTGACATCTTGTATGAGTACCATCACTAAGGATAGATTTACTAAACAAATCACATTGATCACTGCTCATTTTTATTTTTGTAAGTGCATTATCAATCACACTTTTTGTTATTTATTTTTATTAGTTTTATTCGGAAGCAACTGAAGCAGATTGCTGGATACGAGAAAGAAAACCTCCTCTCACTAGTTCAGATTTGGGAAAAGACGACGATTCTGTGCAGGTATTGAAATATTTTTTTTAAATGTATGAGTATTCATATTTTTTGCATATATAATTTTTTTTATTCACTATTTCATCTCTTGTAACTTAATAGACACAATTTTACAGTTAGTCTTTCACTTAATTTTAGTCGCTGATGAAGAAACTCGATGGACTTGAAAGAGATATCCACAACTTTAATACCAACATCATAAAGCTTGCAAAACTGAGTCAAGGCTTGATTGAAAGAGGGCATTTTGATAGTGAAAATATACAAGAAAAGCAGGTATTTATCTGTCACATTATTTATTATAATGACTATTACGCATTTTATTTACTTGCACAAAACAATAAAATTTTATGATTTCATTTAAAATTCACAAATTTTGTTATTCGAATGTTTTATTTTAAAATTATCAACACTTGTTTGAATTTTATTCTAAGACTGGAGGACTGTTATCAATTAAATAAGTTCTTAATCCCTACAATGTCTAATACTATATAAACCTTAAATTCTTTTACCTTTGCTTTATGTCATTAATTCCATTAGTAAGATTTGGTGGAACAATTTTCTTTATATTTACATTTTCTCGTGTTATTCCTCTTCTGTCTGTGTGTAAACTTTATAAAATCCCATTTTGCTTCAGCGTGAAGTTGAGTCTAACTACTCTGAGTTAAAACACTTGGCTGAGGAAAGAGGCTACAGGTTGCAAGAAAGCAAAAGGTTCTTCAGTTTCATAAGAGATGCAGATGAAGTTGCTGCTTGGATACAAGATCAAATGATTATTGCCAGCTCAGAAGATTACGGAAAAGATGTGGAACATGTTGAAGTTAGTGTGCTATTAGTTTTGGCCTCTTTTTTATAAAGAAATTAAGTATTAAATAAATTCTTACAAAGCAATGTTTCCAAGTTTTAAAGTAAGCTAATTCTTTTGATGTCTTTATATAAATTTTAAATAATATAAGTTTTGTTAATAGTTCAGCAATAGATTAATTAATTAAAATTTAAATCGTACAGCTTTATTAATAGATTTGTACAAATATAATTTTGAAACATCTTTATTTTTAAGGATTTTGTAATAATTTTCTGCAATAGCCATTATCTCTGCATTAACTCTAGAAAAAAAGCGAGGTAATTTCTTTCAAATGATTTTTTATCTTTCACTCGAAACAATAAATAAATTTATTTTTATTTTTAGATTCTCATTCAAAAGTTTGAAGGCTTTTTGAGCACCATTCATTCTAATGATGACAGAGTAGCAAATTTAGAAAATTCTGCTGCCACCCTATTAAAAGAAAATCACCCAGAATCACAACAGATAGTAGAAAAAAGTAAAGAAATATCACACATGTGGGAAGAACTGAAAGAGTGTGCCCAATCTAGACAAGAAGTAAGTATTTTATATTGTATAGAGTTTTAATAATTTTTAATTTTCCTAATACATTTTAATCTACATCAAAAGTAATCAAGGTAAACTTCGTTTGAAAGCTTACTAATATAAAACATTGTTTTAAATGTAAAATACGTAGTAATCACAAATTAAATAAAGTATTTCTTTCAGTGCTATTTTCTCCAGATACATTGAAACTACTATTGTTAATAGCAGAAAGAAGGGGGAAAAAAATGAAATTTAAACATTGCTATAAGATGTCTATTAAATCAAATGCCTATTTCATTTTATGTCTCATAAACACAATTATATATATTTTTATTGGCTTTTCTTGGATCTGTATTTTTAAATGTTTTGTTATTTTAACTTGAAATGTTAGTTTTAGATAGACAGAGGAAAACATATTTCCAATGGGTTCTTGATAAATTTTTTTAAATCTACCAAGCTCATTTTAACACTATATGTAATATTGTAGGCCTTAGCTGGAGCCAAGCAAGTACACACTTTTGATAGAAGTGCAGATGAAACTATTAGTTGGATTCACGAAAAGGATACTGTACTATCAAATGAAGATTATGGACAGGACTTAGAAACTATTCAAGCTCTAGTCAGACGACATGAAGGTTTTGAAGTAGGTTTACAAAAGGGGCTTTTACTTGACAGTAAATTTTTAACACTATATTAGTTAAATTTAAGTAGGTAGTTAAAATCTTTGAAAATATAGTTTCATTTCAACTTCTTGACTCGCATAGATGTATCATGATAGAGTGTATGTGATTTTTTAAATCTATACATGTTTTTGAATGATCTTTTTAGCGGGATCTTGCAGCAGTGAAAGAGCAGGTTGTTGCACTAGTTGAAGAGGCAAGAAGATTAGCTACACAGTTCCCTGATGCAAAAGAACATATTGATGTGAAACATGAAGATGTAGCTGAAACATGGAACCAGCTCCTCGAAAAATCTGCTGAAAGAAAGGATAAACTGCAGCAGGCTGAACAACTCCAAGCCTATTTTGATGACTACCGAGAACTCATGTATGTAAAAGCAAATTGTCATTTTATTTTATACAATTATCTTCACCGTCTATAGTTTATATTTATTGATATGTTTTTTTTTACATATTTAAGAAAGCTACTTTTGGTCTATTGCAAAAAGCATATAGTTTTTTTTTTAATGTTAATTTACTATAATTTTTAAATTTATTAAAATATTCTAATGTTACTTGTTTGTGAAACTTGCTTGTGTGCAAACATGTTTCTAAAAATTCTATTTACTGCTTTAAACAGAAAAAAAATATTTGTGGTGCAAAAAATGTAAGATCTGGAATTGAGTTTCGTTGGATTTCTAAATAATGCAACAGTATATTTAAATTTTTTTAAGCAATAGGGAAGATTCTTGATAGGGGTAGTGCTATTGGGAAGATTCTTTTTGGAAATAGTATTTATGTTATAAGGAAGATATTTTTAAGAGGAAAATTTTGATTGATAAAACTATCCTTATTATTTTCTAATTCATGGTTCAAAATTTGATTTATTACGATATTTTCTTTAACACAATCCAGATGTGTTATTAAAGAATCCTAATTAGTAATTTATTTTCTTATTTGTTTTTTCCCTTCACTTTCTTTTATATATAATCCTTGCTTTATTAACTTTTGTGTAACAGTGCATTTTTGTTTACATCATTGTTCTTAATAGGGCATGGTCTAGTGAAATGATGGCTCTAATAACTTCGCATGAGCTGGCCAAGGATGTGGCTGGTGCAGAATCTCTTTTGGGACGCCACAAAGAATACAAGTCTGAAATTGATACACGGCTAGAAAACTTCAACAAATTTTATGAAACAGGGGAGAACATTATAGCATCAGGACATTTCATGGCTGATGAAATCAAGGACAAAATTCACCGGTTGAAATCAGCATATATGCAGCTGCAGTCTACATGGGAAAAAAGACAGATTATTTATGAGCAGAACTTGGATGCTCAGGTTTGTACTTTTTTAATCTAAGTGCAGTTTTCAACACTCAAAAGCACATTTTTTAAAAGAGCAATTTATATATAAAATAATTTAATGTGTGAAATTATTTCAATGTATTTCTTCTTTAACAATTATGATTTCTTTTATAGTTGTGATGAATCAATTTGTATTTTATGCTCAGGACTTGGGTTCTTTTAGAAAAAACACAATTTTTATTTGATCTAATTTTTTTATTATTTAAATTAGTCAGGTTTTAAAATGTATTATTGACCATAAACCATTTGAAATTATGATTTAATCATGTCTTTGAAATAGGTTTTCAAGAAGGATGCAGAAATGCTTGAGGCTTGGTTGCAGAGTAGAGAACCCATTTTGTTTGATAAACAGTATGGTGACTCTATTTCAAACGTGGAAGAATTGATAAGGAGGCATGAAGATTTCGAAAAAACTATCGAAGCCCAAGAAGAAAAGTTCCTTGCTTTAAAGCGAATAACAAAAGTAAGTTCTGCTGTGTTTTGAAACTATTTCAATTTTCTCTATTTAAATCCAAAATAATTAGAGATGTAAGAATGCTAATTATGCACTTAATTTTATTGAATAGAGTAAAACTTAAATGTAAAATTTAAAGAATAATTTAATTCTCATTAAAAAAATGAAATGCCACAACTTTTTAAATAAAAAAGGGTGCTTTAATTCAGGAAACAAAATGGATTAATTATAACTTTTTATGCATGTTAAATTATGTTGATAGTATTTTAGAAACAAATATTGAATGCATTGTCAATTGTATATTGCTTTCCTCATAAAATGAATATCTAAATTCTGATAGTTGGAAGAAGCTTTTACAAAACAAAAGGAGGAAGAAGAGAAAAACCGCAGAGAAGAAGTCCAAAGAAAAGAACAAGAGAGACTGGATGCTATCAAAAGGAAGGAACAAAAGCGTATTCTCGAAGTGAGTTTTGTGGTACTTGTTTTTAATCCAAGAGAAATCGTAAAATACCTAATGTTATAATGACAAACAACAATTGGGTAACAAAAGTTTTAGTAGTAAAATACCTTTTAATTTTTGTTACAAAATACTAATTGTAGAGGATACTTCTTCCCTATCATACTTCTATAAAACACTAGCTGAATACCCGTGCTGCGCTACGAAATTTTACCATTAGCATTTTAACGATCAAAAGACATTCATGTATTCTACACTTCAGACGTTTGCTCCCATTTCGATCCCGACAAATTGATTTATCAAAATAGGAACTTTCCTTTGTTGACATTTTAAACGAAATTTATAATTGTGAATAGTAAACTGGAATAGTTTATTGTGTTTATGTTTGCTCTTAGTTCTAAATTTCAAAGTAGTAGCTGTATTGGAATTAAGTTAATTAGACATTAAGTTAATCCTCGTATAGTTTCAATGTTGCGTCGTCTTTTCATCCCTTAAAAATTCGTTAATCGATATTGGAATGACTTATTTTTTTAACATTTGCAAAAAAATATCAGAAAAATGACTACATTGGAAGAGGAACATTCGAATATCCCTCGTTTGGAACATTTAACTCCTTTTCGACCCCTTAAAGTTGGTTAATCGAGAACAGAATAGCTTACTTTTTCTATGTTTAATCTTTTTTGACATTTGTACCAAATTTCCGAGTTGTGACCATATGGGAAGTGGTACATTCGAATATTCCTCGTTTGGAACGTTTAACCCCTTTTCCACCCCTTGATCCACCGGAGATCGGAATAGTTTACTTTTTCTGCGTTTGTCTTTATTGATATTCACACCAGTTTTCAGAATTGTGAAAATATGAGAAGTAGGACATTCGAATATATCGCTCGTTTGGAACGTTTAACCCCTTTTTGACCTCTTAAAGTGGGTTAATCGAGATCTGAATAGCTTACTTTTTCTATGTTTACCATTGTTGATATTTGTGCCAATTTTCAGAGTTGTGACTATGTGGGAAGTAGGATTTTCGAATGTCCCCCGTTTGGAACATTTAACCCCTTTTCGACCCCTTAAAGTGTGTTAATCGAGATCGGAATAGTTTACTTTTTCTATGTTTACCATTGTTGATATTTGTGCCGATTTTCAGAGTTGTGACTATGTGGGAAGTAGGATTTTCGAATGTCCCCCGTTTGGAACGTTTAACCCCTTTTCGACCCCTTAAAGTGGGTTAATCGAGATCGGAATAGTTTACTTTTTCTATTTTTACCATTGTTGATATTTGTGCCGATTTTCAGAGTTGTGACTATGTGGGAAGTAGGATTTTCGAATGTCCCCCGTTTGGAACGTTTAACCCCTTTTCGACGCCTTAAAGTGTGTTAATCGAGATCGGAATAGTTTACTTTTTCTATTTTTACCATTGTTGATATTTGTGCCGATTTTCAGAGTTGTGACTATGTGGGAAGTAGGATTTTCGAATGTCCCCCGTTTGGAACGTTTAACCCCTTTTCGACCCCTTAAAGTGGGTTAATCGAGATCGGAATAGTTTACTTTTTCTATTTTTACCATTGTTGATATTTGTGCCGATTTTCAGAGTTGTGACTATGTGGGAAGTAGGATTTTCGAATGTCCCCCGTTTGGAACGTTTAACCCCTTTTCGACAACTTAAAGTGTGTTAATCGAGATCGGAATAGTTTACTTTTTCTATTTTTACCATTGTTGATATTTGTGCCGATTTTCAGAGTTGTGACTATGTGGGAAGTGGGAGAATTAGTGATGAGTGAGTCAGTCAGTGAATCAGTGAGTGAGGGCTTTGCCTTATATATATAGAGATAAGGTATAAAACAAATCTGCTATTAACAAGTATTTAATACAAAGAAATATTCATAGAAGCAGCATTAGAAAAAATCTCACTTTACAAAATATCATAAAATTTTGTTCTTCTAACAGCATTCCCTCGAAACTGCACTTAATAAACAATTAAGACTTCAATCATTTTATTCATGAATTTCATTTTAAAAGCAAATAAAATTTGTAAGTTTTATAAATAAAGGACCTTACAAATGTTGCAGTGCATGCATATCACTTATCACTTTTAGAATTTCTGAGGTAGCTTATCAGCAAAGATCAATATTTTCAGTGTTAAAAAATCATTAAGACTTCTAAGTTTAAATTTTTCCTTGCAATTAATTACACTATTTTTTGCCAGGAGAGGCGAAGAGAGGATGAAAGACGCCGCACCCAAGAAATTGTTCTCAAGAAACCTGGTGAAGAGAGACCCATCGAGTTTGAAGTGGACGGAATCACGACCTCCCCACTCTCCTCCCCAAAGAACATCCCTGAAATCAGACACCCCCCAGGTCTGTTCAGAACAGCCAGCCAGAAGAGCCTGGATGGTATGGACAAACAATTGTCTGTCAAGCGTGGCGAAAGCATGCGCATCGAGGGACTGAGCCCGTGGAAACCAGAATCCCCAGCCCATATGAAACGATCGGAGAGCATGAGATTGGACGAGAGGCAGAAGAAGCCGAAGAGGACCCCAAGTTTCACGACTAGGAGACGCACACAGAGCTTCAGAAGGCAGAGGACACAAGCGGATCTGCCACCAGTGGAGATAGAAGGATTCCTAGAGAGGAAGCAGGAGTTGCAAAGTGGTGGAAAGAGGGCCACCATCAGGTCATGGAAGACATACTATACTGTCGTTTGTGGGCAGCTCTTGTGCTTCTTCAAAGATAAAGAGGCCTTTGTGGATAACAGCGCTGCAGCACCCCCAGTGAGCCTGCTCCAGGCAAAGTGCTCTAAGGCTGCTGATTACACCAAGAAAAAGCATGTGTTCCGGTTGCAGCTGGTAGACGGTGCAGAGTTCCTGTTCATGGCACATAACGAGAAGATCATGTATGACTGGATGAACAAGATCGCATTCCATGCTGCCCTGCCACCTAGCATGCAGCTGATGCGGTACGAGACCCACAAAAGCACCAGTTCGGACAGTGTCAACTCTAGCCAGAAAGCTTCGGTTGCTAGCGAGGGTAGTACTATAGGATCTAACATAAACGACAACCATGAGACTACATCAGCAACATCTAGCCAGGCTTCGACGCCGGAGCTAAGGAGAGCTATTGCAAATAATACGTCACAAGTGAATGAGAGATCTTCTGTTAGTAGGTCACATCCACCACCTTACGAAGAGGCACTGCTTAGGGATAAGCAGAAGCCACCCATACCGCCAAGGAATGTTCCTCCACGCCCGACTTCGGATCCTCCAAGTAGGCCGGGCAACAACCAAGATGCGTCTATTTCAGTGAAGAGCCGCATTGAGATGTTCCAGAGTCAGCAGAGTACAGGGCCGCCACCAGTGGCTCCTAGAGCTTCATATCCTGCCAGTAAGTTTAAGTGTTTAATTTTGCATTATTATTCAAGGTTCCCACGGTCATTAAAAGTGCTTAATATTTTTTAACTTGATATAAAGGCCTTGAATGTACTTGAAAATGCTTAGAGGTCCTTAAAAGTCTTTAATTTGTTCTGATGTTGTGTGCCTGACTGCAAAATGTATTAACAGGGCGGCTACAGAACCTGGAATTCAGGGTAATGTCAGGGAATTTCACTCTTCTGGAAAAATCAGGGAATTTCGTAAGATTGCTCTTTAATCAGGGAATTTTTAATTTTTTTTCCATTCTCGTATTCTCAGTACGGATGCCATTGAACAAAAAATATTTCATGTGTTTTTGTAAAAGCCCCTCAATATCTGGATAGTTGGCCAATTTGGGAGTAGTATTACAATCCCGACCTTTTTCTATTCTCAGCAGCTAAGCCTAACCAGCTAATCCCTTCCCTCCCGCCTGTTGATGTTCCTCTTTTTACTTTTTTTACTATCTGGGATCATTGTTATGCCTGGAACAATTAATTGTGTAATATTTCTCTTAGGCTTTTCGTTATTCTTTAACTTAGAATCGCGAATGCCTGCGCCTTATTGTTAAAACAAATCCTCAAACTTCAATATGACTGCATCCTTTACAGGCATGATTATTTTTCTTGTTATCTTACGTTTTTTGTCAACAGAAATATATTAGAAACCGTATTATTCACATATTATTTCTGTTAGATTTTTAGTTATCCTATAACTTAGAAGCGTCCTATAACGTTAACGTTGGCAGAACTACACATCAGGGAATTTTGTTTCTCAAATTCTGTAGCCACCCTGAAAAAATACAAACTTGGATTATCCTCATGTGACCTCCACTTTTTTAGGTAGAATATACTTTATTAAAAAGTTATTTATAGACCTGATGCCTGAAAACAAATTTTTACCAAATAGATCTTTCATAAAGGGGATGATAATATGCAAAAACAATTAGTGCACATTACTAAACAATTTTGAAATATTGAGAGAGAATGCATTGGAATTGACTTTAATGGTATTTGTTCAGGTATCATAAGTGAAAATAGATTATTATTATTTTCTACTTTAAAGATAATTGATTATTTTTTTAACTGGTTCTCTTTTTCTTCTTCTTCTTTTAGTGCATCCATATCATAATGGTAATACAGTTATTACTAGTAATCGCAATTCGGTACATTCGACTAGGGAATTTCACTACAGCATAGATGAAAATTCAAGCTCTTATAGTGATAATGGTAAGTCTAATTAGATGACAATTTATGATAGTTTTCAAGTTAATGATATTTTTTTCTTACCATTGTAGAGAACTACTAATTTATTTATAGTTATGGGTTTTCTTCCGTTTTAAAATTTAAAATGTACACAAAATTATTTTTTAACATAATTAAAACATAACCATACTTTCATTCATTAATATTAAGACTGCACCCAAATTAATATCTTTGATAGCAATTTAACTGCTGTGTAATTAAACATTTTAATATACAGATTATGATATAATCTGTTCTTTCAATAGATTGGCAGTTTCTTAACATTCAACTTTTTTGTATATTTAGAAAAAATAGGAATAGTGTCCTTTACCTCTGGACTACAGAATTAGATATCTAAAATTATGTACACAAAGTTTGGTTTTATATGTATCTAAATAGAAATTGAATTATTGCTTTTAAACTTGTCCAATAATTCTTTGAAGCCGTATAAACTTAGTTATAATTAATTATAAATGAAACAAAAAATATTTTGAAACGCAACCCCCAACTGCTATTACTTTCTGTTCTATTTATGTCTTTTGTTTGCACCTTTATTATTGATTTTTAAATTTTCCCTGCCATGTTATTGTCCATTATTTTATATTTTCTCTTTTGTTATTTTATTTTAATATTTATTATTTTATTCCGTTAGACCACTCTAGTTTGTCCCTCCCTCCTCCCCCTTTGCCCCAGAAACCCCCTCCCCCTGCCCTCCGTGGACAAATGGTTCCAGACTCTGACGATGACTGGCATCCCATGTCAGATGGAGAAATGGACAAACATGGTAGGTCTCTATTCAAGGTGTTGGTTTTCCTTTAGAATGTATTAATATCGCCATAAGAAATAGTTGAAAGTTTTAGTCCTTTGTTTCCTTTTTCAAAATTTAATCGGAGTCTTTCAGCAAAATGGTTGTGTGGAACAAATCAAAGCAATTTTTGTAAATAAGAAAATTCTGAAAAGCAGTCTGCTTTCAAACTATAATGTTGAATACTGTTTTACTATTTTGCAATGGTCTTGCCATTATAGCCCTTGCCCCTTAACTAAGCTGTTTTTTTTTTTTTTTTTTTTTTTTTTTTTTTTTCAAAAAGAGGAGAATTTTTTATTGAAATCCAAAATTCCACACAAAATATAGGAATATTCATACAAAATGTGCATTAATAGAAATAAGCTGGACATATTTCATGAACAAGATTTCTACATGAATTATTAGTATTGCATGTGCAATTGAATCATGAATTTCTGGAATATCTTGTCCATTTAAAAAAAAAAAAAGTATCTTAAGTTTTCCTGGCTAACTGATATGTTTAAATTGGCTTATTACATAACTTATGTATTTTTAAAATTTTAGGTATGTTCAGAAAACAAGAAGTGAGGGGTACAAATTCTGATTTTGTCAATTACAGACAAGTAAGTTCCTTCCACTAATTCCTTTTTTAGCTTGTCCTTAATTATCAATAAAAAATCAAAAAATAAAACATGAATCAATAATTTTCTAATATAACTTTTTTATAAAATTTCATTTCATTTCAACATTTCTCCCATACTCGCAGAGTTACGAAAGCACAGAAACATCACACTCTCGCCACCTCTCCCTTCCCCACAAAGTGCAACCCCTCCCAAACAACCAGACAAGGCCGTTCTCCACACTGGACATACGCTCCCGGACAACATCCTCAGAAGGGTCATCTGAAGGAGAGGTCATCACCACTGACCGTAAGATCAAAGAGAAGAAAAAGGGGGGAATGTTTGGCTTCCTTAAAAAGAAGTAGGAAGAGTAATTGGCCCAAGACGGACAGATGACAATGGGGTTAAAGATGGACTTATATGAAAGAAAACAGAAAAAATTTAAGTTAGATTACAACTGAAGTTGAAAGCTGAAGACATTCGAATATCAAAGTAAAATACAAGTATAGAATTTAATATTCATCAGAGCACACATTGTTGTTTATCTGGAAAACGAAATAATAATTGAGCAAAGCTTATGTTGGAGAAAATATTCAATTGAAGTTATGAAATGATAGACTGGCAATCTCTTAATATGTTCAAATACAAAATCTGGTAACATACATATTTCTGTATATTTAAAATTGTTTTATGTCTCATTGCTGGAAATATTTTGAATAGAATTTGTCCCGATTTTTTTTTTCTCGAAGCATTGGGTAATTTTCAAGCAGGATGACCGTTAATTATCTATCCATCTTGAGCATAGCCCACGTATTGCATGTGTACATTCAGAGATTATATATTTTGTATATAGACAATGGATAAAACTGACAACTGGCTTTGTCATTTGCGATCTGGAACGCTTTGAGGAGATCGTGTAATATAATATAGAATTAGCATGAATGGTTTTAAGTGTAGTGTTTTGAGACTTCAAGTAATTTGAAGTAACATTTGTTATGTTTATATAAAGTTGAAGAAGTTATATAATGCATTTTAAGACATGAATTTATTTAGTTCTATGTTTGTAGTAAGATACTACAAACAATTTCTGATAAATGTGTATCTTGCCTTAATTTGAGGTTCATTTTTTAGAAATTCAGTGTAGAAAATAATATTTTATCATCCAGTTTGTAGTGTAAAATTATGTAATACTATTACCTCATCATTCACTCAATTCAAAGTACTTTAGATAACAAAATTTTGTGCAATAAAGAGATTTTTAACTGAAGTCATTACTCTGTAAAAGCATAATAAATATTTTGTTAAATTATACTGAATTATTATTTGTTAACACATCATTATATTATTTGTTTGAGTATCTTTGAACACAATAAAAGGAAAGTCGAGTTTCAATGGAATTAAACATTTATTCCTGAAAATGTTTAATATAATACTGTTCATCAGAAAATACATAACTTTATGTTACACCAGGAAATTTTTTATCATAATCTGAGCATTTACTTTGACAGTATACTCATTCACAAAATTATAAAAGCCATAAAGTACTTAATTCATTTTTGTGCATAATATTTTTATGTATAATTTTTAAATATACACATTTAAGTATTTAATAAATAGCCACACAATATAAATATAACTGGGCAATTTTTTGATGTACTAACTAACATGACATTTTGTGCTTTTATTTTTACTCATAACATGATTAGAATTGTAAAACTATGATGCAATTACTATTAATATTTTTGTTTTATATTAGTTGGTGGCAAAGTTATATGGAAAAACAATTTATCTACTGATATGTCTATTACGTCAGTCCCAGAGAATTGCCCAATTAATATTTGTTAAGTATAAATATATTCTATTTAAAATGGAATGTTTAGCCACTTGGTTAGTTAACTAAAAAATTCTGAAAGCTCTCAAATACCTTCCACAAATATATAACTTTATTACAAATTCTACTTTGGAATATAAATATTAAAATGTTCTCGTTCAAAATCCGATTCTCTCAGAATGGTAAATTTATAGTCTAATTTGATCACTCATTGAATAAAGCAACTTTTTAGATTATAATAAAGAATAAACCTCACTCTCGTTACAGCGATACATCACTTTGTTTTTTATTCACATTGACATTGAAATTTTGTTAATTCGCATGCTACAAAATAAATATTTTGTTAATGCAATGCCTACAAAAATAATGTAAATAATAAACCATGTATTTACATAGTGCCCAACAGCCAGGAAATTTGCATGGAAATATCATGAATTTTACAATTAAATCAGGAATTTGTTTTTCACTTGGTAGATAAAAAAATAAAAAATAATACCAGAAGTCACATTTTTCATCAATAGCTTTTAAGTTTAAAAAATCATTAAAAAAATTTTGGTGCTAGAAGTTGCCTAAAATTTAGTTAATAATTTGCATTAGTATTTTATTATAAAATCATAGACAACCGCAAATCATCAGAGAAATTAAAAAAAAAATCTTCTATATTTAGTGTTTGTTCACCTTTGCACCTATCATATAAATACAATTTGCACAAAAAATATCCTCAATATTATTGAATATGATCCTGTGGATATGTAAAATATACAAATGACCAAATATGGATTGGCCCAAAGAGTTTGTATCAAAAACGGAAAAATATTTTTTGATCATCCAACTTGAAAAGAAGTTTCAAAAAACAGCTATTTCGCATACATTTGAATTCAGTTCTGTCTGATCTATCAATGTCTTTTAGATTTGGTCAGTACTTTATTAAAGATAAATCCATTAAAAATAATTTTTAAAAACAAGGTATTCTATATTTTAAAACAAATTACATTTCATTTTTACTTTTTACACCTAGATGCAAATATTCAGCAATGAAGACACGCAGTACTTTGTTCAGATTGTCAATGGTGGCATGGTGCAAACTGTCCCGATTGTCACTTTCACGGTGCCATACATGTGGAAATGGACTGGGTATCAAGTGTACAATTGGAACTCCTGAAATAATTTATTTTATAAGTAAACACGTACTGAGGCCCGATTCAAAACCAGCTCTACCAAATTTTTTTTTTTTTAATTTCAGGCAAGCAAAAAAAAAACATCACTTTGCTATACAGTTCAGTTTGAATAATTATTTATTGAAAGAAGCAAAGTCATTGATTGTTACGGTTAACTTTACTACTTTTGCAATTTTAAGTTTTTGGAAATTTAAATATTGGATGGAGCTGATTTTGAAGCTTAACAAACAGGTGGTCAACAACCTTTTGTAATGTAGTAGATAACTGTTGTAAAGTTACCTTCTGTACAAAGCCTTCGTAAAATACGATTTACAGTTACTAGGTAGATAAATGATATTTTAAAAACAAAAAAGAAAAAGTTGTGAAGAAAATAATGAACAGTATAAATAAAAGAAAAGTTTTAAAAACTTCCAAGAAAATCAGAAAAAAATGTTCACAGAATTCAGCCTGGAGTCGAGAGAGCCATATAAATAAGAAAAATTACAAAAAAAATCAAACAAATTGTGAGGGAGGAAAGTTACACAAGATCAAAAAGTTAGTTTTAAAACAAACCCATTACTTTGAAAGTATTTTTGATATTGAAGGAACTGGTTTTTCGAACTAATTGTTTTGCAATGTGATGAAGTGTATCGAGAATTTATAAAAAAAATATATATATATATTTTGGAAAAATTTGGAGCTGGTTTTGAAAGGCTGTATATGTTACTAGCACATTACAACCTTTAGCTTGGGTAAAATAAATCTAGGCCTTTTTAAAAACAAAAATAAATTAGTAATACATTTTAAGTAATATATGTCACTTGTCAACCCAATGGACTTTCTGGACTTCATAACACAGACAGGTTAAACCTGTTCCAGAACTGATCACAAAAATTTATCAGAATAAGTGTTTTGTTAGAAGAAATATAAAAATCAGATATAAACTATTATTCATTCAAGGCCAGAAATGTGCTATTAAAATATACATTTGAACAAATGAAAAGTTTTGACTATATTTACAAAGAAAATATACTTAATTTCTTTTAATACAATTCAATTAAAAAAGATTTGGATAAGCTGAAAGCCTTAACTTCAAATGAGCAAGTTTTATAATTCTGATTAAAAAGGTTACTATTTAAATAGAACTTTACAGAATTTAGTGAATTAGCAACTTCTGATAATTCTTTTTAGTAAAATAATTCTTTTGTGAGACTAGTTTTTAAATGAATCGATGAAAAAACAATTACCTCTTTTCATGAATGGTATATGATCATCTTCAACAAACGCCAAAGTCGACCTGCTATCAAAATATTTTGTACTACTCTGAGGTGCATGGGCTTCTATTAACTTGAGAGCATTGAGTCTTTTTTCTAAAATAAAAATCTATGATAAGAAATCTGATTTTTTGCACAATAAACTTATTTGCCCATATTTTACTGAAAATACTTAAAGAATAAGTAAGATATTTTAATTTACTTGAAAATGAACAAATGTTTTATCTAAAAACTTTACTGCCAAAAGTAAAATCTTTTTTTAAAAAATCCATATTACTTAAAAATATCTGTTTAAGTATACTTAACTATTTGATGCTTGGCTTTGTTAATTAAGTCTTATGGCATAAATATTAAAACTGTATTATAAAAATGTGCTTTTCCATTGAAATATAACATAATATAGCTTCTAATAGGCATTATATTCATGACTTGAAGTGAGAAGCGGTGCATAGATGGCGCTGTAAACCGGACGAGACCACAGAGACTTTTCGCAACTTCCAGTTGGTGTTTGATCTCTGTGTTTGTGGATACAAACTGTGTCTTTCTGAGTCTTAATATTTATCCATAGTTATAAATTTTAATCATAATGAATAAAATGTAGTCAAGAAGGAAGTATGGGCGATGTTGCTTCGTTCCGTAATGTGGTATAAAATATAGGTATGCAGTGGTAGAATTGGGGAAAAAAAGGTGGGGGGACGGCCAAAAGTCGGTGACAAGTGCACCCCCTCAACGATAAATTTTATAATTTCGTTTCTAATAACAATAAATGTATAACAATTAAATAAATAACAATTAACTAGTAGAAAGGAAACAATTTTCAACACGAACAAGGGTCCAAAATTTATTGTTATTTTAATGAATATTCTGCGACTTAGTTTTTTTACTAGGAAGTAAGCGATGAAGTGAAGTAATAATTCAACATTATATACATAACTGTTTATTTAGATTTAAATATTGCCTCTAAATAAGCATACTTTCATAAAATTAAATTAATAAGGAATTCTAATTTTTTTTTTTTTTTTTAAATACTTTGTCTTTATATTTTTTTCTAGTTCCTCCAAAGTTAAAATTTGACCAAGTAAAAATACCTATATCTTTATACAAAGTAGTATAATACATTTTTATAACACTATGACATAAATATTTTTTTTTTCAGCGACTTAAAACTTTTTCTCAGTGTCATTACATTTCGCATTTCCCTATATGCTTGGTTTATTTTTTAAGAAGAAAATCTATGCTTAATTAATTTTAGTACTATCTAATATCCCATGCCCAGTATTGCTTAATGTTCAAAAAAATTTATAAAGAAAATTAGTGATAAAAACTGAAAAATAGTCGGGAATAAATAAAAAAAAATTATACAATTTTGAATTACATGACTCGGAAGACAGTGATAAGATGAATTTGTTTCAACAATTTTGGCATTGATAATATATACAAGTATTGTATCATGCATTCAAAAGTTGAAAGTAAAAAAATTGCAAAATGATATTTTTACCTTCTTAAAGGAAATGTTTGCATTTTCCAGCTTTCTCGTTTGGCTTCATAGATCATTTTTCCTGCACATTTATGAGTTTTACTGATTTTGTGTTTAAAAATCTGCTTTCTTAAGGATTCTCGTTAGTCAAATTCCTTATCTCCATGTGGCAAAATGTTACACCCTACCCATTCGTTAGAAAGTTTCAAACCTTATTTTTTTTCTGGTTCCAAGCTTTTTAGCAGCCTTTTGTATGTGTTGCATCCAATTTTTTGTTCTTCACAAATAAGCCATGAATACTCGTTGTATTTCTGAAGGTGCATATCATTTTGTGTCCAATACTTTGGATAATCATTACTGCAGTGCGTTTTTGCTTAATGTAGCTGCCACGTGCTAGATTTTCTCTCTAATGTGGTCTCTTTAACTTGATGCACTTGCACATTTTCCACTGCTTCTTCCTCAATGTTCTGTAGTGTATCAGAGTCATTTTTCTTACAGTTTTGAAACCAAATATATCAATCTCATCTTGTTTTGTACTAGATGGATTGCGAATACAAATGCCGTTTAGAATCAAAAGTAAGAGTTATTGGTTAAGTTGGAGGAATACACGGTTTTCTACTAATAATCAACAAAACGCAAAACATTTTAAAGTAAATGGTCGAGGACAAAACAGGAAATGATAGTGCAATAAATATGTCTTTTTCTATCCACTCCTCAATAATCTCAGACAACGGACGCCGAAACTCGCCGCGAATTTCCAAGAAAAATTTACTGAATCTGCTTTAAACAAAACAAAATTGAAAGTATAAAAAATAACAAACAGCCAGAAAAAGCAGAAGTAAGCAAAATGGTTGATTTTATTTTTCCCCCCCTCCCCTTTTAGTTTTTAGATGGATTGAATGTTTTTTGAAATTGGGGGAATAGATTTCGGTAGTTTTAGAAGTGAAAGGATGGATTTCAGTGGTTTTAGAAGTGGGGGGGATGGATTTCAGTGGTTTTAGAAGTGGGGAGACGCATGGGTATTTTCTGGACAAGTGGGGGACGCTTCACCCTGTTTTACCCACACTTCTAGCACTCTAGGTATGAAATATAGTATGTTCATATAGACTGAAAGGCGACTGCAATTTTTGGACCCCATCGAACATCATTCAGAATTTTTTATAGAAATTAGAGAAAAGTGAGTAGATTACGAATCCACTGGTCTGCCGTGGCAAAAATGGCCGAAACTGATCAAAAATCGACTTTTAATAAGTTGAAACTGATCAAAAATCGACTTTTAATAAGTTGAACTAAATCCATTTGCCAAATGCGCTATAACTTGCCAAATAATGAGAATTTTTTTTTATTTGGTAACCCTCACTCTTTAATTTTAAATTAAGAAGGTTGCAGACGATTCGGATGTGTGGCTATGGCTTACTTGCATCTTACACAAATGAGTCAAATTGGCAATAAACATTACGTCACTGATGACGTAATTGATGTCGCCAATTTGACTTACTTTTAAAGGATACAAGTTTTCTGAGCCAGAGATCAGAAATTGTTTGCGCTTTTTTTCATTGAAAATCAAAATGCAGTGGGTTGCCAGAAGAAAAAGTGTGTTCTCTTTTTGGCACGTTATGACATATTTGTCAATCGGATTTTAGTTCAACTCATTCCAAGTCGATGTTTGATCAGTTTCTTCCATTTTTGCCAAGGCAGACCAGTGGATTCATAATCTACTCACTTTTCTCCAAATTCTATAAAAATTTCAGAATGATGTTCGATGGGGTCCAAAAATTGCTGTCGCCTCCTGGACTAATAGAATAATTTCTTTTTGTACACATTGAATTAATTAAAAATTTACCTTTTCACATTTTACCAGGTACCAGCTTTTAAGATGGGTTTCAAGAACCACCACTATTGATATTAAAATATTGAAATCAATATTGGTACATAATATAAAATTAAAAATTTCTAAATTGATATCCTTAGGCTTGATTAGAAAAATTGTATGTCTTTAATAACATTGCAACTAAAACTGACAACAAAGTACGTATCTAAAATTTAAAAAAAAATTATGCTAGCAAATATATGTTAAATTTTTTTTTAATATTATATGAAAGTAAACACATTTCTGGTAACTTATGTTACCCAAAATTATCCATTTTAAAATCAATGAAATACTTGTTTCAATCATTTTTAATATTGAAGTAATATAGTAATTAAAAAATCCTTAATATAACTGTCAGCAAAAAATAAATTATTTTATACGTTTTTTTAATCGCACCACCCACTTCCATCAAAATTGAACAAACTCAACCGAAGTTCGAGTGTTGTCCACTTTTAGAAATTAATTTATTAAAAAAAGGAACTACCAGGAATGAAGTTTGAATCTTTTTGTTCAAAAAATTCTATAAATTATATTCTTTATTAAAATGTGTTCCTCTTTGCACAGAATGACCCTTAAATATTTTAGTAGACACCATTTGAAGTTATAATACACCTTTTATAATGACCAACAAAAATAATTCACTCTTAACACCTTTAAAAAAAAATTATTAAAAACATGACATTTAATTTAAAGTACTGTATAAATTTGTGTAGCGTTACAAGAAATACAGCCTAATCTGTAAAAATACAAACCTGTCAAGCAAATGAAGTTAATATTAAATATATTATTTATGTCTTAAAATGTAAAATTATATAATATGAGTTGAAACTTTTGAGGAAAAAAAATCATTATTTCATCAAATTGGGTATCTAAAACAAAATTTAGTACATATAAATGTATCCAAACGAGACTTCTGGCCTATGTCTGGTATTGTCAACAAACAGTTTGCATTAAAAAAACATCCAATGGATCGGATAAATCGATCCTTCCATCTATAATTAATTTCTCTTTGTATCTCATCTGAGCTAAAAGCTCCAATTTTTGAAAATAGTAGTTGCTCATTTGAGTTTTAAAAAGCAAAACAAACCTTGAATCGAAATGACAAATGCATTGAAAACAAACTGAGATATTCTGCCAGAAGTGAGAAACCGGAAGACGCGGGAAGTCTGCGAATCAGAGACGACTTGGGATTTGTTTCCAAACATCAACCCATGAATATTAAAGCTATACGCTATACAAAGATGAATAAGGGACACAAGTAGCAAAAACTATAGATCAAATAAAAAAGCTGTGTTTGATCAATGTGAATTCACTTTTGAATCATGAAATATTTATAAAATGCATTCATTTTTAAACATGACAAACAATAGTGTAAAATCTGGTTGTAGGTAGATTTTGAAAATATTCATGAAATAAGTATTGATTCAAAAGTATAAACTCAAACACTTACCAATTTCTACAAGCTGTGAGTAAAGCCCATAAGTATCTGGAAAATAACTGTAAAAAGTTGGATTGGCAGTTCCAATCAAATCTAAAAGTACCATGACATCCTGCAAAATAAAAGAAAAAATACGAGAATTCCTGTTAATACTGCCATAAGTATTTGACCACGATATGAATCAAAATGTAATATTTACAGTACTAATCTGCAAATTATAACTGGATAATTAATAAATTACAAAAATACAAATTTCTCTATAATAACATTGAGCAACTTAATATCGCATTCTTAGCTAATAATAAAAAGAAATTAATTTTTAATAAAAATGTCTTATTTAATAAACAGATTACATAAATCTATTCTGATATTTAATCTATAAAAAAAAAACTTTCCAACACAACTTAAGAACTTCTAACAACCGTTTATTTTGACAAGTTTCTTCAAGTAGTCATTTAATGTAAAATTATTGAAGATTATTCTCATTAAACCATTTTAGTATACAATTCTTACCATTCTATCCAAGTATGAGGCATAGTCCTTGTTAACACAGTGTTTGCCATCATTTAAACCATGAGGAAATGGCTGCATTCTATTCCATAATGCAGCTAGATGCCTTGAACCATATAAAGAATCAGTTTTGCTCCATTTTTGAAAAGCTTCCTCACCATCAAAGAATATGAATTGCAGAGTTAACTCATTGTTCTGAAACATTTCAAAATTGAGATAATATATAAATTTGCATTAGAAGTCTTTATTTCAAGAAACAGCTAATAGTTCAAGCTAAAATACCAGAAAATGATACATTTAAAATATAGAAACTTCATTTAATAATAATTAAAAAAATATTACCATATTACAAAACAACAGTCCATGCCAACATCTTAAAAATTCTGAATAAATATCTTGTAAGGAATTAAAAATTGCTCTTTTGGAAGAAAAATGAACCCATATCTACATTAGATTTAATTATATTACAGGAAATCATGAGATGATTCAAAGTAAACTTTTTTTTTTATTCAGGAACACTAGAAATATATACATTTATAATCCCTAAGAAGAAAAAAACTGTCTTAACCTTTGTTAAAAAAATACTTAAAACAATTCAAATACGGAGTATTAAGTGTACATAACAATAACTTGCTTTTTGATCATCTCCAATATATTCCTTTTAAATCATGTAACAATAAAATCAATGAATTTCTGATCTTTCTCTTAATATTATTTAAAACTAATTATAAATTTCACCAGTCCCACATGTTGATAAATATGTAACCTTTAAACAAATTAATAACATTTTGAATTTATTTAAAAACTTTTGTTAATATTTAAACTAATATTAAGTTGTTTTGATAAGACATTTTCAACCATTCTGACTCAATTTATATCAACAAGCTATCAAAATTTATCTCTTGGTGTTTATTTTTATAAAATATGAGTTTTTTGGGGTTTTTTTAGATTTATTTTAATTTAGGATTTTAACAAATTCACAAGCCACAATAAAATAGGTGGAGAATCGATCCCTGTTATTCCTTATCTGCCTCCAACTTAAGAGATAAATATGTTTATCTCCTAGCTCTTTAACCCGCTGACGGTCCAGGGAATGGGTCAAATTCTACAGTTGTTTTCCCTTCAAAAAAAAATTTAATTATATTTTTAATTCAAATATATAATTTTTTTAAATTATTTTAATTTATTTTGTTTTACATAGGTACTAAACTATATCCTAATACAAATATTTTATTTTAAATTATATTTATAAATTTTAAAATGTTGTGATTTGCTGGAAAAACTAGGGATCAAATGATGCATTATATATGTGCATGACTGTCAGTGAGTTAAAGTTCATGGCCACAACTTGGTATGTGAAGAGTCTCAAGGAGGTGTATGAGAGCCTTACAGATATTTACCCTTTTTTCAATCAAACACAAAGGAAATAAACAGGAAAAGGCCAACCTTTTCCTTATGTGCCTTCAAAGGCATGTGCAGCATCCTTGCTGCATGTATCATCATGGAGCATGGTACTGCAGAATCCACTGCACCCATGAAAGTGTACTCTCTGTTGTAGAGGGAATCATAGTGACATGCGATGGTGAGGCGCCTGCAAGCGTAAGGATTCAGGGTTGCCACTATATTCGTGAAGGGCTTCTTTCCATGTGGAGTACGGTCCGTAAAAGAGTCTTCTTCAACAGTCCATCCTAAATTGTTCATCTCAGAGGTTATATACTGGAAGTAAGGGAAAGATTAGGATTTTATTAGAGCTAATCAAAGGTTGTTGAAAGCAAGTCAAATAGAAATTATATAGGCACTCATTTTTATCTTTTTTATAACTGATAATATAGATTATTTTAAAACTGCATATGCTTGACATCTTTCTCACACTAACCCTTTTTTAAGAGGTGTAAATACTATCAAGGGTAGATACAAATTAGTTGGGGAATTCAGCAACTAAATAATTTATAAAACAATAATAACAAGGGACCAATTCAATGCCTGATGATTAGTAACGCATTCCAAATTTGCATATTGATGGCATTAGGTGTTTTATGTGTATTTTTCCCGATCACACCTGAGTGAGATATTAAAGATCAGATTTACAGACAATTGATTCCAACACTTACTTCCACAATTGAAATCACGAATCAACACAGAACTAGATTTGATTAACGTGAACATGCTAACAAACACATTGCAAGAACTCCTTTGCAAGTGGGACATTTGTTATAACAAAGGACAGCCACATGGAACCTAATAGCAACCTTTATCAGCAAAACAAGACAACAGCTCAATTAATCAAAACTCAATGATCGTTAGGTATCAACAGAAGACATTATAACACTGGCAGTGTAAACCTGTTATTAGTAAATAAAGCGAGAAACCTTTCTCTTTACTTACTTCTAGTGCAACCCATTTTGCATGCATATTAAACCATTTATTTTGCACAATTACTGTATGTCCATCCTATATTTATCTAATTTAAAATTAACATAAACAACTTAAATGCAATTTTATTACTGTGGGTGGATCCAATTAGTTTTCTTCATTTGTTGTTGGAAACAATATTGGAATAAATGCATAAAAAACTAATATTTGTCAAAGCTATATTTAATAAATAAAATAATACTGGAAGTTTGAAAATCTAAGAATACTGAAGTGCTTTAATCGATGTATATCATGATTTTCTAATATTTTCAGCCAAATAAATTGATAAAATATTATTACACTTTATCAATAGCAATTTTTTAGAAATTGTGTTTTAAAACGTCGCATGTCATTTAAAAAAATACTTGCTCAAGGCTCCCACTCACTCAGAAAGATTTGAAGCAGGAAAAATGCCTTTCAGAGCAGGTAAAATGACTTTTGGAGCAGGTAAAAGCTAGTTTGGTAGCAAAAAAAAAAAACTAGCAGAAAAAAACAAATTTTGTAGCAGAAAAACAAATATTGCAGTAGAAAACATAAATTTTGAAGCAGAATTTTTTTTTAGCAAGAAATCAAACTTAGTCAAAGGAGAAGCACATTCAATAGAAGGTCCATTTTTTTAATGAAAATGTCATTCTAAAAATTAAGTAATTACTTTCTTAGCAGGTGGCATGAAAAATGACAGATTTTATTTTCTAATAACTTTAGATAATATAAAAACAGAAAGTAATGTAGGGACATGTAATTTGATTAAAAATTACCATATATAGCCTTTAAATATTCCAAAAACCCAACCATGGCATACAACACTTATATACTGCAATCAAAAGCAAATTATCGTCACATGTAATATTTTTGCAAGCTGCATTACTTAAAATTCTAAAAATTATTTTGACTTATAAAACTAATCATAAAATCTCATGAATACTATACAGATTACTATATAATATATATGTTGTTACATTAAAGTGAACTAGTATAAATTAAAACTTTAAATTTCACAAAATAACATGCACAATTTTTTTATCCAATTATAAAATGAGTTGCAGTTTTAAGACTAGTTACAGCATAAACATATATCTCTCACATTTGCAAATACACTAAACTTCATTTTTTTTTATTTAGATAATTTAAGTTATTTAAAATAATTAGTGTAAAGTAAAACGGCCGAAAAGAGAGAAAACAGACACACATTTTTTTTTCATAACAACTTCAAACAATTGTGATATTGAGAATCACTGACAACTTTAATTAAATCCAGTTTCCAAAATTGTTTTGCTACAGTCTAAGTACTGTTTGATAAAATAAAAAGCAAGAAACAATTTTACATGCAATTGCAATTAAAGTTACAATTGTAGACACGGATTATACAGTAAAATGATATTTGAGACTAATTTTCAGGTACAAGATCAAATAAAATTTTAGACATTCTACATCGAATAAATTAAAACCAAACAGCGAAATCGATCAGAGATCTCAAGCAGACACTAATCACTGACATAGCGGCTGTAACACCAGCGATACCCGAGACGAATGTCACCAAATCGGTCTCGGTAATAGCTGCTATTACATTACCATAAACCTTGGCAAAAATGAATATAACACCAACGTAAATATCGGGGATTACACCCACCATACCATCGCAATTTCTGTAATACTGGCGCAAAATCACAGTAATACCATATTCTTTTTAAGTCACCCTTGGCAAATAGTTGTTATTTCATTATCATAGACCGTGGCGAAAACGAATGTAACACCAACGAAAATATCGGGGATAGTACCTACCATACCATCAAAATCTCGGTAATACTGGCGCAAAATCACAGTAATACCATATTCTTTTGAAGTCACCAAACAGTGTCGCAAATCTCGGTAATAGCTGCTTTAACATTACCCTAGACCTTAGCGAAAACGAATATAGCACCAAAGTAAATATCGGAGAGAGAAACCCACCATACCATCGCAATCTCGGTAATATCGGCACGAAATCCCAGCAATATTGTATGTTTAAGTCACCAAACAGCGTCGCAAATCTCGGCAATAGTAGCTATTGCATTACCATAGACCAAAGGCAAAAACGAATATAACACCAACGTAAATATCGGGGATAGTACCTACCATACCATCGCAATCTCGGTAATACTGGCGCAAAATCACAGTAATACCATATTCTTTTGAAGTCACCAAACAGCGTCGCAAATCTCGGTAATAGCTGCTTTAACATTACCATAGACCTTAGCGAAAACGAATATAGCACCAAAGTAAATATCGGGGAGAGCACTCACCTTGCCATCGCAATCTCGATAATATCGGAGCAAAATCCCAGTAATATCGTATTTTTTTAAGTTACCAAACAGCGTCGCAAATCTCGGTAATAGCTACTTTAACATTACCATAGACCTTAGCGAAAACGAATATAGCACCAAAGTAAATATCGGAGAGAGCACCCACCATACCATCGCAATCTCGGTAATATCGGCACGAAATCCCAGCAATATTGTATGTTTAAGTCACGAAACAGCGTCGCAAATCTCGGTAATAGCTGCTTTAACATTACCATAGACCTTAGCGAAAACGAATATAGCACCAAGGTAAATATCGGGGAGAGCACTCACCTTGCCATGGCAATCTCGGTAATATCGGAGCAAAATCCCAGTAATATCGTATTTTTTTAAGTTACCAAACAGCGTCGAAAACCGCGGTAATGGCTGCTATTACATCAGTGTAAACCTCAGCGAAAATGACTACCACACTTGCGTAAATATTAGCGATAGCACATATAATACCGTCTATAATCTAGACAGAGGATATTACGTAAGTTGAAGACTCAGCAGAAATGACAATCACAAAAATATCGGTAATATTGGCATTTTCTCGGTAATGTTTGTGCCAAATTCGGTAATATCGGATGTTACAAAAGCGCAGCACTCTACGAAAATGATCGTCACACCAACGAAAATATCAGCAATAGCTCCGAGTAAACCGAAGCAATTCTCAACAACAGCGCAAATAAATCGGTGAAAGACTCGGCAAAAATGACCGTTACAATAACTTGCAATAATGTCTGCATTAGCGTAGCAAATCATCGCAGTAACATCGACATTTTCTCAGTAATATCAGTGCAAATTTCGGATATTGCAATATCGTAGCACTCGGCAATAATTACCGTCACACCAACGAAAATATCAGCAATAGCGTCGAATTAACCGGAGCAATTCTCAATACTATAGAGCTATAATATCGATGAAAGACTCGACGAAAATGACCATCATAACAACGTAAAACTTGACAATAATGTCAGTATTAGCATCGCAAATCATCGTAGGACTCGGAGAAAATGACCATAACACTAACGTAAATATCAGCGTTAGCGTCGAATATACCAGAATATTTCTAAACAATAGCGATATTACAGCGGCGAACAGTATCAAATTTCAGCACGCGCGCAAAAAAATAAAAAAATAAAAAAAATATATATTAAAAAAAAAGAACAAAAAAAAAAGCGCGATCTGGCGCAAATATGGCTAAAATAAAGCATTTGGAGCAGATTTTTGTAATTGGCGCAGTTGGGCGCAGGTCTGAGACCACTGCTTGCTGAGTCAAAAACAGCGCAAAAAATAACATTTCTAGACGAAAATCTGTTATATAAAAGAAACTGCAATCCAAATTATTACACAATTTTCAAAATGAACTTTTCTTTTAAAAAATAAATTATTGCCATTTTAGCTTCTCACAGAGTTAAAATAAGAGAATAAAATGTTTGATATGATTAAAATTTTGAATACTTGTGATGCCAATTATATAAAAAATTCAAATACCATATGTGTGTTAAGCATACCTTAGATTAAAATGCATATCAGATGTAAGGATATAAGTATATTTACTGCATAATAATTATTGTTCATAAAACTCTGAAGAAATAAATACTACTAGGTTTTGTGTGTTCTTTTAAAAAGATGAAATTTAATGGGCAACTAGCTAACTTAAAATATAACTTTAAAATTATGAAGAAAATATATTTTATACCATCACATAAATACATTGACAGACAAAATGTTTGGTTCTTCTGTATGTAACTGGATGAGGTTAAAATTTATATGATCAATAGAAATTTAAATAAAATATGTCAAGCTAATTGGTCTTTTGAAATATTCTGAATCCTTTAAGGATGGTACAGTCTTCCTGAAGAAACTGAGTCCATATAATTTAGTTTTAATGTATTCAGGGATGAGAGTTATCAGAGAGCAAAAAGGAGGAAATCCAAAAATTCGTTAAAAAGTTCGAGGAAGGAATACACAAAAATTCAACAAAAAAAGTATGCAGGAAGGATGATTCAATAATTTTAAAGATACAATGAAATTTCTCATACTATATAATAATTACATTTCAAATATTAGGAATTAGTGAAGTAATTTGTGAGGAAAGGGGAGCTCAGAGAGAAAATCTTTTGTTTAGACATGAGGAAAAGTATACTTTTTGCAGGAAAAACTGGTTCAGATCAGAAAAATGCGAATCCTCGAAACAGGGACAAAGAGAAAGAAAATTTTACATAATAAAACTAAAAATGAGGAAAACTGTCATCGCTGTGTATTATAATTCACTAGTTTTAAGCCACATCTTGCATGTGCAGTGTAATTCTGTTCACTTCATTTTAGGAAGAATATTGATTTGTTGGAAAAGGTTTTAGCATAGAGAAACAGAAATGATACGAGGGCATAGGCGCCAACTACATAGGGGCAAAGGGTGCTATCGCCCCTGTGTTCCACCAACAGCGGAGGCAAAGGTTTCATTTCACCCCTGCTCTAAAAATCTGTAAAAATGTGTTTTTCCAATATACTTACAATTTCAAGTGAATATGTTTTGAAATGTTTTTTTAAAACAAGTAAAAAATTAAACTTTTTTTAATCATTTTGAATCAAAAACAGTAGGGAAAGTAGCTCTTTTTCGCGAGGAGTGCGGAAAAGTTACTTTCTCCCACTAGTATGAAAAAGTACTTTCTCTCACGCCTCATGCTCAAATATTATACAAACTTGACATAAAAAGGACATATTTTTGGAAGAAATTCATTGACTGGTGATGCCAACATTAATAAATATATGTATAAAAACATTTTTTGCACATGATTATAAAAAATATTGTATGCAACACGTGGGAAAATACTTTTTCAAACTCCATAAATTATTTTACTTGTACTATCACACTCGTCAAATAAGCATTTTACCTCGTTTGAAAAAGATTTTCCCCACTAGTTGCATAAATAACTATATATACTTTAATGTTTTGCTTATTTTTTTCTAATGTATTGTATATAACATAAAATTTTTTAGAAATATTGGAAAATCTCTTAGAATTACTAAAATGTGCTTTCTTTCTTTTAGTGTAATATCATGGAAGTGTATTCTTTTAAATAATGAGAAAAATTTAAATAAATTATTTGATAATGAATTGTTAGTTCTCTTATTTTTACCACAAAATGTTCCTGAACTAATTTTATACAAATATCTTTTCTACATGAATCAAACAATTTGAGAAAAAAGTATTGCGTGGTATGGAAATAAGTTTAATATATTCAGTAGGTAAACAATAAAAAAATTGATGTCCTGAAATCAAAGGCCAACCTCCCCCCCCCCCCCCTTCAGTTTACCCACCGAGTCTCGCCCCATTGTAAAAATGAAGAGTTGGCACCTATGTATGAGGGAACTCAAGTTTGGATTATGATGCTAGATTCAGAAACATAAACAGATATATACATTTGAAAAAGCAGGTCTAGAAGGGATTCGATTCAGTTGTTTAAATTTATCAAACAGGAGGATTTCGAGGGTTTAGAATATAATACGAGGAACAAGACAAGAGATCATGCATATAAGTTGTTTAAATCCCATTTCAACTTGAATAATAGGAAACGTTACTTTTACAATAGAGGGATTTATAATTGGAACAGTCTGCAAGACCACATCATAAATTGAGGACAAGAAATGGAAAACGACCCAAGTCCAAAAAAGAAATTTTTACAGGAGAGCCGAAAAATGAAAAACACTCGCAGTGGTACTTAAGGCTATGACTAAGAATCAGATTGAATTTGAACTATTGCTATTGGAGTTTGGACTTTGGGTGTTCTCCACTTTGTTTAAATTGGTCTTGAGTACATTTTTCCGCAATAAAAAAAGATTTTCGATTTTTTTTTGGTACTTAGGTCGTTTTCTATTTCTAGTCCTCAATTGTACTGGGTCAGTAGTTTTAAAAGACAGCTAGATCTACACTGGGAGTTTGTTCAGAAAAGTTGGACCAACCTAGATGGGCCTTATGTAGTTGGTCGTCATTTTTGCATTTATATATCTTAAAAATAAATTTTTGAGCCATTAATTTATTTTCCTATTAGCAAATTTTAAATTAGTAATAATTGACTTCAATTTTAAATTGCCATGAAAGAAGAGCATTAAAAATTTTGAAGATATATTATATCAGCCCTATGGTAGAACAATGATGCAATTATAAAAATTGAAATTTTACAGGAAACATTAAAAACCTAATTGACTACACTATAAACATAGTGACACCTATCAATTTGGAACTAGCATAATGCTGTTGCAAGTGTTACAGTTCCATCCTTGTTGTGTTCTCCTCAATGCAATATTTTTTATTTTTTTTACACAATAGAAGCTATTTACACGAATTTTACAGATGCGTCATTGTACTATAGTGACAATATAATTGGAGGAATTGATACATAAAACATATATTAAACATTAGAATACCTGTCGAACTAGTTCATGTCCATCCGTTCCAGGCACTCTGGTTATTAGGATGGCATCCAAGGTATTATTAAAATCTTCATAATCACTCGCTTTAACAGCAATAGTTCGCAAATCGTTCTCTTGCAACCTTGCTAAAGTATGAGGCCACTAGAAAATATATAACCAATAAAACCATGCTACTTCAACACATTATTTCAGTCTTTCTTCCCATGGAAGAACATCACACTGAAAGTCATATTTTGATAGAGTAGAAAATATGTAAAATAGATAATAATATTGAATTAAAATTGATAAATTTCACTATATTTTAATAGTAATGAAATGGAAACTTTTGATATTAAAAGTATTTCATTGTATTAAGAATTTTTCTGTCTAGTTTTTGAAAGATTGATAATAATAAAATGCTTTTGAATGTGTATTATAAAATGTAGTTTGCACATCAAGAAAACTCCTTAAAAATTTTAATACCATATATTTTTTGAAAAAAAATTATGCAAACATTTTTTTTTTTTTAATTTAAAAAAAATGTATTTGAAATAAATTGAAAAATTAATTTATAAAAGGGAAAAAACTATTTGAAGCTGAAAAATTCTAATGAAATAAAATACAAATAATTAAAATTCAGAAAAATTGAAATATGTTTTATGAAATAAAAATATTATTGTATTTTTAAGTTTTAATCTACTGCAGCAGAAAATTTGTTTTAATGTAATAATAGTAATACTTAAATAAACTTAACATTAATTAAAGTACTAATTCAAATTGCATTTTTACGATCAACAGGTGTGATCAAATTTAAATTTAACATGCATTTTCAGTTATGATATTCAAGAATTTCTTTAGATTGTTTTAATAAAATGTAGAAACTAATTGAAAATCTTACTTTTGTTGGATCATTTGTCCAGCTGACTCCTCGTACTGGAGAACTGGACACAGAATAACTTAGTAAAAACCGTAATAAAAGCAAGGCAGGGATAACTAAAAGTTGCGAAATGCTTAACATTTTTTTTGATAATGTAAACACGTGATTAGCGATTTATACATATATGCTCAGATGTTACGTTACGAAATTTATTTTTACATATTCCAGAGAAAAGATGTCCAAGGAATGTTGTCTTGGCACGCACGGCCGAGAAAAGAACCGAGACGGCAGAATAAAAATAAACAACAAAGTTGACTGATAACTCCTCTTCTGCTTCTAGTGAAACGTCGACGAATACGTCACTGGACGTCACTTCCGCTCTGAAAGTCGCCAATCGAATTTTTGCTCGCCAACAATGAATGGGTTGAATAACGAAAACAGAATGGTTTCGGTTTTGCTTAGTCATTTGTATATTTGAAGTAAAATTAAATAAAATGAAAACGCGGAACTGAATTGTCTTTAAACGTGGAATTGGCAGCGTATTAAGAATTATCTGGGAGCTTTTGCCAACGATGAAACCCGGAAAACCTGTGCTTTGCTACAAAAATTTCGAAAGACATTCATGTATTCCACATTTCGGACGTTTTATCATGTTTGGATCAATGAAAATTGGCTTATCGGAATACCTTAAGTGGGGCCATTGGAATATCTTCGTATAGAACATTTCGATCTCTTAAAAATAGTTAATCGAGATCGGAATAGTTAATTTATCTGTGCTTGATCTTGATTCCAATTTTCAGAGACGTGACTATACTGGAAGGGAGACATTTGAATACCCCGACAGTGGTGCAGTGAAGGGGGAACGTGTGGGAACGTCGATATTATACCTTTTTAAAAGATGGAAAGACGTTCCCGTACTACATTTTTTTCTTAATTTGTATATTTTTATATATATATATTTTCCTTTACGGGACTCTAAACGCAAAACCAAGTAAGAAAACGAAAAAGTTCTTTCGTGAGAACTATGCTTTCATTCTCGATCCACCACAACTTCAGAGCTGAGCAAGCAGGTTCAAGTACAAAGGGGAGAGGTTTAGTGGATAAACTCGACGATGATGGAAGGGTTGGGGGCAGGATTGACCCTAGATTTCATGGTATTTTCAACCTTACATATTTCAATTTTATATTTTAGTCAATATTATTTAAAAATTTCGTTTTCTGACATTTAAAATTTCCGCATGCTCCTGAAACCTTTGTAAGAACTACTTTCCAAGATTGCTTAACCTTTAAAGGCCCAAACTTTCAGATTTGATACCGGACTTTTAAATCGAATTTTACACTTGCAATTGATGGTTTGTGTTTAATATTTAGCTGTATGTGCGTGACGATTACATAATGTTCTTTTGAACAAAAGTTAAAAATAAATAAACGTCAGCTGCCAAAATTGTTAAAATAATATGACATTTTTCCCCCCTGTCGTATTGAACGAGTGATTTATTTTTAGAAAAAGTTTAGCAGAATAAATCTTGGACACATTTCATTTTTCCGAAAAATAAAAATACTTTTGAGGTAGGTGAATATCTTATTTTTACTATAGTATAATTATTTTTAGCAAGGGTCTGCTTTGCTTGAAGAAAATCTTGCTATTTTTGTGGGTATCAATTTTGTGCGTAATTTTGATACTTCAGGCGTTCCAGGCTGTATGAAGCCTATTCACCTATTGTTTGGCTAATAATATTTTTTGCTTGTATCTTTGCATGTTTGTTGTTTCTCTGCTTGGATACTGTACAAAAAAGTTAGTACAATGAAATGGAAATCTCAGAAAGACGTTTTGAAATTAGCTGACTTCAGAACCGAGCTTGCTGATACCTTATGCCAGTATCAAAGTCGGTCAGAAAATAAAAGAGGAAGACCAAGTACCAATTGTAGACGAGAAGATACCCCAGAACCGTCTAAAAGACCATAGTCAGGTGTATAAGTACCCTCAACTGACATACGTTAAGTATCGGGTTGGACATGGAAAAGTATTTATGGATTCGAGAAATAAATGTAAGTATAACAATTGAAGAAAGCTTTCCTCTTGGATTTGCAAGAAATGCATGATTTCTTTATGTGATAAAAAAAAAAAATGTTTTGCATTATTTTAATTAACAGCTAGTGCGACAAATTGATATCCTTAACGTCTAAAGTATCAAAATTGATACCTGCTTCTTTTTTTTTTTCGAAATAAATATATAAAATATGATTTGTGATTTTCTTTTAATTATTTCTCCCTTTATCTGGCTACTACAGTAAATACATTGATATTTAAAAAAAATTCATTTGTAAAATCAGACTTCTAAGGGTTAAATGGTTTAGCTTTCATGCCTATTCATAGAGAAATTATAATGTCATTTTGAAAGAATGTCAATTGTCAAAGAAGAAGCCCTTAATTAACTTTCCAAAAAACCTCGAAAGTTAAGTATTGCATTAAAAATTATGAGGCAAAATATGTGCTTAGCTAAATTTTCTGCAAATATTATATTGTGCTTGAAAATTAATGAAATTGAGATTTTTTTTTAATCTACTAATAAATTATTCATCGATGCATAGCGCCATATATTTAATTAATTAATAAATGAATGAATTACTTAAAGCTTATTTAATTTAAGAGTATTATCAACAATTATTCTATATATCATTATTACAAATGATTTCTGAAAATCTGAAAATGGGTGCGCATATCACCCCCCTTCCCCCCCCCCCCCCCGAAAAAAATCCTGGCAACGCCCCTGAATAAAGATATGTACAATATATTATATTAAATTAAAAGTTCCTGCGAGATCAAAAATTGGTGAGAACAGGCATGATTTCCCAAATTGCAATTTCACATTTATCGAGAAATTACATTATAAGAGTACAAATATGTGTTGTCATGTTTTCTTGTAACGCGAAATTGTCAATGTTGAAGACGCAAGATTTTGCTGGACCTTTTATACTATTAATAGTAGGTGTTATTTTTGACCATCATGCATTTGATGAAAGGAATGTACAATTGTTTGATACAGGCATTCACCAGGAAGAAATCTGATAAACTAGTAAGAATGATTGACCCAATGAATGCCTTACAGGTATGCGTGTGTAAAATTTCTGTTTATACATTTATTTTTTTATGTTTATATAAGAAGTGGTCTAGTATTCCTTGCTTTTGATACACTTTTGTCCTCAATTGAGCTTTCATATCAATTTTATCAAAGTTGCTTTAATTTTTACCCAACACACGATGAAATTAATGTATACAAAGTAAAATTTGCACTGAATGAAATGAAAACCTATTGCAATTTATATAGGGCAGAATTTCGCAAAAATAGTGTATTTAATTGATGAAGTATTGTAGATGAGGGATAACAATTCTTTCTGCAAGTCTCTATGTGTCCTTTCAAATTCAATGACACATTTCCAAACAAAGCTGTAACAATGAAAGGTAAGATAGTTAATTTTAACAGAGCTTTGACTCAGAACAGACAAATAAAAACTGACAATTTGACATTTATTGATATTTGTCTTGAAATAACTGTTATTTCTCGTTTAAAATGCTGTTGTTTTGAAATGATTTACAAAATGGAGTTTCCACTTGAAGGAGTGACAAAAGTGCTAATACCATCCATCACTTGCAACAATTCAGGGGGAGACAGAACTTGAGGTTCTTGAGGAGCGGAATGCAATCAGATGGATAACATACGCCGTGATGCTGGAAGGAAGACCAGAGGTAGTGGCTTTATTCATCGCCTGGTGCATCGCCACCAACCAGCCCAGTCATCAAGGACCAGAAAGACATTGGGAAGTGGAAACGCTTCAAAAGATTTATTTACAAGTGCATTCTTTGCTGTTTCACCAGCTAAGAAGGACAAATGACAAACGATTTGTGACTTTACCGGTCTATGACTTCCTGAATATGATTACTATGACTTCTGACTACGACTTCCCGATTATGAGATTCCAATTATAACTCCTTGCTTAAGACTTCGTGTGTATCACTCGTAACATGGAGACGATGATCTCTTAATATATTTTCTTAGAAATTAATTGAATTAAAATGTATTCTTAAGGAAATAATTAATACTCGTTGTTACTTACAAACTTATAAAAACATGACATACGTGTTTTGATTTACGTAACGAAGGTTTTCTTGTTTTCTATGGAAGTGTTAGTTTAAAAAAAAGTCTGATTTACAAAATTAAGCAATAAATTTAATTAAAACAGCGTTTCCCAGAGTTATCTATTGGTGGGGTATGAATAAATTTTTCGTAGATCGGGAACTGTTTTCAAATGGATGAGGTTTTTATATAAAAATTATATGTCATACTAAATATCCTAAGGAACAAGTTGAGATTTTTTTTTTTTTAGTTTTTTATTTTGTTAAGAGTGACGAAAAAAAACCAAAACTAGAAAAAGTTTTGAAATCCGTTCAATATTTCTGGAGTTATAAGAAAGCCTCTGCACGGGTTACCACTTTTAAATATAACGTCTTTAAAATAGTCAAACTTGAAAACTACGAACTTCTTCCATACGGGGTGCCATTTAGAAGAAGATATCTTTTCGATTTGGCAATAAATGGTTTGGCGACGTTTTACTTGCTTGTGATTCGTGAAGATATGGTTTGGCGACGTCTTGCGTGCTTGTGATTCGTCAAGATCTATTTTGGCACATAACTCTGGCGTACGACGGACGATAGCAAAAATCAACATCACCATTTTGTTTACCGAATACGTTAAGTCTGCTGCATTTTCTGTTTCAAACACGTATAGTTTGCAGTATTTTCTGTTCCGAAAACGTAGACTGTTGTATTAAGAGTGCTATAAATTATATTAAATGCCATTTCAATGCTTTGTGGTAAACTGCAAAGGAAATTTTAAAAATGGGCCAAGAGTTTCGGTTTTTATGTTTTCCACAGATCATGAACTTAAAAGAAGATGGATAACTGCTGTTTCAAGAAAAGTTTTCGTAGGGTGAACCTACCAGTAATTGACCAGTTAGTGCAAGTTTCTACACATTTAATTTTTTTTCTTAAAAAATTATTAACGGAATGTTATGAAAATTTCCCAAAATATCAATTGATTAATGAAGCTCAATAATAAATTAACATGGTGTTCCAGTCCTTTTTACAATTTAAAATATCATCAGAATTTCTTACCAAAAGCAATTTTGCCAGTAATTGACCACAGCTATGCTAGTAATTGACCACAGCCATGCTAGTAATTGACCACTTCCACTTCCAGAATAAAACCAAAAGTTAATTGTTAAATTCTGTTATAAAATGCTCTAATATTCATAAATTAATGAATTAAAAAAAGAAAGTAAAAATAAATATAATCAATTTTAATCCATGAAAATACAGGAACATCAGTGTAAAATATAGTATGATGGTTTTATAAACTTTAGTTATCAAAGTTAGTTTTACTGGTAGGTAATTATGCGTATTTTATTCAAAAAATTAAAACAAGAAAATCAAAATAATATAGAAAAGATTATCTAATCCTATACTTTCAATTCTGAATAAATTTAGATGAAAATAATCGAATGTAGAGGATATTATTTCTTGAATAGTTTCAAAATCATCCGTTTTTCTAAAGGAAATCATTTTCTTGCATTGGCATTTATCCAATTACATAGAAGAGTTTCTTCTGAGGGTGTAAGAATTGTTGAGGGCCCATTTTTCTAAATTCTGGGGTTTTCCCTCTTAGCTTATTAATCAACGTAGAATGAGGAATGTTGTATTTTATGGCAGTTTCTCTTATTTTCCCAATATTTTCTCTTGAAAAAGCGTAGATTTCAAGACCTCTTCGGTGTACTTGAGAAAGGATTTCTTCCCTTCCATGAGTGTTTAATTTTAACGATTTCAGAATTCTTATAGCCTAGGTATATGCTTAAACCTATAAAAAAAACTTCCTTAATGATTTATTTAACTCAATTTCTTATCAATATTTAAGTTAATTAACTACTTTAATTTTTTCCTGTTCATATTAAAAAAATATTACTAAATATATATCTTATTCAATTAAGGTGGGAAAAGTAATTTTGATATTTACAAGGGTGTTAGTGATCTGTAAATTTTCAGGCTTATCTTTGACCAATGCTTTTCTCTGTCAACAGACCATTTGATCGGATTTTTTGAATTTTTCAAGAAATAAAACAATTTATAAAATTCTGACGTTTTATGTACCAGAGTGTTAGTTTAAATAAAAATTGTAAGTAACCTACATAATATTTGTGTAGGGTAAAGTGGAAGTATACTTAAAATTGACTTTTGACCATTTCTTGACTTTTAAAAAAAAAATTATGTTAAGAAAGTAAGCCTAGTATATTTAAAAATGATCTAATGTACACATGCAATAAGAAAATCCATCTTAGAGTTTAAAAATGACTTACTTTTGTATTCTAAAGTTGAAAAACTAATACTTAACACGCTTATCGACACCAATTAACTACAATGGTCAATTACTGAAAAAAATCAATTTTTCTGGACAAATAGTAAGTGAAGATTGCAATAAAAGCATAAACCTTTGTGTTTGTTAATTTTTATCATCCATTTGGAAGCTTGGTTACCCCTATAACTTTTGACATTAGCTTTCATTAGTTATTGGATATATTTTAACCAATAAAAATTAGAATACCATCACAACAATTCTTGTTTACTTCCTTTTTGTGTCATTTTGGTCAACTACTGGCATGTGGTCAATTACTGGCGTATCACCCTAGTTACTTCTAGTTCAAAGGTAAGATGAGAGATGGAATGGTTCCTTCTATTTTTGAAAGGTATCCTAGCTACATGTCTAAAGCAACAGTATCAAGACCCAAGTCCTGCCGAAAAGATGCTGGTAATGACGAATGAACAAAATATCAGCAAAGCTATCCAACGGACTCTAAAGGAGTGAAATGTGCCATTCACTGATTTAAAAGAATGTGGTCAATTTAAAAAAGTCGACATATCTTGTTTTGAAGAAATAACACTTTCCGAAGAAGATTTTATTGCCATTACTAATTTACAGTGCCGGTTATTGTGACCATTCCATTGTGAAATTCAGCTAATGTTCTAGGTCTAAAAATATTTTGACACTTGAAAATATCGATGATGCTTTTGATTTTCTTGACAATGATAAGAATAGTTATATTTTGAATCTGGATAAAGATGGTTATTTTGTATTTATATGTTGTAATTCAAAAGTTCATTTTTGTAATATATGAGAAGTTGTTTTAGAATTTTTGAAGGTCAGAGATTACTTTCAACAGGTTTAACTTTAGATATTAGTAATGGTAAAGAAATATATAACATTCCGCATGAATGTAAAGAAAATAATATTAAATTTATTGTAGAAAGTATTCTAAGGGATGCTGCAAACATGTATCGAAATAGTTATTGTTGGCAACAAAATGACAACCTGTCAGTGGAAAAAAATTGTTTAAGCAAAAGAATGTTGAAAATAAAAAAGAAAATTTCAAATATTAAAGTAATTTTGAAGTTAATGAATAGCAACACTAAACTATTTTGCTTTAAAATGTTTTATTGATTAATAATAACTATGATTTGTGAATAAAATAAAAATAGTTTATTTAGATTTGGTGTTTTATTTCGGAATAAAATTCAAAATAATAGCTGAACATAAATATTAAAAAAAAAAATGTTTTCTAAATGCTTTCCTATTCAAATTAACTAGCAAAACTAAGAAAAGGATCATTCCTATGCTACCAATGCGAAGGACGATTGACTACTCTATGTGACGTTACGCAGTCAGTGCGAAGGCTTTCTTATATAGGAGGTGTTGGTTATACCCGTTTCCATTTCCCACTTTTAAAACTGCGGCAAAAACGAGACTAGCTAAGCTGTGACGTCGCCCTACGTCATATTCCGATTTTTGTTTCGCACGGTCTATGAAACTATCATAAATTTATTTGGATTGCTATAGCGTGTTTCGATATTTTTTTTTAATCTTGTATTCTTTTAATCTATTTAAAATTATGTCCTTAAATTCAGAGTACAAACATTGCCTCGTCCCGAAATGTAGGAATACTTCAATTACCAACACTGCTAAATTATTTATTAGTGTTCTTAAACACGCAGATATCCGCAAGAAGTGGTGTAAAGCCATAAAACGAAACGATGTTGCTGCAAAAAGTACCCTGTGCGCTGTGCGCTTGTGAAGATCATTTTTATCTGAGTATTTTATATCTATAACTTTTATTTTTACATAATGACTTTATTATTTTGAGATTCTATAATTTATAGTAGCTCATGGTTTACAGTGGCTCCCAAAAGTTTTCGTACAATTTAAAAAAATGTGCTGTAGCCTGGAATTGAATTCGAATAATAATTCCTATATTTTTTTTATTGTATTTTTATTTAATTCTGAATCAAACTTAATTTTTTAATTAACTTAATTTAACTTTTAAAAAAAGTATTGAATTGTTTTCATAAATTAATATTTTCATAACAATATAAATTCATAAAACTAAAGAAAAAAAATTCAACAAAGTTGTTCGTGCACCACATTTTTTGATAAATTTATTAATTGAACTGTTTTCCGACATTTTTTTTTTTTTTTTTTTTTTTTTTTGTATTCTGGAAACATGTAAAAAATTGATTGTCTATAATATTTGTTTTCTCCATTTATTATTTAAAATGGCTCGTAGTCGTAAATAAAACAACAAGCAGCATTCTAAAAATTGATTATATATTTCATCGCAACAGAGATAAATCCATTCGATGTATTGATAATATATATTATTAATTCCATTCAACGATCCAGTTTGTAATAAAACGTTTTACGTCAAGTGTTACGGATGCACGGTCCTCACACTTTGGCAGAGAGGATAATATCCTCTTTCTTGATGCATTCTACAACTACGTCATAGATTTTGGTTTTCATTGGATGTTCTGGGGTTACTTTCCCTTGTGCATACTTCTTCCTCTCTTTTAATTTAGACATAGCTCACAGCCTAGTCACCATATGTTTCCCTTGCCTATCTGTAAAAAAATGCAAATAAATATTAAGGATTTTCAAACCATACCGGTATAAATATTTTTGTTTCCTAAACTATTACAAACATGATGAAATTTGCAAACAACTTTTGAAAAATAATCCCTTTTTTTGTTGATATTATTATTATCTTGTATTTAAATAAATATAACATTAACTATGTAATGGCAGAAGCTATATTTACATAGCCATTAATATATAGCCACATAGACATATACCTTATATTTACATAGCCATTTACAAAAGTAAATACAGCAACATCCATATAAGGTTGTATATGCTAGTGATTTTGCGTTTGTATAATTCGATAAAATGTCTAATGCAAAATAAAAACAAATTTTACTGGTATATAGCAAGGAATGAAATAATTATGAGAAAAAATGATAATAATGATAAAAAAAATAAAAATAGAAGCCTTCTAAGCTTTAAGAACTGTGTGCAAACATCACTTGACTTTTCTTACTAGACTAAAATTATTTAAAAAAGTTGGTTAAAGAAAATAGAACCAGCGTTTTAATTGAATAGCAATATATCGACAAAATTAAATTCTCATTGGTTTATATTCTATCCTAACAATTTGAAAGAATTTGTTGAAAAGAACCATTTTCTTTTCTTAGCAATAAATGTCGCCAACTTTGTTAGTGGCAATCTTTTTTTTACTTTATTGAATTTTCATGGCAGTTGTTTACATAGCACGCCAAGTTACAAACATTTCCCTTATTAGTAAAAAATGTGGTAACTTCTACCACTTGAATCCATAAATTTGAAAATTTGATTTTAAAAATAATACTAGATACATCTGCACTATGGAGAGCTAGTGTTTTTTTTATTTTTCGGGGTTTTTTTTACGAGTAAAGAGATGTTGAAAAACTTACTTAAAGTTTTCAAAATAGCACCAAAAATTATTCGTGGACAAGGAAGAAGTCACTTAGTTCTTGTACAAAAATCAAATGAACTTGTAAGGTAAGAATGACTTGTACAAGAATGGAATGAAGATTTTTGAACGTGAATTTTAATTGAATATGCAGTTTTTGAGTAAATACGAGTCGTTTCGAAAAGTTCGTTAAATATGTAAAATTTTGATCTCCGAAAATATTGTAAAAAAAATTGGCGAGTTGCCACTGCAAATGTTCTCCAGTTTAAATAAATGGATGGAATGATAATTGAAAACAAAATCATACAGTAAAAATAAGTCACATTCAATCAAGTTAAAGGCAAATGAAAAACTGTCAGTAAAATGGGTACATACCTTTTAGATTTTACACCACGAATTTCAGCTCCTATGATATCGTGATTCGTTCTAAAGAAGTGAAACATTGCTAGCGAATCTATTTTCGGCAAGTTATTGAACTGCTCTTTTACAAATCCAGGTAAAATAGACATTGATTTCTATAAGAACAAATTACGCAAACGGTTTGGGTATAATGATAATACTGAAAAAGAATAACGAAGCACGAAGGCGGTGATCGGTAGGTAAATACACAAAATGATCGAGATAAACTTTCATTGGATTGTGACGTCAAATCTAACCGCCAATGCTGGAACGTTTTGCGGTTACGTCACGATTCCACTGTTTTTATGATATTTCTTCTTTCGATATTTAATTAAATAAATTTTTAATCGCAATATAACTTACATATTCAGAATCAGCTTTGCTTTCTTCATTAAAATTTATTGCTTTGACCATTTTTTAAAAATACGCAACTTCTCCATTGGGTAGAAAAGGAAAAGTTAATAAGCATCTAATTAGGTAGTCATTTCGAGAGACTTAGCACTTTTAATAAAAAAAAATTTGTTTTTCCACTTCGAAATTAAAAAGCCATTGCATTGTACCCGCTGTCAAACCAACTCTTACAAATTGAACTATAATTTTGTATTTAATCAAAAGTAATTTTAAAAACAATTTTTGATGATGACACTTGTTTAATGATGAGGAATTATAAAAGAAAAGTTGGTGGTGGTTCAACTTTTTAAAAAGGTGAATACCAGCCTATGAAAGTTTGGGAACTTTCTATTTTAAATGTAAAGTTGCAACGACAAAATAGCCGGGGAAAAAGTAATCTGGTCACTAGTATGCTTTGAGAAGCTTGCTTTCAGAGCTGCAACGAATGCTTCAGCTCCAATGTCTATCACATATTCCAAGCGCCATGGTTTCTAGTTGCATAAAAAAGGCACATTTTCCTTATGGTATCCTTGGCATTTATTAACTTTAATGAAAATCGTCCCACCTAGGTCAACTACTGTGTTAAGAAAACCTTGCTCAAATTTAAATCGTTGAGTTGGCAGATTTTTCATTACAGATCACTTCCCATGCTCCATTGACTTAATGTTTTTTTGGCGACAACATATTCCTAAGTATTGCTTTAAAACGAATGAGCAGAGGCGTACTGGGACATAAGTTGGCCAGGTGATATTAAATTCATGCGTGCCCAAATTTTCAATATTTTTAATGGGCCATTACGTATCACAGTATCAACATAGCCAACGAGTAATCCAGAATACGCAATGGAAAATGTCAAAAGCATTTTTGTAGCTGGATATTTAGGCCTATGAAGGGGAATTTTGACTTTGAGTAGAAAATCTCACTTATTTTCATTGCCCGTAATTTACAACAACGTTAAACTTGCCTCTACTCTAGATCTCAATACTTTACGCAAAATGATTCTTGATGTACAGTCGTCCTAACGTTAATTAAAATTGGTTTAAAAAAAATTGGTATTTTTATTGCTGAAAAGTTTTAGTCTTACTCTTTAATGACCTGCTTGGAAACCCATTCACTATATAAAGAGTTATTTCAACACGATGCGTTAGTTCTAGTTCCATCTATAATTTTTATGTATTTTTTCCCGCGTCACAGAGACCCGTCAAGGCGTCAATGTGTATAGATCCTAGCTTCTGACGCTTAGCGTAACAGGCTCTATTAGCTCACTAAAAGATTCATTTCGACGCAAACTCTCAATAATACCCGATACCCCACTCCTCACCCCACCCCACCGAGAAACAAAAAGAAAATTCCGCGTTAATACAATAACACAGCCTACCCCCTGTACCTCGTTTCCGGATTTTTTTTTAAACTTTTCCCCTGTTAATACAACAGCAAAAAAAAAAAAAAAAATAACTCTTTCAAAGTAGTTGCATTAGTAACCAAAAACCAAGATTGTAGTGCTGTCATTTGGCGTCAGTTTTCGGAACCGAAAACAATGATGGCTTTTTTTTGCATTAAATTTTTAAAAATTAAATAAAAAAAGTAATTGAAATTTTAACATTCTGGCTAAATTAAGGGTCAAATACTACTTATACTTAAAATTTTCGAGTTCTTCGAATACTAGAAGTTAATTTCTAGACTGAATCACAGACTCACAAACTATTTCTGTTATTAGTTTAGATTACCAGACTCACAGAGTTGTATCAAACATTTTGAATGAATAAAATTATAATATTTATATTTTGGGACCGAATATAGCTGTTTTTTTTTTTAAATCGAATTCAATGAAGGTGAAACATCTGTGTTAAAACATTGGCGAACAAACAAATGTGTAGGGGGCATGGAAAGAAGCTTCTCTTGGCTTGTTAATTGTCTTATCGAAATTGTATTTGTAATGAAGCTGAGATATATTAGTATAGAGTTCAAAGACGAAAATGTTTAGGTAAAGAAGAAATATAGTCTCACTGTTCTAAAACAATCTACATACTATAAGAAAGGGTTTAAAACTAATTGGTTTAATTTTACTAAATAATTGTGAGTAAAGCTGTAAACCAGTTTAATGCTATTTTCATTGCGTATATTATTTATTAGTTTATCTGAAAATTAAAAAGTTTGTAAGTAGTGGCGGCTAGTGAGTAGTAAAAGTGAAGGGGCCCAAATTAACAATGATTGGACTTTTTTTTTTTTTTTTAAAGAAAAGGGGGTCGAGGAGGAGGGAGTGCAAATTTCAATTTCAAAATGCATTAATTCCATGCAGTTTTATAAATGTTACACAAATGCTTATACAAATAAAAATATATAAGATAAATTAATAAACTATTGAAAATTAAAAATGAAGTAGAAAAAAGTGGTGACATTTAAAAAAAAGTGTAGTATGTTTTAAATTATTCATTTGAACTTATAATTAATGCATATCGATTTATTAATATTTCAGTAGGAAATTTTCATGACTCAATATAAACATTTTCAATCTTATATTTTACTCCATAAAAATTTGGTCGTTCTATGTGGAGCTCTTTTGCCACTTGTGTAAATGTAACAGAACAAATTAATTATTGCTATTCTTATAAATAGAAATTTCAGACAACTGAATGAGTTAAAGATAATTAATGTTGCAGCATACCAAGGACAAATTAAAAAAATCAATAAAAAAATTCTTCGCTGCTTGCAAATTTGATTTAAAAATGAAACAAATAAATCCCATTCACAATTTTATCATTACTTAGATAAAATTTAGAATAGAACTGGGGATAAGGACTTAACACTACTCTTTGCTATAAAAGGTGGATCCAGCGTGTGTTTTTTTGGTGGGAAAAGAAAAGTTTTTAAATTTTTTGTATAAAATTCTTACATTTTGTTAGTTGAATCTTATTGTTTAAATAATTGAATATTTAGATCATAAATATATTAATTAAATATAAGTTACTAACATAACATTTAAATCATGAATTTCACTTTTGGGTATAAAATAAATTCGCCAAAACTTTCAAGAGGACTTTGTCTAAAACGAAACTTTTTTATTTAAATGAAAATATACATGGAATATTATGCAAGTTTGTTTTTGTTGGGGACGGTACAAACACACCTATATGCATTAAAATACTTTAAACATTGTTTCAATTGCAAAAAAAAAAAAAAAAAAAAAGCAAAAAAAAAAAAAAAATTCATTGTTTTTTGCTAAACTTTAAACGAGGTTTCCCTGTCCCGCCAAAGGAAAAAGATAGTGAAGGAATAGTGGGTCCTATGTCTGCATAATCGGATGCGGATTTAGATGTTGGTTTAAGGGGGAGTCTTATGTTGACCATTATTGTCTATTATAGCGGCGGTTTGGTGACATTAAATTTGCTTACTTTATATCTACTCATCTATAAAATAAAACTAACTAAAAAGGTAAATTATATTTTTACGACACTTATTTATGATAACTAAGATACAAAATACATAATAAATTGAGCTCAAATATGCGAAGGCACATGGGATCATCCGAACAAAATACCAGTTTCCAAATATTTTTTGAAAATTCGTGATTCTGTTTAAACACTTATTTTTTGAGAAAAACTTGTGTTTATACTATATGAAAAATAAAGGGTAAAATTAAATGATCTTACCGTGTGGAAATTAGTACTCTTTAGCCATCTTTAATTTTCTTCTTCTACGCTTGAGCTGTAACAAATCGCAACACTTCTTTCGACGGTTCAAGCTCGATTTTTATCTCAGTCATGATTTTTCCCAACACTCAAAGTTGACCATTTCTTATATAGAATTTCTGTAAATTGATACTCATGGAAGAGAAGAATCCCCCCCCCCCCTTCCTTCTCCCCAGCTTTCTCTGTTCTTTAGTTTTAGGATACCCCAAGCTGAAAAAAAAAAAAAAATAGTGCCTTCATGCAGAAAAAAAATCTTTAGTGATACCTTCTCATATGTAAATTAAATTTTACTGAGTGCCATCGTACACCCCCTAAGTCCGCCCCTGTGCGTACTTAACTTCCTTAAAAAAGGTTTCTTTGGGGACAACTTTTTTTAATTTTTTGTCTTCAAACATATCCCGCGAAATTGACTAAGCTTGATTTATTTTCTGCAAAGAACTGTGATTTTGTTGAAATGGTTGCGATTGATTGACATTTCCACGAGTTTGTGGCAAGAAAACTGCTACTCCATTCAAAATAGTTAACAATCTGAAGCTAATAACTGCTTACATTAGTTTTATATTTAAAAAAATATTTTACACAAATTCCACAGCAAAACGATATTATTAAGTGGGACCAGATTCAAAAAAGTGAGTCCCCCCCCCCCCCCCCGGCCTCCTGCACCAGCCGCCCCTGTATGGTAAGGTAATTTTTCAAAATTATATAAAAATTATTTCTAACAATTAAATCACTCTCTTTACACTGTTACCAAAGGTGTAGATTTTAGTTTATCAATTTCGTTTTAAGTTTTAATTGCGGTGATGGTGTTTTCTGTTTATTTTGAGGAAATCAGTATTCCGATGATGTCTGAAGTGAAATGTGAATTCAAACTATAGCTTACGAGATGGGGAATTATATCGAACTGTTGGTTATTCTGTAACAACAAAGTGTAGAATTTTTATTAGTATTATTATTATTATTATTATTATTATTATTATTATTATTATTATTATTATTTATTTATTTATTTATTTATTTGTTTATGAACACATTTTTTGAAAAATGCAAAATCACATTTACACAAATAGAAACAGTTCCGTGTAATTTTTTAATGTTTAAGTAATCTATATATAATCTCTAAAAAAAATTGTGATAATATTTTTGTGTTCATTTGCAGAATAAAAGATTAACAAATATCAATCATAAATATAGCCTTTCCACATTTGCTCCATTTCTTCTATACCTATGTTTTATTGTATACAATAAATGTTTCAAATATAATATTTTCTTTGCCTAGGATGACTATGCTTTAATTTTTCACACTAATTAAAACAGGATCAAGGAAATTTGCAGAATTAATAATTTTTTCAGGTAGTAGGATGCTTTTCATAGCTCCGAAAACATTGTAGTCATTTCTGTGAAACAAGCATACTCATTTTTTTAAATTAAATTTAAAATATCAATATTCCTGATCTCAGAACCTTCAAATTTTAAAGAAGTAATAAATAATATAGAAGTATAATTGTAATTTGTGCAAAGTTCTACACCCATAGCCTCCCCCTCCCCTTCTTTTCAGAGTACTTTACATTCAGTGTGTTGAAAATTTCAATACGTGTACATAACAAGAAAAACTTTATGCCTTTCGGAAGCTTACTAAAGCGCATGTTGGAAAGGAAAGTAATTTTAGATTTTGGTGATATATCTTTTTCATTTACCCAGGGTCCACATAAATTTATATGAAAAACTTCTGTCTGCATAAACAACAAAACACTCGCTTTGTCCCAATATGGTGTAAAAGCTAAAATATGTAGTCCTAGTAATGTATATAAGCAGAGTGGCGTCATCACATAAAAATCTCTCTTTCCATCGTATTCATTAAACGAATATAACGCCCACAATTAAATAAATACGAAACCCTCTTCTATTCTTTTACAAATCTGCCTTTGCTACTAAATTTAGACTACTAATGCTCTTTTGAGACGTACATTCTATTCCATTTTTTCCCCCCAGAAAAAATGATTCAAATTCCAAGCAGATTTCCTTGTTCGGAGGATATGAAAATGGATTTCGGAAATGGAAAGTCCTCTTTTGTTTCCCTTCCATTCCGTGCTACTTTTAGATGATTTTGGTGGACCCAAAAGCCTCTTTATATTTCAGATACAGAATCCCACGAGAACAAAGAAAGAGAGAGTTTCATAGGAATGAAAAAGTGCAAAAGCATGTAAAGAATTTTTTTTGTTGAGTTGCATTCATAAAAATGAATGCCACATTCGTGGACATAATAAAAACCACAATGGATACAACTGAAAGGAAATAAATTAGATTTTTATGTTCTAGATGAACACAAACAGAAATACATAGGCGACGCTAGGAGATGGCAAAGTAGTGCATTTGCAGATTTGCACCCTCCTGGCTTTCGAAAATTAAAAACAGTGGGGAAAAAGCTATAAAATTGACAGAGGGAAAAAAGTCGATCTCCTTTTCAGCTCTGCATTATAAACAGTTCTTTATAAATTTTATTTACGTGCTTGCCTGTAATCAAGTGCAAATGTTATCAGAAGAATAGAAATATGTTGGTATAATTTGAATGGTGGAATTTGATGGAAAAATTACAATTTAAGAATTTGTGTGGAAATAGACTTAACAGGCTGAACTTCATCAAAAAAGTTGTAAAAGAAATCTTACAAAAAAACAAAACAAAACAAAAACAAAAAAATCTCATTAAGTTTTGAATAACTGTCCCATAAATTTTATTGTGGATGCAACATTTATGGTCTTTTATTCAACAAAAATATTTAATTAAAAGTTTTAAATAAATTAAATTAAAATAAATGTTATGATTTCTATCAGACACAAACGAAATTTCTATTTCAATCAAATATACAGCCCACTCAATTTTAAAATAATTCTAATTTGGTCAATTTTAAAGGCAAAGTTAAAATTTACTTTGGCTTCAATGTGATTTGACCTCAGGAACAGTGCAATAACTTACTCTTTTTTTTTCTTCTCAAGCGGTTATAAATTAAAATTCTGACTTTTAAAAAATATCCAAGACAATTATACTATCTTTTTATTACTTACCGATAAGTATGCTGGATCTGTACAACTGACAGCCATTCTATAATCTTTAACGAAGTTTTTTATTCCCTCCCCCAAACAGCATACAGCAGCAACATATGCAATTATAATGCATCTCATGATGTGACTGATCAATAGAACTAATGTTGCAATAATTCAGTATGAATGCCAGTGGAGGATAATTTTGAAATTTATCCACATACCCTAGATATTTTTACATACTTAATATTATTCCAAGACACAAAATGCACCTTGTACAAGATCTATAAGAATGTATTACGTCTTATAGCGTGATATCGATCTATGATAGTTTTTTTTCTTTTTTTTCCAACTATTCCCAAGGATATGTTTATTCAGCAATATAATCTGAAATTGATTTACACTACTGCATATCTTTATTGGGTTATATTATCATTGTGTTTGTTTCCAATTGCATATTTGGCACTGTTCCAAGACTCTTTATATTACTTAGTAAGATGATAAAGATATTTACTATACACACCTGAAACAGATCCGCCTGTATTTGTTCCTCTCTGTAACATCATACAATAAACATCGTACGATGTGTCATATTCAAATGAAGAACCTAAATGGACACGCGTGATTCAGAGAAGTTAGACAAGTAATCGACATTCTAAGTTTGATATTTCTTTATTAATACAGTAATTAATATTATCATTTGAAATTTGCTGCGTTGTTAATTTTCTTTTTTAAATTTAGGTACAAAAAAAAAAGAAAAAAAAAAAAAAAAAAAAAAAAAAGAAACACGAATATTCTAATTTTGTAATCTGAAATTATCTCAAAATAAAGTTTATACAAAACGGTCTTTCTAAGACCATGCGAATACGCAATAAAAATCACTTAAATGCAAAAAAAAAAAAAAAAAAAATATTTAATATTTTTAGAAATTGAAACTAGAACATTCGGTATGATTTGCAAAAAAAAAAACCTTATAACTGGTTATTATTCAAGAACAGCATGGCTGCCATTACATATATGAAAACGATGAAGATAAATAAATATGGAAGCATTTTTATAGCAAAGCAAACAATAAAATGTATACATTGAAATACAAAACTTAAAATTGCCGCGATTAACAAGCTGAGGAAATTTACATTTTCATTTTGCTATATGTCTTGAGTATAACAAGACAAAAATATGTATGCTTATTTTCTCATGTAAATTTTTTTATATTTCGATTGCCGAGGAGCAAATGAGTACGTCTTCTTAATTAAACAGGTACCTAAACGATGTATTTATTAATAAGATTATAATCGAATTTCATCTTAAGAACACTAAAAATATGACCCTCGTGGCCTTGTTAGGATTAAATGCTTTGTTTTGTCCCCCAAACATCCTATCTAAAGCTGGGAGAAGGGGGGGGGGGGGAGGGGGACTATTTTTTATTGCACGTTAAAGTTTAGATCATGTATGGGTGCATAAGTTTTTAGGTTATGTAATTATCAAAAGTTTTGAAACCCAGAATAAAATTTAAAAAAAACACACAATTAATCAACTGAGCAATAGTAAAAGGCTTTTTATATTTAGGCGGTATTACATTCTTACAAATAAAATATGCGTGATAATTAAGCGGTCATACTCAGCCAAATACAATAAATATTATCGTGCAAATGACATACCATGGTTCTGAATTGATTAAAGTAATTTGAAAAGAGAATGGAGATTTGGTTGACTTTTTACAAAAACATCTTTAAAATCACATAAAAGGAGCTCATATATTTCAAATTCCATCTTTGATAAGAATCCCTTTTTAATCCAGTGAAAACGAGTTCATTTTCATAGAAGATGCAAGGTCTTTGAATAAGAATCTGTTTCTTTCCTTCTTTGAAAGCACACGTTCGTTTCAAACACCAGTGACGCATTATTGTTCCTGTAATTAAAAATAAAATTTTTAAAATTATCTCTATTGAGCAATGAGAAAAATAATCCCTACAACTTCCCACTACGGTAAAATCTTTTTTAGAACACCGTTTTAACTCGACATCCTACTTATTTATTCACGTTAAAGCCATTTGCTTAAATCATCTACTTAGGTTAATGTCTGTCTGCCTAAGACAAATATTTTTGGCAAGATAGTTTGTATGCTTTGAACGTCTTGTGTTTGTCAGAAGCCATTAGCGTGCTTTCGAAAATATAGTTATACATAACGTGTTTCCGCACTTCATGAAATATTTTGATACAGACGGAACAGAAAGAGATAAAAAAAAATTAAATCCGTTTTGGCTGATTTATTATAAGTTTCCTGCCCTGGTGAAAGATATATATATATAATACTAGTACATTACGATTGATCAATAAGTTTCTAGCGTAAGTTACGTCCACGCATTCAAAGCACAAGCTCGAAAGTAAGCTAACTAGCTACTAGAACTTAACTTTTTGAATATGTTTTTTATGCTGATTGATAGTTTTAACAAAATTCTGTATGATAATTTTTCGAACATAATGAAAACTCTCTAAATATTCTTAAATACTGCTAATATGATCACTGCCATACTAAAGTAATCAACCTTTAGACATTTTACACTTTTTTACTTTTTTAAAAATATTAACCTATTTTGGATTTTGATAGTTTTGTAACGAGACTTTTGTAATGTACTCTCTATTCTTGATAAACGTAAACAGAGATATTGTAAATATTCATTTACTTTGATAAAAAAATATCTAAATAGACCCCATTACCCATTCAACATTAAAATAAACTCTTAATATCTAATATTAGATTATACTGAATATATCACCTCGACTTTTTAACAGGTATTTTAAACACTTTATGATGATAATGATAAACGGCGATTCTAATTATTCTGGAACAAAAAATCAAAACTCAATCTCTTAATCTCAAATAAAAAGGCAGTGGAGTGCCATTAGCACACTTCAAAAGTCAACCATAAATTTCGACTGAAAGTGGCTGAATTATTATTTTATTTTGGAAAGGTAAAGGATAGTCGTTCGTTCGTATACCTTCACCTACACCGTTGTTTAAATTCGACGTCCGGACGCAAAACCAGAAATGAACAACTAGATAAAAGCTGGATTTTGAGTTATCTACACGTCATGTATAGGATAGCAGAACTGTGCCAACATTCTAGTCAGTGATGCGTTGGATGAGATTTTTGAGGGAGTGGGGTATTGTAGTTGGGTAGTTATAGTTTTCAAGTGTTAGACTTTGAATTTTTTTTTTTCTTTCTGCAGTTTTTTCCTAATTTTTGGCGATTGCCCCTTCAAACATGGCTCTCAATAACCAATACAGATTTTTGTTCCATAGAAAGTATTATTTTTGGCCTAAAAGTTTTAGAATGTTATGATTCGCATTCGCCGGTGTTAATGTCCCACAGGGAGGTTTGTAATATTTATGAATGATATATACGTATCATTAGTGCAATTTTCATTTAAAAATCCTTACATGATGAGTAGCTAGAATTTATTTCGATCAGGTTTATAGAAAAACTTTCTCATCTTCAAGTGTAAAATTAAGGAAAAATTTAAGTGGAAATACTTCGAGTAGATTTTCGTACTAAATTGATTAGTGTAAAAAACAACTTAGAATTAAGAAGAGAGTGAATTTAATTGTATCTTGGAGAATTCACTTAACATCTTTTCATTTAACATTAGTGATAAAATAATATTTTCTGAAAATTCTGTTATCCGTTTCAAAAAGAATGTATAAAGGTTCTTAGAAGAGGTGAATGAACGCGTTTCTATGGTAACTCACAGTACTCCCATCTTTCTGAAAGGGAAAATAACACAAAAGAGTTTTGTTATGCGATTACACTTTCTAAATAAAAAAGAAGTGGATTAAAATAATTGAATGATTTATTGTTTCATCCAGAATTTATTTAGGAAATATTGTAGTATTCAGTTTTATGTTTCAACCATAATCTCTTTTTAATTTTAATTTATTACACTATGTAGAAATATGCTAAAATTGAATGTTATTATTTGACTTCATTAGTTTAATCAGGCAAGATACATTTGTAGTAACTTTACGTTAAAAATCTAGATTTAGCTTTGTAAATTTACTAAGATATGAATTTACTACGATATCAGAAAAAATATTATTATTATTATTTTTTTTCAACTTTCAAAACTAATATTCGATTCAAACTCAAATATTTTTAGATTCAAACTAAAAAATTTTTAGATTTAAACAGAACTTAGAAAACTAAATATTGTAAGAGAAAGATTTCCTTTCAATAACGTTTCTACATTCTTGAAACTGCTTAAAAAATTAATTTTTTTTAATGTGATTGAAATATTTCAAACAAAGGAAAGGATCACTCTAAGTTCTAAGTGTTAAGTTATAATATGTTAAGTATTAATACTCTATGTTGATATAAATTTATAAATATGGCATAGTAAGCTATCAAACCATATCTGTCCGAATTTGATTTGACAGAATTTTGACTATTGGGCTTTAAGTTTTAAATTTATGCATCATATATCATGGTTCGATTGTTTTTTCATTTTTCTCTCAAAGCAGAATTGCGTGCAATAAACTATCATACTATTAGATGACAGTCAAACGTTTGGTAACCAAGAAACGAAGAAACAACCAAGAAACGTAAAAGATATATTAAATTCGAATCGAAAAAATTAATTTTAACTTACTAGTTCTTCGGGATCGATTGGCTTTATCTTGAATATATCTGAATCATCTAACCTCTAAAAATGAAAAAAAAGTTGTAAAAATACAACTTTAATATAAATAGTAAAATATTTAAGAAAATAATCAAATAAAAAAACATTAGTATTTATGCTATAATTTTGGATAGAACATTGTAGGAAAGTTTACTTAATGAAGTACTTGGAATTATTATATTGATGATTTAGTATAAACATAGTTTTATTATAGAATTTAAAAACATAATTGTCTATTAGTAAGAATTCGAAAATTAGTGTTTGAAAGCATGGAACAATGAAGCAAAAAAAATTATTTATAAATATAAAACAGATGTAAAAATCAACTTTTGTTTCTTGGGATTTTATTAAAAATATTTATTAGATTGATGAATATATTTAATGCGCTTGCCCACCTCACATTAGCTCTAATTGTCTAATTAAGTAAGCTCATAAGTTTTCTGATTAGTTATCAAACACTTAATAGATATGCTCAACTCTTCTTTTTATATATACTTTCCACATGAAAGAGAAACTACAAGTATATAATCGTCTTGTTTACAAGAGAGGTTTAAAGGAAATGACAAACATATGTTGCTAAATATGAACAGTTAATAATTCATTATTTCAGAGATTAATTTCCTTTAAATAGAAATACTTAAAGAATGCCTTGATCAAACAAAGAATCCATGTTTAGTGAAGGCGCTAGTTTGAGTTTTGAATATATTAGTGGAAACATTATTTTAGTTATAATAAAGATTTGTAAATGTGTGTAAAGGAGTGAAATAAGTCAGATTAATAAGGAAGTAGGAATGCAGAACAAACCTGCGGTTTTTTGGGTGGATGCATTTTGATGAGACTTTCACCCCTCTTGGCCGAGGAAACATACTTTTCGTCATCTTTTTCTATAACAGAAGCAAATGCTGTAATCGTTGCTATTTTGCAAAATATAGTCGTTTAACATTTGGAATAACGTTAAAACACGCATTTTTTCAATATAAATCCTAATTTTTTTATTCATATTTTCATGAAAATATTACATCTTTAAACTTAAGTTAAAAGTGCTAATTATAAAAAAAAAAATAAGTTCTTTTAAATTTCTTTGCTAAAGAGATAAAGTTTACAACCTGGAATATTCTTAATTTTTACAGAAGAACTGATGAAAACTTTATAATTATAAAAAACAAAACACGGTATGGATATTCTTTTAAAAATAAATATTTCCTTCAAAATGCTACGAAAGGAAAGATGAAATGTACATATCTAAAAAAAAAATAAAAAAAAAAAACACGATTTATATCACAATCACAAACTCTGAAAAAAGGAAATAGATATAAAGGATGGAAAAGTATTGTCCAAAGAAAAAATACATTGAGCAAAAATTGTAATGATTTCGAAAATTGAAGTTGTACTCTTCAAGCTTTTTCATGATGCCAGTATATCACTTTAATAAACTTCAACACGCCCCTCCCTCTCCACTATCCTGGTAACACTAGATGTTGGACAAGAAAACAAATGTCAAAGGTGGAGTTCAGCCGGTAATCCAGTTATTGCTAATGAATGTAACAGATGATATGATAACATCTGTTTTCTTCGGCAGCGCGTGAACTGGATCATGACTTGACGTAATGTGTTGCATTCTTTTAGACCAGTACATTTAGAAACTATTTCGTAGAAAACAGTGACATTGGGTGAGTTGGTACGAAACTGATCACTTAATGAAATGACATTAAGTGTTTTCATTTAATGTCTATCTACTATAATAAATGAAAATTAAAATAGAAAATGATAGAACCAGATGGAGTCACTGCAGTTGCATTGACGTGAGAATTTAAAATATAAAAGAAAAAATATATATATATCAGGCGCTATTTTCGAGTTCTTAATTTATGTCATTTCATTAAGTGATCATTTTCGTACCTATTCATCAAATGTCAATGCTCTGTGCTAGAAGATTGTAGCATAGCGAGTATAGGGAATGATCCTTACTAGGACTTCCTCTGAAATTTTAGTCAATTATTGCTCATAGAACTTATTTAGTGCACGTTCAAAATTAAAAAACGATAACATATATTAATCAGAAAAATAGTTTTTGCACAATTTTTTTTTATCCGGTTTAGACTTTTTGCTCACCCTGAATTGTTCTTAATCTTTAGAGTACAAATTCCTTTGCCGGTTTTTAACACATTTACGGCATTTGAAAGTCAAAATCCAATACTCTTAAATACAAACTTAAAATCAGTCTTTCTTTTTTAAATGTAATGATTTGATTATTTTATTGAGGTTATGCATACGACTAATGATGCACAAAACGACATCAAAATACCTTTGATTGTACATAATTTAAAATATTAAAATATTAAACTTATTTCCGAAACAAACGAAATTACAATAATTGAACATTGCGGCACAAAGCCATTAAAGGGAGCATTTTTACAGCGAGGCAGAAAATATAGTACAACCATCCTCATAAATTTTTTTTAATATTATTTTGACTCCAAATGATGTGCAGCAAATTTGAAGATCACCAAATTGGTTGCTTATAACAAATCTTGTGCAGCTTTGTGGCACACTCATTTTTTTATGACATCTTTTATAGAATATTCTTAAAATACACAATAGAACATTCCATTCTATTATAGTAACGATATTATTTAAGTTCGTTCAAAGTTAATGTACGTCAATAAATTAAAACTAAAGATCCTTAAGTACCCTAACGTTGGTAAGGAATGTCAAACGGAAGAGATATCCTAAAAATAACACTCACACAATGGCCATAAAATGTCACATATTGAGTGAAAACCAGACATTACCTCTTAATGTGCCTTTACTGGAATAGATAAGACATTCTAATTGAGATATATCGTCATTGTGCATTCGCGATTCCGGGTAAATTTTGTGTTCTTAGCCATAGAAGAAATCAATGAATAAATTGGCCATTAGAATCTGGTAAGGAGACACTTAAATTGTGATTATCAAGATTAATTTCTGAAACGTCGAAGGGCGGATCCAGACAGGGGCGTAGGCAGAATTTTTTTTTTTTTCGGGAGGGGATATGAAATTATAGGTCAGGAAATCTTGATTATTATTTTTATTATTAATGCCATGTGTATTTAGCAATCAAGCAAATAGCAGATATTTTTTTACGCGTATTTCGAAATTTAAACATATTTTTAATAAATTTACCATTAAAAAAAATAAAATCCTTTAATGTTGGCGCTCTAAAAGCGAAAAGAAAAATTTTGGGAGGGATATATCCACATTTCCCACCCCCTGGCTACGCGCCTGGATCCGGAGTATTATTACGGAAAAGGAGGGAATATTTTTAGTTTTGGTCTGTTGAATGGTTTAGATAAAAATGTTTGTTTTTAATGCAACTAATATACCATGGGATTCCAAAACAATAACTTCCAATCTAGAACAAGTTTATATCTAAACTACAAAAAAGTTATAATTATTATTTTTTTTATATAACATGCAACTTTTTAAACAAAAAGTGTATAGTAAAAGAGTTCTAAGACTTTGGTGTGCGTTTTTTCACTAAAAGATTTTTCTGAAATATAGACCATACTTCATATTTTCCTTGAAGCTACTGAACAAGTTTCTACTTCCATGTTCCATGATCATTAAGAATTAAACCAAATTTGTTTGATATATTTTGCAGAGCATTTAGCTGTTTTGCTTTGTCCTCGGCTTTTCTTCTCAAATTTCTGAATGTTCAGTACGAATTCGTCAAATCTTGATTGACTACATTCATATCCTGAGAGAAGCGCGCAATGAAACGTGAGCGGTATAAACCATCTAGTACATTGATTTGATTTTTAATAATTTTTTTATTCATATCTTTCACATGATCATTAACTTATTATGTATATAATAATTGGGTTACTTGTAGACGGCAGTGTTAGCCTTTTGTTTATTACACTCATGATAAACAACACATAAAATATTTTTTGTCGTCTTTATTTTTTTCTATTTAACTCTGAACGCCCCTCGCTGTATCCGCCATTGAAAAAGTCTGAAAGTGCTTTAAATAAAATCATTAAAATCGATTTATCATTTTTATATAAAGTAAATAATAAGAATATATATAGAGTTGAGTTCATTTTAATAAGAAAGATAACTTATACTTCTTAAGAGAAAGCCATCCTAACGGATAAGTTTTCTTGAGATAAATTCAGCTAGAAACTACTACTAAAGCCTAGAGTAAGAAATATTCCAGTTTTTCACGTGAAATGAAAAGTTTAATTCTTAGTACCTTTTGAGATATTGCCAAATATTCAAAATTCTTGAGAATTAATAGTCATGAATAATAAACTAAATGCTTTCTTTTATAATGAGATTTTCTCTAAATTAGGTCGCTTTGTCTATTATTAAATGATTTAAACAAATACTACAATACATTCGGAATATTACTGTAGTTCATAAAACGTTACGTATATTATTTCTTTCTAGGTCTATTACCGGTAGAAAATATCGACTAGGAATTACTGTGTAGAAACTATGTATAATTCTTGTATGTAGGATGTTTATTTATTTATTTATTTATTTATTTATTTATTTATTTATTTATTTATTTATTTATTTATTTATTTATTTATTTATTTATTTATTTATTTATTTATTTATTTATTTATTTATTTATTTATTTATTTATTTATTTATTTATTTATTTATTTATTTATTTATTTATTTATTTATTTATTTATTTATTTATTTATTTATTTATTTATTTATTTATTTATTTATTTATTTATTTATTTATTTATTTATTTATTTATTTATTTATTTATTTATTTATTTATTTATTTATTTATTCATTTTTTTTTTTTGCACATACCATTTCGATCTTTATAACTAACAAGTTGGAAGAGAGTTTTTTACTGTATCAACCATAAAAAAAAACAAAAAAAAATAAAAAAAAAAAACTTATCACTACAATGATGAAATTCAATCCCGCAAAAAGCAGACAACATAATATTAAAGGAACATTTTTAAATCGAATTCAGAAAATATTGCTCAGTGATTGCTCTATTTGCTTAAAATATATTCAATAATAGTGGGACGACTGTCGTCATATCATTTTCATGGCAAAAATGTATTTATTAACACATTGTCATGGACGCATACTTATAAGAGAACGACTGGATAGAAACTCCTTTTACACTAACTATAATTTAATTAAAAAAATTAATAGGTTTTATTATCTTTAAAAAATATACTAGAAATGTAAGGTATACATTTGCCATGGAAAAGATTTTTCACATCCATTAATCTTTTATCCAACAATAACGGGTTTTATTTTTTTATAATCCTTTATATGTACTTATATTTCGATTTCGTGTGTTTTTGTTTGTTTGTGGCACGTAAATCGGCGGGAGGGTAACTAAAACCCATTTACCGTTATCCAATCGAGCTGAAACTTATCAACTCGTTGTCGATAACAATGTATTCTATCAAATTTTAGGAGCAAAAAGGAAGTTAGTCCATGGTATAGAATAGATGGTTTTATTTGTAATGGTTAAATAGCATAGAAAGTTGATCGGAGCTCAAAATTAAACAAATAAGTTGCAATTGTATATAAAAGATGATAATGCTTATAAACTATTTATATTAAAATCTCTGTTTTTTGTTAATTTTGTATGATAAAGGAGTTTAAAAAATAGTCAACGTAATTTTAATTAAAATTCAATTATTAGTTCTCAAGTCATATATATCCAATTTATTCAGAAGATAACTTATGCAACAAATTCTACCGCGAAATCTATTAATCAGAGGTAAAGATGATAGCACATAAACGAAACAAAATCATCAAATATATTGAAAGAATTAACTAAATTATTACACTACATTTTATTTTTTAAGGATAATTATCTTTTTAAACTTTTGGACCGTTTGGCACGGAGCACTATTTTTGTAATTTTTTTCTACTGATTATACTTAGTTTTCAATAAATTGAGATTAATTTTACAATGTTGAAAACTAAATTTTGCTCGATAATTTTAAAAGTTATAAACATATTATGGATTCCAGACTCATTTTTCAGTTTTTAATAGCGTGATTTTGGTATATTCAATAGCAAGTAAAAAAAAGGAAGGGAGCAGAAAATTTCTATATTAATTATATTTAAAATATGCAATTTTTATAATGTTCATTTATTGATACACAGATAGAACAAAATTATTATTTAATTTGTTGTTTAAAAAAAGTTGAAATAATAGATTTAAATTACGGTTCTAAGTCTAACTGATTGTTCAGTTGAAGTAATCAATGTGCTATTGCTTGTTTTGTTTTTCAATTATAGAATAATTTGTGTTTAGCCTAATCCGAAGTAAAGTTATCTATAGTTAGGAAAGACATGAATAAATGTACGGTCATCTAAAAAAAAATCCGAAGGTATTTCGAAATCACGAGAAATAAACACTACCTCAACACATGGTTCTGTGGTAAAATGACACAAAAATGTCTAAACTTTTAAACGTACTTGCAGAAATGAGTGACACTTATTAGTGGTTTCAAAATGACTTCCTGAAACTAGGGACTGAAAAGTGTGTAGGCCCGTGAAGAGCCCAGGCATACGTTTTATATTTTCAAGCCCCCCCCCCTCCCCCTTATTTTTTTTCTTTGGTTCTTTTCCAATAGGTATGTTTTAAGATCATACATCCCATTTAGACATTTAATTTTTTTATGTGCACATTACTTGAGCTGTAATTCTTTTGCACTAAAATATTGATTTAAACTTGATGAATGTTTAGTTATACAAAAGCAAGAAGTGCAATAAAAAGAAAATTATATTAATACTTTTAATATGTTTCAATACTTCGTAAGATGCAGTTTACTTTTATAGCAAGTAAGATATTAAATGATTTTGTTGGGTAAATTATTGATTTTCTACGTCATCTTGCTATATTACAATGGTTTAAAGGCAGGTTTCCCTTGCCTCAAAGTTTTGATCCGGCTCTCCCTACAACGTTATCCGAAGCATGTTCATGCTCAGAGTTATCTTTTCGGAGTTACCGGATCCGACGTTTTGGATTTGCGATCTGTTCACTGTACACACACTTATTGATGAATCTCCATAAGATTGGTTGGTTGGTGCATACGCTCAACGACCAATTCTTATGCACAATGGTAGCTTATCAGGCCGGGACCTACAACTAAACGTGGATTCCGAACCACAACGAACATCCATGTCTAATCCTGAATTCGAACCAGGTACCTTTGGAATGCGCGGTCAGAGCGCTAACCATACAGCCATCAGATGGGCATCTCCATAAGAAGTCTAGAGAGTTGAGACCAAAGCTTCAAGAAGACCACGTAGGGTACCTCTCCGTCCAATCCATGAGTTGTGGAACTTTCGTTATGAATATAACTAACGTTTATAACGTTTTTAACAAACGTCAGGTATACGTAACTTTTTGTTACGTATTTACTATAAACATCGCGAGCTTCTCAGACACAATTTGCAAACTTCATCACTTTAAACACTACTTCAACATCATGGCCAGGGCTGTATTTCTAAATAGATTACTTTTGCAGCCTAGAGCGGCAAATTTTCAGGGGGCGGCAGTCTGGCAATTTATTCAAAAGTTAAAATTAAGTATTTCACACGTTAATAATATTTTCCGTACGAATTTAAGAATATATGTTACTTAAAAATATGTTTTATTTCTTTTACATAGCCTACTTTCTAAAACTATAACCTAATACAAATTTACAGCACGTAATCTTGTATTATAACTTTCTTGTTGAGCAATCTAATTTGGTTTAACAACACTAACACAAGCGCAACCATTCGAGCTGACAACACTGTCGGTGGAAGGCTCAGTGGCTCCACTATCAGTAGTGTAGTGTCATCTAGTCTGTCTGAGTCTGACGCTGCCATTCATACCTATCGGTGTGCACAACAGGATTGTTGATGATTGTGCTGATCGAGGCGAGTTCGTGTTGTTTGTTACGATTTTGCCTTTTAGTTTAGAGTATTCCAATACATAGCGTTCAGTTTTTAACAAGTAGGCTACTCCATACTAACTACTATGTGTGACGGTAGGAAGAGAATCAATAGCGCTGAATACAAAAAACGTACAAAACTGGAACTTCAAGAACAAAAACGCGTTCTAAAAAAAAAAACAAAAAAAAAAACTAGATTTGTTTTTTAAAACTAATAGTTTGCCAGTAGTGGAAGAAAAGAAGGATAAAGAAGATACAGGGGAACCTGAAAGTGCTCGTGCTGTTTGTGATGGTTCTGTTGGGGACGATGCTTTCTCTGGAACGAGTTGTTCCAAAACAGCCATGTTGTTATCAGAACCTACTGAAATACAAGTAAATTCTCACAATGAGAATGTACCTGATAAATTTGATGTTAAAAGTCAATCTTTAACAGAAAATAAAGAGCCAACATTAGCAAACTCTTTAAATAAGGATCCAGCTTTGTGGATCTTAAATGATGCTACTAGAGATCTAATAGCAAATAAATAATAGTTTAAAAAACTAAAAACTTGCTTTAATAGAAAATTGAACTAAAAATTAGAAAATAAATTTAAATAAGTTTGGAATAAGAATAGAGTGATTGGACAAGAAATATTTATTTTATCGTAAAAAAGCGTGTGATGCTTGATGTCAATTGTTGTAAATATTTAATGACAGACATTGGTAAAAGAAGAGCCATTATAAAAATATCTTAAAAAGCACCCCACGCTTTTTTACGATGAAATAAATATTTCTTATTAATCACTCAATTCTTATTTCAAACTCATTTAAAATTATTTTCTACTTTTTAGTTCACTTTTCTATTAAAGCGTGTTTTTTAGTTTTTTTAAATATTATTTATTTTCTACTTTTTAGTTTGGTTTTCTATTAAAGCATATTTTTAGTTTTTTAAATTATTAATTATTTTTGTTGTAAACTGTAATTTTTTTTTAGTTAATTTTTTTAGTTAAGTGTACAAAACTCTCCAGTTGTTCCTACCAATAGTCACATGCTTGTCTCAAATTTTAGTTATATGTATGCCTTAGTACACGCTGTATTACTTGGCACAAAACACTACCGTGTCTCTGAATATGAAAAATCGCTAATCCTGAAGATCCTGGTAAGGATAATGCGACTAAAAAAACACGCTTTCTATTAAAGCGTGTTTTTTAGTTTTTTAAACTATTAATTATCAAATTATGAAACGTGAATGAAACTCCCTATTAGTTGATCCGGTCATATGCTTGTCTCAATGATTAACTCATGCATGTCTCAGTACACGTCATATTAAGGTGAAACCGCGAATAGCTCATTAATTCGACTATGATCCCTTAGATCGTGCTCACATTTACACGGAAAACTGTGGTATTTTTAGAACTATATCCTTGCAATCTAAAGTTCCGACCAGGATGAAAGGAACGCTTCAATATTAGATCCAAACCATTCGGTGGCTCGTACAACATTATTATATGATAAATCTAAATAACTTTTTGCTGATAGTATAACCGTAGCGCCCATGACAGATCTTTCAAATGTCTGCCTTATCAACTGCCGATGTTAGGTTCTGTGACTACTGGGGTTGTAATGGATAACGGGACACCAGGGTTCGATTCCAGAGAATGTTGGTTGCTTGATTAGAGTTTAACGGCGCAAGGGCAACACGAGCTAATCCTTACGATAATGTCCTTGATAATTGTGCAAAATTTCAAATTAATCCAACATTTTGAAGTGGTCGAAAATTGAGTTCAAAGTTTCCGTTACATAGAAACATACGAAGCTAATAAAACCGTGTTAAAAATGGCTTTGTCCAAAACATAGGATTAGATATCACTAGCAGATTAAGAGTGTACAAGGATTTGAGATATTTGACTAAATCTCTCTTTGAACGAAGATTAAAAAATGGAGAAGTTCATTAAAGGAAAAGGATGATTTTCTCTAAAAGTAAGGGATAATTTTTTATCCCCCCCCCCCTCCCCTTGTTTAGTGTTTAACACTAAAGAACGATAACAATTTGTCGACAAAGATGGTTTAAATGACTGGAAAAATGGAGAAAGTCGTGCATGTCACCATGAAAATTCCCCAATACACAAATCTGCTATTATTATTCGAAAAACAAGAGGAAGTTCTCTTAACCGCATTGACAGTATGCTAACTTTAAGACTAGACAAAGAAGCACACTAGTGGAGAAACGTTTTAACTAGAGTTGTAGCAGCTGTCAAGGCTCTGACATCAAGAAGCCTCGTTTTAAGAGGCGACAACGAGATATTTGGTCCTAACAGGAATGGAAATTTTCTTATGATTTTAGGAGCTGATATCCGAGTTCGGTCCATTCTTAGCAATACGGTAATTGGTAATTCAAAAATACTGTAATTGTGGTAGGGGCAATACAAATTATACCTCTTCCAAGACATGCGATAAGGTAATTGAGTAAATGGCTCAAAATGTAAGGCAAGTAATTGGTGAAGAGTTGAAACAATTTAAATACTTTTCTCTCATTATAGACTCGAGCCCAGACATGTCACATGTAGACTAGGTAGTCCTTTCTGTTAGATACGTTTCAAGTGACGGTGTGTCCTGTGAAAGATTTTTTACCTTCATTCCATCAGCTGGTCATAGTTCAGAAGGAATGTTTGAGTGTGTTATGAATGAGCTAGAAAATCGGCAAATAAACATTGATGACTGCTGAGGCCAACCTTACGATAACGCTTCAATATGGCCGGAGTTTACAATGGTCTGCAAGCAAAAATAAAGAAAGAAAAAAAAATCCTTTAGCTTTATTCATCCCGTGTGCGGCACACTCCCTAAACCTTGTTGGATCATCTGCTGCAGAATCTTGTGAAGAAGTGTGCACATTTTTCATGTCGTTCCAAATGCATTTTTTACGTGCTCTACAAAGCGATGGGAATGAAAACAAGCGTTATGGAAGAATCTTATCAGAATAAGATGACAATTAAAAAAGTGTGTCCTTCTCGATGGTCACCAAAAGATGACGCTTGCCAAAGTTTATGAGAGTCTAGGGAAGAAGTGTTCATTGGTCTGACAAGAATTTCAAATAAGATGCTCAATAGAAAAAGTAACGACCATGAATCCCGGGGAATACTTCGAAGATTAGAACGTTTTGAGACTGCGTTTATGGTGTGTTTCTGGAGCACCGTACTTCACAGAATCCATAGAGTTAGCAAAGCTATAACTGTGGATGTTTTGTTGGTCTGAGATTTATATGGCTTTCCTGAAGAATATTTTACAGAACAGGGAAACTTTGATTACTTTGAGGAATTAGCTATGAATATAACCAAAACAACATCTTATGAAAAAGACAATAAATGACAACCAAAAAGAAAAGTTTGGCCTAACGAAGACCAAAGTGGAGAAGTTAACTTTACTGGCAGTTATGACTTTAAAATAAACACGTTTTTACCAATTATAGACTCTTTTGTTTGTGAATTCAAGAAAAGTAAAATGACCTGTGACGAGTTTCAAGACCGATTCTACTTCTTAAATCAGTTGTGTGATAACAACACAGATATAGAAGAGGAACTGAGGAAAAAGGCCACCAACCTTTACCACGTCTGTACAAATGATTTGGATTCGGATTTCACTGAAGAGTGCATCCACTTTCAAAAGCACTATGGTGTGGGTATCGATCACCCATTTGATAAATCGTTGGAAGGAATTTCGAAATTTCTGAGGTGTAATTTCTTAGAAGATGTTTACCCCAATTTGGACATTGTTGTAAGGATAAGTTTGTGCATATCTGCTACAAATTGCGAGGGAGAACGCAGTTTTTCCATCCTTAGAAGAGTAAAGAACTATCTGCCAACTAGTATTTCTGAAACATAGTTAAGCTAACTTTCATTACTTTGTATTGTGGCAAATACAATAAAAACACTTTCATATGAGGACATTATTAACGAGTTTGGGATTAAGAAATCTCACACGAAAGCTATGTAAATTGGAATATGAAGATTTCGTGGGGTGAGTTGTTTTAGAAATGTTTGTATATTTTTCAACAAATAAACCAGTAATTAACTACATTTTGTGTAATTTCATTTCACCGTGTAGGACAACTTAATTCAAATTGAACACTGTTCTTCGGTTACTCACAAAAGATAGTCATTAGCATTAAAATATGTTTAAAATAGTCATCGCTAATCTCCAAGAACAAATTAATTACGAAACCCATTTCATTTTTTAATGAATCTTAAGAGAAATAAGTAAAAAAACAAATAGATAACTAATTTGATTATATAATTTATTATGTAAACCACTAAAATTGTAGTTTTATCTCAACTAAATGACCTTTATGTTTAAAATAGATGAAAACACCAATGAACTCTATCCTTTTGCTGTATAAAACAAATGTATTAAGCAAATATGAACTATAGAGAAATCGCAAATGGACTTTAGCCTATAGGCGGCATACTCTTAAATCCGGCTCTGATAATGGCCTGAAGTAAGTATAAATATTAATAAGTTCCGTTAAATGAGTAGAAGTGGGAAAATATCTTCATTTTTAAAACTATTTGAATACAAATCTGTACTTTAAAAAATATTATTAATGTCTTTGTAAATCTGGCTTTAGCTTAAAATTCTTCTTAATTTTAGAAACTTGGAAAAAAGATTTTGTTTGGTATTCAAAATGAAAAAGCTTATAAATATCACCTTCGTTCTATTGTTCATCCCCATGCAACGTTAATGAACTTGCTATCCTTAAGTAGTCACCAGTACATAATATTTTTCATATTGTAACTAAGAACTACGAAAAATTGAAATTTAATTATCTATTAAACTAATAACTACTGTCTATTTCATAGGACAACTCACCAAAAGAAGAATCAGGCACAACTCCGGGCAAGGTGAGTATTGTGACTGCATGGGAGTACACTTTTCGACGCAATGGGTCGTCTCTTCGAGGAGGGTGAGCTTCAACAAAAGAAAGCAATGTCAAAGGAGGCCGAAAAATAGACACTACTTTCTGAATGGCTCAAAAATAAGCTATGCTCAATAGAAAATATGTTTATAAAGAATTTATTTTCAATAACTATTTTATTTGTTCAAGAAATACAGGTTGGTGATCAAAATCGCATTTCGGGTAAAAACTGGCATAAAGCTGGGGTGTCACAACTTGAAATGTTTTGAGTCTGGTTGTAGCAGGTTCTAAATGGATTTTTGCGATTTGGACAGAGCACAGGCACTGGCAAAAAATCATACGAAGTATCGATATAAAATCAAAGTATATTTGGAATGTACGTCTAACGTAAAATTCCCGTTTAATCAATGGTTTTGAAAACAAACGTGTATTGCCAATAGTATTTGATCTATATTGTCAATAGCATTAGACCTATATTGTCAATTGCATTAGTTTAGAGTTGAGCCAGCAAAGAGCCAATCATGTTTCCTACAGTTGCTCATAAATGCCCGATTATGATTCAACTTTTTTAATATTCATTGGTAAAAAATCAAACATTTAAGCTCAATTTTATGTTATAATTGGTTAATTAAACCTTTCTTGGTGGAGCGAAGTAAAAAGTAAAACTTAACATACTTTTATTTAATTTACGTTGTTCTATCATCACATTTTTTAATTTAATTAGTACACTTTATTTCCAGTATCTAACCTCAACACTTCTGATTTTCTGAACATGAAAATACATTAATAGATATAAACTGACTATAATGATGACTTCTTAGCTTATGTAAAATTCTATATCTTTTTATATCACTATCAATCTATGAATTGTTGAATCATCGTAAAGTTGCAGGGTCTTCTAACTCGTGTTCTGCAAACCACTACAGTATAGTGCTCGAGATACTTGTGGTCTATAGAACACGAGATAGTTCAACAAGTAGTTCATAAAGGCTAGAATGGAACCAGTAGATGGTCCATGACAATAAAGATATTTTAGTGGTTGATCTGAGAGTTTATAACCATCGAGTTAAAAGTATAATTTCTATTGAATTAATAAAATAAGAAATTTAAATCTATTAAATATTAACGTGGCTTGAGTAATGCATCCCTAAATAACCAAATCGCTTTTCAAAAAAGGCTATTTGAGTAAAGCTATCTGAATAACAGTAATCCTAAAGCGGCAAATCGAAAACCTGGCATTTATAACAATTAAGATACATGACGGGGTAAATAGTTTAATGTAGCTAAAGTGCTTTGTGCATGCAAGAAAAAAAAAGGCATACTTGAAACGATTTGGGAATATAAATATTATTCGAAATCCTACACCCACTACCACCCACATAAAAAAACACACCTTTCATCAGGCTGAGAATGACGTCATACAAGATCGATTGGTAAGAAAATTGGTCAACATTGCGTGGTCGCCACACACTCACCCCTCCCTTCCCCCTCGACCACTTTCCTCGAAATGTTAAGAACCATCGGAATCGATCTTGGTTTATATTTTGTTACATAGAAGAATGTAATTAAAGGGAGGCTTCTGGGGTCGTGTGTAAAAAAAGAATAAGTTATCGCCGTAATGTTAGAGTAACAATTACGTCGTAAATCAACAGTGGTTTGGAGTTGTGGGATCGTTAGTTTGAAAGATGAACCGAAAAAAGTAGGATAGAAAAATTTAGCTCCGATTAAATTTCATAAACATTTGTGCTTGTACTTTCGTACCGAAGTTTTCTAATTGTGCGCTGTAGAGGTTTCTAAAAAGATATGCAAGCGGAATTTATTTCTTTTATGAAAGTAGGCAAGTGATAAAATGCAACAGTTTAAATACATTCAAATCAAAATCTGATAGATAAAATGTAATGCTAATATTTTTGAAAAAATATCAATTTTGATATTAACTTTCAAACTTAAAAACTGAAACTAGCATAAGTTTTAATGAGGGTTTTAAAAAAAAGGACATTAATTTGAAAGGTGAAGAATTATTTTTTTTAATATATATATTATACAAGAAGAGTTTAAAATTGCTATATTGCAAAACTTTGTTTATTCTTTTTCAAATATTGATTTTGATAATTGTTAATTTGTATTCAAGAACACAGAATTTATTGGCACACAAAAATGTTTCCTGCAAATACATTTGTTTTTCTTTTTCAACTCCTTCCTAATTCTAATACTCTTCTAACAGGCATAGCTTTTTTGCGTTAATATTTTGGTACTGCTTATATAGTACTATCTTATTTGCGTTAGTATTTAGTTTTAGGATAAAATTTTGTAAACTTATTTCAAGAGTATGTGGTACTGCTGGAGATTTTTTTAAAAAAAACTATTTAAAAATAATTATTATTATTATTATTTTTTTTGCCAACTTATTTCAATCATCCTAAACATATCTTTTCAGTATAACTGCATCCTCCCCCCCCCCCCCAGTAACAATTCATTAATTTTTCTTTTATGTTTTAAATGTTTTAAAAATTACGAATTTAGAGTAAAAGGTCTTCGGATATGACTAGTAATTTTGGTAAAGTCATCCAAAGAAATTAAATTAATGTAGTATATTACCTAATGATAAAACTACTACCATTAACTGTTATGTACTGAAATTTTTCTAACAAATCAACAATATTTTTTATTGAATTTCATGCCTCTCACTGTGATAAAGATAAATCACAATTTGCACCACATAAAGTAGAGCGAATTTTCTATTTTTCAACTTCATTAATTTCTAGAATAGTAGTTTATATAATTTCCTACTCTATTCTAGAGAATACCGAATAAAAATTATACAATATTTCACTAAAGAGTCTAGTCATTATTCTTGAAAATAAATCTAAATGTTATTTTTGAAAAATTCTCTAAATGTTATTTTTGAAAAATTCTCTAAATGTTATTTTTGAAAAAATCTCTAAATGTAAAAATAGAACCATGTCTCATTGAAAACCTATAAACCGTGACCTCTTTTTCATTTAATGATTCAAATAATATTTAAATATTGATGATACATTTTTTTAATAAATAAAGTTTTGTAATAACTTTACATAGAAGCACATAGGTTTTAATTATTTAACATTTTTATAAATCTATAGAACTATTTTGGTTTATTACATGTCTAAATTTGCGATTGTCCGAGGCAACCAGTATTTTAAACGGACAATTTAAACAAAAATTTCAGTTGACCTTTGGGCAAACAGAAATTTAGTTTCTTAAATTTTCATATTCTTAATTTTGCTTTTCTTAATTTTCTTTCCATATTCTTAATTTTCTTTTTTTAATTTCTTAAATTTGCATATTTACCGAAGGTATAGATCCACATTCTGGAACTTCATTTTCTTTTCTAACCATTGACTATGCAATTAAATATCATAATTATTTTATGACTAAACGTTCATTAAGTCATTCTTAACAACAGTAAAAGGAATGTCTAGTTTTCATATTCTGAAACATTGAAAAATTTACGGGCAGCAAACTTTACTTGAGGATAACCAAGATCACTTCAGTGGTTGCCCTTAGGGCAACCATAAGAAATTACGAGATTCTACCTCTAGTTACATAAAATTTATATCGAAATAAATATTTAAAATATCTCATGAAATGATCCTTAACCATTAAATTCATGAACATAATAAATTTCATGTACAAATAGTTGTTATTTTTTAAAAAAGTTTTCAATAAAAATCAAAATTGAAGGTAAAATAATTAAAATAATTTAAAATCTGGAAATACTTTCTTCATTGGATACATAATTTCTGGAGAAGGACTAAACTATAATAAAGATTTTTTTGCTAAAAATATTAACTTATTTACTCATGATCAAAACTAAAAAAGCTAAACTTCTTATTGAAAAATATTCTATTGGAAGCAAATTTATTTTTTATTAAGCCCAGTAAGTTAAGTAAAAGTCGTTTGTGAAACAGTAATTCAAATGAGTTAGAATAGAATTGTCGTTTTGTGTTATTTGGGTTTACAATGAATTTCATAGATATCTAATTCTTCTCATTGTTTAACTAAAAACAATATACAAATAAAAATTCCTTAAATTTTATTATTTTTTGTAATTAAATATTTATTCATAAAAAACATAATTTCGGAAATTACCGTATAAATGAAATAAACTTTTTTATAGACACTTATAATGAGTGTTTAAAAGCAGTTCTTTCCAGAATAAATAAAATAGTTTTGCCCTTTAACAGTTACTTTAAAACTACTAAACTAACTATTAATAAAATTTATAAATCTCAAAAATAAGGGACATCAGGGTTAGAGATTTATTTGATAAAAAAAAACTATATTAGATAGCAATGCACAAAGTTACGTTGAATAACTAATTAAAAAAAAGCTAGTTGGACCACTTTAAAAAATATCAAAACTAAGGATGAACTGCAAATTAACTGAGTAAACCACGACTGGAGCAAATAAAATAATCCTAGAAAATTTCATACAATATGTAGTAAGGGAAGGATATATTTTAAATAAATGCTGGAATTTTTTTCTTTCAAAATCCTCTGAATCACAATTTTTGTTTAATCTAATCCTTTCAAATAAAACTACCTCACTCGAAGAAAAATTTAGTAAGATAAAAACAAAATCCAGACAAGTAATATTTCTCAGGTGCATGTTTAAAAAAATGCTTACTATGGAACATTTCTGTGGGACTTAGTATTGGGTAAATTCCTACTTTCACCTCTACGAAGTGATTAAAAACACAAGTCGGTTACAAATATGAAATAGCCTATCAAATTTAGAGGAAGTGCTAGTAAGGATCATTCCCTATACTCGCTATGTTACAATTTTTTAGCCCAGTGCATTTAGAAACTATTTTGTATAAAACATTGAAATTTAGTGTGTAATAGGTACAAAAATTATCACTTCATGAAATGCATAAATTAAAAAGTCGGGAATAGAGTCTAATGTATATATATATATATGTATATATTCAAATCCTTACTTCTGCATATGTAGTGGTACCACCTGGTTTTGTCTTTTGCTATTTCAATTTTCATTTATAATCGATACACATTAAATGAAAACAATTTACGCCATTTCATTAGGTACTTTTTTCGTACCTACTCACCAAATTTCAAGGTATTATAGAAAGTAGTTTATAAATGCACTGGGCTAGAAGTTTGTAACATAGCGAGTATAGGGAATGATCCTTATTAGGACTTCCTCTTAAGGCACATATATTGCTTCTTCCACAATCTCAATACTATCTTGCACATTCCGAAAAAACTCTTAAAATGTACAGATAATAAATGAGACTGCGGGACTAATTGTATTCATCAGCGATCAAATTAAGCACGCAACCTTGAGTAGTGGTTAAGAATTCCTTGACACGCGCTCAACCACGTGCCGTCCGACTGGATTGTACCAGAACACGTACTACAAGGAAATTATAGTCACTGATGTCACAAAACTTTTTTTCCCGTACCCGCATTGTCCTAGAAACACAATTAGAGGATCTTTCTGAAGAACTTGGCACAAAAATTGGCTCTTAATCGATATCTTCTTGAGTTATTCCATCGGGGAAGGGGAACAAATCGGCAACACTTTATCATAATTACGTAAGTGCTGACAAAATATAACGAAAAGAGTTAAAAATAGGTTGGCTTATATGAATGCATTTAATTAAGTTCCCTTCCGTTTTTGTTCAAGTACTTACGTGTAATTAGAACACGTTGCTGAAACAGCAATTAAAAACAAAAATGAACCGTTGGCTCTCCCAGCCATTTTTTTTTTTTTTTTTTTACAGTTTGTGGAAAATATTTTTGGAATGCGAACTTTTAATTTGATTGGGAAACTATCAATACTTAATTGTACATAGTGACATTTTCGAGTTTCGACATCTTTTTCTGTTTGAATATGTTTCGTAGCAATATTTATTTAGGGAATGGTTTGGTCACGGTTTTCTTAAAATTTATGTGCCTATCAATCATTTAAATTTTGAGTTTTAATATTTTTTGTTCTCTGGAATTAGAAATGCATAAAATTTTATTTGAAAAAGGACACTGGAAAATCTGCTAAAATTTTTATCTGCTCAACAAACACCTTATAAAGATTAATTGAAAAAATTCAATACTCGAATACTTTTCATTTTCAAAATCATTTTTGCTTTATTATTAACATTAATTTCATTTTCCAGAAGAAGTTATGAAGCCTTCATCACAAAGTTTATTCCCCTATTAAAGTAAGAATAATTTACAAAATGATCACTTTTAACAACATTTCAAATTGCTTTCAACCGATCCGTTGTTTGTTCTGGTCCCCTTATTGACTTTCATCGACGTCATATAAACACACGGCAAACACGTGAGTGTCGTAATCCATAAGGAAAAGAGGTGAAAAATTATGAGGAATCCTTTCTGAATACTGCTTATAAATAGTGTTATACGTGAATCCCAACAATCTTTCCATAAAATGTAAAAATAATTTTTTTATTAAAAGTTGAATGAGCTTGACAGTTATCTAAGCAATGCCGTATTCTCCTTGTAGTTGCATCCTGAAAGGGGCTCAAAATGCTGACTAAAAATTACATTTTCTTAAGAAAATTATACTATGCATTTTATTTTACAATCTTGCAAACAAGTATATTCTTGAATAAAAGTATACGTTCTGATTATAAAGTAATTATCAAAACGTGACCAATTCTCCGATTTAAATAACAATAATATTGAATCAAATATATGTTTGTACCAAGAGTTACAAGTAAAACAATGTTTAAATGCGATCTATACGATAACACGGCCGTTCCAAAGTGGTATGTTAGGGCAATGGTAAACAAACTAAAGACTGTTGAAAAAAGCCATCGTCTCCTTTGATGCTTTCTAAATTCTGTCGTTCTGACATTTCCAAAGAGCTAAAAATTATTTTCAATAACTAATTTTATATCACAACTATTCAATCCATACTCACTCATTACCGATTCTAAAATGGTACTTTTAGCGATACACATATAAAAATAATAAGTAGATTACACTATAGTTAACCATTTAAGCAAATATTTTTACGAGATCTTACCACCAGTGTCGGCCACTTCAGCCGGCGCAATATCTCTTATTTGAGTAACACTGGACGTAATGGTTTCAAGCTCGTCGGTAGTGGTGTCCGCTTTCACATTGCTACTCTTTGAAGCCCCGCACCCCATATTATCAGCTACAAAGGCTACACCTCAAAAGCATGGCCGCCTAGTCTCTGAAAGGAAATAAATCATTAGCATTGAAGCTATATTCGAATGTACATTTGGAATTTTAGAAAGTATGCATAAGGTGTCAACATTTGCTTAATACAGCTCAATTTGCATCCACATCCACAAGGCCTGATTTCCGCACAAGCCAAAGACCAAGCTTGGGTCTCCGAAATTTAAGATAAATCTTTTTCAATAAGGTTTTGAATTCAAATAAATTATAAACTTAAACTGATTTTACGAAGCAGTCGTTGAACAACTAAATTTAGAAATAATTTCAACTTATATTTGAGTACAAATTTAATTTTGGTTAATTTTCTAAAGCGTGATTTTTTTTTAATTATTATTTGGAAAATGGTTATCAATAAACTTGCAGACTAAAGGTGAAACTGGCTGTTCGTAATTATTAACCGCACAGACAAATCGTCTACAGTTTTCTTGATTGCGTGAAATAATCTGTATTATTTTGCTCTTTTAAGTTAGAATTTCGGTAACGTCTTTCCTTACACATGCTGTTTTAGATTATATACGGTCGAAGAAAGATCCTTCCAACAAAATATTGGACACTTCTTCCGCTTAATTTTTATGGGGCCAGGAAAACATGCGAGTAATGCAAGTCCGACCTTGTATATCTGTGAAACCCAAGGGAAGCAAGATGTATTAGTTTGTAAAATAAGAATAATGCATTGGATAATTTATGTAACCAAGAATATTACGCCAAGAGTTCTGCTATGGTTTCAAAGAACTATAAAAATTGACTCCATCAGAAACTTAGTTTCATTCATTTGCATTGTGTCTTCATTCATTTATAACCTGTTTCAGGTAGATGTTATGCAGTTAACTAATTAGCACAGCTGTATTGGCCAATGTGGGAAACAAGAGTTCTGGGAAGATTGACCAACCCACGTCGAAACGCGAGCATCGTTTCAAAATAAATGATTTAAAAAAAAAAAAAAAAAAAACGTCAAAATCATCAGAGAAAACATATTTTTTTTACCCCTCTGACCTTTCTTATAAAAATATATTTCAATTTTAAAACTCTGCATCAACATTTCAAAACTTCCAGTATATTTTCCCTAGTACTGAACGAGATTGGCCAAGTTTCGTAGCAACGGCCAATCTACAACGGTCCACATCGGGATTGGCCAGTGGTAAGCGATATTGGCCAGCGTATTTGTGCTACTGGGGTAAGTATACAACTATTAATTGAAGAGCTTAGTGAAAGTATACATTAAAAGGTGAGATATCTGGGTTGAACTACACATTATGATCTGCTTTAAGTGTAGAACGTTTAAGGATTTTGCCAAGTCTTCTAATAAATTGGTTTTAAGAGGAAGATGTACGTACATGGCTTTATAATGTTTTATTAGTACAAGAACTTATCAAGTATTCCGCGTGACATTTTCTTCTACCGAAATGAAATTGAACATTCTCAATGAAAATAATAATCTAGTTAGGTTTATTAATCATCATATTAAAAAGAAAAATATCGAATTTTTAATTGTTTTGGCATTTACTTTTTAAACTAACATTATTTGGTGATATTATCGTGCTGTCGCAAAATTTAATTTATGAATTAATATTTAAAAAAAAAACAAAATACTATGCACTCCTTTGTAGTTATATGACGTTCATTAATAAAACACCAATCGTATTTATTCAAAACAATGCCGGGAAAAAGGAACAAACAATTCACAAACTCTCTAAATTGTAACTTTTTAGTTCATCCACTAAACTTTTCAAGCCTAGAAGGTTATTTTTAAAACGAAAGTTTTTTTTTAATGTTAAATTGGAAAAAATACATAAAGGAGTTTTTTAAACTTCTATAAATATAAAAGCATGCTTCCGAAAATTCAATACCAATAAAGTTATAATCAACAATTGATAAAAAATACCAACCTGTTTTATCCTATTGTTCTGACACACACTCTCCCAACTCTTTAGCAGTGGCTGTAAAGACAGAAAAGAAGCTGCCTTATTTGTATTAAAGGTACAAAAGTACAGCCACTTAAGATGACCATTACCAAGGAAACCGATCAATGGGTCGAGAAACATAGGCCAAGTGGAGAAGAAAATGTATTATTAGGACATTAGAATGAAATTAAAGGAGCATACTATCTTATAGTAGTGTATTACATCAAGTTTTGGAAATGGGACGCAACACGTTTATTAGATCTTATGTGCAGGGTGTTACCCTAAAGTTCTTTTGTGAGAATGGATATTTCATTTAAGGATTATTGGTATGAAATTAAAATTTGAAAGTGAGAAAACAGACAAATATGCAGTTTTTACCAGGAATAATATCAATTTTGAGCTGTTCACGACATACAATGAATTTTCTAAAATACAAAACTAAAAGTTTTAATGAGTACCTTTTTTATTAAGTCAAATTGAACTGTGATGTCTACTCTATACTAAACTTCAACTTAACTAGACATCACTTAGACGGTAGATCGTCACAGTGCTCATAGGTATTTAATCCATTTTGGCGGGGTGAAAGCATAATGTTCGCCAAACCACAACCCTATAGAGAACAAAAGGCTGTAAGGTTTGGCGAGAATTATGTCTTCACTCCGCCAAAATGGATTAAATACCTATGAGCACTGTGACGATCTATCGTTTAAGTGATGTCTAGTTAAGTTGAAGTTTAGTATAGTTAGAGTGCTTTATCCTTTAAACAGGATAGTTGCATTATAAACATATGCAATAATAGATAATAAAAATAAATGAACATTTTATAAAAAGAATTTCTATACCCAAAAAAATTAATCGAAATTCTATATTTTTTCTTTTGTGCATATGCAGGTTACAAAAAAACTCTTAAGTAACAATGTTAAAAAAAATAATTAAATTAATTAATTAATTTAAAAAAATGCAGTTACTTTTCAAAACATATGGTTCGTTACAAGTTTTAACAAACAGTAGTTAAAATGATAAGGTGGTGTTTTCCCTCATTTGGTGTTACTGTACAAGTACACATATAGTTCGCTTGCAAAATAAAGAGGTTCAATTGGAATGGATTAACATTTTAGGTTCGAAGACAGCTTTCATCAGTAATAAACGTTTGAGTTAAAAGTAGATGTGCATTTTTTATAGATAATGTAAATCAAGTTCAGAAGTAATTTTGTTATTTTAGATAAATCAGCAAAAACTATATTCCATCCATTTATATATATTAAAATATTTATTTATCATATCACTTGGAGAAATAATTTTAAACATTTTGAAAGTCAATAATAAATCACTGTTACAATAATAATAAACCCATAATTCTAACTGATGACTAAATAAAATAAAGGATTGTTAAAATTATCTTGTCTTAACCTAAATTTAATAAAAGAGCGTGGATCCTATAATTTAAATATAAGAAAAATTGTTTTTCTGTTTTAAATAAAAACAAGTTTTCTAGATTCTCAACTTTATATGCTCATGTATTTAAAAAAATCCATCTTTATACAAAAAAAAAAAAAAAACTCTCTTTTTGAGCCAATACCTGTACCAAGGGCTACCACTTTTATTTATTTGTAAGCATTGAAATACAGTCGAATTTAAAAGGTTAACATTTTAGATATAAATTGCTTTTTCGAAGTTTTTAACTAGTAAAAACCACAAAGCCAGGAAAACATTTTCTCATGATCACCATGGAAACTTCTAACTGGGCAAATAAACATATACTTCTGTCGTCTATTGTTGATAAAACCTTTGAGAGAATTGTATTGATTCCAGACCATCGGAGACAATTTATTCCGGTTTCCAAGGTCTAATCGTATAATAATGAATATAATCGAATAATTTGATGTGGAAGTAGAGATCAGATTTAGACTAATACTGCGTCTCCCTTGTTCCATAAATTCTAAAACGTTCCGCAACCATGGTTGATGCAACTCTTCTACGCATTTATATCACAAATTTATGTGTTAGTAATTTAAATGTATTTCAAAAATATTGCAATGAATTCCGTTGAGTAAGACATTAAATTGTGCAGGGTAAACTAAAGTAGTAAAAAACTTCAATACATTCACGGGTTCCGGTAACCATTCGTGAATACTATTGAAGCTATTGCATGAAAACTATTGAATTTATTTTCGGGGGGGTGGGGGGTCGAGAGAAAGCGGGGATAGGAGTAGGGGGGAGGACGGTATATCGTACACAAAAGGGTGCTGGGCGGATACATTTTTATTCAAAATTTGTCTTTTCAATTCAAGTTTCTAATGAAATGTTAACGAATTTTAAGTTTTAAATTCGTGTTCATTTGACTAGTTTAAAACAAATTTTTATTTTTATTTGAATCATACCCCTTCCCTCAGTTTTAATTAAGGACGGGGCGGCGGGTTCATTTGAACCCTCTTGCCCCAAGCTGGGGGTGCCCATGACAGCATTGTGGAATATTATGATGAAGAGGAGAAGAATGCTTGGCAAGCTTTTTTTGGGTCCCACCGACTCCTGGATGGGGAACATGGTACTGAATTGCAATATACAAAATCTGTTCAAGGCAACAGAAGTTTGTCGAATAACTAACTTAGCGATATATAGTTTTGATTCCATAAAATGAAGATGTAATAAATACATTGAGTGCATTTAGATAAATTAAAATTGTACAACCTCATTACGTGTTTAAACGCATCAATTTACAGTTTTCAATCCTGTGTTACGCATATATTGTTTCCCGAGGAATTCGATCCTGAAAATTCCAATGAAGAAATGCCTAAACAGGTGAAATACCGCATGCTGCCTCTACTTCTATCTGTAAATCGTAAATAACGTAAAAACATTTAAATAATAAAATTCCAGCAACTTCATACCGATTTTGGTCGACCAAACGGTATAGTGGTTAGAGTGCCAGCCTCTAAACCGCGAGGTTGCGGGTTCGAATCCCGTGTTAGGCATGGGTGTTTGTAAATGTATGTTGGCTTGTCTAAAGACGAATGTTTCGGCGCATTATAGCCCTCGTGTTGCTGCCAGCGCCAGATAATCTGAAAACAACCAACCATCATACTAATTTTGTCCGTAACTACTTAACTTAAAGAGATAATATTTCTTAATTCGTGTTAATTCCTTGAATTTTGTATTTTAAAAATATCTTTACTTCAATCCATGTTAAATCTTGAAAGGACATGTATTTTTTTTCCTCAATTCAAAATGTACTCAAAATTTTCAAAGTCATATTCCATAATTAAATTTGCTGAAAAGATATATATATATATTTTTTAAATATTATACGACTTCAAATTCATGTATTTCAAAATGTGGCCGTAGTTATGGAATGTAACTTAGAGTCAAGGGCATAATGGGACCGGTACGCTGCGGTACGGCGCCGGCATACCGGTAATTTTTTATGAGCTGGTACAGCATACCGCCACTTTTTTTTTTTTTTAACTAATTAATAATAACTCATAAATCTACATGCATGTATTGTGATATAAGTTAATTAAAAAATAAATACGTAAATTAAGAGCATTTAGCTTTTCTTTGTATTATAAATTATGTAAAATATGGCGAATTTGCATTTTATAATTAAGACATCCTAGTTACGTTTGGGGTTACCTCCACGATCAGGAAGCTTGCGGTAAAAAATTTTTTAGTACTATAACCCTGCTTAGAATTGTAATTTGTTAGTATTGGTTCAATATCATTTGATTTTAAACAATATATGTATAATTTACGTTAAAAAAGTATTCAAGAGAAATAAATTTTAATCATTTTAACTAATGCAAAAAATTAATAGAATGGAAGGGAGAAATTTAAATGCTTGAAAAATAAAAAAAAAAATCTCACTGTAGACTTGATTTTTTGAGGTACACTAACCTCATCGGACTTTTTCAAGGTGTAAGACCATTATATTTGCATTGACGCAAAGACTGATTAATACTGCTAAAAATGAAATGGAAAAGAAATTTGTTGTATTTAATCTTAACAAAAAGACAGAAAAAGAGTGTTTATGGATAACTATATACTGTAATTTCGAAAAAATAATTTTTGCTGCTCGAAATATTTAGGTCAAGTATTTGTTAGTTATAGATTCGTGTTTCTATGTTATTATTATTATTATTATTATTATTATTTTTTTTGCGTTTGTAAACTATTTTGGTTGGCGGCCAAAGTTATGCTAAAACTTTATCGTCTCAAAGAATTTTAAATTGAAGCATTTCTCATAAGTGAGAGAGAGAAATGGAATAATAATTTTTCTTTGTAATTAAAAAAAACTATCGATGAGTTTAATTTATTATAATAGATTGCGAAGAAAATAATATTAAAAGAATTATTTAAACTCATAGAATAAGGGAAATTATTAGAAATCGCAGCAAAACACTGCCAAAAGGAAGATGGGTGTGATAACTAACAAACATGATTTCATTTCATTTCTTATAAATTCATTAAAAAACACGTAAATCGCTATTGATTAATTATCCTTTTAAGAAAAAGAATTAGTGAAACAGATGGCACAGAAATAGACTTTGATGAATGGGGGTGTTCAAAGGAAAATCAGTAAACATTTCCCTGTCATCTTAACTGTTAAACAAATTGGATAGTAACAATAACTTTTACTAAAGAGCCTGGTCTACTCAATCTTCGATTGTGGCATATTAGGACAGACAACATGTGTGCCCAATATGGTAAAAAAAATCTGTACCTATTAAAGTTGATGACGTATTCAAACAAAAACCTGAAGTGTTTAAAGTTGTTTTTATATAGATAACAATGTCGCTAACTTGGCTATTTTGGCGACTAACTTGACAAAAAAACTTCTCATTGAAAATACAACTTCTAATCCTATAGTTATATTTGTAGCCAAGCGACAGACTGCCCATAGAAATACTATAGGAGCACTCTTTCAGTCGAATTTTAAGGCTCTTTCGGTTGAATTTTAAGTAATCCAATTAATTTTATCGATCCCTTTAAATTGATATTTTACGTATGTATCATTCATAGTTTAAGTTTAACGAATTGGTAATTGACTTTTGATTGCTATTTTTGGTTCTTTCAGTGGTAACATTTGTTTCAATTTTATATTGAAATTCGTCTAGATGAGACCTTTCATTTGTTATATCACACGGGTCTGTCAAATTTGTTGCATTCTCTTAGAGTAACGACTTCAGGCTCTCAGAGCATTTGTATAAATTCTGCTGTATTAGTGCTCTATTGAAGATAAAATTAAGAATTAAATAAAAGGTATAGGTAAGAAATTATCTTCTAAACATTAATGAGTAAAGAGGGTAAAAAAAGGAATTTTATAATATATCCTTATTTCTTATAAAGATTTTTTTTTGTTGTCAGAAAGCTTGGTGTATCCAAATTAACTCCGTTCTTAAGAGAGAATTAAAATGTACTATTTTCCATGGTAGTTACCGTTTTCTTATGAAACCCGTTTTCATTTGTCTTGCAAATTAAAAATTTCCCGATTATTTCCCAACTTGCCTGATATTTCCATAATCACTGATTTTCCCGGTAATTCCAGTTTTTCCACGTTTGGTGTTGCTGCATATACAAATATGGTGTTAATTCATATTTGATGATAATTGGTATTAAAGATGGATGGAAAAATGAAACTTGTCCTAAAACACACGAAATCATAAACTATCTACACAAAATGGTTATATGGGGCACGTGTCTTTAAGTCGTAATTCACATATACTTGCAGGAATCAGGGATTGTACTTTTCCGTGTTTGGAAACTATCGTGAAACTCGACTGACTGCATTCTCTTTAAACTACCAATTTGCATTCTGTATCACATAATCTAACTGCTTGACCCTCTGTACCAAAAATACACGGAAAAACTCTTCAACGAATGCAGGTCAAAGAGGGAAGAATATTACGTGCTTTTTTTGTTTTGTTTAGGTATTACGTGAAGAATCCGTGAGCATTTCCGACTTCCTGTCACTCATTATTAGTTTGCGCTTGTGAATAAAAGGTGTATTTCGACAATAGTTTTCACTAAAAAAAAAAAAAAAAAAAAAAAAAAAGCTTTTACACGCGCTTTATTTCTATACACCAGTCTCAGATGGCAAGCATGTACAATTTGGCGACAAAAAGTTACAACTTGGCGAATTTGGAGTTTTTTGTAAACAAAAATGCCATCGAGTTTAGTGACAAAATTGGCGAGAAAATTTGTTACCGAATATTCAAGTTCTAATATGATTCTTCTATTCGCAACCAAAATGTAAGCTTCCCACTTGAAAATAAAATTATAAAATTTTGAACTACTTATGCTTGTCATTTTTGTTTGAATTTTATGTATTCCTTCTAATCGTATAAAGAACTTTACAACTAACGGTTGAAACATGTAAGTAGCATTTATAGTTTAGGCTTAACTAAATAAAAAATTGACTTATTACCGTTTCTGGTCGTAACATCCTGTCTCATTTTAGTATGGGAATTCATTTTGACGATACCTTTTATTTGAGATGTCGCAGTTGTCTGCAGCATTTGTAGTGTTATCTGAAAATGTTGACTTCACACAGAGAGAGAAATAGGCGGATGGTTTAAGCCTTTTTATAATCTTCTCACTGCATATTAGTATAGAATAGAGGCTAAATAAGTGTTCAAACAAATATTGTATAACAAATAAGAAGTCAAACAAACAGATAAATATAAATTGAAACATAATAAAAAATATATTTAATAGTCAATCTTTCAAACTAAATCTATCCTGTAACTAATCTGAGATAATGTGAAAAAGTTAAATTATCCCAACTTTTGCAAGAATTACAAAATACTCTGTTCATTTTACAAGTTATCCGACATAGGTGTTTCGCTATTGATCACTTTTCCTCCCCCCTAAGATATAGGTTTGAGGAAGTTATCGTTAATTTCAAATGTGACACTTGAATTCTGGAATAACTATTTTAATATTTGAATATTTTAGGTTAAAAGTTTTATTTTAAACCAATTGATTGAAAAGATATTTGCGATTGACCCATTTTATTGGATTTCCTGGGCGAATGAAAAACGTTATTAACATAACTTCATCAAAATTGTATCCGAAAATTGCTAGTAAGCTAGATATACATGTGTTCAGTCAATTAAACCTATATTTTGATTCTTGAAATTAACTTTTATTCTTCGATTAGACTAGAGACATTGAAAATATGGAGTAATCCTTAGATTCATAGTGCTCTGATTATCAAAACTTATAGTGCAAAGTTATTAAATGGTTTTGACTATCTGGTAACTCTATCCAGAAAAAAATAGTTTAAAAATGTTGAAGTGAGCTGATATAACATCAAATAAAGAAAATTGTACGAGTTAAAACAGAGCTATCGTCGCGTTCGTGTTTTAAGTAACTGGCACACTGGGTCGCTGGACTGAAAAGAATACGGCCAGCATGTAATCGCATTTAACAAGTTACAGAGAGGATTTCTTTTTTTTTTTAATTTTCTACGACATATCACGAAATTGAATTTTTTAGACCAATGATACAAATACTGCAGTCAAAGTGAAGTAAAACGTTGAGGTCAGGTACCAAAAACTGTCTAAGTTGTGGATGTTAATATCACCGTTGCAGTAGAACAATGACGCAACTGAAAAAAATGTCAAACGGAGTTAAGGTCTCTATTGTGGCAAGGAATACCTCTAGTTCAAAAAGTTGAAGGAATTAGAAATAATTTTAGATATAGATTAGATAATAGAATTTGGGGAAGACTTTCAAGGAGAAATCATGGTCTGACTTCTCCATTCACTAATGTACATCTTCTCTTCCCAATATATGTTAATTTGGAAAGGATAATATCCATACATTGCATCATTGGCAAAGTGTCGCATCAATATGAGAGATAAGATTCATTTTCAAACCAGTGGCGGCCCGAAAATGTTAGTGCCGTCAAAAACATGCGACCTCCCCCCCCCCCCCCCCTAGCCACACACACTTTCCACAATCATGTCGTCATTTTAAAAATCGGAATTTTTTGCACTTAAGAGTACAAAATTAGTAATGATGTTTACATGAAAAAAATTTCAGTTTTATTCAAAAACTAATTAATTCATTCGTTACAATTAGTATATTTTTGAACAGTGATTACTTGAGTTTTATGGAGTCAAGAAAAGAAATTATGGTTGGAAATTGTTCGTAATATCATTCTTAATGTTATGAACTTCCATCTCGTTTCAAGAATATATAGTTTTTTTGTAATGGAATTTTTTTAACATTGAAAGAAAAAATCGCAATTTTTCTAAAAAACTTTTGCATTTAAAAATCTAGCAAAATTAATTTTCTTTTTCAATCAATTTAACTGAGGTTTAAAACATCTAATAGTTTATGCAAATTTGATTTCTAAAATCATTTTTCAAAAAGATTGAAATATCAAATTTCAGTTTAAATGAAGTTTCATATGCCAAAAACACGATTTTTTTAGATAATGAGTTTAAAATATTAAAATTTATTTTCAGAACAAAGTAGTACTTCAAACTAATAAACTAACTATCTAGCCTTCAGATTATATCATTATCTTGCAAAAATTCCATCTAAAGATTATTTAAAAAAAAAAAAAAAACTATTAACACATTTGACCTATTTTTGCAATATTTCAAGTGTGTACATACACCTTGTACGAAAATTCTTTAATACTCAACTACCAGTACAAAATAATAGCATTTATAACATAACATTATAAAATACGTACAATTAATCAAGTCATTCTTTATAATTTTCTGACTCACCCCACCCACGTTGATTCTCATATACGGAGCCAATCAGTTTATTGAATTCTCAAGGACAGCCGAAGTTGGTAAACTGCTGAACTGGCTATCTTGCTACACATTACATGAAGGGAAAGGACCTGTTGTGTTCCAACGGTTGCCATAGCAACGCATGGCAACGTCGAAACCGAAACGCGTTTCAGTAACACTCGGCTGCTGTTCGGAGGAAGATCACCAGTTTGGGTTGATTGAAAGTGTTTGTTTTTTTCTTTCCCCCTCGCGAATTGAGTATTGAAGCAACAAGTTTGCTATATATATTGAAATTTTTTCATTCACCGTAGAAATTGGATCTTCATTTTAGAAGATTGTAAAATATATAATTTTAGTTTTTAACTAATAATTTTCAATGCAGCCCGACTGTACCGACTGCAGTGCACTCCCTTGAATTATGTTAAATCACTTAGAATACATTAAAAGTGCTTACAACAGGTTTTGTTGTTAACAAAAGCCCTTCAGTAAGAAGCGCGGTAAAAAAAAAAGGTTTATATTCCAGATTAACTTAACTTTTTATCTGAACTAAGTTTAAAAACATGCAACTAAGTTATGAGACACAAAAGATTTTCAAATACAATTAAGACAAGTTAAAGAAAGCTGCGAATATAATGGGAAAAGGATAAGAGGAAAAGAGGAATACGTGCAAATTGCGTACGTATGAAACGTGACATTTATGGACATGAGTTATATGTTGAAATTATAGTAACTATATATTGTAGTTTTTAACATTTGTTAAAACGCCAAGATGTTGAAGCTCTTCCGTAAATGATAAAATGTTCGTTATTGTTGAATGCTTGCAGAAATTAGAGTGAGTCGCCACATGTGTTCATCAAAATATTTCCTCATCCGTTTTACCTCTCTCTCTCTACTAATTTCAATCAGTTTCAGACAAAAATGGCCACACTCCAAAACATTTTCCTTTCTGGATACGAGTTTTCCATGTTATATAATTTTGCAGCATTTAGGTACTTCAGATTCTGCACTATACCTAAGCAGTGAGACGCTCGTACGAAAGTCAACATTCCGAAGCAAAACACATAGCCAAGATAGAATTACTACATGAAATTGTACTAGAAATTTCAAACGAAAGTGCTCAAAATTCGACCAGATAAGTGCATCCACAGAACCTCTGTTGGAAGTTAATCTTGGCAGGAATAATCTTGAAGTGGAAATTTGTTATTTTGAACTTGGAGTGCAATATATGGAAATATGGGATAGGATAATTATCACATTCCGTCGACAAAGAGCGTTGTGCATTAGTTAAATGAACGAAAACAATTATCCAAATGCGGGCACAATGACTCCAGAGGGAGATGAGTTTGTCCAACATTCAAATTCTGCTTGATAAATGAAGAACATTAAATCTCAAATTACTGATCATTATACCTCTTGCACTTCGCTGGAAGGCCGCGCTGTTTTAATTGCATGAGGTGCGTGCACTTAATGGTATAAAACTTAATGTTGTATTGCACACTTTCAGGTAGTGTAGCGCAATTAAAAGGCGTTAAAAATAACTTTGAGGAATTGACCGAAAACTTTGACTTTTAACCTGAACCTTAAAAGGATAAAAACAGAACAACAATAATTTTGTATGCGTCTATCGGTTGTTTCGTGTTAGCATTTCCATCATCATTTAATTTAAATAACAAGGGAATAGGTTAAACATTTTTTTATAGAAAATTGGCATATTAGTTGTTGACAAATACCTCAAAACAGAAAATAAAAATAGATAGTTTACATATTTTTACAAATTTGTAAGGAAAAGTCTTTTTTAATTATAACGCAATGTATATTAAACGAAATATATAATTGAAGGTATATCCAAGATATAGTGTATGCAGGTAGCCAACCTCGCTCTAAGTTTCCCTCTGTTTATATATAAATAATACACATTCATAAAAACATTAAAATTGTCTTTCAATACTTCCTAAATTTAAGTATCCTTTCTTTCAATCCCATATTTCATACGATACAAAATAATGTGAAAAGTATAATGTCTATACAGGGTGTTCCAAAAAAATTGAAACGACTATTAGAGATATGCGGTCAACGTAAATTGAAATTTTTTTCAAAATAAGGTATGAAATAAAACCACGCTAATAAAAATTTCTTCCCGCTAATTTTGACATAAAACGAAAAAATGTATGATGATATTTATATTAAAACAATTTTGGGTGCATAGGTAGATTATCCTGTACACAAGGCTATAAATGTAACAAACTATGAAAACTTTGATAAACAGTGGATCGGTTGGAAAAGATCAGAATGCCACCCTTTCTACAGACAAAATGCCACACGATTTTTATTTTTGAGGTAGGCTTTCAACTCTAGTTTATAATACTCATTCCCTAAACTCAAACCGACCTCAAACAAAAGAAAATCGATACTTGCAACAATATTACTGGAGAACTCCAAACTATTTGCAAACGCCTTTCACTAGAAAATCTCGATTATGTATTCCAGTTGATGGAAAACATTTTGTGAATTGCTTTTTTTTACCTTCAATTACCCATATGTATGCATAGGGAAATGAAAGTATAGTATTCGGTCAAAAAACCAAGTATGATTTTTTTTTTTTTTTTTTTTGTGCATTTCTCCCCGTTTTCTGATTTCAAAAAAAGTGATCTAGAAAAAATGTCTGTCTGTGTGTACGTGGTCAGTATAGCTCCCAAACGAATTGACCTACGATGTTCAAATTTGATGTGCGAGTTGGTGTTGGCACAGGGACCTACCATTAAGGTTTTAAGATAAAAAAGAACGTTTCCATTTCATGTATATCATGAGAATAATAATAAAATTCACGAGGTCTTTGAATTTAGTTTTCGGTTAAAAAATGTTAAATTCAAGGATTATTTTTATGTACGGCATATACCACATAAATAGAACACGAAAAACAATTTGTCCAAAATTATTTCCTGTAAACATGAAAGAGTTAATCAATAAAAATCAAGTTTTTACCATAAATCCATTATATGCATTGCAACTTTTATGCACACTTGCTACTTAATTAAGGAATTTGAGCTCAGAACGAATTTTCATAATGTTTGTCTACTACGAAGAAAACCCTCGATTCCGTGCCATTGACTAACTTTTTTTTTGCCTTTAAAACTTAATAGAATGCATTGTCAGCGACAATGAGTCTGTCTTCCAAGTTTCAGTTTGATTGTATGACGGAAAGTGGGGTTACACAGACCTCCAAATATTTTGTTCAACAAAAACAAAATCGAAGTTAATGTCACGGATTTAAAAAACATCAAAATGGCAGGGTTTTTTCATATTTTATGCCGTCAACCTTAACAGGCAAAGAATTCCACCATTAAATATTGCCAAATTGTACATGCTTAAATACAACTTGGCACTTGGATCTGATGTATGATAATAGAAACTTGTGTAAAAGCGGCCTTTTAGGGACAGTCTCAAAACTGATAGAATGTATTCTCATCGATAATAAGTCTATCTACCAAGTTTCAGATTGATTGAATAACAGTGAATATTTTATTTGAAGATTTTTACTCTCACGCAGAATTTATACTGTAAATAAAATTTAAAGTTCTCTTAAATAGTTTTAAATTCACCTTAGTGTTATATTTTTTCTAGAATATCATCATGTTATAAAATTTCACTATTCATAAAACAAAATTGTATTGGTTTAGGGTTGAAAAAACTTTGGTCTCATCAATGAAAGTTTTTAACATGCAGTAGAGATTTTACAACCATGTTTGCAACTAATTTTCATATTGCCTAATATGAATAGGAACTGGAACATGCAACACAGTTGTAAAATTTAAAATCTGTGTAATATTAGAAAGCTTTACTAACCAACACTGTACAATCAAGTTTCTTTCTACTCATTCTCGAAATGTTGTCTAATGTTGTTGTACAACAGGTAAAAGTAGTGTTATGAATTGTAATAATAAAAAAATTAAAAAATTAAAAAAATACAACTTTCAAGCTTGCAAAGGACACTTACTGAGCAAACAATTTTAAATTAAAAAACAAAACAAAAAAAAAAAACAAAAAAAACATTGAAATAACACTTAAATTGTATTTTTTATTTATAAATCTTTACTTGACCAATGTACTTTTTTTTTATTATTAAATTCGGAAAAAGCAAATAATAAAAACTACATTATGCTCAGTGAAGCATAAAAATAAGTGGAATTTTTCTTACCCGTTCCCATTCTAAATGTATGGCATAGAATCAAATAACAAAATGAAATCGTTTGCACGCTCGTTATAAAAAAGGGCGCTGCTTCAGTTAGAACGCATGCGCTTTTCGATCTCAAATAACGATTAGAAATAGCGTGCATAGGTACAAGGCACCAGAACTTTTAAATTAGTTCGCCCCCACTCCCCCATTAGCCTCTTTCCCGAGGTAATGAAAATTTCACTGTTATTGCCAAGGCTATGTCGTGTCTTTTGTATGTCAAACGACTAGAATGAGCACTGGATGAATTAATTTTCCCGTTTTCCGAGCACGGGTGACATTTTTGAGAAAGGTACACTTTTGTATCTGTATTGCAATGAAACTGCTTATCGATATTATTGGCGATATGATGGCAAGAAAAAGAATGTGCATTGAAGAATATCTAACTTAAATAAAAAAAATTGTGTCTTAAAATTTTATGCACAGACGAGATATATTGATAAAATTAAAAGAAAAAAAAATCTTTAGATTGATAAAAAAAATAAGTTATATATATATATATATATATATATATATATATATATATATATATATAAATTCGCTGCTTCAAAGCTTAAGTGTTTCGTGTGAATTAAAAAAAAATAATAATAATAATGTGCGACTGGTCATTTTAAAATTACATTTCTTCCGCTTTCATGATTAAGTTTTTAGAATTGGCGAAAGTGGTATATTTAGGAATTTGAAGTAAGATAGCGGAAGAAATTTTTATTATTTTAAATCGACAAAAAAGTAAAACAATGTTACCTATCTGAATCCTGAAATGCCTTTGTTAAATCCCTTTTATTATACCTATTATTTATTGAGTTTTTATTCTTGCATTAAAAAATAGAACCCTTCAACTTTCAAAAAGTTCTTTTTTATGGTTCGCATGTAAAAATCTAGCACTGCCAGACATTTTTTACTGGAAGCAACGTGGCGTCGCAACTCAGCAGTAAATGACCCCCTCGTATCTGCGCATTACAGTATACATGAGAACAGAATCATTTTTAGGGGGAAACTATCAGCCACTTTAGTAAGATCCCTAAGTTTCAAGTCTCCAATTAATAATCAAATTCGAAAATGGTTTATTTTGAGTCTTACTCATTGATCATCAATATATTAAGGTTGGTTGGTTTGATTTAAGAATTATTAGGTGCAAGGAGAACTAATCCATGTTCTCTAAGGACAACACAAGGGTCAAACTGCGCCATAATATACTAAGGTACTTCTAGTAGAGCTAAAACTATAAAATTTCGTAGGTTCGTAAGGTTTAACATGTATACAAAGGAAAAAATTTAAAAATCGTGATTTTCCTCTCCGAATCCCCGAAGGGGCAATGTTCAAAAAGTATTAATCTTAATTCTAATATACTTCTACTGGGGCTAGAATCATAAAATTTAGAATACTAGTAGTTATTAGTATATATGAACAGAGGAAAAACTCCCCACACACAGCGAAACCTCTAAAATCATGAAATAATAAAAACTAGGCGTGTGGAACATCGCACAACTTTCAATTACACTATATTACTGATGTGGATTTGTGTCATTTTGGCGATATTTTTAGCGATAGTTCTTATATGGATCTTTAAAAAAAAAAAAAAAATCGCTAAAATGGTGTTTTGGCGATATACTTTTCGATAATTCTTTTATTGCAGTCAATCAGCGTAACATTGAACCACATTTTCAATATTTTCTCTTCTTCTCCATTATGTTTTTTTAATATTTTTAAACCTAATGGCATTAAATGGAAGAATAAACCCTAAATTATACTTTAATTTACACAAATTAGTAAATGCTGATGACGAAAGCAACAAATAATAGGAAAATAACCCGGTTCAAAGTTACCCGGTCATTATCAGAACTATCAGAATCCACTATCAGAAGTTTCACATAAAATATATCTTTTTATTTAATCTAGGAGTCTGGAAAACTTTGAACTAGTAAAATTAAGTTTCTAAATACTCGAAACATCAACAGATGCATTTATGAACACCATAAAGTTTGGATATTTGAAATAACACCGTAAAGAATATATTAGGTAGGAACAGTAGATGTCGAATCACATGAATATATTGCAAAAAAAAAAAAAAAAAAAACTATTTATTATTCACTTTAAACATATAAATACAGTGAAAAAACAATCTTCAGTTCATTCACTTAAATATAAACTCATTTTATCAATTAAAAAGATAAATAGAAAATAATAAAACTGATAGGCTTCCCTTATGCTATCAGTTAAGTACTATGGAGGTTGCAAGTCACAATGTGGCACAATTACAAATATCGTACTCTTAAGGTTAGAAATAGCATGACAATATAAAAACAAAGTTCAAACTTCATAAAATTTCACTTTGGCATTCTTTAGATTAATAGTTTTGCATCAAAGAAAGAATCATTGATCTGGAAAACTTCTCATTAGCTGGAATAATAATTTCTGGAGATAATTTTTTAACAACGCCTAATTTTTCATACTACAGATCATCATTGATATTGGGCCATTTCCAATATGCACCAGATTTCTTAATGAACCACCAAATATTGTCGTTTAAGTCAATTTGGCCTTGGTACATTTCTCCATCCTATCGAATAATTACGTGGTCGTAAACTTTGCATATGATATAACCAAAATCTAAAACAAAATAAATATATTTAAAAGCAATCAAAAATAAATTGGAATAAAATTTGAATTATATGCGTAGTGTATATTAGGGTGGTTGGGAAATATATATATATATTTGAAACGCATGAGGGGAAAAAAGTTGATACACATCTTGATAAGAAAAACTGTAAAAAAATAATAATAATAATATCTTCCGATCGCGCATTCCCCTCAAAGTCTGGAGAAAATACAAAAAATAACTATTTTTCCTAAATTTTTTTAAATCTCTAATCGTTATATATTTTAAAGGCAATAGTTTGCAATGTGTAGTGAAAGGGTAGAATAACACAGGAAAACACTATTTTATGCATTTTTAAAACATATATTAATAATTAAAAATACTCAAAAGTAAATTTTTTTGTAAGAAATAATGATTTTTCTGTAAAATGGGTACAAATGTTATTTCTTACATTTTTTTAAAAAACATGCTATTATTCATTTGGTTAATTTTTTTCTCAAGATACCTATCCCAGTGATACACTTTAAAGGAAACTTTTGTACGAAAATCGGGCATTATGGATCTTTTTTTTTAATTTTTTTGTTCTAACGTCTTTTGAGTCAGTGCCACCCACTTTTTGTTTTGTCTCTCTACATAAGCGTTCCACAGTTTTTAAGTGACACGAAAACGAGTTGAAGTCTGATTTCAATGGTCCCTAGTAGCACAGAAACGCTGGCAAATTTCGCCAGACATAGGCCAATCCCGATGTGGAACGTTGTGAATCGGTATTGGAAACAATATTAGCCAATCTCCCCCAATTCTGGATAAAATATAGATGAGGTTTTGATACGTCGATACACAGTTTTAAACTTAGGATATTATATTTATGAGAAACAAAACTGTGTGGTGGTTTTGACTTGTTTGTTTGTTGAAAAATCGTGTATTTTGGAACTATGCTCGGCCAGACTAGCCAATCTTATCTTGTTTCCTCCAATACAGCTGTGTTACCTCGGATGCGCCATCAGTCTTTACTAACTAATGTTCGTTTGTTACTCTTAACAAAGGAGGGGTCCTATTACAAGAATTCCAAATAATTATATCCACGTAATCAGTGTCAGTAAAGTTAAGTTATTTTGAAAGGCCTGATAGTCTTTCTCTAGGAAAGTTTTCGAGATTTCAGAACCCGACGCCTCAGTTCTCTTACATCTCTCCTTGCGTAGAAAATCATTGCCGAAATCAAATTTTTTGGGTGAGGGCAGGAAGCATTTCGTTCAATAACTGAGTTTAAAACTTCCAGTAAATATTCAGGGAGGTATCGAGACAATCGAATTGCCCCATATATGTTCTTAGGTCCTTCAGGAAATTAACTTTTTATTTTAATTCGAAACTAATGTGGCATGTAACAATTTAAAATAAAGAATACCACTTGCTTGAGTTCATCCGATGGTTTACATTCACTCGCATATACTCTAAGTACTCTGCTTTCTGTTGTTAGCTATCTGGACTGTGAAAGGGGATTGGGTTTGCTAGCTACCAAGTCACTGGCCTGATCTAATCGCTTCAAAAATATCAAGAAGATATAACTGATCTGTGCTCAGTACTTTCCCCTCAGCTTGAGGAATTGAACATTCAACACGTAAAAAATCAGTTCAGGCAAAATTTTCACAGTTCTTCAATTTTTTATCTATGAATCTGAAAGATGTTGGTCCTGTTGTAGTACTATCCAAGTGTTTAAATAGGCGTCTGAATGGTAATTCATGAAGTATAGGAGACATATCCCAATGTAGTGGTCTCCTAATGTGCAATTTCACTATTTTCAGAAAATTATATAGCTGATAAAGAGGCAAGTTGAAACTTGCATAAATTAGTTAATTTACATCAACTTCAAATAAGCATTAAAATGGAACTTGCAAACAGAATAACACTTGAATAGCCAGATAAATTATGTACTATTTTGCCAATTCATTTTCTAAACTATAGAGCAAAAGGCCAATTTCACAATCTTGCCAGCAGTTTGTAGCAGTGGATCACGAGCAGCTCTTTAAAACCAAAAATACTGAAAACTAGGAAGTGGCGCAAAGTTACACCCTATGGCTCAAAGTTACCCTAAATGACTGTATCCTTTCTTATGAGTGAAATTGAGAAGAGGAGAAAAAATGATTGTTTATGAGCTATGTTCAAGCAAAGAGGACTCTGTTGAAGGCATTCTTTTTTCAACTTTTTACACCTTTAAAGGCATTTTTACTGAAGTTTCGAAGGTGGGGATGTTTAGAACACCTTAAGAGGCATTAGCGTAACGATTTTCATAAAAATCGTTAAAGCCGTATTTTAGCAATCATTGAAAAACATGATTTTTTCAATGGCAGCTACCTTATGCGCACGTGCGATTTTGACGAAAACTTTAATGGTAGGTCGCATGGCCACCACCTACCCACACACTAAATTTGAACATCGTACGTCATTTTGTTCGGGAGTTATGCTGACCACAGACACACATTTTTTGTAGACAGCTTTTTTGAAATCAGGATGTTCCAAAACGTGGAGAAATGCAAAAAAATCTAATTTTTTTTTGACTGAATCCGATACTTTTATTACCCTATGTATACATATAGGTAATTGAAAGTAAAAAGGGTACTTACGCCTTATGCAATCAACCATTGGCGATACCTTTTATCGGCTACTAAATGATCGCTAATTGGTCATTTCTTTCCCTTTTGCCAATTTTTTTTTGAAAATCTGAATTGACTATTTAAAATAATTTCATAACATCATTATTCATAATGAATGCATAAATACATCATGGACTGTGGTCCGGTAAATTAGAAAATACGGTCTTAAAAAAATCTTGGGTAATTGGACATTGTGGAGAATGTTTTTTTTTTAAACTTTCTTAATGCCATATAATAAATTAAAAGGATAAAGTAAACGGCTAATCACATAGTTCTCGTAGTTGGCCGTCAATAAAAATTTCGTCAACTGTCGATTGTATAATAAGTCAAAAGATGTATACTTAACCCTTTTAACCCTGAGATGTTTTCTGGCAAGTTTAATAAATATTTTCAAATTAGCTATCGCAGTATATATAAGTAATAGACTGAAATAAGTAAAATCCTATCAAAAACATCTCTGTAAAAAGGCGTCAAGTTCTTCATATAATAACTATAGCTGTGAAAAGTATTGCGATCTAAAGTAGAGTCAAGTTTGACATTGCTGTAAATTACGAGCAATGAAAATTAGTAAACTGTTCTTCTTAAAGTCGAAATTCCTCTTCAAAGGCCTCTAAATATCCAGCTACAAAAATGCTTGCGACACTGCTCTAATCTAAGCAATAGCCTAATTTTTCAAGAGAGAAATTTCGATAAATATATTTTTTATCACGAATGAAAATGTGTTATGGTACACACACAAATAAAACCAACTGCCTGGGATAAAAACAAACTTTTAATATGTTATGAAATATATTTACAATACACTATTAACAAACAATTAATAATAAATGAAGTTATTGACGTCTTTTTTTATTCCTATATGCACCTCTTCCTCTCAAAGACCGCTTCCTTTCCTGTGTGCTGGAGGTCTCTTGCGATGGAGAACCCAAAACATCGGAGGCATTATCTACAGAGAGGAGCACAAATTACATGGAATTGTTGTACATGGTTTTCGACAACTAACTTTATAGCAACTATTTTGCATTGTTAGTGTGTAATAATATAACCCCATGGTTCATACACTCGAAGAAGAAAAAAAAATTCAAGAACTTTTCAAGCATTTTTCAAGGATGCGGTATCAATACAAATATACATTTAAAAAAATTCTAAATTTTTTTTAAATTAAAAAAAAATTCTATTTTTTTTTACAGCAAAGAGGGCATGTTCAAATTGAATAAATACAAGGTTTTTAGATTTTAGTAGAAGAAAATTTTAAGGTTATAATAGAAGAAAAAAAATCTTCTGAGTATATCAGAATCAGTACAGTAACCCCTCATTATATCACACTTTTGCTTTGTCTCCCATTTTTTTCTGATTATCCCATTTCCCCATTTCGTCCAAAATATCGCATGTTTTGTCTTTTGACAAGATAAGAAGTAAAGTAGGTAGCACTCCCTTGGTTACTTATTTTATTACAACAATTTTGGAAGTGAATATCCATTTAATTTTTTTTCCTTCTTTTTACCACATTGAAACTTTCCTCAAATAACAGTACAAATTTTTTAATGAACTGTCTTGTAATACCTTCTGAAGATAAGACTTGATTCCAAAATACAGCATATTTTTTTTTCACCATATGAAAATTTAGATTGAATCAGGCTATCGGTAAGCATGCGACGAGTGTTATCAATTGATTTATAAAAGCCAATTTTTTATGATCTTTACTACGAAGAGGCCTAGCGGGAAGAATAATGCAATCTCCTACATTTTCATTGTTTCCTGGTCGCTGATTGGCTTGACTAAATTCGAAGGATTTTGCTCATATTGTTACAAAATTGTTCAAGATAGAATATTTATAGAAAATAAAATGAAATTCAATCACTTTAAACACATTTTAAAAAAATTCAAGGTTTTCAATCACTTGAAAATGAAAGTATTTTTTTCAAGCACTTTTTTCAAGGTTTTTTAAAAACGTACAAACCATGAACCCATAAAAACAAAGTTTTTAATATAACTCCTTTATATGCATTGCTATGTTTTATATTCATTAACACAGTGCCAATTCTGTAAACAGCGCGTGCTTGGTGTTTGCATAGAAATTTAAATATCAAAAACATTTCTATCAGCAAAATGTGCGACAACTACTTTTCAAACTTTATTTATTAAAAATGAACATTAATTTATGTTCCCACATCCAAATATCATTTACTTATTCTGATTAAAGCAATTTTATTATTTATTTATTACTAAAAAATTTGGTAACAGGAAAGAGTTTCTTCAATGGTCGGTTGAATGCTATTTTAGAGTAATTGGATTTCGGAAAGTTGGTATTCCGTAAAAGCAACATATTAGTGACAGTTACAGGTCCAAAATTTGATAGAATGGATCGAATCTATCTGCCAAGTTTCAGCCCGATTCGGCAAGGTGGGTCATTAGGCTTTCACAGATTCCTCAGTCATCGACACACAAAATAAAAGTTCAAATATAAAGGATTTAAAAAGAATGAAAATCTAGGTTTCTCATTTTCCAGACCCTCCATTAGACCCCCAAATACATGCAATTTTCCCTAAACAGACAGATGGAAGAGCTATGCTTTTGTATAAGTTGACCAACAAAGAAAGTGGAGAAGCTAAATTTAAAATTATATATACATTTTTCTTAAACAGAAGATATTCAATTTCATAAGATGAATGCACATCTTTTTCTTTCTGGTGCATATCTGACTAAAATAATGCATTTGGTGCAGACTTTTTTATTTGGCACAGGCGTGACACCCCTGTATAAGCTTACATCATTGTTTTTACAAAAAGTGCCAATGTATATTTATGACATTTGTCTTTTACTATACTGTGGAATCATGAAGTTATTTGGTTTTCTATTGTTTAACAGAAATATATACATGGCTGTGTTTAGAATGCTGGCGAAATATGCCACTTTTAAATTTCATTTTCATTATGTTAAAAAGTGGGTACATTTAATTTATTTAAATGACTTGTTATTACTCTCAAATTAGGCGCCCAACCCCTGCCCTTGCTATCATAAAATATTCAAGTTTTAGGTTGAACATGAAAATGGTTAATGGGAAGTATTTTCTCCATTTTTGAATATAATAAATGCTATATATTAAAGTAAATGCTAGGAAAGCGATAAATTTATTCCACAATAACAATAAATAAGCACACAAAAAATGATAAAATACAGGTCAGAAAAACAATAAAATACAGGTCAGAAAAACAATAAATTCACTTCAGAATAATGATAAATTTACTTCAGAATAACAATAAATTTACTTCAGAATAACAATAAATTTACTTCAGAATAACAATAAATTTACTTCAGAATAACAATAAATTCACTTCAGAATAACAATAAATAAATCCTTGATAAATATATATATTTATAGAAAAAGCATAAGCAACGATAAATGAATGTGAACAACAAAAAAAAAAGGCGGGAAGGGAAGGGGGTATGTAGAAAGTATAGATCGCCAAAAAAAGATATAAGTAGTTTCTCGTAAAGGGCGCTTCAACCAGATTGCCAGACAAAAGAGAGTAGCAGACAAATAATCTCCAGTTGAATCAGCGACGAGTTGCTAGGTGTGATATGCGATTAAAGCACATTTTATACATAGAAACTTTTCCATTAACAACTGCTAACTTGCCACCCGCTTTTCTGGTAATTTTAATGCTATGTTTTCAGTTAGAACTATTATTTGCTATCTAGAAAATTTATACTCTTAAATTATAAGTTAAAATATTATTTCTAGCATTTATTGTTTATCTAGTATTACCTTATCGATATTTTATCGATTGGTACCCTCATCATGCTTCGCTCATATTCAAATACCAATCTAAAGAGTTACAGACTGCTTGATAAAGTAGCTAACCTACCATTATTAGCTTTAGGTTCCCACAAAGCATTACGAAGAAATCTTTTTGCTGCACCTTTATTAAGAACAGGAGCTTTGTCTTTGTCAGTTATTTCTTTTACAGTTTGCATAAAGCTCTTGTATCGTTCCTGTACAGAAAAAAAAGTAACATTAAATCTTCATAAAGAATAACAATAATTAATAAAAAAATTTTACCCATGTGTTTGTTTTGCCCAAATGAATATCTGGATACTAACATGCGAGGAGGCGTTATAACCATATATTTGTATCAAATTTAATGATATTGTAAAAAACTGCAATAAGTTAATTTAAAGCTAATTTTAACTCATTAATTTATCAAATTATTATTAAAAAAATAAGACTTTGAATATCATTAGTAGTATCATTTAAAGTAGGTGATCTCTTTATCACTCAGAAGACTAAATAAATAAAGTGAAAAAATAAACAAAATAGTAGCAGTAAATAATAAGATATAATAATAAAAGAAGAAAAAAAGATAAGAAATATAAAATTACTAGCTGTACCCTGCCACGCTTCGCTGTGGCACATTGTGATTAAATGGTTGAGAAATGAGAAACAAAACAAAGAATACATTTTATATAAGTTTAATTTTGCAATACTTGTGGATATACAATATTTTTTGTTTTTCCACTGTCTGCGTAGATATAAAGACTATCTGGTTTGCTGACTCGGGAACAAGCAACATACAGTTGTCCATGTGAAAAACAATCCGCATCTAAATCTAAACCACACAATTCTAAAGATTGACCTTGAGCTTTATTGATTGTGATTGCAAATGCCAATAGAATTGGGAATTGCAATTTTTTAAATTGAAATGGTGTATTGGTCGGGATCATGGGTATTCGAGGAATGAGGACATCTTCACCTTTGAAAGGCCCTGTTAAAATCGTTGCTTCCACTACGTTATTCATCAATTTCTTAACTGCAAGTCGCGTGCGTTGCAGAGTTTTGGCTGATTAATATTCCGCAAGAGGATAATTGGCACACCTATTTTCAATTTAAGTATGTGTGGTGGTATCCCTGGCAGATCAAATGAGTTTAAAAATTCCGTTGGATAATTAACTACTTCATCTGCTTCCACAACAGTGTCTATCGACTTATAAGTAATTTCATCACTTTGAATACTGGATTGAATAACATTATTAAGTTGATAGACATCTTTATTCTTTGCCGCAAGGATAGCTCTTTCACTGAGCCAATCGTGATTTCTATGATTTATTTGAATGTCAGGAAATACTTTTTCGATCAGTTTTTCTTTCGAAGTTACTAAATTACAAAAATGATCGGGAAATGATATTCGTCTAAACGTCTCATCGACTGGCAGCTGTCCGTTTCCAATTTCCAGTAACTGTCGTGAGAATACCTCAGCTGATGGATCATTCTGCAACTGGACACGCATATTCGTAGTCAACTGCAATGTACGTATGTGCCGCCATAGTGTTGAATATTTCAGGCAAGCATTTATTTCGTCTGCTGGTGTCAATTGAGAAATTACAGGCAATGTTTGCCTAAAATCTCCTGCGAGCAATATCAATGCATTCCTCCCGAATGGTTGAACGCTTCCACGCAAATCTCATAACGATCGATCAAGAGCTTCAAGCGATTTTTTATGTGCCATCGTGCATTCATCCCAAACAATTAGTTTACATTTTTGTAATACTTTTCCCAAACCGGATGCTTTGGAAATATTGCACGTAGGAGTCTCGATGATTTGCATGTTTAATGGCAACTTTAGAGCTGAATGCGCAGTTCTTCCACCTGGTATCAATGTCGCAGCTATTTCAGACGAAGCAAGAGCTAAGGCTATGTCATTTTTTTATCGAACAGTTGCTAGAATCAATCTAATGAGGAACGTTTTCCCAGTTCCTCCTGGCACATCCAAGAAGAAGATCCCCCAACTCCGTCATTTATCATTTGCATTATGCGATCATAAATGCCTTTCTGTTCAAGCGTTAATTTGGGAATGTTCGATTGGACATATGCCTGAAGATCATCAATGCTGTAACTCTGTTCACGGCGTAAATCTACATCAAATGCAGCAGTCGCAGTTCGGGTTGGTGCTGGCATTCCTAATTGACTAAGAACTTTATTTGCAATAGCTAAGCACTTGTCTTCAATATTTATCAATGCTTCGTTGTAAATGCCTTCTGTAAATTCTAAGGTCATATTGACATTTTCAAGGCGTACTCTATGCAAAATATCCTCAGCCATATGCGATCGATATCTTTCCCATAACTCTGTGGGAGATGAAGGAAAGCAAGCGCTGATTGTTAAAAAACTGTTTTTTCGCGGTCGCGGATATGTGACTGATGAAAAAAATAGATAAAAACAATCCTTGATGCGGATTATATATCATGCTAAAATTTCAGCTCGATTGGTGCAGAACTTTTTGAGTTTTTGAAGCGTACACAAACCAACATAACATTTTTATATATAGATTGTTTAAAACTAAACTTGTGAAGTATTAATGTAGTTATACTGCATTAAAAGCAATAGATAATTTAGTGCCACCAAATGTTTATATAATAATTTTGTTTTTTTAAACAAATAAAAAGATTTGATATGAAATCAAATAACTTAATAAAAGAAATTTAAGGTTAACTAATTGAATTATATCACTTTAACCTAATTATTGTTTTTAAAAAATTTCAAGTATGAAAATGAAATAAAAAACTATAATTTTAAATACAAGTAAAACATTAAGTTTTGTTAATAATAAGAGTATTTATGTATATTAAAAAATTACTTCTTAAATGTATGTATCTTAAAACCTTTAAGACTTATTTAGAAAAACAATAATTTTACATAACTTATAATCAGTTATTTATGCCAATGTAAGATTCACTGAACAGATCTTCCTCATCTTTTCTTTTGCTTAGCAATGACATTCCTACAAAGATAAATCTATTTTAAGGCAACCAATGACAAACCCATTTCCATAAAAGTTTCTAAAAGATTCATGCATTCTCCAAGTTGGGGCTAGATTTGAAGCCACAGCCATGTTGATTATTGTGTTAGAAATACTTTGCACGTGTGATAAGATCTTTAGAGGCTTACTATAAAACAAAGTATTCGATGGTTTCATTCTTGTTAATTAAAAAAGAAATTTTTTTTTGGTTTAATTAGATTTTTCATGGAACAAGAGATGCATGAGGCCTATTTTACATTCTGCAGAAACATAGCTACAACAAGATCTGGATAACTTAGAGTAGTCAGAGAATCAAAGGGAGAAATTTTCTGTGAGGTCATTTAAGGAGAAACCAGTGGCGGCTGGGGCTGCATCTAAATTATCAGTTTAAAATTTGCTAATTACTAGTCAACTTTGATTATTTATTTTACTAATTTTCTTAAATGTAGATTAAAATTGCAAATGAAGATGGAATTTCTACTGTAAGTAATAAAAACCTTCGATAAATAGCAAACCTATTGTGCAATGCATAATTGATGAGAAAAACCACCACTTCAATCAACTAAATCTGATGATTGTTGAGCGATTACATCCAGAGAGTGAAAGTTCCAAATAAGCTGCACCGTTGCCATAGAAACAACTGCTAGAATGGTACCTCCCTCCACGCTAAATCTATAAGGCGTTGTGACGACATGCAACTCTTTAAGAGTTTTGTAAATTCGGCTGCACTTGTAAATTTGATGTACTGATTGGCTTGTGTGCGAGGATGTATGGGTGGGAGAGAAACAAGCATTCTTAGAATTTTCTCCACCAAATGGAAAAAATTTCCATGATAAGTTTACCAATGTGTTTTCTTGTGTTACTTCTTAAGTTAATACTAAAACTTATAATTGTGCCATTTTTAAACATGGAGCTCCATTATAAGTAAGTTAAATAAGTTTTTTTTTCTATTTTATTTCTTAAATCATTTTGCAAATATTGAAAGGAAACTTTGAGCACTGGGAGGAACTGCTTAGTAATCGAGTCTCGAAGGGGAGAAAACCAAGAATAACCATACCAGAGAGTGTGATAATTGATAAACGACTATTTGTCTTTATTACTTTTGAAATGAGACCATCTGTTTCTGACCAGGAAGATTTTCAAAAAATGTTAGGTAAGCAAATTTTATGAGTTAAAATTCAAGTAAATCTTGTTCTGTTTTTTAAAAATTACAAAGGTATCAATTCAGCTCTAGCCTGCACCTGTATGTTTCTTTTCACCTTGCATTGGCAATGTTCTTTCATAATGAAATGATTGCAGAGAATGGAGTTAAAATGGAAAATATATGATGGCAACAAAAAACAATATAATGCTTTAGTTACATGGCGTATGTGTGTTTAAGTGTGCCTGGGAGGCGGGAATGGCTAGAGAGCATATGATGTATAAAAATATGGAAAAGTGCATTGGAAATATGAGAAAGGACTATTGTTACAAATTATCCCTTTAGTCTATGGCTTAAAAGTAAACTGATGCAATATCAATTCAAATTTCCACTGTCCCCTCATGGTAGAATGAAGAACGATGCTTACTAAAGAAAAAGCATAGACATAGAATAATTCTTCAAACAGAGCTTACCAATTCTGTCTTGATTCTGTGATTCTTTGGATCTTCTCCAAGAGTATTTAAATACACTGGAAAATATAAAGTTAGTTACAAAAAAAAAAAAAAGAACAAATAAGAAAACCACATTATTCCACACTTCATACAATTTATGCTAATTCTCTATGTAGAGTATCTAAAGAATTCATTTCAAATTATGTAAATTTAAGATTCATAAATGTGTCGACTAGCTTAAAAGTAGTGATGTACACAACACTACTCATAATGAGAAGGCACTCCCAGGAAGAGGCAACAAAAGATGTGTAATTTAGATTTCCAATCATTAATTTGAAAAAAATAATGCATAAATATTAAAATTTAAATATAATAAAAGTTTCATTTGTTAGAAAAGTTTAAAGGTTCTTGAATAATAAAGCAAATGGATTAGCAAAGTTTAGCGACTTATTAAAGGAAAATCTATTCCTAATCCTAAAATACCATTCGATTTGTGCAAACATGGATGCGCTGTAGGCTCTGCAGCCACCCATTTCGTATTTAACATAGAATAAACAAAACAATTCTTGAAGGTACATTTTGGTTAGTATTATTATGCTGACTAAAGTTTTCAATTATAAAAGAACCAAAAATATAAAACTGTTCACATTGATGGTATTTTTTTCCCTTCATAATTCCACAATTTCATTTACTTCAGTTAATCACAAATAACGTCTGAACAATTTAATGTTTGAGAAGATAATGGTGTTGAGCCACCACAGAAAAATACAGAAAATAAATGTGTAGACGAAAACGCAGTTGCCACATTTGATAATAAAAATTAACAAGTTTGAGCATTTTAACAAGGGAGATAATAGCATCAGGTTAATAAAGCGTGCAGAATTGTTATACTCAACGGGCACAGGACATCATAGAACCAAATATGCGCCACATGTTGACCAAAAAATAAATTTAGAAAGTCTGGTTAGTGAATTAGCCGTTTGAAACTTAATTATTTAGTTTAATTGCAATACAACAGCAAATTCCTACGATGTGTGGTCAATTCGTTAAAACTCTTGTAGTATCCGTGGTTAGAAAAGTAAAATATTACTTAAAATTTAAACTTAAAAGCACTTTTTTTCTTTTTTTATCAACTTATATTTAAGTTTAATACAAAACTATATGCGCAGGTTAACAATATTACCATATAAGTTGTGATTTGCTTGGAACTATATCTTTTCGGCAGAAAGATCCAGCTACATTTTATTCAGTGAGCTCAGGATATGCTGCTTTCTGGTATAGAACCACTTTTCAACTCTCCTCAGATGCTTTGTTGGTAAACCTGCCCTTGTCAATAACAACAATTAAATCTATTTCTGCATTTTTTTTATTCACTCACAAAAAAAAAAGTGGAGCCCCACATAGAGCAGTTGTTCGGAATATCTTGCCGCCAAAAATTAACAGCATAAAATTCACTGCTTTACCAAATAGTTGGTAGTTTTCAGATTATCTGGCGCCATCAACAACACGAGGGCTATAATGAGCCAAAACATTTGTCATTTGACAAGCCAACATACATTTACAGACACCCATGCCCTACTTGGGACTCACACCCGCAACCTTGTGGTCTAGAAGCCAGCATGCTAACCACTATACCGTTTTCCATTTCAAAGATATTTTTTTCAAAAAGAACTTATTTAACATGTAGTAGTTAGAGAACGATGGCAAATGCAAAAAAATTATAAAAAAAAGTTTCATGCTAATGTATTAAAGGAAGTTCAAGTAATTCTTACTGCAAAAGCAACTACAGCAAATGTTTAGAGAATTTTTTCTTTTTTTGGAGTTGTACAATTGTTTCGTAACAAACTGGGTTTAGAAAAAGGCACAAAACTTGTTTTTTTATTCAAAATGTTAAATCCTAACTGTTAAATCTTATACTATATATATTTTAACGGGAAAAAAGAAACAAGAATCTATTTTTTTTTAAAGAAAATAATTCACTAAATGAATTATACATTTTTGGTATAAATATTTTGTATAACATGACTGAGCGATGATTTTGTAAATTAAAAATTATACAAATAGAATAAATTATAATCTATTTTAAATATATCTTGTAATTAAAGACTATTGAACAGTAAGTTTTATATTAATCATATATTAATTTTTATAATTATTCAAAATTATCAATTAAACTTAAATTATAGGCTGCATTTTAAATTTGTTTCTGAAATAGAGGTTTTGTGTTTTAACAACTTATTTCTAAACCTTAAAAATATAATTTTGAGCAATATATCTCTATCATTGATGAATCTAAAAGCAATATTCCATGCATTATGTAGTAAACAATTACCATCCTTTGTATCATACTGTATACATTGAATTTAAAGAATAGTATCTCTAAATAAAATATTAAAATTATTTGAATGTCCACATAAATAGCAACAATTGTTTATTTACTTAGTTTAAATTATTTTCAGAAAGAATATTAATTGTTATTTGAACATTAATATTAATTGTTATTATTCTAGTAAATATCAAATTTAATTTATAAATATGTATACACGTAATTAGAAAAGGATTAAAAAAAAAAAAAAATTAAAAAAAAAAAAAAAAAACTTTTTTTTTTAAATTGTTTTTTTCCAACCCTGATCAAAAAATAAATTAAACACAGCTTTTGATAACCTCAACAATAATTTCCTTTTTTAAATATTGCATATTCAGCATGAATTTTTCCAAATTAATTTACTTCCATGACAATTGTTATAATCAAACAGTTTGTATAAAAAATATCTATTGAACAATTTGAAGCAGAAAAGATTAATTGGTTGAATAGTTTTTTTAGGCATAAGAGCAATACGAGGGCATACTGTGCCAAAAAGGTGAAGAATTTCTAACAATTGAAAATTCTTAAATTTCTGATTCCATGATTCCCACTCAAATCACAGAATGAAAATCTATGACTTTTAAAGATCTAAATAATGTTTTTAAGGACCTTTGAAAATTTGTTTTCAGGCAACATGTCTATATATAAATTTTTAATAAAGTACATTCTACCAAAAAAGTTACAAGTTGGCACATGCACAATACAAATATTTTAGAGAATACCAATACGGTGAAGATAAGAGGTGGTCACACGGTGATAGCAAGTTTGAGTTTTTTTTATAAATTTAGCAGTTGAGCACACAACATCCGCAAAAATTAAGGATTTTTAACCTTTAACTGCTGTATACGGTTTGACAGACCCGCGAGTCATTCTTTGTAGAATGATTCCCCCCCCCCCCCCCCTAAAATATTTCATCTTTGACTTTTATATTAATTTTTCTGATACTATGTTTCTTAAACTTTAAACTGATGTTTATCAATTTGTTTGGCACAAAATGAACCACTTGTTGCCCTTGCACTAAACCACAGCAGTTAAAGGTTAAGGACCTCTAAGCATTTTCAAGGACTTTTAAGCACCTCTAAGCATTTTCAAGTACTTTCAAGGACTTGAAAACAAGTTCACAAATATTAAGCACTTTCAATGACCGTGGGAAACCTGGATTCAAATATAGCTACACTATTTATACATCTCACACGATTTTAGGCAACAAATGGTAGCAGCTGCTATTTTTTACAAGCAAGTGAACAGCCTGTGGTTACTTTTAATTTGATGAAGTTTAACGTAAACAAGCTTTGGTGCAGAATTCTAACCAGAGTTTGAAATCTTACCAACAAATGCATTTGCATCATAAAACATAATGAAATAATTTTGCAATACACAAAACATAAATGAAATCATACTTGAGATAATATTTTCTGTTTTATTGGTCCAGTAGCAGAAACTTTTCTGCCAGTTTGCAACACTAATTTGGGTATTAGAAAATAATCTGCAGCTTAAATATTATTATTATTTCTTTTTTTAAGTTTATATAAAATATACAGCACCTTATGTGTCACACTGTCAAGAACTCCTGTTTTACATAAGCATGGAAATTTGGCAAAATAAATTAAATATTAAAACAGAAATATTTAATATTATTGTATCTTAATTTCATATCATTTTAAGAAACAATCATATACTGTTTTCAGCAAAATGTAAAATTAAACTTTTCAAAACAAACTAGACTGTTTTAGTTAAATAAAGTAGTACACAGATATAATAATTATGCAATTTTATTTTAAAGAAAAAAATTATGCATTGCTTTAAATAAAATTAAACATTTCAAAATATAAAAGATTGTTTTGGATAAATAGACACGATAAGTATACAATTCAATTCTTTACATAAAACAAGGTAAGCAATCTGCATTATCGGTATTTTTAGAAAGAACACATGTGTTAAATTAAAACCAAGTAGATCATGTTCGAAACTTCGTTTGTTATGGATAACTATCAATAAAGAACTCCACAGTATTACAACAAACACATTTAATTTTGACAAACATCAACCGTCGCCTAATCTTTCGAATACGAACAGATATAATTTTTAGATCTACAGATATTCTTTTTAGAACTACACCAGCGTCTTCATGGCAACTCTTGCTTTACAATTCGTAATCGTTGCCACTCACTTACCATTCCGCAACAACATGATGACAATTTTTTATCCATAATTTTAGAAATTGTGGTTGTAGAAAAGTGCTTATGGTAAGAACTACCAAACATCAAAACTAAAGCAGCTTTGAAAAATTTTCATTTTAGGCTTCAAAAATTTAATAAAATGTTCTGCTGAATTGAATAAAACTTATATTTTTTTTCCTTCCATTGTGTTTTGAGTGAGATTGATAGCATCCTTCACAATTTATACGTTTCAGCATGTTTAACTCTAAACTTTGCATGGGATCCCAAACAACAGATATCCCTTGGAATGACTTTTGGTACTCATACTAGCTCCACTATTATACATTTCTGCAATAATGGTTTCATATGATGTGTACAAGGTATCTAGTTTATACGTAAGGTAAGCCAAGGCTGCACAATTAATCACGCTTTCTTTGCTGTATTTTTCCCATCATCAAATTTTCTTGTTTTTCTTTTAAGTACTGCATTCACATTTTTAGTATGTTTCTTACTGTTTAAATGTCTTTCAACATTGTATTTTAAATGTCAAAATGATAGGGCCTAATATGTACTATCTTTAAAGTTTCTACCTTCATTGAAATCATAAAATATAGCAAGACCACAAAAAGAGCAAAGCAATCCATTTTCTCCATGTTCTAAGCAGCCTGACCATTTTTCAATTATCTCAACTGATCTTCCATTTTTTATAAAATAAATTTTTCCTCCCTCTGTTAGATCTTTGTTGTCCACCGATTCTTTTGAAATATGAGCACAGTTCTTTTCCCTTTGAACAGCTAGAGTATTTACTGGTTGCTTTTTAGTACTGATTTCCTCACTAGTTTATGCTATGCTGCATTCTTCATCTTTTCAGTTTAAATCATCTCTTTTCTCCTATTTTTAAATAAATTTAAAACATTAAAAATTTAAATGAACTTATATTGCAACTACCAGAATGAAACTTCGAAAAATGTATTTTGAGATTTTCTGAACAAGCTTTTCTCAGTTGTGCTGCTATTTCGAAGCAACAGTGAAATGAACTCAGATGGTAAAAATAATATTCTCATCCCCTAAAACAAGGCAAGGCCAAACAGGTGCCACCATGGCCTACGACAATATTTTCACAACTACAATAACTCTACAGACATCCCTCTCTTGTCCAGAAGTAACAAAGCGAGTCCCTGAAGTCAAATTCCCGTTACCCAAGACACATTGACATTTTCTTTTTTTGCGAATTATTAGCTAAGAAGCATTTCAATTACAATAACAAGATAGCCTGTTAGTAAGACTAATTATTTATCCAAGTGGAATTTTGGCTTGTACCAATATTTCTTCGAGTGAGGCTGATAAAACTCTAGAGGAAAAACGGGATGGTATACGATAGTGAAAAGGGATCGGTCAATGTCTGGGGGTACTTGGATACCATGCTTTGTCATCTTCTAGTGGTTGCGATCCTATTTTTCAGTTTTTGGCGAATTAGATCCAAAAAGCTTTTTTGTTTTTAAACTTTTTATGCGTTAGTTCAGAGAAATAATCTGCGATGTAACGTCTCCTGACTCGGTGCATATTATCGTAGAGTCTAACAGTTTATATTGCATATGAATACAGCATTTAAGGAAATTCATTGAAAGTTACAAAATTATTTTGTTTACAACTGATAAGATAGAATGAAAATATATACATACTGTAGAATAATGCATTCAAAGCGTAACCACTAATCAGATTCAATCTTGCTCTGTCTAGAGGAGGTAGCTGGAAAAAAATATCATAAGAAAATTCATATTCATTCATATAAAGCACGTTTCTGCAATGCATAAAAATGTACAGATGTGGAGAGATAAAAATCTTGCCTTACCTTAATATCAAGTGAATTAACATTTGTCGTCGTCAAAGGCTGAAGAACCTCCTCCATTTTTTTCAAGTTTTCATGGAAAGTTTGAAGATCTTCCACAATTTCGCTGGGAATGTCCATGTCAGTATCTTTTCCTTGTGACATACCAGGTAAATTAATAGAAAACTTCTACAATTAACAACAGAATCAAAGAAATGAAAATACCAAAATTTAATAATTGGTAACAAATGTAATTTTATTTTTGACGAGATTTAGTAGAATTTTTTTTTAGGTTCGCATGCTGGGCGTGCTTAGCAAGTTTATAAACATTAGTAAGCTACGTTGAGTTGTAGGTTGTCAACTTTATATATGGAGTTTATGTATGCATTTTTTTAAGGTGACTAAAAAAACTCATTTTAATGAAAAGATGTTTTTAAAATCTTTTTAAATGTATATATATCATATAAAAATTTTGAAAAAGCATTTTCTGGATATTTAAAATGTATTGAATTTTTTTTCCCCAAAAAATATGGTACTAGTTTCAGTTTCAAGGTAAGTTCATATTTTCTTCTGCCGCCAGCAACAAATTTTGCCGTGCAACGTTGTTGATTAAAAACTAAGGTGAGCTATTTAAATATTTTAACTAATGTTTCACGTTTGCAACAACCCAAATGATTTTTTAAGAACAAATAGTCTTAGTTCCGCAGTTCACAATTACCTTTCCAAGTGAACGCTATTTTCTCTATCTGCTATTAAGTTTTTAATTATTTCTGACAAGCTAAACTGACGTGTATCTTCTTAATATACTTCATACATTATTCAAACAAAGCAGTAATTAAAATTAACTCATTCTATCTTAAAAAATTTTAATTACCTAATTTGAACAAAATATTTTTGCAACTACAGGTAAAGTTGCCATATTTCTTTAAAAATACCATGATACCATACCATAATCAAAATTAAATTTACCGTATAAAAGTTAAATAACTGTTAAAATTTGCGTACAAGGTTGATTTCATTCATGATTGGCCCATTTACAATTTAAATTCATGGTATCATTGTTTATAAGGTAACAAGTTGTCTTAAACTTATGTATATTATACAAAGTGACCTTCCTATACCTAGTGCCAGCACTATGCATTAGGCGGGTCGAAAAAGTTGAAGTATCTTAAATCTTTTTGCGATACTGCAGAAAAGTTGTGAACTCTCACCATTAAGAAGTGTGTAAAATCTTATAACTCTGAATTGATATCTTCTGTTACCTCAATGGATCGAAAGATGGACTAAAAATGCTTAAAAATTAATAAATAATTACAAATTTCATTTATCATATTGTGGGGAAAATCCTCATTTGTTTCTCACTTTTGTAAAATCCTAACCTATGTGGTCTTTTAGAATGACTCCTGTACTCCTTCTTTTGATTGTGGGTTATGTGTATGCCCATCAGAACCAGCAGCCATACCAGCCCCCTGCCCAGCCTGCATATCAGCAACAGGTTCCCCAGCATGCCCATCCACAGCAAGCTGTAGGAGGCATTCCGCAAGGAACACAGCCTCCGCAAGGACATGCTCACGGAGGACATGTCCCACAGGCAGGGCAGCCAAATCTGCTGAGAGACAAGACACACGTGCAAGACAGAGAGTAAGTGTTTAATTGCATAGGCAGTGCTAGAAGTGTGGGTAGACGCGGGGTGAGGCGTCCCCCCACTTGTCCAGAAAATTACTTTCATTTTTGTTTTGTTTAAAGCAGATTCAGTCAATTTTTCTTGGAAATGCGCGGCGAGTTTCGGCCTCCGTTGTCTGGGATTATTGAGGAGTGGATAGAAAAAGATATATTTTTTGCACATAATTTTCTGTTTTGTCCTCGACCATTTACTTTAAAATATTTTACGTTTTGTTGATTATTAGTAGAAAACCGTGTATTCCTCCAACTAACCTTGGAAAATCACTTTTCTTTGTTATAATTACTATAAAATTAGTCCATAGATTTATAGATTCCGCACATACAAATTACACATATTCCGGAAACGAATATAAATTTTTATGCAATAAACGATGCAAGATTAAATCGATACAAAATGTGTAGTTTTTTTTTTTTATTAGAATTCCGGATAAACCAAATTATCTACTGGAGAATGTATTCCTGATGCTGTGGGTAATGGAATTTCGATTACGAAACCCTCTTTCTTATACAATTGAAACAAACTAGATTTTTTATAGATTCGGCAAATAACCACAGTATATGTATTTTTCCGAATATATTCCGGAAAAAAACATTTCCCATTAAGAATATTAAGGTTTTTAGCTGAGAATTCACAGTTGTTTGAATAAAAACTTCGGCATTCCGGATAAACCGGAATGAAAAAAAAATCGCTTTTTATGATAATATATTAATTTCTAATCCGTGCAGCAGAGTCCGATAAAATGGACGTGCGTACGATGTACGCAGGAAATCGTCAGTTCCCGCAGGAAATTAAAGTTAAGTACCGTTTTTTTTTTTTTTTCTTTTTTTTAATGGAGAAATTCCAGTTAGGCAGGGCGGGAAAGGGGGAGTTGTTAACTCCCGTAACGCTTGGAGGGGAGAGGTTGGGGTGAGGGATGCTATTCTCCATATAGTTTACCACCTGTTACTTCGATATAGGAAGGAGAAATTCCAGTTAGGTTGGACAGAGAAGGGAGAGGTGTTGACATAAGGGGGGAAGGGGGTTTTATTTCCCGATTTTGGAATCTGAACCTATTGAAACATGTAATTACACTGAGAGTTTATTTCCTTCATTCTTCCTTTTTAATTTGAAAAAATTCTTGGATATTCCATTGTAATTTAAAAGAAACCACATTTTTCTTTAAAATGATAAGGAGCTATCCAAGCAAGACGATGAAGATGAAATGCTGTATTTGCAAGAAATGTTGGAGCAAAACTATTCACAGCATTTAAATCGAAAGCACAAAAATGAAAATAGTTACGAAAGGAGGCATGCTGGACAAGCATCAGTGTTTGTTGCTATCATTTCACAAGCTTAACCTTTAACCAATCACCTAATATTGCAACTGGAAATGTGCCATTGGAAACCGATATTTATCCTGGAGAGTGGTGCTTCCAAAATCAATGCCAAGAAGATTTTGAATTAAACAACTTTTAATTCTCAATAGTATGTAACATTTAATTTTCTTCAGCAGTATAATTTAAAGCTCACAGACTTGCAGGAAATTTTTGGATATGGCATTTGTGTACGCAGGAAGAAAATATTTTTCTGGAGCCCTGCCGTGCAGATTCAGCTATTTCACCATAGCAAATTAAAAACCATCAAAATAAAGAGAGAAAAACACTCAACTTCGAAATCTCAAATAAAATTTTTAAACAAATACAAACAAAACTGTTTTTTCCAACCCTGCTGTAAATTGTGCAGCTGCTGCTGGCTAATCAGTGAGGAGGATCCAAAATATTTCATTTAATTTTTAGATTAAATTTTTGTATCTCGGAGAACAGGGACGTTGCATGTTTTAATAGGAAGACAACCTTTAACCTAATGCTAACTTAAGTTCCTGATGTTGTCGAGATACAAATAGCTGTAGCCTAGAGGTGACGTACTATTCTGTTAAAGCTGAAGTCAATTGCAAGTTAGAGAATACCTCCTTTTGCCCAGTATCTAGTCTTTTTAATAGCTTCTTTACTTTAATCTAATAATTTTAATTATGATAACTTTTACATTGATTTGGTTTTTGATTAGTCCTTTTTGTCCTGAAGGCATATCAAAGAGCACTTGCAAGGAGTGGTGAACACTCCTGATGTTGGTAAAATGTCGGAGGAAGAGCTTCAGTTCCACTACTTTAAAATGCATGACAATGATGACAACAATAAGCTTGATGGATGTGAACTCATCAAGTCTGTTCTTCATTGGCATGGTGAGTATATTATTACTCTATTTCTTGAATATATCATCCCAAGATTTGAACTCTAATGTTATAGCTATTATGTGTAATCTCGATATTATACATAATGAATGGTTATTATACATAATGAATGGTTATTATACATAATAAACATTTATTATATATAAGATCCAAATTAATCATATCCTAAAATATTGAATAGCTCAATAGGTCTTCAATAAGTATTTTTGTATAAATTTTGAAAGAATCTAGCATTTTCTCTGTTTTAGCTAAAAAAGATGCACAGTAGTTTTTTTTGGAGCTTGTGATTTTTTATAAATGATTTCAATTATAAAAAATAGAATGTGGGGATTTTCTTTTGTACTCGTAGTTGTCAGGAGAATCAGTTGTTATCAAGTCTCAAACTTAACTTTTCAACTGTAGAACAATTTCTAGAAAATCCAACCTGTTTTATTTCCAGAATGAAACACATTTATGTTTTTGAAAAACCGCAATTTAGAATTTGTAATATCAATGTGATGAGCGTCTCCAAAAGATATTTGTTTGGAACTACCGACTTTTTATTTCTGCTACTTTTAAGTGCTTAACATAGCCAAATATGTCTCGTAATTTTGAGCATCTAGAAGAATACCAGATCAAAATCTTCTAGTATAAACCCCTCTCTCCAACCCCACCACACGAACAAGAGGACATTGAGGCCACAACAGATTTAATGTGCACCAGTCCCCATTCGGTACACACCGATATTTGGAAGACGGAGGATGCTTTTTAATATTCAATATAAATAAATAATTTGGAATTTATCAACAATTATTTGATATTAATTAATTAGAAGTTATATTTGTAAATTATAAGCTATTTGGAATGCTTTACTAATTAGATATTATTGCATATTTTTCGGGTACTGTAATCTGTTAAGTATGAGACATTTTAGAGTATTTAAGACGGGTCGTCACCCTAGCCCTGCCTTATAAATCCAATGCTTCATTTTCCCCACAATATTTGCCTGAATATTTCTTTAAAATAAATAAATTTATTTAACAGTTATAACAATAGCATTATTAGCTTATACAAAAACAAAATTTTAAATAAAAATATAGAGTACTTTTATTTATTGCATTTAAAAAGTTTTTATAATCTGGCTTATAAAGCTTTTATAAGTTAATTTATAAAACTAAAAAAGTCATTATAAGCACTAGTTATTTTATCTTCAATTTTTGTTAAAGAGTTTTCATTACTGTTATTATGCCTGTTATAGAAATTCATATGTCCTGAAAAAATGGAGCATTATGTCCAAGTGACAAGGATATGCTGGTGAACCGTCTTAAAAATGTTTTTAGAGATTTAGAATGTTTCATTGTATACATTGTTTGATATTGTAATGTTTGTATATCTATAAATTATTTTTAGAACATTTTTTATGTTACAAGAACAATTTAGAAAATTATATAAAATGACTTGATTTAAATCACATGAATTAAAATTATTGTAAGTTCACCATTGCTCTTGAAAATAAGCTATGATTGCAGTTATTAATAATATCAAGAACTCATTATCAACTATAATCGTGAAACATAGCGTTAGGTCGATGATTTGTGCCTTGAACTGAAGCGAGCAATAATTTTTACTTGTTACTTCAGAGTCTACACAATTTTTTAACTAAACTGCAGTATTTTTATGTTTTAGCAGTCAAAAAGAATATTTTCCAAATATTTTAAATATTCCTCTTGTGAGCAGCTAAAAATATTTTAAATTAATACAATTTCACTGTCTGTGCAAGAAAGTTGAATATCCATTGTGTGAAAACATCTTTAAGTGTGCAACTCTAAATTTATTGAATGACATTGTTGAGAACATGTTGGTTTATTTCCTGGATGTAATTGAAAGAAAACAGTTTAATGTTTCACCACTTCCAAGGGCAAGTTCATATGCCTTAAAAGCTGCTTACAAATTGTGTAAAATCATAACTTGAATGTCCTGATTCATGCAATACAACTGCATATAAAAAGTTCCTATAACTAAAAAGAACCCAAAAAACTTTGAATATTACTGGTTTTACAACAGCGTTAGTTAACATTGTCTAAGTGAAGAGGATTTAAAGGTTTAATATACCCATGTTTTACTAAGCCATACTAGTGATAAAAGGTTAAAAATTTCCTAATTAAAGGCTTACGAATTACTTAATATAAGTTCTATGACATCTATAACTTAAGCTGTATCTGATTAAATTGTATATTTTCTTAGTGGAAGAAAGTAATGCTATGGGTCCAAATGCACCACAAGCGGGAACAACCAAAATCTTCCAAGACGGTGAACTAGCTCTAATGATTGATCCTATTCTTGACATGGACGACAGGAACAAGGATGGTTTCATCGACTATCCAGAATTTGTGAACGCCCAGAAATCTCGGGGATTTTAATTCTTACAATTGTTTTTAATGTATCAGAAGATTGTATTATGTGCAAAGATTTTTAAATAGTTGCACGATTTTGAATCTCGTCAAAAGAACATGTTGTATCCACCAGACTTAGCTTTAATAAGTATTGTTTTATTGCCTTTTTATGTGGTATGGGGACATTCTTTGAAAACTACTTACTTCTGTATTAGAGACCTTGTTTTACAACTTAAGATATGCTGGATATTTGCAAGTAAGGAGTTTCAGATTTTTTAACATTCCATCTGAAATGTATTTTATATCAAGTGTGTAATAAAGTATTTATTTTGTACATTGTAATGTTTGTTTTTATTTACATTGTATGTTTACATTTAACTATTTTTAAAACATAAATCATTTACTGATTTCTTTAACAATCCTGTGTGTTGGTATCTATTTAAAATCAATATACTTCAAATAATAAGAGAAGGTGTTAATATTTTAAATTACGCTTGACAAATATTCAACAAGTGATTGAATACCACACTGATTTTCAAGTGTTAGAAATAAATGGTATTCTGTCATATAAATATTTTGTTAAATACAATTATTAAACGCATTATAACGAATTATACAGGCATAGTAATAAAAATTTGTCAGTTAAAAGTGTAACTGCTAAGTCTGCAGGCTTACAAATTTAAGTGAAAAAATATAAAATGTGAATAGTTCACTGTGAAGTACTTTATTTCAATCAGTAGTAAATGTACATAATTACAACATGGCAACATTAAAAATAGACAATTAGAAAATTTCTTTTCCTAAATTCTTATTTTTTAGAAATTTAAAAAATTTATTTTTTTAAATTAAAATAGATTTGCTTGTAAATTTATTTTTTTTCCAATACAATTTGTTGATGGTACCCTTTTGACTTGGACCTCTCATTAGGAAAATGCCATAATACTTTACTTACACTAATCATCAAAAAGTTATTGCAACCTTGTCTCTCCTAACATTTTATTGTTTCTACAACTAAATACTTGAACATTTAGAGAAGTTCAGCAAAATACCTGGGTTTATTTGAAAGGAAGCATCTATATATATATTTTCTACACCAGATGAATGGGAAAAAATTACTCATTGAGCAGTTTTATTAAATTAATTTTGTTAATTTAACTAATATTTGATTTTGTGCTTTTTTATTTTATAAATAACTGAAATCTTATCAGGCATTTCATTTTGCGCTTTTTGTTTTAAAAATAAAAGTAATCGAATGAAACAATATGTATTAAATTTAATCCCTTGGGTAGAGAAAGTGGATTGCTAATAATTGTGTTATACTAAACTATTTTCACTTTTAACCATTTAAAATTCAATTAGAAACTAATGTGATCATAAGTTTAAAATAATCTGTAAAACATTTCTTCTATTTTGAATATTTTCTGATAATGCCTTTATAAATTGGTTGATGATTGTTATCAACTCCACTCTATGAAGTTAAGTTCAAAAATTTTAAAAATAAAGCTTTTCATAAATATTTTTTTTGTAATTTTTTTTTTTTTTACAAAAGAAAAGGGTCTTGTATTTTGTGGTTTTGTTTTATTATTAATGATAGCTGCTTTTTGTCTTATCCGATTAAAATTCTCTGTTGCAATTGCAGTATCTGTAATACTAATTTTAGCATTTACTTTTAATTTAGTGAGAGTTTAGGTTACTATCATTTAATGTTTGGTTTTTAATCGATGGCTTTCATTTTAATACTTATACACGTTTAAGAAACATCAGTTCATAAAATTGGGAGAAACGGTCACACAAACTAAATCGGAACTACCTAGTATCTTGAAGTAATCAGAACAAAGTCATAAATTTATTGCAAAATGCAAACCGGTAATGAAACCGATTAACGGCAATGGATAAATCATTTTTACCCTCATGGAAGATTTCTATACAAGCCATTTGTTGCATGAAGATTTACTGAATGGATATGATACACTGGGTCTCTATTAAAGTTATTTAAGGACTGTTGACTTGGATAGAAATTATGGCTTGGATATAAAATATGGACCTATAAGGACAATTCTTGTTACAAAGACCATATGAAACTTTTTTGTAGCAATAAATCAGGAAAGTAGTCTATAATTAACTCAATTTTTTCTTTCAAAAGAAAGGGAAAAAAAATACTCTGTAGTACTGTAAATTGTGTCATTCGTTTTAAGTGTTCCGTTCTCCGAAGGTGAAACATGGAACACTTACAGAATTACTTTGATGTCGTTCGTTCGGAATATTAAAAGTTGCAACTCCAAAAGCTATTCAAACAAAACTTTTTTTCGAAGAAATTTATTTTGAAGTTTTAAATTTATTTCTAATTCAAGAAATTTTTTCTTTTCTTCCTTAAATTGCTTTATGTCTGATACAAAATTAAAAGGGTTTCAAGACTATTTCACACACGTCTTGTTATAAATTTTATCAACATAAGTGTCGGAAAGAACTTGATTTCCCTCTTCTCCTTTACTTCCGAAACTCAAGAGGAGGAAAAGTCAAGAAAGTAGAAGACTATGAATAGCTCATAGGAAAACTGTTTTGGTTCATCAAAATAACTAGGATTCAAAGAAATAGCTGGCTATGAATGGCTTCGGTACAGAAAACAAACTGCGTATACAATACTTCCTGTTCGTGATCATATTGGTTTATTTTGTACAATACTGAATTACCATTCAAAGTGATGCAAATTCAAATCTTGGCTTAATAAGTTCATAAATTATTCTAAAATTAAATGGTCATGATCGAATATAAGTCACCTCAGTGTCCGGATACGGTTTACAGTCGGCGTGTGAGTATTGGCAGTTGGCAGTTTTTATTTATAGACCACTTTCATGAACTTTTGACATTTCACTTTTATTTTTAGGACATCCTGTGCCTTCCACCAATAAAACACTTATAATATATACATTATCTAACTTCAGTCCACATTCTACGCCAACCAAAAGTTCTTCGCTTGGGATGCATCATCCAGCCACTGTAACCTGGGGTTGTTTTCGCAGCCGATCACCTCATTCCTCTCTGTCACCAGAATCGGAACTGGACGCGGGTTGTTTTCTATAGTCCCAAACCCTGTCCCGTTTTGGGACAAGAGTATCCTACCGTTGTCCTGAGTCTTGTAGATGGTGGCGATTTTGCTCATCAAGGGCAGCTCTTCGCCCTGGATCAGGTTCTGCTTCATCCTTAACCATTTTAGTTCTTGGGTCTTCCTGTGGAGATATGGCTCGTAGAAGTGGACTGAAAGGCAGATGAATGCCTGCGAATAAGAAAGAATTATGATATGAGTTCAAAATTAAAAGAGTATCAATTTTTTGTTACAATTTTTTCAGTGGAGTGGGTCGGACACATGCGATTGACTTCCAAGAAACATCTCTACGTATCATAAGGATAAATGAGAAAACACAGTCGTTTAAACTATAGGAGTGTGGAACATCGCATAAATTTCGATTTTACTTAATACTGGTCACTGCATTTAAATTTGTCATGGATTGGTGTAGTTTTCGTTTTATATTTTCATTATATAAAAAAAAAAAAAAAAAAAAAAATGGCCAGTTTGGTGATATTTTTAAAGAAAATTGTTACATTGAAAGAGAAAAAACACCATCAAAATGGCGAAATTGGCGATATATTTTTCGATAAATATTACAAAAACCTTTCTTGTAAGTACAACAGAGAAGAAACAGTAGTTGATGGGCGATGGTCAAGGGAAGAGAACTCTGTGTTAAAGACATTCTTTTCCCCCCTTTTTAAGCCTTTGTAGGGAATATGCGTTAACCGGGGAGTCTAACCCGGGACTCCTAGATTCGTAGACAGGTGTTCTAACCACAAGGGAAAAATAATCACTAGTACCTAGGAGTTGTATCTGTCTTTTGTACACGAGACCACCACATATCCCCTTAAGGGCGCTTACTACTAAACAAAAATTTCGATTTTGCTTTGAGCTGATTTCGGTGGCAACACAAGGGGAGGGTCCATATTCTCTGGGTAGTGATACTTGATTGGACAGCAGTGGATGATTGACAATGTCAGAAAAAGGGGAGCCTGGTGAAGAGATACTCCTCATATGACCCCAGAGGTCACACTGTCAAGAAGTTAATCACTTTCTTTTGCCCGGGTAAGAGGAACCTAGTTTGTTGAGACTGTAGCCAGCCAAAGTTTGTAGGACGGGCAAAAAATTTCCCAGGAGGGGCAGAAATATAAATTATTTAATTGGTTTTCAATTAATTTTTACAATTATATCAATTACTACAAATTTATACAATTTTTACAATTCGTAAAAGAGTATTTATCAGAGAACTTTATGAAGTACATATACAAAAAAATATTTAAAAAAAGAAACATTGTTAATGTTATTTGGATGTAATGTTATTTTTATTAATTCTTTTAAAGACCAGAAATTTTTTTGATAAAAACAAAACTTTCAATTTAAAATTTTTTAAAGTATATTTAATACAATTCTATTCCTTTATAATATTCTATGCTTGTCCATCTCTTAATTTTTCACACATTTCAACTTAAGAATATCTATTTTAAAAATAATTACAAATATAAAAATTAGTACAAGTTACTTTTACATAAAAAGTTTTTTTAACACAAAAAGTTTTTTCGAAGTTCCGTTCTTACATTTCTATTTAAAAATATATATTTTTAAACAAATTACATTATCCTATCATTGGTCTTGTGGAACAGCTACATAACTCTTTAACAAACTTGTCATTTAAGAAATTCTTTAAGCATTAAAAAGTTATTTAGAAATTCAACTAATAGAATTGCATTTTCCTTTATTTTCTCCTATCATTTTCAATACTCTGAAAAATTTATCAGAACTATTATAATATAAAAACCCTTTTTCTATTTCTTTGCATATATTATTAATTATAATATAAAATAATAGAAATTCATTTTCCTATTCTTGGTCTTACATTAAACCTTTTGAAACTTTTTAAAATACATAGCATAAAAAAATCTAAAATAAAATGATAAATGTTAGTATAATTGCAATTTCCTATCTTTACACATATTAAACAATTTCAAAACTATCTCTACTCCAAATGCCAAAAACACTAGATTTGCCATCCTGTCGTGGCCCATTGACATTCTTTGGGGACTATTTATGGCCGTCAAAGTGGAAAAGGTAGATTCGCAAGTTGCTGTGCTACAACCGAAGGTATCTACAGCAGCAAAAAGTTCGTTTCTATTCAATCATAGATATAAAGGTTTACAAGTAAAAACAAATGATTGGGATAAATTTTTCCAGGACGGGCATTGCCCGACCTCGCCCCCCTCTGGCCACATGCCTGGTTGTAGCCGATCTCGCTATCCTAATAAGTGGGCTGCGTGTATAGCTGTAATGCTACTTTTTTTTTTTAAATAATTTTGAAACTTATTTATATTTATAATTTTTTTTTTTATTAAAAATAAATATATTTAAGAGTAGAAATAGATTTGTACTGTTAATTTAGAAAAAAAGTTTAAATAGGGGTGCCAGACGAGTTGAAAAAATAAGTTATCCATGGTACCATAAGAACTTATCCTGAAACTCATTACAACGTATCAATTTCAAGAGACGTTTATATGGAATTTAATTCAATTGTGAATTCTGGATTGTAACGCAATAAAGTTATTTTTTAATAAATAAAACAAAGGTAATAGGTTGTTTTTTTTTTAAATTATGAATAGCTCAATATATAAAGATTATTTGTATTGTAATTATGTCGTTACATAGAGAAATTATGGTAAACATAATTGAAAATAAAAACAGCAAATAATTTCGCAAGGCAACATTTATTCTTGTTTACATTTTCAGTGATTAGAAAGTTTTGGTGTTCTTTTACATTAAACATATGGCAATATTTCCTGGAAGAAAAAAAGTAATCCTTCAAACTCCTACACTCTACAAGCACATTTTAGGACATTGTCATCTATAAAATCATTAAAAAATATATATATACCTTAAAAGGTACAATCATGTTTACTATTTCGTTATATTCATTTTGAAACAAAATTTCAATTTAATAGAGATCGAGGCAAGCTGTTGCAATTCTAATAATTCACAAATTCACATACTGATTCGTCAAAGTTCGTTGGAGTAATAACAAGTAATAAAAACTGTTTTTAGCACCTACATAAATTTTTTCAAATTATCTTCAATAAAATCGATAACTCTAAATCTTTATAAGGTATTTGAATATTCCTTCGGGACAGTTTTCAAACAAATTCAGTTTCAACAAATTTATTTTATTAAATTTGTTGAAACAGAAAAGAATGTTTTTAAACCGATTTCAGCTATAATTAGTGACCAATGGGATAGTTTACAAAAAAAGCATGACGCATGTTTAAACAGTGTGCAAATCAAGATGGATTTAAGTTCTCAACGAAATTAGCATTTTAATGCAAGCGATAAAAGAAAACTTTATGGGATACAAGACGTTATTATGATGAACTATAATTGACGTCTATGTTTATTGTTGGTTTTAAAACCCTCTTATTTGCTATATTCAATCATTCGTGTAATTCCCTAAATATTACAAATTGTTGATGTACCAGCGAAGTCTTAGGGACATTACGTAGTTCCATTATTTCCAAACTATGCAATAAAAAGCTTACAAACGGAAAAGGTGGTAAAATGTCTTCAATATGTATCTGTTGTATAAGTAACACACACACACGCACATACACAAACACAATTCCACCAGAATTTAGTTTTTTAAAATTGACGAAATCACTTTCCTTTAAAGTATAAGAAAACGAATTTGTTTAAACAAATTAAAAACATTTTATGCTTCACTATTTAATCCATATTTTAATTGTTTTTATGGTGATTTTAATTACTCTTTTTTGTGGTGCATGCTTTCCATAGCTATTATGTGCAGTAAAATATACATTTGTCTACATTAAAAACGAATAAGGTTCGAAAGAATCATGTTACAATTAAAATTAAAAAAAAAAAAAAATGGGAAAACATTTATTGAATCCACTAAACATATAAGCAAGAATAAAACGTTAATAAATTACAATTACTATTCAGTCATAATTAGTAATGAAACAATCACAGATTCATAACTAACAGGTAACTTATATAATTGAGTAATCGTAGTAGAAAAATAAACGGTCATTTAACCATGATAATAAAATAATTATTACATATAATATTGTCAATAGATAAATAAGACAAAAATAAGTAAAAAAAAGATTTGTTCAGGATGTGTGTAAATGAATAAGAAAACAAAGTATGATTTTGGGGAAGATCAGTAAAAAACTACCCCGCATTTGCATTATGAAAGGGAGGAAGCCCAGAAAACTCCCATCTCAGGCAGACTGGCAATCAACATCAATGGACATTCGTGTATATTCTTCAAAGCAGTTGTGTATATTCTTAAATTTTAACTTTTCCTTTTTGTTAAATCTTTCTTTTTCTGAATAGCTTCTAGTATTGATGCCGGATCTCTGATTTTCATTGATCTAGTGAAACGTGGATCTATTAACTCCGGCAAAAAACAATCGAAGTAGAAATGCGTCAATTTCTTCTCCACGTAAACCAAAGAACATAGAAATCGCGGACAAACACTAAAAACTTTCTCGTCTCTGACTTCCTTTCCAGTGTAGGCGTACGCTTGATGGTACGTTAGTCTATGGTCTGTAGCAAACGGAAGTGCATTGCCATGGTTACTAGATAAGACGGGTCACTTACTGGTAACTTGATCCTCTTAGTTCCCCTGGAATAGTATACTGCTAATCAACCCGTTTTGAAAATTCCCTGATCTCCTGTTGGGGAGAGAACGTGGAATTCGATTTCGAATATAACCTACATAAATTTTGTCGAATTAGCCTCAATAAAACAGATAACTCAAAATCTTTATAAGGTATTTTAATATTCCTTCGGGGCAGTTCTGAAAAAATGGAGTTTCAACAAATTTATTTAATAAAATTTGTTGAAACAGAAAAGAATGTTTTTAAACCTAAATAATGAACTTTGGAGGTTCAGCAATAATTAGTGACCAATGGGACAGTTTACAAAAAGAACATGACCTATATTTAAAAAGTGTGCAAATCAAGATGGATTTAAGTTCTCAACTAGATTAGCATTTTAATGAATGCGAAAGAGACATTTTTTTTTTTTGCAAAAGGTTATGTAGCTCTGATTTTTTTTTAATATGTTATAAAGGTCTGTCCCGTGGTTTATAAACCAAGTTTTTGCTAACCCTTGTGGTGCAGGGTGCAACAAAAACGAAGTCGTTTTTCAGTTTATACGTCAAAACTGTTTGCCAATGCATCTTAGAAACAAACATTATATTCAAAAGTTTTAGAGTATTAAATTTTCTATGACTTTTGAGCACGAAGTTTTTTTTGTAGAACTATTATGTATATAGTTAAACCGCATGAAAGTCAACACTTTTTCGTAAAAATACTATTTTTTTAAGATTTGTGTCGAGTTTTTTGATGTCTCCATAATGGTACGTCTTAGAGAAAAAAAATTTCAGTATAAGCTGTAGAACAATAAATTTCCTACAAGTTTTATACAACAAGTTATTTTCTAGGACTAATAACAAAAGAGCTACTCTGGTTTTTGCATTTTTCGTGGTGCACCAAAAAAAAAAAACGCTTTTCAGTTTATAGATCATAACTCTTATCCTAAACACAAATATTAAATTTAAAACTTGTAGAGTATTAAATTTGCTATAATTTTTGTACATAATTGGATTTTGTAAAACTATTATGTAAAGAGTTAAGTAGCATCAAAATAAAAACTTTTTCGTTGATTTTACTTTCGAACTTTATAACAAGAAAAGAAATTTATACAATGTAGAAATAAGTACGAAAATTTTCAGAAAAACACAGGGTAAGTAAAACTCTAAAGAAGTTAAAAAACAAACAAAAAAACGCACGGTCTTCACAGAACTGAAGTTATCTATTAATAAGGGTAAAATAATACCAAAAACCATCAGTGACACACACAAAACTAGGGGTGTGGAACATCGCACAACTTTCAATTACACTATAATACTGCAATATTATAGTGTAATTGAAAGTTGTGCGATGTATATTTTCAAACCCTATGCATATACATATGGGTGATTGAATCTTAGTAATCCGCTTTTGAATCTTAGCAAAAAATATTTCATCGGTTTTTTTTTTTTTGGGGGGGGGGGGGGAGTTAGGGGATTTATAATTAAAAAATTAACTTTGAAACAATCTAGTCATGTGACGCATGTTTATAGAATAGTTTTTGATGCTGAATCGAATGAAAAGAAGGCAAGACGCTATTACCAATCAAGAAAAAGTTAGTCCTTCTTATAAACGAAACAACATGTAAAAAGCGAGAAAAGGTAAAATTAGGCAAAGAAATAAAAAATTATTTAGCAGAGAAGTGTGTTTTTGAAGTGGGGGAGGGGGGGGGGAGAGGGAAGGGAATGACGAGTACGTGTGGAGTATTTTTTGATGAAATTGACGATTTTTTTACTCGAATAAAAAAAAAAAGGAAAAAAAAAAAAAGACTATATAACTATCCTCCATAACAGTTATAGTCCATTTGTCCACTTTATAGACGAAAATACATGTAATATAAAAGTTCATGTAATGAACCAAAACTGAGTGGAAAAAAATTAAAAAACATCCAAAATTTAATTGAAAAAGTACCAGTTAGCAATAAAATAAGTAAATATAGTTATGAATAATTGAAATAGTAAGTAAGCAAAAACATTAGTGATAAAAAATAAGTAATGAAATAAAGTAGATTTTACACAAGTAGTTTAGTTTATAAAAATGACTTTGTAAAATAGTCTACAATACACAAGTCTAACAGGCCTAGATTATACTAAAATTAATTTTCAGTTTAAAAAAAACCCCTCCACCCCCTCAAAAAACGTCCTTCTATGCTATATAATTTCTTTATTCTCATGACAAAACGTTTTTGCCACTACCAAGTTTCATGAACGGACCAATTTTTTACTTCTTTATGTCGTATTTTACCTTTCCTCACTTTTTACATGTGCTTTCGTTTATGTACTGTAACTTCTTCTAGATTGTTTAACGACTTGCTTTTTTTTTTTTCATTCGATTTAGCATAAAAAAATACTCTAAAATCATAAGGCCAAATGCTTAGATAGTTCCAAAATTAGTTTTTCAGTTATAAAAATCCCCTAATCCCCCACGCTCCCCCCAAAATAAACACCCTTCTTTGCTAGATATTTTTATACTCTTTTGATTCTTCATTTTCATGATAAATTAAATGTTTTTACCAAGTCTCGTGATAAATGAAATGTTTTTGTCAAGTTTCGTGAACGGAGCAATTTTTTTATTTTTGTATCCTATTTTACTTGTACTATATTCGAACATTTTCCTAATTTAGGAGTTTTCCAACAAAAAAAAAATAACAAAAATAATAATAATAATAATAATCGAAAACCGCAAACTTAAACTGTCCTTATATCAAATATATTCTCATTCCCTCTAAAATATTCAATCTTGGAAAATGAACTAACGTTTTCATGAAGGACAAGTTTCAATACGCCATCAGCCACCTTTTACCACTGAGCTAAGAATATCTTTAGCTCAGTGCCTTTTACTGCACCACGCCAGAACACGGAATCTCACCCCATTCCATTTCCTAGAAAAGGGAAGCGATCCCCTCCCCTTCTCCCCTATCCACTCCACAAAGTAAAAAAAAAAGCAAAAAAAAGCCAGCTCTTCTCTGACAATTAAGGTGGAGCTTATAGGAGGCGTGGTTTTCACATTTTTGTCTTATAGTTAGCTTCAAAGTTTGTCTAAAATTGACAGTTTGAAAAATAAAATTGAAGTTTTGAAACTTGAACTAAACAGATAATAGTTCAATATTTATTTTTCAGTCGTCAGTTTTTAAATATCTCTATTCCTTTTCCTGTAAAATGAAGTTAAAGTAAAAAGGATTATATTTTTTCTATTTAAAAAAAATTTAACAAAATTTATGACAAAACTAAAAAGATTCAAAGAATCCTCAGAGATATATCTATCCAACAGAACAAACCCTGCAGAAGTATTCTCAAAACTTCTTTAGCAAAATTCAAGCATTTTGTTGCATATTTTCCCATTGCCTTAGCATTAGAGGGGATATTCAAGATGGACGGTATAGAGGAGCATTAACAGTGAGTCGCGAAGGGAGCGAACGATTGAGTTGCTTGCGCGAGAGTTGAGTGTGTTGCGTGAGAGAGTTGAGTGCGGTGCGTTTGACAGTAAATCGCCATCGTGCAGCAGGGATGATTATGTGACAGTCGTGTCGTATTTTTCAGAAGGCGCCAATAGATGGCATCATGATTCAGTTGTCGGGTAGTCACCACTTTGTAGCGAAGGTGCGCTGACCGGGGAGTCGAACCCGGGACTCCTAGATCCGTAGACAGGCGCTTTAACCACTAGGAAAAAGTAATCATTGGTGCCTAGGTGTTGTATCTGTCTTTTGTACACGACACCACCACACCTTAATCGCCTTTCGGAAGTGAGGATGTTTAGAACATCTAAAAAGGCATTACCACTGCGATTTTGATCAAAATCGTTTGAACTGCTTTTGGAAATTTCTGATGTACATGCTCAATTTTGACGAAAACCTTAATAGCAGGTTCCATGGCATTATTCCATTACTAACCTGTGCGTAAAATTTAAACATCGTAAGTGCTGACCACGGGCAGACATATAGACATTTTTACGAGACCACTTTTTTGAACTCAGCACGATACAAAACATACAGGAATGGGGGAAAAAAATACCGAATCCAATACTTTTGTCACCCATATTAACATATAGTAATTGAAGGTAATAAATAAAAAGTGTACTCTGGGCAGTTGTACGGATGCAACAATGCGTTTGTGATTCTGCTCCTTTTTACTATAAATCAGGAGCATACGATTCCGTACGACCAACCAAATTATTTTTGTTTAGATTATATCATTTCTCTTTTCACTCACATTTTCCCCCCCTTCAAATGCTTTTAAATTTAGTGTTTGTGTGACAGTGAACCTTTTAAATACTACTCATGAAAATTTCTTACCAGAATAAGGAATATCCCACCATAAACTGTCGTTGAAACTCGCATTCCCAAGTTTTCACTCATTACACCAGTAGTAACTCCACCCAGAAGATTACTGAAAAATATATTTTATTATCGAAGTCAGATATACAAAAATGTCTGCAATTTTCTTAGCATAAGAGCTAAAATAATAAAATTTTCTAAAATAATTGTTCAGTCATACTTATAGACTAAGTAACAACTTGAAAAAAAAAAAAAAAAGAAAAAAAAAAAAAAAACATTATATGTGACTTACCCGAGGGGTATAGCAAAAGAAACCAATGTAGAGACAAGACTGTATGTTCGAAAGTCTTCTGGAAGTCCAGATTTTCTGAAAATATTTTATATTTAAATGGAATTATTATTATTCATATTTACTTTTAGACTTTTTTGGATAGTAAATTTTTCTTTAATTTCGTTACCTTAATTTGTATATTTTAAAAAAAATCGCGCTGATATATTTACACAATTGCCCTTTTTATAGTTCCTATGATAACAAATTTCTGGTTCTTAAGAAAATTATATATCAGATCGAAAAATATTATTAGGGGTTTATGAAAAAAAAAAAAAAATATTCAATACGGACGATTAAAAAAAAAAAAAAAAAAAAAAAAAAAAGGTGGAAATGTTTAGATAACTTTCTAATATTTTTTTTTTTTTTTTTTTTAATTTTACTTTATTACTAAAGTTGCAGTGAAAGATATATTTAAAACTATTATTAAAGAATATTACCTTGCAGCTCTGAGGGCAGCTGAATACGAACAAGAAATTAAAGGCCCAGCTCCTAGACCTTTCAAGCCGATCAAACGGTATAGTGGTTAGCGTGCTAGCTTCTAGAGCGCGAGATTGCGGGTTCGAGTCCCGTGTAAGGCATGGGTGTTTGTAAATGTGTGTTGGCTTGTCTAATGACGAATGTTTCGGCGCATTATAGCCCTTGTGTAGCTGACGGCGCCAGATAATCTGAAAACAACCAACCAACCTAGACCTTTCAAAAGTAAGCCTACCACAATAAGTGCCACTTTTCTGAATAAATTTCTGATCCATAAGAAAATTATATATCGGGCCGAAAAAAGTGAATAATTTAGGGATTGATTAAAAAATAATATTCAATACGTACGATTTTTGAGAAAACGGGTGGAAATGTTTAGATAATTTTCTGATTTTTTTTTATTTTTTTATTTTTTTTTTAAATTTTACTTTATTATTAAAGTTACAGTGAGAAAGATATTTAAAACTATTATTAAAGAATGTTACCTTGCAGCTCTGAGGGCAGCTGAATACGAACAAGAAATTAAAGGCCCAGCTCCTAGACCTTTCAAAAGTAAGCCTACCACAATAAGTGCTACTTTTCTGAAATAAAATCACATATATCATTTTTAATTTTTGAAAAATATTAATATTATTTCATATTTTAGATGGCATAGTAAAATAGCAGCGCAGAGTTTTCGGATGTAACTTAGGCGTTCTCGAAATTAAAATATAAAGATTGTATTAATTTACTATGCATAAATATTTAAATATGTACAAATCCTTCACTCTATGCATTGTATGAAATATAGAATAATAAATAAATAATATAAATATAAAAAACATTTACGGTTGCATGTTAAAAAATGAGGCTGGTCCAATGAGAATAAACGACACTGTCATGATCAGGCAACCTCCACTTTGCAACAAGAATTCTCCCCCCTAGAAATATCATGAAATAATGTCTTAAAAGTTTGATATACATGTTCATTAATCATTATATTTTCAAGCCATAGTACAGAAAAAAGTTTTTGTTAACTCCGCATCTGATATCAGAAATCATTCTTTGTAAAAGTAGAGTGATAATATTTTCTCTGCTATCAATATGCATTCGCAGTAGAAGCACTTTTACAGCGATCTTCTAATTTTAATGATTTATTGTACTTTATTTTTCGCTGCAGTGACTTTTCTTTTTTTGCCACTATTGTACATTTGCAGTAAAAACACTTTTACAAAGATATTCACTAAAAGAACCGCATGCTTCACTCAAAAACTTTTGAAGGAAACAACATGTTCGGAGCATATATAAGTTTTTTTTTTATTTATTTTTAAAAAAATACCTATTAAATCCAAAATAATATTTTTAAAAATGCTATTATGGTTACTCTTTCTCTGAGGTTGTTTATGCATTGTATGAAGAATGGAAGTCTTTTATATAAATTTTAAAAATAAGAATTATCTTCATCATTACGTTGAATGTTATTTTGAAAGAACATTTCATATTGCGGAGTTTTATAGTAAATCCTTTAAAATTAAATTTCAGTTAAATACACAATCTCTGTCCTGAATTGATATAACTCAATTAATATTAACTCCCAAATAGAAGTTATGAGGGGAAACACCTACCATGATTCTTCTTCCTTAGAAAAAGAAGTCAATATTTATTCAAAGTCTACTGATAATTTTTTTTTCTTAGAATTAAGATAACTTGAGTTACTAGATCTGAAAAAATATGGGGCTATTTTATGAAAATTGAACAGTACCTGTTTGCCCTTTGTTGGAATTTCATCCAGTGAACATACCAATAGATAACGTTATTATCTATATTTTTAATTGGATAACATTAGAAAGTTGAAATGGCAAACTTTAATGTTTAGAAATCTAGTACTGCTTATCAATGTGTAAAACTGCTTTCTTAGAAAGTAAGTTTCAATCAATAATAAGTATATTAAACGTTTAACTGATATATATCTGATCGCTATTGAGGTTTGATGCTACGAAGAATTCCTACGGACATAATCGTATTTGAAAATACACATAAAAATATGTTTGATTCCTCAAAACTAATTTTTTCATTTAGAGGACATTTATATTGCATAAATATGAAAGCCTAAAAAAAAAAATGTTACGGACGTTTTAACATACTTAGTGGTGGACGCTGCTTTAAAACGATGACACTTTCCTAACTGCTAACATATAAGAAACTCATTTTCAGTGGCCTTCTGATTTTGAAATTGTTTAACTATCATACAGGATATATATAGAATTTTAGATATTTTTGCTACAATAATAACGCTCTCCTAGCTACGAATATAAATTCACGTTAGAAACTATTTTACCACAATATTTATTCGCAGAAGAAATTCATTTAAACGACCTTTATATTTTAATTATTTTTAAACATTTGAATTTTTCCTTGTAGGTATTTGTGATACGCTGATAGTGCTTTCGCATCTACCAGTATACATATGCAGTAAAAATGTTTTTATTGATCCTATTTTTTTAATTTTTATTTCCAAATGTTTTAAATAGTATTTTAAATATAATTCAACTTTGATCGTAATGCTTTTCAATTTAAGCTGCAATTACTCATTCACTAAAGCAGCGTTTTAGTTCAACTTCAAAACAATTAATGTTCTCATAAAACGTATGATTTCAGTTATTATTAAATTCGGATGGATGTTGATGCAATGTTTCTTCTGTGAATGCATGTTGGTTGTTGAAAAAATATTATAGAGAATTAAAAAGCATGAAATACAATTTCAAACATTTGAAAATAATCAAAATAAAGCATTTAGATAATTACAAAATATTTGAAATTGCATGTTACAAGCCACACACAGATGTTTGTATACACTCGTAGTGATACGACTTTTACAACGACTTTGAAAGAGCGACAACTTTTTTTACTCGTTAAGAAGTATTTTCATTATATTCTTGTTGTTACAATTGTGTTAATTGTGTAATTCAAGTTAGTTATATATTCTCAAGACTGTGTATGTGATTCTTTATTTAATAGAATCGGTCTTTCATATTTTTTACTTTTAAAAATCTCGGTGCAGACTTGAATGTTTAAAATTAATTAAAATATCCAAATTTTAATATTGATTCATTAATAATTATGTTTATTATACTGTTGACAAGAATGGACTGAAACATAAAAATGTAATGAATTTTTGCCTTTACTTTTGGATGAAGGTAAAATTTAGTTACCATTTTATCTGCAATTCTTCCAGAGAGAGGCGAACTTAATCCATAGGATAGGAAGAGACACAAATATACAGAACCTACTACCATAGGAGTCAAGTTGAACTAAAATGAGAACATGTTTAAAATATAAATTAATTGGAAATTTCGAAAATAAAGAATTGAATAAAAGACTGTTGTATACATATTTTGTATGTTATATGTTGTATGTATTTATTAAAATTCATTAAGAGTTAAAACATTAAGGTTCAGGTCCTAAAGAAATCATAGCGGAAACTACGTTTCATTGTCCAATACTTTAAATCCATATTCTTCTATTATACAAAGTATAAATAGGGGTTTGGAACATCACACAACTTTCAATTACACTTAATAATGGTCACTGCATTTATATTTTATATGGATTGGTGCAATTTACATTTTCATTTTTATAATTTAAAAGAATAATTAAAAAAAAAATGACCAGATTAGCGATATTTTGGCAATATGGGATATTGGCGACATGTTTTTTGATAAATATTACATTTTCCTTTCGTGTAAGTAAAACAAAGGAGAAACTTTTGACGGGAATTTTAAGAGGTGGGAATGTTTAGAATATCTTAAAAAAACATTACCATAGTGATTTTGATCAACATTTTTAAAGCCGTTTTTTAGCGATCACTGTAAAACATAAATTTTTCAATAGCAGCTACCTTATGCGCATGCGCCATTTTGACCAAAATCTTAATGAAAGATCCCATGGCCAGCACAAACCTTTATACAAAAGTTAAACATCATAGGTCCGTCCGTTCGGGAGCTATGCCGACCACAGACTCACAGACAATTTTTTTCCCTTGATCTCTTTTTTGAACACAGCACGCTCCAAAACATGTTAAAAGGGCGAGGGAGAGGGGGGGGGGGGGGGCACATTTTCCTTTCCTTTTTTTTTTTAACAGAAAGTAAGGCTTTAATTACCCTATGTTAACACGTAGGTAAATGAAAGTAAAAAGACAGCATAATATATAACTTTCACTATTAAAAGAAGTTAGACAGTTCAATTTGAAATGCACCCAGTGATAGCGTTTACCTGTGCTAAGTGCTCGCTGAGAGCAATGAGAATGAAGGCATCTGCTGTTACATTGCAAGTCACGCTTACTAAAACCATGGCACCGGCCGGTAATTTCAGGATGCGGCGATATTCCTTGAGGCTCAGTGAATCCGGGTCATTTCTCTTTTCACCCACATCTGTCGATAAATAAACACCTTAAAACATTTAGGTCTATTGGCGTAATTGTTATAATTACATTGATGAATGATAGTAACAGAGTTGCATTTTACACTTAATCACTGACCATTTAATGGAACTGAGTAATTAAAAGCACCAAATCATTGTTAACATGGAAGTGCTTAGTATGTTTTAACCAATATATGCTTAAAAGATATTTTAAATGTTTTTTATTATTATTTATTGTGTTATTTCGTTATACCATGCGACTGAAATTTTACTCTATAAATAAATATGCAATATATACGAAACGTGACTTACTAAAGGAATCCAAATAACAGTACAAAATTCAATTGTAATAATTCGTCATTAATGATAAAACATAACTTATAAATTTTTATTCTTAAAAATTAATTATGAAACTAAAGCTCTACGTAAAGTCCAGCGTGGTTTAATTGATTACACCCTATGTCATTAGATTTTTAACAACAAAAAAAAGGACAATTTAACTATTTCTTCGATGTAAGAAAATTGCACCTTCTAATTATTGCGACTATCTAGTCATCATAATTTCTTAAAACATTTAAATCACCCAATTTTAATAAAGAATCATAAGCTAAAACTTCTAAACTTAGTATGATAAAAACGTTGATGTTCATATTTAAATAGTGTAAAGGTTCATTTTATAATGTAAGTAATAATGTATATTGTCAAATGGGTGTTGGAAGATTTGCAATTAATTATTTCCAGAAGAGATCTTCCTTTCTGCCACACCTCTCTCTCTCTTTCTTATCTCGCTCCGAAAACAATCAATCATATGTCAAGCATCAAAACACTTTTTAAAAGTTTTGTTTAGTTTAAAGCATTTTTTACTCTAAGTAATTTTGTATTCTGGCCCAATTCAATGCATGAAGCAAACTAGGTACAATATTATGGGAAAAGTTTTGAAATATGTTACGTTTCAGATGGATGCATATAATATTTTCGGGAACCATGGAATTATTTTAACAGCAAACTATTAGCAACAATTTTGAAAGACCTATTACCACACTTATAATATTATAGACAGTTTGTCACAAAGTTACTTTGAGAAGTATCGATTGTTTAAATATATTTTAAAACTCTTTAATTAATTTTACATGAGTACAGATTTTTTACAGATTTTTCTCAATGAAAAAATTCGGAGATTATTTTTCTAAGTCTTAATACCAATAATTTTTTTTTTTTTAATTAGTATTTGTTTCCGTAAAACATATAACGTTAAAAACCAATAACAAATAGAAACTAAAATGATCAAAAGTCCATCCTAAATGTTACCAGATTTTTCTTCTGTAATAAGATAGTAGGATGCAATGCTCATAATAATAATAACACCTCCAAATGATACGAATGGACAACTGTATCCACCAATCTACAATACAAATATAAACGTGAGATTAAAATGTGAGTACAAGATAGAAAGATCTCATAATTTAAAGTATTAATTTATTAAGTAAGTGAACATTAATTACTTCATTTTTAAGTACACTTTTATGTAAAATTTATTCACTTTCTAATATCACACTTTATACAAAATCCTTTTAAAAACTATTTTGTGTGCACTTTTGTTCAAATTTAAAATTATTGCTAAAATATGTTCAACTTTACCGTATATAGAAAACTCCCAAGTGGTGGTCCTGATATCATTGCTACAGTGACAATTGTTTCTGTCAAACCCTAGAAAAGCCGAAGTTGAAATTCAAAACAGATTGTTGAAAATTATAAACAAAACTTAGAAAAAGAAAACTGTCAGAGCTAACATGAGTGTTTCGTACCTGTATTCTGATGTGTGAATACTCACACTTGACAGATATTTTTTATTCACTCATAGTGTTCAGAAATATCGTCTGAGTAAAAACAGCTGATTTTCAGATCTAAACGGGTCCACTTGAACCTTACTTCAAACTTCAAAACTGCTGTCATTAAGCCATGAATAAAGGAAGTTAATACATAGTTATTTTTAAGCCTAATTTAGTTTTATTACTTGATATTTTATTCCTAAATCATCGGTGTACTATTACGCAACGAAACTTGTCTAATAACTGAAAAGAACACAAAAAAAAATCTTGTAAAATAAAAAATTAAATCCTCATATTATAGCATCCCTTTAACTGTAATACATCAATTTCGAAATAATGAATTTTAGCGAATGGAAAAAAAATGGCTTAGAACTGAATTTTGTTTTGTTTGCCTGACTAATAATGATAAAATTATAGATTTTAAGCACTTAAAATAAAAGAAAACACTTAATTGTTAAAGTTAAAGATATATCATTTAAAATTTACAAAAATGAAACAGGAAATCTTTTGCTGACCTTGAACTGAAAATTACTTGATAATATTATCTCTCTCTTTAAATCGTTTGTTTCTTTTTTAGACGTCACGTAAATGTAATTGTATTTGCACTTGTCTAGAATGATTTTCGACTCATAAAAGATAAATATTATCTTTTTGAAAAGAAAAGAGTCCTTCTCTATTTCTCGTGTTTATTTTTTGTGAGAAAGAGCTTTTGTCTCATTACCCATCGGCAGTTCTTTTTCTTAAATTTTCTGTGGAACAGTTACATTTTCTGAGTTCAATTTCATTCATATTATATCGTGTTCTTTCGTATAAAATTAAAAGAATAAATATAAAAAATAATTATCATTTACTTTTTTATTAGTTTTTTGTAATGGAACCAAGCCGTTTAAACAATTTCGAATTAAAATTCAACAAACAATCAAATTTAGAATAGAATGTTTGAATTCTGAGTCGATGATATCAAAATATTATTCACCTAACTTAGTATATATTGAATAGATAATAAAAACATTAAAAACAGCAGATTAAAAAAGTTATTTTTAAAAATGACTCATACGGTGCTGTCTCACAAATATAGCATTTTTTTTTTTTTATCAAAATATGATTAACGGCAATAAAATACTCCTTTTGGGCTATAAAATGTCACTTTAGGAAAAAAATTATGTCTATAATAGGAAATAAACTGGCAAAATGTTTGAATTTAAGAGAAACGATGAATTTGGGATTGAAAAAGTAATTTATCTACAATTACAATACCTAATTGATTATTATCTTTGAGAAGATTAGTAAGGTAAATATTTCATTGAACTTTATATCTATTAAAAAAGATTTTTTAACGATTATTAGAGGATATATTCCACTCACATAACACAAATATGAATTATACTTTGAAAAAACATGAATGTTTTTACATGTCACTTTGCAGTAGCTTACCAAATGTAAATTATAGGCATTAAAATATAAAATATGCCTATTGTACCTAAAAGTAATTATTGGATGTTTTATTTATAGCTGTAATTTGAAAGTTTACAATAACTTATAGTAAATTTATGAATCAGAAAAGTATTGCAACTTTATATTATTACATCATGCTACTGAGCTATTTTAAAATGAAGGGGAAATTTCTGTCCCTGTGCTTTTACTGGCTTAATATTTATTCCAACCCTCTGAGGGTCAAGGGCGTATGTATATACGTCCTTTGATCCCCAGTTTTTCCAGCACTGCATAATATTTTTAAATTTATAAATAAAATTTAAAATGAAATTTATAAATAAAATTTAAAATGAAATTCCCAAATAAAATTTAAATGAAATATTTTTTAAATATTTTATCCTTTTTATCCTATTAAATTTTTTCATCCTATCTAGGATGATAGTTTAAAAAGCATTTAAACCAAAATAAGTAAAAAACAATCTTAAAAATATAAATATTTGAATCAGAAATATAAGTTAAAAATTATTGCAGGGAAAACAACTTACAATTTCGTCCATTCCTTGTACGCTCAGAGGGTGTGGAGAAATTGGTATTAGGTAGAAAAAAGTTTACATTTAATGTTTTTAGTTTTTATTTTACATATGTATTTACTAGCTGAATACCCGTGCTGCGCTACGAAATTTTACCATTAGCATTTTAGCGATCAAAAGACATTCATGTATTCTACACTTCAGACGTTTGCTCCCATTTCGATCCCGACAAATTGATTTATCAAAATAGGAACTTTCCTTTGTTGACATTTTAAACGAAATTTATAATTGTGAATAGTAAACTGGTATAGTTTATTGTGTTTATGTTTGCTCTTAGTTCTAAATTTCAAAGTAGTAGCTGTGTTGGAATTAAGTTAATTAGACATTAAGTTAATCCTCGTATAGTTTCAATGTTGCGTCGTCTTTTCATCCCTTAAAAATTCGTTAATCGATATTGGAATGACTTATTTTTTTAACATTTGCAAAAAAAAATCAGAAAAATGACTACATTGGAAGAGGAACATTCGGATATCCCTCGTTTGGAACATTTAACCCCTTCTCGACCCCTTAAAGTTGGTTAATCGAGAACAGAATAGCTTACTTTTTCTATGTTTAATCTTTTTTGACATTTGTACCAAATTTCCGAGTTGTGACCATATGGGAAGTGGTACATTCGAATATTCCTCGTTTGGAACGTTTAACCCCTTTTCCACCCCTTGATCCACCCGAGATCGGAATAGTTTACTTTTTCTGCGTTTGTCTTTATTGATATTCACACCAGTTTTCAGAATTGTGAAAATATGAGAAGTAGGACATTCGAATATATCGCTCGTTTGGAACGTTTAACCCCTTTTTGACCTCTTAAAGTGGGTTCATCGAGATCGGAATAGCTAACTTTTTCTATGTTTACCATTGTTGACATTTGTACCAATTTTTAGAGTTGTGACTATGTGAGAAGTAGGATATTCGAATGTCCCTCGTTTGGAACGTTTAACCCCTTTTTGACCTCTTAGAGTGGGTAAATAGAGATCGAAATAGCTTACTTTTTATACGTTTGTTTTTGTTGATACTTGCACCAGATTTCAGAGTTGTGACGAAAGGGGAAGTAGGACATTCGAATATCCCTCGTTTGGAACGTTTAACCCCTGTTCCACCCCTTAAAGTGGGTTAATCGAGATCGGAATAACTTACTTTTTCTTCGTTTGTCTTTATTGATATTCTCACCAATTTTTAGAGTTGTGAAGAAATGAGAAGTAGGACATTCGAATATTCCTCTTTTGGAACGTTTAACCCCTTTTCGACCCATTAAAGTGGGTTAATCGAGATCGGAATAGTTTACTTTTTCTATTTTTACCATTGTTGATATTTGTGCCGATTTTCAGAGTTGTGACTATGTGGGAAGTAGGATTTTCGAATGTCCCTCGTTTGGAACGTTTGACCCCTTTTCGACCCCTTAAAGTGTGTTAATCAAGATCGGAATAGTTTACTTTTTCTATTTTTACCATTGTTGATATTTGTGCCGATTTTCAGAGTTGTGACTATGTGGGAAGTAGGATTTTCGAATGTCCCCCGTTTGGAACGTTTGACCCCTTTTCGACCCCTTAAAGTGTGATAATCGAGATCGGAATAGTTTACTTTTTCTATTTTTACCATTGTTGATATTTGTGCCGATTTTCAGAGTTGTGACTATGTGGGAAGTAGGATTTTCGAATGTCCCCCGTTTGGAACGTTTGACCTCTTTTCGACCCCTTAAAGTGTGTTAATCGAGATCGGAATAGTTTACTTTTTCTATTTTTACCATTGTTGATATTTGTGCCGATTTTCAGAGTTGTGACTATGTGGGAAGTAGGATTTTCGAATGTCCCCCGTTTGGAACGTTTGACCCCTTTTCGACCCCTTAAAGTGTGTTAATCGAGATCGGAATAGTTTACTTTTTCTATTTTTACCATTGTTGATATTTGTGCCGATTTTCAGAGTTGTGACTATGTGGGAAGTAGGATTTTCGAATGTCCCCCGTTTGGAACGTTTGACCTCTTTTCGACCCCTTAAAGTGGGTTAATCGAGATCGGAATAGTTTACTTTTTCTATTTTTACCATTGTTGATATTTGTGCCGATTTTCAGCGTTGTGACTATGTGGGAAGTAGGATTTTCGAATGTCCCCCGTTTGGAACGTTTGACCCCTTTTCGACCCCTTAAAGTGTGTTAATCGAGATCGGAATAGTTTACTTTTTCTATTTTTACCATTGTTGATATTTGTGCCGATTTTCAGAGTTGTGACTATGTGGGAAGTAGGATTTTCGAATGTCCCCCGTTTGGAACGTTTGACCCCTTTTCGACCCCTTAAAGTGTGTTAATCGAGATCGGAATAGTTTACTTTTTCTATTTTTACCATTGTTGATATTTGTGCCGATTTTTAGAGTTGTGACTATGTGGGAAGTAGGATTTTCGAATGTCCCCCGTTTGGAACGTTTGACCCCTTTTCGACCCCTTAAAGTGTGTTAATCGAGATCGGAATAGTTTACTTTTTCTATTTTTACCATTGTTGATATTTGTGCCGATTTTCAGAGTTGTGACTATGTGGGAAGTAGGATTTTCGAATGTCCCCCGTTTGGAACGTTTGACCCCTTTTCGACCCCTTAAAGTGTGTTAATCGAGATCGGAATAGTTTACTTTTTCTATTTTTACCATTGTTGATATTTGTGCCGATTTTCAGAGTTGTGACTATGTGGGAAGTAGGATTTTCGAATGTCCCCCGTTTGGAACGTTTGACCCCTTTTCGACCCCTTAAAGTGTGTTAATCGAGATCGGAATAGTTTACTTTTTCTATTTTTACCATTGTTGATATTTGTGCCGATTTTCAGAGTTGTGACTATGTGGGAAGTAGGATTTTCGAATGTCCCCCGTTTGGAACGTTTGACCCCTTTTCGACCCCTTAAAGTGTGTTAATCGAGATCGGAATAGTTTACTTTTTCTATTTTTACCATTGTTGATATTTGTGCCGATTTTCAGAGTTGTGACTATGTGGGAAGTAGGATTTTCGAATGTCCCCCGTTTGGAACGTTTGACCCCTTTTCGACCCCTTAAAGTGTGTTAATCGAGATCGGAATAGTTTACTTTTTCTATTTTTACCATTGTTGATATTTGTGCCGATTTTCAGAGTTGTGACTATGTGGGAAGTAGGATTTTCGAATGTCCCCCGTTTGGAACGTTTGACCCCTTTTCGACCCCTTAAAGTGTGTTAATCGAGATCGGAATAGTTTACTTTTTCTATTTTTACCATTGTTGATATTTGTGCCGATTTTCAGAGTTGTGACTATGTGGGAAGTGGGAGAATTAGTGATGAGTGAGTCAGTGAGTCAGTGAGTGAGTGAGTGAGTGAGTGAGTGAGTGAGTGAGGGCTTTGCCTTATATATATAGAGATTATTTAAAAAAAAATCAAAATCGAAAGTATGGGATACGTAACCTCCATGGAATGTTCTCATCCCTGATTTTTAAGTGTTAACTGAAGAAATAAGCCTGATTCATAATATATTTGTGGAAAAATATGGCTTAAACATTTAACTAATCACAAAGAAATATAAGTTTTTATTTATTTTACCACTTTATTTTAAGGACATAAGTTGTCCCTAGAGTGCTGAGATAGCCTCCATGGAATATCTTTAACTTGATTAAAATTCTACGTACTAGATGGCATTATTGTCTTCTTTATCAGAGCTGAAGTGATGCTCAAGTCAACCTGGTGATGTTGGTGATGTTGTTTGATGTATATAGTTTTATATTGTTTGTGAAAAAGCTGTTCAATCCTCAAAAATCAAGTGAGTTCTTTTTGTTCTTGTAACCTCTATGTTCAGTAATATTATTCCTTATAGTGTTAAGCATACTTTTAGCGTTAACTTTTATCAAATGGCTAATTTTTTCTCTAAAAGCAAAGCCAGTGTGTCCTCAGTCTTTTAAGTTAGGTTTTAAACATGGCAAATGGCAATCTACTTATTTATAACCTCCATGGGTTGTGTTAACCACGGAGATTGAAAGCAAAATTAGAAAACTGTTTTCTTTAGAAAAAATATTTTTCCATTACCTTTTTTTTTAAGTGTTAAGTGTAGTAGTTTTGTTAATAAAATTCTAAGAGTAAAATTTCAATTTTGTTATAAAATTTTTTTTTTTTTTATGTTTTTTTTTTTTTTTTTTTTTTTTTTTTTTTTTTTTTTTACCTCCTCGAATTTTCTTTAATTTCAGAATCACCCTACTATATGTGTGTGATTAGAAATTGTTTTTTCTTTAATTTATTAATATATCATTAAGAGAGAAAAATTATCAGTATATCACTTCAAACAGACACGCAAAACATTTTGTATTTGTTCTTGATAGCGATTCTTTAGGATTTCTAATGCAATTTCTAATAATAAAGTTGAATGTGCATTCGCTCTCTTTATTCCTGATGTTATCAGAAAAATCGAAGAGTCGGAACAGGACAAATAGGAAATGTATCTTTGATCATAGGAATGTTTATTTATATAAGAGTAGTGCAATAAGTGTATCTTATATCAAACAGTGGCTTCGAGTAATTCCCTTTATCATCCAGATTACACAACGCTTATGCAAGTGCGCGGCAACTATTTTGAAAAGTTAAAAACATACTTAATATTTATCTTATTTGTAAACTTGCTAAATAAAACAGTAAGTGTTTAGGGAAACTCTCATGACGTTTTAGATAACGTACAATATAGGAGTTAAAAAAAATTATCTATGTGATATATTATAAGATTTAACAGAACGGTCTTGTTTTTCAATCAAATTCACTGCCTACAACTTAATATTTGATACAACAAGGATGAAGTTGATAGTTTAAACATACAAAAATAGTGATTTAGAGTTTCTTATATACATTATACTTTTTGGGAAAATAATTTGATTTTGATATAAAAAATACTGTGGTTTTTAGGAATAAATATCGATGATTTACGATGTTGAGAAAGAGGTGTTAGCTAAGATATCGGTACTCAAGTAAAAAATTACAAATTAAGTTCAAAATTTCGAGGAATAATTGTAGATACTGCCATAAGGTACATGCCATCACTTAGCCTTTGCGTAAGAAAACGTTAAACAACCTACAGATGATTTAAAACAAGGTATTCAAGTTGATGCAGTAAATAATACAAATATAATGATTTAAAGTACCTCATACATATTTTTCCGAAAAATAACTTAATTTGTATTAAAAAAATAATAAGAAAAACTATAATTTATCACACAAAAAAATACTGCATGAAATTGATCAAAGTTTAACTGTATAATGACACAGAAACTTCAATTTTGACTCTGTTTTAATTTTAATTAGAATCCGGCAAGAAAAATTGCCAGTCTGTAAAACATCTGAAATGTAGAGATGTTTTACAGACAGGTAATGGAAGTTATACAATATACTTTGTTCCGTTTATTCAGTGTGGAATACATTACATTAAAAACAATTACTCTTACTCTTTATAAACTATAATCATGTTACTCATCTTCTAAGACCTTTTGAGCTTTTTCACGAACATACTTACTACGTAATATCCTGGATTTGTAGGAAATGTCCTAACCACAACCGCTAGTGAACTGGTGAGGTAAGCGGCGAACCCAGCACCTTCCACAGCACGAACCGCCATGCACAGCCAGAAAAACATGGCTCCACCTGGACTCTTCTCCAAACATCTGGTAAAGAAAACCATTATGTGAGTGATTAGAACTAGGCAATATTTTGCAAAAATATTTTTTACGTGTTTTTTGGAACTTTTTATTCTATAATAATCTCAGATACAATTTTTACAAATGTTTTACACTAACAATTTGACATTAAAAATATAACGATTAACTCCCTCAGTTGCAAGAGAAAGTATTTTCATAATTGCCAGTAATCTTAATAAATTGGGATACCTATACAAAAGCCAGGCTCAAATTGAATAGGTATTTATAAAAGAGGGAATGTCTCATTGAAAACCCATCGACAATGCCCTTTTTATATTTAGCCATTTTGATCTTTCAGCTTATGAGTTTCGTCTACTTTTTACGATTTTACCCCTTATTTACAATACATAGGAATGAAACATTTAAATTTTACTAATTAACTTATAAAGAACGCTTGTGCCATTTTTCAGGTACATAGAAACTTTAGTACATGGAGATTGTAGAGAACAACTTTTAAATTTGATTAAAAGATGTTTTTATTAAAATTTATTCAGATGAAAAAAAAATCTTGGAATGGCAACAATTTTTTTTTATTATATCAGAATAAAACCAAACGTTATTTTAATATGTCCCCCTTATTTTTCTAATTATTTTTGTGCATTACAACCATCTGTCCGATAAACACTTCGAATATTATTATAATTTTCCATATATTTACTGTAAATCGACGCTCTGCGTATGCATAGTTTTAGCGTAATGCTAATAATCTGAATGTAAACAAATTATTCAAAATAACTGAAAACATTTAAGTCATTACGGCATTTGTTAATTTTTTTAATTTTTTTATTTACAGTTAAATATTTATTCGCTTCCTTTAAACAGAATATCAAAATTCCTTCTTTTGATTGTTTTTATTTTTTGTATAGTGTTTTTGTACTGTGTATCCAAGTTCCTTATTATTTAATCTAGATTTGTATACATTTTTTGTATCATACACGTTTTATTATTTACATCAGACTATCTTACAATTTACACCAGAAACGTAGTATTTCATTTGTGATTTTATTTCTTTGGTATTTTAATTTGGTGCTGATTATGAAGTTGGTAAGGGACCGGGCATGGGACTATTCTGTACAAAAAATTTTTTGAAGAATACAAAACTTTTTTGGTTCAGATGTACTATAAGACATTTGTTTGGTGCTATTTTGTATGATGTTTTTTTACAGATAAATGCGGTTTCTTGCAACGATTTTTATTTTCAGTCATTTCTTAATTTTATAATTATTTACATTTTAACTTAATTTAGTACTTATCCATTTGCCGCGTACCAGTCAAAAAAATCACCCAAAAGAAGGCCTAAATAACCTAAACTAACAACTTTCAAATAATTTATAATTTCTATATTTTGAATTGGCGATACATTTACGCGCCATTTATACGAGTAAACATTTAGGCTTGACTCCAACTGGTAACCGCCTAATGGAAGAGTACCCTTAATATTTATATTTTTACATAATTTATGTTTTAGTTTTCTTTTAGTTACCGTGTTTTGGATTTTTGCGATTTTTCTGATCGTAAAAAGGAAAAAAATCGCCAAATACCCTTTGTTACATCTGTTCCACTTTTTCTTAAATGAAAACTCCTATGTCTTTCAACGGATCCCCAGAAGAGCGGGGCCACACAGATAGTATTACATAAGAAATTCACAAGTACAATGTTCATGAATACAATCTCATCAGTATGTTTGCTTAACTATACAGTTTCATGAATATATTCTCATTAATACAATTTCATGAATACATTTTAAGTTATTAAAATTATGAATCTAATTATTCATATTTTCAGTATATATTTTAGATAAAACAAAAAATCTTTAAATTCCTGTATTTTTTAAATAAAAGCAAAATTATGCACTAAATTCTAGTTTACCTTACAATTGCTAACTGAAGTAGTAAAAATTAGATAATTGCATTACACGTTAATATGCTTACCCAAATAAAATTGTAGATCCTCCTGTCATGAAAAGACCCGCCACAACGATGAATTTCGCACCTATTTTAGTGAGCTACAAAAATAAACAAGAAATAGCACTTAGTGACTTAAAACTGACTTGAGTAAAGTTTTTCTACTTAAAACTGCTTTTAAATATCGCAGCAAAATCAATGTAAAATAATCTCGATCATTTTTAGAAATATGTTGTAGAAAATACTGACTGTGTGACCAAGTACTAAAAAAAGTATTTACTCCAGCTTTGTTATTTGTTTGTCATTCAGAGTAGGCAAAAACTGTTAGTTTCAATTTTGGTTTATCAATTATTCCTATAACTCATTAAAAGCATTCAACAATTCTGTTCAATATGATTTAGGCAATTTATCAGTAGATATCACTTAAAAGTTGTTTAAGTATTTGTGGCACTATGTAAACGCAGTATTACAAAATAAGTGTATAAATACGTTTCTAAAAAATGTAAAAAAAATATGCTCATTTATTCAGATGTCATAAATATACAAACATTTCAAGATTAATAAATGAAGGTGGATTTTAAATATACTTTTAGTGTCAAAGACAAAATTAAAAAACATCAAAAGCCCAAACTAAAAAAATTTTATTTTTGAATTTTAGTGTCACTTAAAACAGCAACTAAGCAATTAAAACCACTTACATATAGAACAGTTTAATTGCATTTGTACACGTTAAGTAACTTTATAAAATATTACAAATTAAAAATAATCTTAGTTGTCAGTATTTTTAATTACTCGCTAGGTCTTTTTCAATACAATTTAACTATTTTTTTTTTTTTTTAAAGTAAAACTTTCTGTGAAATTAATTTAATTTTTTTTTTTTTTAAGACAAACTTATTTGTTTGACGCAACTTTTTTTTTCAATAAACTCCACTTACACTTGCAACTTTTTTTTTACAATAAACTCCACTTACACTTCTCCCGACGATGACACTAAATGTGATCTGAGAAAGACTATAGATTCCAAACACTAAAGAATACTGTTCAGCACTGAGTCCCTTCTTTCTAGCCTGCACAATACAAAAAAATAGAGAACAATTAATCAATCCATATCATTCTATTACAGAAATCTTTTTTCTTTCAATTACCTATATATGTTTCAAACTATTTAAATTTGCAGTACTAGCTTAACGTATGTGTGGGTATTAATATACTTTATATGTATTAATTTTCTTTTTAATATCTGCCATTTCTTGAAAGGGCATCCCTCATTTTCTTCATAGAGAGAGTAATTGTACCCCAATGAAGAGTTCTATGATATTTTTGGAAAACAATTTTCATAAAATGGGTCGTATAGCTTTAGTAATTATTGTAGTACCAAAATTCATTTATCCGTGAAATAAAATTCCAAATTGCCTTCGTACGTCGCTATTAATATAAAGAAGCTGATTGACATAAGTGTTCGTTAAAAAGCGGGGCTTCTTTAACCTCTTTTATCTAATTCAGAAATATTAGATATGCCGGTATTTTTATAATACCGGCAGGTTAAAAAAAAAACAGAGAAAGAAGATAGCAAGACATTTAAAAATATCCTCAATGATTCTCCTAAATAATGCTTTCTCGATAGATTTCGTTTCACCCATTCACTTTTATATAAAATACAATTGATTGGGATTATCACGTCAGTTTTAGATACAGCCAAATAGAATCTGTACTCTCATTGCTGATAACGTTTGGATTTCAATCAAATCTACTCATTTTGATTAAGCTGACAAATATAAGCTACACAAAAAAATCTTGCGTTAGGAAAAAATTAATAATAATGGAAGCAGTCAATTTCTCCATTAAAACCAAATATTTCTTGACTAAAAAAGATTTTAAATATAGAGAAATTTTAATTTTATTATATTACTATTATGCAAATATAAGTTTCAATTTGACGTAAATAATTAATCAATGACAACAATTACTATCCGTTCAAGGGCAACTAATGTTTTTACTTAAATAGCCCTTCAATTATTTTCAAATCGCAATAATGACATAAATGGTTCTCATCTTTGGTTTATAGATGTTAGGTTATATAGTTTATAGGTTGGCTTTTAGATGATACTTTTATGGGTTTTGCAGATTTTAATGTACTATTTATTAATTTCCATATTTTTAGTTTTAGCTTTTTATATTAAACTTTTTCTATTATTCATTAATTTTTCCGAATTTCTCTATTATATAATTTTGTGTTATTTCATTCTTTCTGCTTCTTTTTCTTTAAGAAGTGTATTTTGATGTCGAGTAGTTTTCCATCAGTATAATCCCAGATTTTCTTCTGTGTATAACTCTTTTTTTCTTTTTAAACATTATATTCAACTTCAAGGGAAGACCTTTACTCGCCAGTCGCTGGTTAATGTTCAGTAGTGGCCCTTCAAGAATCCAAAAGGACTCCATCTAGGCCACTAAGGCCTCCTCCTTATCAGACGACCATCTCACCTTTACGTTGTAGAAGTCAATCGCCCTGTTAGCCTCCTCCTGATGTGGCTTGACCTAGTGATGACCCAGCCCCGTCTTAGTAGTAAAGCTACGGCCACAGCCAGCACTGGGACAGGAGAAGGGAACCCAAAATTGTCGCCATCCACCATGCTAATTAGCAACAGAACACAGAAGAAAATTTTCGGGTCTAAATCTGAATCAAAATTCGTTCGAAAAGCAGTATCTCTTATGAAAAGGCTACGAGATGAAATTCCCAAGTGGTGTTGTGATAAGAGGTCTTACCCATTGGTCCAGGCACTAGAACCTACACCTGTTTAAGCTGTTAAAAACAAACGTTTCACGGACGTCGTCACGTGGAGCCGCATCTTACCATGTGGTCATCAATAACATAAATTAATCACATTACTCGGTCCATAGTTTGTTTGTGACGGTAAAATTTTTCTTGTTAACTATTTAATCCATTTGCCATTATCCAATCGAGCTGAAACTTGACAGATAAACTCGTTGTCGATGATAATGCATTCTCTCAAGTTTTAGGGCACAAAAAAAGTTAGTGAGATGTAATCGATGTTTTTTTTCTCAGTGGTCAAACACTACGAAAACCTCTTTGAAATCACTTTAAGGAAATTGCAATTGTACGTAAAAATTGGCAATTCATAAAGAGAATTTTTAGTAAAAACTTTACTTTAGTGGGTAAATTTTTATTAGCCGCCTTGAGGTAAAGCTATAGTTGGTAGCTTTCAGCTCTGATTATCGTAACTGAATATGTAATGCTTTTAAAATAGTATCAATACAAGCCTCCTTCAACAGAGACTGTAAAAAGGGGTGAAAGTAGAGAAGAAAAACGTAAAATAAAAGTAAAGGAACGAATAAAATAGCGCAGCAAAATGTAACAATAATTTTCTTGAATAAGGCTTTTACCCTGTTTTCAATGACAGCAACACAGCAACATAATTTCAGAAAAGTAAAATAATTGAAATAGAAATGAGAGACAGTAGGATACAGTAAAAGAGTCTTTAAACAATATAATAGAAATAAATTATTGCTTATATATTTAAACAAATAATTTTCCCTTTCGATCATTGAGGGCACATCTTTTCTAAATTCCAGTTTGAAAGAAACAAATTAAAAATTTTATGAATGGATTGCAATTTTTTTTAAATCCTTTATAATAACTCCGATTTTGTGTGTCGATGTTGGACAAATGTGCAGAGGCTTAAATAACCCTCTTGCCGTCTTCCAATCAGGCTGAAACTTAACAGATAAATTCGACGTTGATGGAAATTCATTCTATTAAATTTTGGGGCTATAACTGTCACTAAAAGGTTGCTTTTACGGAATACTAATAAACCAACTTGCCGTGATCAAATCGCGTTAAAATAGCATTTAACCAACCATTGAAGAAACTCTTTCCTGTTGTCAAAATTTGTTTTGATAAAAAAAAAAAAAAAAAAATTACTTTAATTATAATAAATAAATGATAGTTGGATGTGAGTGTATAAATTCACTTTCTTTCTTAATAAATAATTTTTGAAACGTAGTTTGCCACATGATATTTAAAATTAGAACCAAACACCCCAAGAATATGTTGTTTGCAGAATTGGAGCTGTGTTAATGAATATAAAAATTGGTAATGCATATAAAGGATTTGTATTAGAAACTTTGTTTTTATGGGTTATATTATTGACACTTTATAAACCTTAAAACAAATAAATCATAGTAAGAAAATAAGTATTGAAGATATTTACTGAAACACAACCTTAAACTCTCAATTAACTTTTTTTCCCATATTAAAAAAATGACTTCCTGTGGCGCAATAATAGTTTTATGCTGACGATTACTAGACATGTGGTTTTATAAATTATTTGTATTGAATGTGTCGTGTAATAACGCATTACCACTCATAAATTGTAATTTTTAAGAACAATAAAAAGAAGCGTGAAATTTAGATAACTGTACAGAAATCTCATATTTAAAAATATATATAAATTCAAGCAATATTATATTTCTTTTCTACTAACAATATATTGCTTATTATGATTATCAAAATATTATATTTGAATTTTTGTTCTTTTGAAAAACTCTTATACATGATTTTCTGGAAAAAGTTTTTGAATGAGTTAGATAATATAATTTTAATATTATACACAACTTATTATTATTTTTTTTTTAATTTATCAATTTAGATTTGAAAGCAATTATGGTACTAAAATGTTTTTGATATTAAAGAAAAAAAATTTCGAAATTTATTTTTCGAACATTGTTTTTGAATTATGCACGCATACCACCAATTAAACGATTATATAAATAATTCTTTTTTACCTATTTATTTCTCTTTATAGCTTAACCGTGCACAAAGAATTATATTTAAAAAAGTTATTTAAAAACTAATATAAATCTGAACTTACCAGTTGTGGAAAAAAGGGTGCGATGATTGAATAACAAGCATAATTACAAAATATTCCCGTCCATAACGAAAGTAAAAGCAACAATTTTTTAGATACATTAAAAAACATCTTACACCTAATAATTTTGTGTAACTAGTGTTAATTTTGAGCTCTAAGCGTGAAAGAAATGTTAACATCTAGTAGAATATACTGAAAGTATTTTTTTGAAGAACATCTTGCGCATGCGTCTACAGCAGCGGAACTTTCTTTTGTAGTATCGGTTTCTACTATCGTCTTAATTTTCCTGTTAGACACACAATAGATAAGAACAAAAAATATACTGCGGTCCGCTGCACACTTTGCCTCGTAAAACTCCGAGATAATGCAGTAACACTTGAAAAATGCATTAGTTCCTACTACCATGCTTAAATCCGATGAAGAAATAAACATTGTTATCTTTATCTAAACGTCTTAGAAATTTGTGGAAATGTAAAGTGTTGTGATTGCAGGGAATGTGGTTTAGAAAACAATAGCTAATAAGGAGGAATAATAATAACAATAAACAGGAGCTGTAATAATAAGGAATATTTGTAATACTAACATTGCGATATCAAAATGATACACTGTTAAACACTGACACTTCCATGCGATGTACTTCCACGAATTGAATTATGAAAATATTCTGACATATTAAAAAACACATTAAACAATTTAATAAAATGCTTTTCACAAAAAATTTATATCTAGCCTATACATTTTTGTACTTAAAATATTGTCACGTAAATGTTTAATAAGTCTTTGGAAAGTCATTATCGAAGTATGTAAACATATATACCGCGCATACTTAAAATAATATAGTATATCATGCTTAAAATAATAAAGAATATGCAAATTTAGAAGAAAGAAAATACTTTAATTTTCTTTCTCGGAAAGAACAGATCCTGTAACCTTTTGCATCCCATATGGGAGCTCTTCACCTCTCGAACTTTCAAAACATGGCTCCGGTCATAATAAAGAGCCCAGAATGGTTCAATCAATCTTTTCAATCACCCAATTTTTTTTCTATAATATCTTACTTTATTTTGAGCTATTTTCAATTTACCTTAAACTTTGTATGTAATATAAGTATATGGGTAATGAAATTAATGCACTCGGGGAATTTTTTTTTTTTTTTTTTTTAAACATTTATACGCTTTTTGAATGATATGAGTCCAAAAAAAGTAGCCTAAACAAAATTTCTTTGTGTGTGTGTGTGTATCTATGGTCAATATAACTCTTGAACGGATTGGCATGCAACGTTCAAATTTTGTATACGTGTCAGTGGTAGCTATAATACTTGTTATTAAAGTTTTTGTCAAAATAGCACATGCGCATACAGTAGCTACCATTAAAAATTTAATGATTTTCAAAAATTGTAGGAAAAGAACTGGCTCTTACGATTTTGTTCAAAATTGCTGTGATAAAGCCTTTTAAGGGCTAGGCCAAAAAATTTCAAAAATACCGTGATTTTTGTATATATTTAAACTTCAAACAATTCAAAAAAAAAATTTATATATTTTTTTTAAATTTAGGTCTGTACTTTTTCTAGTTCTAGATTTCTAAAGATGGTTTACATAAGGCTCAGGAAAAAAAATTATCTATTCATTAGTTATTTAACTAAGGTACATAGAAAATTAGACTTGCAACATTAGTGGTAAAGGGTCTACCGAATACCTCTAAGGTGTTCTAAGTATCCCCATCTGCTCCGTTTCCCTTACTCGTAAAAAAAAATGTAATAATTACTCCAAAAATACCGCAAATATGGTAATGAGTTTCTTTCAATATGTAATAGTTGTCGTAAAAAATATCACCAGAATGAAATTTTTTTTTAATTAATGGAAATGGGAAACTAAAACAATACATCGCAGCAATCCATGTCAAATTTAAATGCAGTGACTAGTTTTATATTGTAACATAAATGTTATCGGCCCACCCCGGTTGTGGGTATACGACTATAGGAACATGAGACGGCAGTAGCGAATACGACAGAATTGCCCGCCCACTTTGAGAGTAGCGAATGCCATCATCCAGAAGGGATCCCAGCAATCCGCCCCGCCCTGCCCCCCAGTGACAGCCACTACAAAGTGACCCTCAGATAGGGGCATGGTCCGTTTTCAATGTCCGCAGGAGTGCGGGGAGTAAGCAGAGCACCCAACTTTGCTAGGGAGACTGACCGCAGCTCCCCCATCTCCTGCGAGGCTCAGGCGCCCCGGGATCGCCACACCCGTACTCACCGAAGCAAGCCCCTGGGGGGAGTTTTATATTGTAAGTGAAACTTGTGCGATGTCCCACCCCTCTAATTGAACTTAGGTTGTTTTCCCTATCTCTAATAGCAAAAGAAATTAACCCCTTTACAACTATTTTGGATTACCCTGAACAGCAAAATATTTATTTTTAGCTTCACATTTCTCTTATTGCTTAACTCCAATAGGAAATTCAACACATCTAAATTAATGCGTAAATATTCTGCTCAAAAGAGAAGATAAATATTTTTATTAGACATTGATACCATGCATTTATGGTTAGGATGCTTTATCACTTAGCTACTAATAGAAAGGGAAAAAAATTAAATTTCAAAGACCGCGCTGACACAATTTATAAATTATTTAATGCGAAGTTAAAATTGTACGCCGCGGTTGAATGACTTCAAAGTATTAAACCGCGGGGGAATTTCTAGGTCTTATTGACCAACATTCAAAATCCCGATAAAGATATCTTTGAAATCATTGTTTGAGCAATCTTTCTATTGAAAATAGACAAATAATTGAAACTTTCTAAAAGGCATTCGCATGGAAACATGTGGTTATGTCATAAATGTTATCAAAATTGAGGTATGGTTTATTTAATAAATTGGGTCAGAAGTAGAACTAATGGCTATTGACTTGTAGAATTTGAAATGTTCCCCTGTATTTAAATTGTTTTTAGACGATATATATATAAGAATTTTGATGATGTAAGTTTATGATTTCTTTGAAATATTAGACGAATATATAATAATTTTCATACAGTGGGCAAAATTGTATTAATCGATAAAGTTTCCTTCATGTTAAGCGCTGTGCGAAATATATTTAAATTAAGTATTATAGAAAAATATATTTTGTAGATAGTTTGATGTTTGAAGATGTAAAAATGTTTCTAGATATTATTTTCCATACTATTCAATTAATCTTATTGTTTTCTAATTTATTGGTAAGAATCATATTTGTAGGTTTAGAAAATGTAACTTGTATATATAAAATTAATTGTATAACTTGTATAACATATTTTTTTTTTATTTTCAGCATACCATGTGCCATTTATAACATCTTTCACTTTTTTACTAAGCGACCTATTTTAAGTCTTTGTCTCTCCTCATATCAAGAGGGTGACATCAAATGATTTTAGTTGAGTGTTAAATAAATGTGAATATAAGAGATTACACATTTACTATAAAAACAGTTTTTAATATAATATGATATATAGTTAACTATGCATTGTCAATTTCTTTGTGAAATTGCAACTTATTTAAGTGATTTTCTGATCAGATCGAGTTTTCATACGACCACTTTTAGTAAAAGAAATAAATCTTTTAACTTTTTTTTTTATTTTGAGAAATTATGTATTTCTTAAAAAAAATTAAACTACATAAGATATTTCAAGTGTTTCTTTACTTTCATAACCTTTTTCAATTTTGTTATATGATATTTTGAAAATAAAAATATAAAGAAGTTGAAAATAACACAACCCATAAAAAGTTTTTGATATAACCCCTTTATGTGCATTGCCAACTTTTATATTCATTAACAAAGCTGTCATTAAAATAATTTTGGTAATTTATATATATATATATATATATATATATATATATATATATATATATATATATATATATATATATATATATATATATATATATATATAACCAGGCAATGGGCGCCTTACAACTTTCAATATACCATTATTAGTAAGTATAATGAAATTCATTTTTAGTATAACATGCATAAAATTTTTTAAAAAGATCTGTAAATGAAAAATATTTTTCGAATTATTTTAATATAATAATCATAGTGAGAATTAATTTTTTTTGTTAGAGCTCTATGTATAGCAAAGAAAGAATTTTGAGCAAAATTTATAAATATTTTTTTAATAAGACAGACTTTAATATCACCTTATACACTTGTCACTAGATGGTTTAATTTTTTTGAAGTTGACATCGTATTGGAATTGAACTCCATGCAATATTAGGAACAACTATTTGGCGTATCTAAAGTTTATAATAGTATAAAGTTTTTTAATCAATTTGTTTTAGTTTCAATAATAAAAGTTCTCAAAACATAAATATTAAAAACATTTTTTTTCTCATAATAACAAGAAAAATATATAAAGGATAATTAAATTATTAATAACTCATAAAGTTACCTCTAAACAATATAAATAAGAACATCACAAAAAAAATCGTTTTTTCTACAAGATGCCCTTTTAAATATGCTTCTTTCTTTAATAAGTAAAACTCGCAGCTAACATATTAAAATAGAAGCATTTAAAGATTTATTTTGGCGTGTTTTCGTACAGCTAAATTTTAACAGTGGCTTGTCTTTTAAATTTTAATTGCATGTACCGAATACTGGAGCCTTTACCTGAATAATTTTAGAAATGCTTTGTGTGTTACTTTTAATAGGTTAAAATAAGAGTTCCCGGCTTATAAAGACAAAAAAAAAAAAGGTGAAATTGAAAGTAATTCATTTTAAGCACTCTATATTGTAATATAAGGATAATTATATTGAATCTTGATTTTCTCCTCAAATTAGTTTATTGCGCTGAATGTCTGTAACGGGACTTTTTAAAGTCAAACGACAATATCACATTACATAGAACCATTGTGTAACCCTTCAGGGAAAAAAAGAATTTTAATAGCTTAATTTATTCTAGTGAATGCCATTAAAAGTTTTATGTCAGTTCTCACATATTCAACAACACAAAGTTACATAAAACCAAATTTTGAAGCATTTTTAAATCGATTCAGGTTTCACGAAAAAATCCTGGAACGTCTAAAAATAGTGAAATACTGCGACGTAGATTACTTATAATTCCAATCCTGACAATAACACTTAAATACTCTCTCAAATATGTGTGTTGAGTTGTCCTTTACTCACTGGCTGCTTACTTGTGAACTGATACAACTCTTCTTGGGGGTGAACAGACTACATGAAACATTTATATTGTTCTGATATTAGGAACATTCGATTTTTTTTTTACTTGATTCAATTGATTTTATCCAAAGATGTTAAGTATTATGTTCCCACCTCAAGCAGTTTGAATTAAAACAATTTTACTTCTTGAAAAGTCAACCATTAGATATGTATCCTAAGTTCACAATATGTGAATGATCAATATTTACCTTTTTAAAAAAAGATAACCATGTTTAATTAAATAAAAATGCAAATAGGTTAGAAAAATTACAGCTTTTCTTTATCTAGGTGCACAGCAGGGCAACCGCCAAGTTCACTGCCTGCCATCTGTTACCGGTAGCCACTCAGCAGTATTTTGACCTCTTATATTTGCGTACTACAGTATGTCTGAGAGCTGAAATTTTTTTTACGCGTAGTTGTTTGCCACTTTAGTAAGATCCATATAAGTTTCAAGTCTCCAATTATATTGGTTGTCGAGATAATCAAATTCGAAAACGACATATTTTGAAATCCAACCAAAACTTACTCACTGGTCATCAGATTATCAAGGTAAGTAATTTGCAGTCCAAAAATGTTTGTGCGACTTGGCCATCACGCGTAAATGAACCAGATTACGTAATGCCCAAGTGTCACATATATTTTTGCAGCTAGATATTTAGGCCTATGCGGGGGAATTTTGACTTTAAGAAGAAAAATTTAATAATTTCCATTCCCCGTAATTTACAACAACTTTAAATTTGGCTCTAATTGTGATCTCAATACTTTTCACCCGCATAATCATTGCATGAAGAACTTTGTGCCTTTTTACAGAGATGCTATTGCTGGGATACAGAGTTTTCACTAAGAAACAAATTCGGTAAAAACTAATATCTGTCTATCACAATATCTCTCGACTCTTTGTCTTGCGTTATTTGTGGCAGTAGAAATAAGACTAACCTCATTTTCCACGGGGCATTCAGACTATCTGGCAGGATTTATTTTCTTGATTGGCAGACAGCCTGCTTTTATAGTGTTCTATGAAAAGTTTCAGACTATACATAATACAGCAGTATTTACTCCCAAATATAGCTCAGAAGTTGTTTACAATTTTTTTTTTTTTTTTTTTTTTTTTTACAATTTCAATTGTTTCCCGACAAACTTTCAATCGAACAATTTTAATTTACGTGCATTTAAATCTATTGTAGAACATAATAAATAAAGCTCTATTACACTTTGTTCATAAACAGTTTAGAAGGCATTGTATAATAGAGATACCAGTAAAGCCATCATATTTTCCCAGCTTCTTTCTTAACTTAACGTAAGCATGCCCAGCGATGCATGATCAAGCGAAACGTATCTTGCAGTTCTTTGTACTACCATACGCTTAATTTACTCTCTGAACGTTGCTTTAATACGTTGCTCGATTGAAGTTTGATATTCCATTGTTTCCCAGGTGAGCCTTTTAGTTTCAGAATTTTTTAACAATGGTGGAAAGATCAGTTTTCTCTTGTATTTGGCTTTTCTTTAAGAAGAAAGAGAAGGGGGAAACTTAAATTAGTGCCTAAATAAACATAAAGTGGTCGTGTTCAAATAATAGAAAATGAGAACACTTAAATTGTTGAAAACTGGGAAAAAGGTGGTAAATTAAAATGGAATATTCTGGTTTGGTCGGGAGATGTGTTTTCATTTCACCCTAAGACCTTCATTTAAACACCATTTCCTTTACAGGAAGTCATAGTAAGGATCATTCTCTATACTCTCTATGTTACAATTTTCTAGTCCAGTGAACTTAGAAACTACTATCTAAAAAACCTTGAAATTTAGTAAAAAGGTACAAAAAAGGTCACTCAATGAAATGAGATAATTTTTTTTTTCATTTAATATCTATCAATTATAAATGAAAATGAAAATAGCAAAAAAAAAAAAAAAAAAAAAAAAAAAAACGACAAGGTGGAGCCAATGCATATGCATTGACGTAAGGATTTCAAATTTAAAATAAAATATATTAGACGTTATTTTCGAGTTTTTAATTTATGTCATTTCATTAAGTGATCTTTTCCGTATCTACTCCCTAAGTTTCAAGGTTTTATAGCACTGGGCTAGAAGATTGTAACATAGCGAGAATAGAGAATGATCCTTACTAGGACATACGCTTAAGACTAATTTAAAAGATTATTTTTCTGCACAATATTAGTCATTGTGGGTGGAGCAATATTACTCTTGCCACAAACCCGTGAAAATGTCAATCAATCCTTTCCAGAGATTAAAACCTTCAAAGAAAAATATAACAAACCCATTAAGATCCTAAATTTAAAGTTGTCAGCAACGACACAGTTATCTAAACTGTTAAGAGGGAATGTTAATCTGTCCCTGGTGCCCAATTCGATTTCAAGATTTATTTTTTCTGCAACAATTTCTACCGGAGTATTGCTTTGAAGCATATAAAATTTTATAAGAGACATAACATCATGATAAAAGTTCATTAAAAAATAGATAGCAAAATAACTAGTTTTTTTTTTATTACTAATTTTTGTTATTAATTATAATCTAGCTTATAAAAACTTTTTAAGTATAACAATAAAAAAAACAATTTTTATTATGTAACAGAACTATAATAGCTGAACTATAGTTATTTTACTTTCAGAAATTCTTGTTACATGTAGCCTCAATGGATGACAGCAATATTTATTGTAACTTTATTTGTCGACTTTTTGTCTCCAAATCATTTAAGCCCTTATAGATGTTTCATTTAACTTAGTTGCACTAACAAATGAAATCAGACTAGTTAAATTTCTTGAACAAAATGCTAGAGAATATATCATTTCTATGTGAGACACTATTGTTTCTGAGTAGAAATGTATAAGTATGTAGGCATCAAGATCGCCCCCCAACAACGGGGGAAAAGGTATCATTTTTATTTGTAAGCAAGCACACATACACTATCCAAATCTGTCCCCCAAATGAGAATCAAGTAAGAGTAGAAGCTCTTTAAGAGGAAATCCTAGTAAGAATAATGCCCTATTCTCGCTATGTTATAATCTTCTAGCCTAGGGCATTTCGAAACTACTTTGCTTAAAAAAATCTAATGAATATTAGGGCGAATGCGACCCACGCACTCCGGCATTTCATAGTTATAGAGACCTTTGCGTAAGACTAACTATTTACTAAAAAACTATTCATTTCAAAAGAATACTGACACTGACAACGATACGGATATTGTTGGTTTTGTATTAGCATTATACTCAGGCAATTGGTGGTTTGGCTGTACGTAAAGAATAAAATTATATGAAGCAAGTTTTTTTTTAATCACATGGCCCTTCTCCGTCTTTTAAACTCTAACAATTTGCGCAACAAATATATTTTGATAAAAGTTTACAGTCAAATGGCTATAAGAAGTATTGATCGAATTGCAGACTCAGAAATACAAAGGGAAGATACAAAATTACTAGTTATATTAGAGAGGTAAAGTTAGTGTTTGAAGAGTGTTTTTTTCCTTTTTTCCTTGCAAACGAAAGATCGTCAAATCGCTTACACATTTCAATTTGAAACTTCAAGCTGTAACGTTGTTGCAAATGAAAACAACTTCAATCAATACTCTTGTAATACTGGTGATAGCAGAAAAAAAAAAAAAAAGAAGAAAAAAGCTCTTGCAATTTTTCTCAAAAAATACTACTACAGTCATTCAGGGTAACTGTGAGCAATAGGATGTAACTTTGCGCCACTTCCTAGTTTCGGTATTTTTAACACGCTTTTATTAATTTCACCGGTATGTTTGCTTGTAACAGACTCTTTTGGGCTCAATTTTGCAATACTTTGAGCTATCAGATTTGATTAAAACTTTGCACACTTGTCAAAGACCGATGACAATACAATAATTCAACAAGTTTGTCGCTTTATTACAAGGATTAGCTCGTGTTGCTCTTGCGCCGTTAAATTCCAACCAACCAACCTTCTCCAGAATCGAACCCTGGTGTGCCGTTACCCGTTACAATCAAAGTAATCACAGAACCTATCATCGACAATTGATACGGCAGACATTTGAAAGATTCGTCGTGAGCACGACGGTTATACAAAGCGCGTTTTTTTAGTCGCATTATCCTTATCAGGATCTTAAGGATTAGTGATTTTTCATATTCAGAGACACGGTGTAGTGTTTTGTGCCAAGTAATACGGCGTGTACTAAGGCATACACATGACTTAAATTTGAGACAAGCATGTAACTATTGGCAGGAACAACTGGAGAGTTTTGTGCACTTAACTAAAAAAAATTATAGTTTACAGAATTAAATTATTAATAGTTTAAAAAACACGCTTTAATAGAAAACCAAACTAAAAAGTAGAAAATAATTAATAGTTTAAAAAACTAAAAAACACGCTTTAATAGAAAAGTGAACTAAAAAGTAGAAAATAATTTTAAATAAGTTTGAAATAAGAATAGAGTGATTAACAAGAAATATTTATTTTATCGTAAAAAAGCGTAGGGTGCTTGATGTCAATTGTTGTAAATATTTAATGACAGATATTGGTAAAAGTAGAGCCATTATGAAAATATCTTAAAAAGCACCCCATGCTTTTTTTACGATAAAATACATATTTCTTGTTAATCACTCTATTCTTATTTCAAACTTATTTAAAATTATTTTCTACTTTTTAGTTTATTTTTCGATTAAAGCGTGTTTTTTAAACTGTTAACTATTGGTTTTAAAGAATTGCTCATGATCCACTGCTGCAAACTGCTGGCAAGATTGTGAAATTGAATTTTTTTCTCTAGTTTAGAAAATGAACTGGCAAAATAATACACAATTTATTTGGGCATTCAGTTTTTTTTTCTGAAGTACTTTCTGTTGCAAGTTTCCTTTTAATGTGTATTTGAAGTTGAAGTAAATCAACTAATTTATGCAAGTAAGGATCAACTTACTACTTTATCTGATGGTTATTTATTTACTAACATTTGGTAAAAAGCAAAAAATCCAAACACTATCATTTTACTACATATTCAGTGCAACTTTGAGCCGGTTCAAAGTTAGGCTGATGACAGTGTGTAATGTATACACTGCACATATAATTCATATTGTATTTCAATTTATTTTGGTTGCTTTTAAATATATTCATATACATACAATTGCCATTTAATTTACGTGAGCTTCTCTTGTATGCAAAATACGATAAAATGAAAATATTGAAAAAGAATTCAAGAAGTACCTAAAAATATTAGAAATAATGATCTAGCAGTTGTTCACAGAAGCAATAAAAAATATAAAATCTGCTTACCTGCAATGTCTGTAAAAAGCGTTTCAGTTGAGGAAGTGAAAAATTTCTATGCACAAAAAATATATGGTAAAGGAATATGTATAGCAAGGACATGAAGGGATCGTCCAAAGTCCTCTACCATTTGAACTCCTGGGTGACAGCAAGAGTAAAAATGCTAAATTAGATGACCAACCAGATGGCTGTGTGGTTAGAGCTTTGACCCCGCATGCCAAAGGTGCCAGGTTCTAACCCCGGGTTAGTCATGGATGTTCGTTGTAGTTCGGAATCCACGTAAAGCGTATAAACCAACCAACCTGAAATAGATGATGCAGGTGACAGTGTATTTTCTACACTATCAAATGACGGTGACAACACTCTCATTTTCGGAGAAGATGAAAGTCGGAAAATAAAGACATGATAGAGGCTGCTGAAATTGTTGTGGAGAATGTTACTGAAAAAATCAGAGAATGGTCAAGTGGTGGCTGGTTGAACACATCAATGAGGAAGGAATTCTATACACAGAGCATGCAAGTGTTTTAGATTTTGGTTATGGCATATGCGTAATTATTCAATACAATGGAAAAATGTACCTAGGCTTAAGTGACAGCGTGATATTTCGTGGTTCAGGAAGAAATCTGATGCATAATGGAAATGATCTAATATCAATGGTGATCTATGGTATGAAAAATTAGGAGTGTTAAATAATTATCTCCAGAAATTATTATTCCAGCTTGGGAAATGAGAAGTTTTTCTGATCAATGATTCTTTCTTTGGCATACTTTAGATTAATAGTTTTGCATCCAAGTGAAATTTTATGAAATACACGTTTGAATTTTGTTTTTATATTGCCATTCTAACATTAAGCGTAGAATATTTGTATTTGTACCACATTGTGACTTGCAAATACCATAGTACTTAACTAATAGCATAAGGACGGTTCATCAGTTTTATTTTCTTATTATCGTTTTAATTTTAATTGATAAAATAAGTTTTTATCTAAGATTTTATTTAAGTTTTTTAAAGATCGTGTTTTCACTAGTTTTGTACGTTTAAACTGAATAATTTTTTATTTTTTTATTATTATTTTTTTTTTTTTTTAAATATATTCATGCGATTCGTCATTCACTGCTGTTCCTACTTAATGTATTCTTTGTGGTGCTATTTAATATATCCAAACTCTATGGTGTGCTAAGTGCAGCTGATATTTCAAATATTTAGAAACTAAATTTTACTAGTTCAAAGTTATCTTCCCCTTGGTTCGACTCCTAGATTGAATAAAAAAAAAAAAGGTATTTGATATGAACTTCTAAGGCCTCGGGAACGATACGAGCGGCGAGCGGTGAAAGACTTGCGGCAGACCGAATGAGGAATAGAACGGTGCGAGTTGGTCTGGATAGGATGAAAGTGAAGGCGATATTTTTCGTCGATTCCTAAAGTGACGTCATTCAACGAACTAGCTAACGGTAATGGTGAGATTATCACAAAATATCAAGTTTAAATAAAAAAAAAATAATAACATTTCAAATATAAATTAAAAAAGAAAAGAAGTTTTATACTTGAAATTTTATTTTATTATTTTTTAAAAAACGTATGTTTTTTGATAATCTCACCACTATTAAACAATTTTGGTTTTAGATACTTCATCTCTATATATATAAGGCAAAGCCCTCACTCACTCACTCACTCACTCACTCACTGACTCACTCATCACTAATTCTCCCACTTCCCACATAGTCACAACTCTGAAAATCGGCACAAATATCAACAATGGTAAAAATAGAAAAAGTAAACTATTCCGATCTCGATTAACACACTTTAAGGGGTCGAAAAGGGGTCAAACGTTCCAAACGGGGGACATTCGAAAATCCTACTTCCCACATAGTCACAACTCTGAAAATCGGCACAAATATCAACAATGGTAAAAATAGAAAAAGTAAACTATTCCGATCTCGATTAACACACTTTAAGGGGTCGAAAAGGGGTCAAACGTTCCAAACGGGGGACATTCGAAAATCCTACTTCCCACATAGTCACAACTCTGAAAATCGGCACAAATATCAACAATGGTAAAAATAGAAAAAGTAAACTATTCCGATCTCGATTAACACACTTTAAGGGGTCGAAAAGGGGTCAAACGTTCCAAACGGGGGACATTCGAAAATCCTACTTCCCACATAGTCACAACTCTGAAAATCGGCACAAATATCAACAATGGTAAAAATAGAAAAAGTAAACTATTCCGATCTCGATTAACACACTTTAAGGGGTCGAAAAGGGGTCAAACGTTCCAAACGGGGGACATTCGAAAATCCTACTTCCCACATAGTCACAACTCTGAAAATCGGCACAAATATCAACAATGGTAAAAATAGAAAAAGTAAACTATTCCGATCTCGATTAACACACTTTAAGGGGTCGAAAAGGGGTCAAACGTTCCAAACGGGGGACATTCGAAAATCCTACTTCCCACATAGTCACAACTCTGAAAATCGGCACAAATATCAACAATGGTAAAAATAGAAAAAGTAAACTATTCCGATCTCGATTAACACACTTTAAGGGGTCGAAAAGGGGTCAAACGTTCCAAACGGGGGACATTCGAAAATCCTACTTCCCACATAGTCACAACTCTGAAAATCGGCACAAATATCAACAATGGTAAAAATAGAAAAAGTAAACTATTCCGATCTCGATTAACACACTTTAAGGGGTCGAAAAGGGGTCAAACGTTCCAAACGGGGGACATTCGAAAATCCTACTTCCCACATAGTCACAACTCTGAAAATCGGCACAAATATCAACAATGGTAAAAATAGAAAAAGTAAACTATTCCGATCTCGATTAACACACTTTAAGGGGTCGAAAAGGGGTCAAACGTTCCAAACGGGGGACATTCGAAAATCCTACTTCCCACATAGTCACAACTCTGAAAATCGGCACAAATATCAACAATGGTAAAAATAGAAAAAGTAAACTATTCCGATCTCGATTAACACACTTTAAGGGGTCGAAAAGGGGTCAAACGTTCCAAACGGGGGACATTCGAAAATCCTACTTCCCACATAGTCACAACTCTGAAAATCGGCACAAATATCAACAATGGTAAAAATAGAAAAAGTAAACTATTCCGATCTCGATTAACACACTTTAAGGGGTCGAAAAGGGGTCAAACGTTCCAAACGGGGGACATTCGAAAATCCTACTTCCCACATAGTCACAACTCTGAAAATCGGCACAAATATCAACAATGGTAAAAATAGAAAAAGTAAACTATTCCGATCTCGATTAACACACTTTAAGGGGTCGAAAAGGGGTCAAACGTTCCAAACGGGGGACATTCGAAAATCCTACTTCCCACATAGTCACAACTCTGAAAATCGGCACAAATATCAACAATGGTAAAAATAGAAAAAGTAAACTATTCCGATCTCGATTAACACACTTTAAGGGGTCGAAAAGGGGTCAAACGTTCCAAACGGGGGACATTCGAAAATCCTACTTCCCACATAGTCACAACTCTGAAAATCGGCACAAATATCAACAATGGTAAAAATAGAAAAAGTAAACTATTCCGATCTCGATTAACACACTTTAAGGGGTCGAAAAGGGGTCAAACGTTCCAAACGGGGGACATTCGAAAATCCTACTTCCCACATAGTCACAACTCTGAAAATCGGCACAAATATCAACAATGGTAAAAATAGAAAAAGTAAACTATTCCGATCTCGATTAACACACTTTAAGGGGTCGAAAAGGGGTCAAACGTTCCAAACGGGGGACATTCGAAAATCCTACTTCCCACATAGTCACAACTCTGAAAATCGGCACAAATATCAACAATGGTAAAAATAGAAAAAGTAAACTATTCCGATCTCGATTAACACACTTTAAGGGGTCGAAAAGGGGTCAAACGTTCCAAACGGGGGACATTCGAAAATCCTACTTCCCGCATAGTCACAACTCTGAAAATCGGCACAAATATCAACAATGGTAAAAATAGAAAAAGTAAACTATTCCGATCTCGATTAACACACTTTAAGGGGTCGAAAAGGGGTCAAACGTTCCAAACGGGGGACATTCGAAAATCCTACTTCCCACATAGTCACAACTCTGAAAATCAGCACAAATATCAACAATGGTAAAAATAGAAAAAGTAAACTATTCCGATCTCGATTAACACACTTTAAGGGGTCGAAAAGGGGTCAAACGTTCCAAACGGGGGACATTCGAAAATCCTACTTCCCACATAGTCACAACTCTGAAAATCGGCACAAATATCAACAATGGTAAAAATAGAAAAAGTAAACTATTCCGATCTCGATTAACACACTTTAAGGGGTCGAAAAGGGGTCAAACGTTCCAAACGGGGGACATTCGAAAATCCTACTTCCCACATAGTCACAACTCTGAAAATCGGCACAAATATCAACAATGGTAAAAATAGAAAAAGTAAACTATTCCGATCTCGATTAACACACTTTAAGGGGTCGAAAAGGGGTCAAACGTTCCAAACGGGGGACATTCGAAAATCCTACTTCCCACATAGTCACAACTCTGAAAATCGGCACAAATATCAACAATGGTAAAAATAGAAAAAGTAAACTATTCCGATCTCGATTAACACACTTTAAGGGGTCGAAAAGGGGTCAAACGTTCCAAACGGGGGACATTCGAAAATCCTACTTCCCGCATAGTCACAACTCTGAAAATCGGCACAAATATCAACAATGGTAAAAATAGAAAAAGTAAACTATTCCGATCTCGATTAACACACTTTAAGGGGTCGAAAAGGGGTCAAACGTTCCAAACGGGGGACATTCGAAAATCCTACTTCCCGCATAGTCACAACTCTGAAAATCGGCACAAATATCAACAATGGTAAAAATAGAAAAAGTAAACTATTCCGATCTCGATTAACACACTTTAAGGGGTCGAAAAGGGGTCAAACGTTCCAAACGGGGGACATTCGAAAATCCTACTTCCCACATAGTCACAACTCTGAAAATCGGCACAAATATCAACAATGGTAAAAATAGAAAAAGTAAACTATTCCGATCTCGATTAACACACTTTAAGGGGTCGAAAAGGGGTTAAACGTTCCAAACGGGGGACATTCGAAAATCCTACTTCCCACATAATCACAACTTTGAAAATCGGCACAAATATCAACAATGGTAAAAATAGAAAAAGTAAACTATTCCGATCTCGATTAACACACTTTAAGGGGTCGAAAAGGGATTAAACGTTCCAAACGGGGGACATTCGAAAATCCTACTTCCCACATAGTCACAACTCTGAAAATCGGCACAAATATCAACAATGGTAAAAATAGAAAAAGTAAACTATTCCGATCTCGATTAACACACTTTAAGGGGTCGAAAAGGGGTTAAACGTTCCAAACGGGGGACATTCGAAAATCCTACTTCCCATATAGTCACAACTCTGAAAATCGGCACAAATATCAACAATGGTAAAAATAGAAAAAGTAAACTATTCCGATCTCGATTAACCCACTTTAAGGGGTCGAAAAGGGGTTAAACGTTCTAAACGAGCGATATATTCGAATGTCCTACTTCTCATATTTTCACAATTCTGAAAACTGGTGTGAATATCAATAAAGACAAACGCAGAAAAAGTAAACTATTCCGATCTCCGGTGGATCAAGGGGTGGAAAAGGGGTTAAACGTTCCAAACGAGGAATATTCGAATGTACCACTTCCCATATGGTCACAACTCGGAAATTTGGTACAAATGTCAAAAAAGATTAAACATAGAAAAAGTAAGCTATTCTGTTCTCGATTAACCAACTTTAAGGGGTCGAGAAGGGGTTAAATGTTCCAAACGAGGGATATCCGAATGTTCCTCTTCCAATGTAGTCATTTTTCTGATATTTTTTTGCAAATGTTAAAAAAATAAGTCATTCCAATATCGATTAACGAATTTTTAAGGGATGAAAAGACGACGCAACATTGAAACTATACGATGATTAACTTAATGTCTAATTAACTTAATTCCAATACAGCTACTACTTTGAAATTTAGAACTAAGAGCAAACATAAACACAATAAACTATTCCAGTTTACTATTCACAATTATAAATTTCGTTTAAAATGTCAACAAAGGAAAGTTCCTATTTTGATAAATCAATTTGTCGGGATCGAAAAGGGAGCAAACGTCTGAAGTGTAGAATACATGAATGTCTTTTGATCGCTAAAATGCTAATGGTAAAATTTCGTAGCGCAGCACGGGTATTCAGCTAGTCTTGTATATAAGGCCTCGGGTTCGATTCGAGCCCGAAACGGTTACCGACTAACGGAAGAACAATTGAACGGCACTGCTTGAATTAAAGTTTACATTACTTACAACGGAAGAATGAGGCGGCGGCTATGATGAACACGAGCGTCTGGGCGAAACAAATTGCCGCTTTATCTTACCGCTTGCTGCAACCCCCAGATATTAATTTTTCCTCACCGCCCAGAGTCTTTTCAACTGCGTCGAAGCTATCGTCTGATTAAAATGGCGGAAAAGAGAAAATTGACAGATTTGGAATACGAAGTTTTGATTTCTGAAGTACAAACCAGGCCATGTTTGTGGAACGATAACCATAATGATTTTATAAATAGTGCTCTTACAAAGAAACTGTGGGAAGAAGTTGGAAATACAATAAATTTGTCAGGTAGATTAATTCATTATTTTAATCAATTTCATACTTATATTTACATTTGAAAGTGAATGTTTTTATTATTACTTATAAGATGGAGATATGTTTCGAATCAATATTGTTTAATGATTGAATTGAGAATTTTGTTTTTGTTTTTTTGTTCTATTTTTACTACTTCTTGATCTTTAAGGGGAATCGGAGTTATTAAAACATCTGCCTATCTTTACCATATTAAAAAGCACCTTATTTAAAGAACATTTTTTCAACTATTTACTGCCTTTTTTAAATTTAAAAAAAAAAAAAAAATGCACATGCCTATGGCACGTTTTGACATATTTTGTGGGTATATGAGTAAGGAATTTTTAAATATTTTGTTTTGATGCTCTAGAAAAGAAAAAAAAAAAGTCTGGTGTTCTATAGAAATTTTAAAAACCGTCCTTTTTATAGTGTGATTAAAACTGTATAAAATCTTTAATTTTGCAATAGTAAAAAATGCTACACTCAAATTGTGTAATATATTGGTAAGAACATACTAAAATAAATGCTTACATTTTTTAAAGTAAGTTTTGAGTAAATATTCCTTCGATATTCAATATTGTTGTTTTGAGGTATGAACTGTAAATTTGTAAACAAAAATTCGAATTGAGACACAACACTTTAGACAAAATGAAAAAACAAAAAATCCTTCTAATTTAGTGAAGTTCAAACTTTTTGCACTGTTTGATTCAGAATCATTTAAACTTTTTTTTTTTTTTTTTTTTTTTAATTTTTTTTATTATTATTATTATTATTAGAATAATATAATCTCGAAATGGATTTTTTGACGTTCTGTAACTTCTACAAAATTTTATTTGATTGTACATTAATTAAAAAAAAGTCATATTTGGATGTATAATTTGAAATGTAACTTTATTATTTTTTCAAATATGTATGCTGAGAGGTATGTTTTGTGGTGCTCTCACCACCATAAAACAATTTTGGTTTTAGACATACTTGAACTTGAGGTAGCAATCTCAATTAACAAGAAATATTATTTTACAATTAAATATGTCTCCAATAATGAATTACAAAGGGGTCATTCCATGCAAAGAGGAAAAAAGTTGTAAAAATTAAAATTAAAAAAAAAATATTTGTTTTTTACACATTTTTGGGCACAAGAAGATTCAAAGTTCCTTCTTAGTTATTCGTTTTTTAAATACATTAATTTCTAAAAGTTGAAAACATTCTCGAATTATAATCGAGTTAGTTCTGTTTTGATGAAGTGGGTAATGATTTTAAAAGTGGGTAAAAATATTGATTTTTTTTTTCCTATAGTTATATTAAAAGTTTTTAAATAATTAGATTACCTTAATAATAGTAAAAATGGTTTAAACAAGTTTTTAAATGATTAAATTTTTGTATTTTATTGATTTTAAAATTGATTTTTTCAGGTAACTTAAGTTACCAGAAATGTGTTTATTTTCAAATAACATTTAAAAAAAAAAAAAATCACTTGCAAATATAAATTTTTCTTACTTTTAGATATGTACTAAACAGAAATCTATACTTGCATTTCGTATATATTTTTTTATTTAATTATGCAATAATTAATCTTTGTAACGTAAGTTACCAAAAGGATAGAACTTGAGGTATCGATGGAGAATTTTCCATAGAATACTAATAAATTTGAATAAAAATAAAATATTTATTTACTCATGGTTTCAAAACTGTTCAAAGTAAAAATAAATAATTTGAATGAATATTTGTTGTGTTTCTAGGAACTCTTCAGTTTTAATTGCAATGTAATAATGACTAAACAATCTTTCTAATCAAACCTAAGCATATCGATTTAGAAATTTTTAATATTATATTAATTACCAATATTGATTTCTACATTTTGATATTAATATGTTATTGGAGTGTAGACCTTAAAAGAGATGCAAGAGTGATAATAAAGAAACAAATTGTTAATAAAGCTGAGCATTTGTTAAAGTTTGTTAAGCAAATTGTTAATAAAGCTCAGCTCAAAATCAGACATTAAGATTCACAACTAAAACAAAATAGATCACTGCTGGTGGAAAAAATTCCAAGTCAAAACTGGCAAACCTATTTTTCATAGCCAACACAATGCAGAATATTAGAACCTCCATTTAAAAGTTTTGTGACTGAAAAGCTTCAATACACAGAATATTAAAATATCTGTTTAAAAATTTTATGACGGAAAAGCCCTTGAATTTCTTCTAAAGCTTCGTAGGGGAATAAAATGTGGAATCTTGAAAGTGAATGATTGGTATTATGGGTTATAATATACACTGCATCCAAGTATAACAACTGTCACGAAAGATGACGACTTTAAAGGCAGTAGGATGGTTTCATTTTATTACAAATCTCAAAATCTAAAAAAATATCTAATTCAAACTGGAAATAACACAATCGTCCAGATGATTTTTTTTTTATAAGAAAGATGTGATTTATAAAATCAAACAATATGTAGTAGTGGGCATTATAAATTATAAGAATAAAAGAATAAAACTTAATACGTAAAGAATGAATATATATATATATATATATATATATATATATATATATATATATATATATATATATATATATATATATATATATATATATATATATATATATATATATATATATATATATATATATATATATATATATATATATATATATATATATATATATATATATATATATATTTTTTTTTTTTTTTTTTAGTTATAATATTTCTAAATTTTGATAATTGTAAAATAATGCAAATTATACACACAACATTATAAAATATTTTGTAACCGCTTAGTAACTTAAAGCATAAGTTAGTTTAATAAAAATAAAGCAATTGGTATATCATTTCTGAAACATGCAAATGTATATCGTAAGTTACTTTAATTAAATTTATATAAAAATAAATAATTTAGAAAAATAATTTTAACTTGCATAATTGAAATATTTAGAGATTAAAGAAGAGAATATATATAACTTTAAAACACCAAAATGTAAAAAAGAACAGAATTTTATTAAAAACTAAAAGAACTTTTCACTCTACTCCTATTTGGCGTAACGTAAGTTACCACACTTAAAATCAATTTTATAAATTTTAAAAATATCATTAAAATACTTTCGTTTCTATTAAAATTAAAAAATTTATTAGTTGATTTAAGAAATAAATTGAATATTTTACTTTGAATTACTTTTTATTATTATATTTATAGAAACAGTTAAACTGAAAGTGTCCAAATGTAATGTAAGTTACAAATAGAATGGCCCAAAGGACAAATGGTTACTGATTAAAAAAAAATCTCAAGACATATTTCATCTTGAGGTGGTAATCTCAGTTAACAAGAAATATTATTTTATAATTAAATATGCCACCAATAATATATTACAAAGGACAAATGATTATTGATTAAAATATGCCACACATTTATTTCTTATTTCTATTGCTGCTTCGGTTGGCCTTCGGTATATATTTGGAACGGGATCCGAAGAACTTCTCAATTCACTCGAGGTCTCTTCACGGAGAAATGATATGTAGTCCGCGTCGTTGAGGCCATCCCTGTCTCTGATAATATTATGCAATATGCAAGCAGCTTGAACAAGCTGGTTTACTTTTGAAACGTTTGGTACCTCTTTGGAGGTTCCTAAAAATCGCCCGTAAAATCCCAAAAGCACATTCAATAGTTTTTCTAGCTTTTGCTAGGTTATTATTGAAGTTTTCTTGGGATGCTGTTAAGCGTTTTGATGGAAATGGACGCATAAGGTACGATTTCAATGGGAACGCCTCATCCCCAATCAGAACGTGTGGTGTTGAAATAACGCTATTTGGCAAGATTTTTGGAGGAGGTACATTAAAATCATTGTTCTCCAGCCGTCTAAACAATTCGGTGGCCGTAAATATCCCTCCATCACTTTGTTTACCTCTCGCGCCTACATCAACAACCAAAAACTTTTTGTCGGCATCAGCAACTCCCATTAAAACTATCGAAAAGTATTTCAGATAGTTGAAGTAACTCGATCCGCTATGCGGAGGGCATTTGAGTTCACAATGGCGACCATCTATTGCTCCAAAGCAGTTCGGGAATTGCCATAAAAGAAAATACTTTTCTGCTACATTCTTGAGGTGCTCTTCGGTCGGTGGTGGCATTACTTCAGGTCCAAACTCAAGTATAATCGCTTGGGATGTATTATAAACTATCAAGCTAACAGTACTTCTTCCAAGTCTAAATTCAAATGCTAGGTGTCTGAAACTGGCCCCTGTTGCTAGAAACCTGAAAGAAAAGATAAAAGAATGTTTTAGTATAAAATAATTAAATCAATATTTTTAAAATTAATTTACAAAATTGCGTAATTAAAGAAATTATACTTTTAATTGTAATAAAAATACCAAATTAAGCTCTTACTAGCAATGTAAGAGCCAATCCTGCTTATTTAGGTATTTTCATTACAAATAATTAAAAAATAGCAAACATGTATTACTTTTTTTTTTTTTTTTTGTACTTAGGTAGAGTTATCTTCAATAATATTTCGTGTTCTGACAAGATAAATATTCTTCGTTTCAGGAGACGAGTGTAAAAAGAAATGGAAAAACTTGAAAGATACGTTCAGGAAGAAAGTGCAAACTCTGGAATATAAATCTGGTTCTGCCTCCAGTCCTCCACACAAGAAATGGAAATTTGCAATTCCCATGGCATTCATACGAGACATTGTTCTTCCAAGCCCTTTGGTAGGAAGCCTTACGTCTCCTTTAGTGGAAGAAGATGCCGCTAGCATAGATGAGGAAAGCACCGAGACCAACGACATCGAGCAACAAGGGGGCACATCGCTTTCCTATCCTGAAGACTACGATAGGTT